>CAAAMA010000004.1:2400000-3077179 GCA_900642975.1 Magnusiomyces suaveolens
CAGTTTCACCACCAATACCACCGATGTCAATACTGCAATCGGCCATGGATCTAAAGAATGCCTTATCATTGACAATATCAAATGACGGTTCAGAGTCCGTTAAGACATGTCTTTATAGGGCAGTAAAATCCAAGGCAGAGGTATTCAGATACCTGTTGTGAGTGGAGGGTTCTATTTTAGGAGTATTTTCTCCAGTTGTTAGATCGGCATACGAATCCTTATTGGATTCACTATTGTCAACATGCTCAATAAACCAGACTTGATTGTCAGTCTCTCCGTTCTGAGACATTGTCATAGTCTTGTTAGACCTACCTAAACGTGGCCCAGTTCATTGACGAGAATTAGACACTAATAAAATTTGTAGCCCTTCTTGTTGCAACGTCGTCACACAATGGTCTTCGGCTTATGTGAATGGGTATGAACCATCGTGTGGGTATGATTTAGGCATTGGGTATAAACCAGCAGTGCATATGAGCCAGCCAGGGCATATGAACCATAAGGGGTAACAACAAGTCGATGGGTGTGAACCAGCCGGAGAGTATAAACCAACCAGTAGGAATGAACTAACCCATGAGTATCAACCAGCCAGAGAGTATGAACTTGCCAGTGTGTATGAACCAACCGAAGAGGATGAGCCGGTCAGGGCGTATAATCAATAGGGGGAATAACCTAGCCGGAGGGTATGAACCAATCCATGAGTATGAACCAGCCAGCGTGTATGAACCAATCCACGAGTACCAGCCAGCCAAAGAGTATGAGCCAGCCAGTGCATATGAACTATAGGGGGGTATGAACGAGCCAGGGAGTATGAACCAACCCGTAAAAATGAACCGGATTACCTTCAACCGGTTTTTATCAAACAACTGCTCAGTCGACTAGTCCAAACTCCAAAGTCAACGGGTGCATAGCATATGTCCCAAGTTCTAGTCGTTGAAAGCACAATATCCGTCAAAGCTCAACACCAATGACGACCTCGACTCAATTTGATAGCATATCTGTAGTAGTAATTACCATCAAATATATTACCACCAAAATGTCACTCTCACAAATATTTTCATCGACATCAGTTTGACTAGATTCAATTCCGAATAACAACCATCCACCCAAACCATAGACTTGAGCATGGTCCCCTCGACACCATTGTAGTCCGTAAATCTGTAAAAATATAACGCAGTCATGACCTTGAATATTCTTAGTCAATGGCTTGATCGCTAAACTAGGTAGTGTGAGGTATACATGTTTAGTTCTATTTTTGTATTAATGACAGAATAACTTTAATTCTTGTTCTTATTTTCGATAATAATACATACTCCATTAAATTGTAGTTTGGGACAACTCGAGATTCATGTTTTTTGATATACACTGGCTTCATTTGATTCTACAAAAAAAAAAAATACTTTTCTAAAAATCTTTGCCCGATAGAATATTACTTTCGATACAAAAATATGTATCTAATAACATATTCAAAAAAAAAAATAAAAAAGTCGCATATTAGTAAAGGCCAATAACCGCTACATACTTATTTTAAATCGGTGATCAAAGCGAACAATTCTTTTGAAATATGATCCTAAATATCACTCCGATAAAGAAAAAAGCTGTCTTCAAACCTGAAATTGTCAACTAAAATATTATCCTGGACACTTAAATTGATTTTTGGAGAAAGATGCAAAATGTCTTCAAGTAGCAGCACTATTTCTAGATTGGATGAATCAAGTCATGTAAGACTGACAGTTTCCTATAAATATTCGGTTAAACACAGCAAGTTGACTTGCTGTTTAATCAGATGAAAAACAATGGCATTTATAAATCCATCTTGCATTTTAATTGATTGTTACAATGATGATTCGTTTATTGAGATTAATTGAAACTTTTATGGTTTTTCGATTATCCTATATTTGGCCATTACCTAGCCAGAAACTAGCTTGATGCAATTCATATACAACTTTATTTAAATTGAATACTTTCTCAAAAACATTCCAACCAAAAAGGCACTTTTGCCAATTTTTAAGCCTAGGAAAAGTTGATTAGAGTTAGAACTCAATCGTACACAAAGGATTGAAATATTTGCAATGAATAGTGATGGCCAAACATAATGAAGATCTAATTAGCGTCAAGACTTCAGCTTTCAATCTTGTGCCTAATTCATGCAAATTTTATTTAGTTTAATTAATTACACATATGCTAAGCATTTTAGTCATCAGTATCGTTTAAATGGTCTACTTGTTATGTAGAATCTCAACATTAAAATGAACCTTAGATGAACTGGCAGTATTGTTCTCCATGAATTTCTCCATAACTGTCACTTAAGACGAGCCTATAATAAACTGGAAAATTACAAACAATGGGTCAAAAACGCTTGTCAAATAATTCTAAATAAGAAGCACCGTACGACACATAATGGTTAAACATTGACAGAAGCCGAATACATCTAAATGATCTTTTCGACCAGGAGTAACTCAAAAGAACTATACACGTGACTATGACTATGACTACACGTGACAACAAATATGGACCATGATATTCAATATTCAAACAAAAGGATTTTTGCTTTGTTCAAAATTTCCAAGTTTTACCACAATTTAAAAATATCCATATCCCCATTTACACATACCCTTGTACCAATATCCTAAAGCTCAGGAGGTTTCTAAACTTATTTTCTGTATAAACCGAGGAAGAAAAAAATAGTAACAATTGGAAAAGTATAACTGAATCTATCAAATGGTATCAGATTCTGTTGAGACTAATTACCTGGATGTGCTGGGTGCGGATGATACCCAATTGGATAATAGTATCTATGATGAAACCCAAATAATCGAACACGATGATATAACTAGATTAGTTGATGGTGATGCTGACCAAATCAACGAAGAAGAAGAAGAAGAGTACGATGCTGATGACGCATTCAATAACGAAAAATCATTTGGTCTATCCGACGATTCATCACCTGCTGGTATTTTCGGCCTTTTACCTCCTATTTCCGTATTAGCAGGAACAGCTGAAGTTTCTTCCACAGCTTATTGTCTTGGTATCTTTTTAGGAACCTGTCTTTCCATATCCTGTTACTTGCTACTCCAGTTGATATCTATGTTTTCTTCTGGTTTTGAATACCCTTTCCTAGATTATCTGTCTATTGTTTTTAACCGGATATTTTCTCTTTTAAACCCAATCGTTATACCTTGGCAGCTCCCTGTTTATGGAATATCTTTTTCCCTCTTTCATTTTTTGGAATATTATACCACCGCCGTTTATAACCCAAACAAAGTTTCCCCCACCTCTTTCTTATTACGGAATGGCGCGATGTACATTTTTGCTCATTCTCTTGCTGTTTCTGAAGCTTTGATTGAGCGCTACTTTTGCGGGTTTCTTCCTTCTTACATTAGATTGACACTCCCTGTGACCACAGAAGCAGCTAATGTGTCTCTAGACATGAGCAACAAAAACACAATCATCATGACTTGTATTTCATTTTTTGGACTGGTTCTTCTTGTCTGTGGCCAATCCCTTCGATCGTCAGCCATGATACATGCTGCAGCTAATTTCAGCCACACAGTTGTTCGTGTTCGAGATAGGACCCATAAGCTCGTCACTACCGGCGTATACGCTTTCAGTCGCCATCCCAGTTACTCCGGCTTCTTTTTATGGGCTCTTGGTACTCAGCTTTTGTTAGTTAACCCCTTGTCTTTCTGTGTATTTTGGGTACTTCTTTGGAAATTTTTTAAAGACAGAATTGAGGATGAAGAAGAGTTGTTGATTAAGTTTTTTGGGAATGATTACATCGAATACAAGAAGTCGGTACCTGTCAGAATTCCATTTATTTAAATACAGGTTGGGTTTGAGAGAGTCTTTTATTTATTGTAACATTAGCCTGTATTTCTATACAGTTGGCCTTTATTTCAAAAAAAAAACAATAAAACTGGTTTCATTTTTATTTTCATGTTATTTCAATCGTTCACAAAAGTCTCAAACCCCATAGGTGATATTGAGGATTTTATATTTAAAGAAATTGAATCATATAGGCACGGTTTCGTCCAAACGGAATAATCAAAATGCAGTACATCGCCGACTCTCTTTAAAAGACCTAAGGAAAAATAAAAAATGAAACGAAAGAAATAACAATAAATTATGTGAATAAATATATTTCAGTAACGAATCTCAATGGCCTGAAGTAATTACTACAACATCATCATCATCATCATCATCATCATCAGATAATGTCAAATCAATGATATTGTTTTCGTCATTAAGCACTGCAGCTGGCCGTTTAAGCCGATGTCTAGTATTATTAGCAGAGTGATGATTAGAGCGGGTATTCTGTTTATTAAAAACCCGTGCTGAAGAAGACAAAGAGTGCTTCCTATGATGTGAAGACGGTAAAACTTGGATTGGCAAAGGTACTGTGAGTTCAGGTTTGGAAGGTGCCGATACAGATTCCTGTATTCCTCGAGAACTGGATAAAGGCGCACTATTTGCACTTTTTGATTCACTCAAATATCTGTTGATATCGCTAATGCTATTGATATTTGACGGATTACCGCTAATTGTCTTGTTCAAAGAGGATGACTGGGATCGTAGGTTACGCGGCTTGAAAACCGAGCTTGCATGTGTATTAAAAGGTATTAAAGACCTGATTAAATCTTCATCCATAGATCGGCGCGACTTCTTAAGAGTACCTCCATCAGGTTGAATGCTTGGTTCCTGCCCAGGTGCATGTTGAAACACAGTATCTGTTACTGTTTCAACAGACGGTGGCTGGTGATAAGTTGGTAACTTAAAAATTTCTGAATCGTTATCATTAAGAGGGGTAGCTGGTTCAGTAGTTTTGGGCCTATGAGCACGTCGATTGCCGAAAAGTGATGAAGTCCAAGCTGGCATTTGTTCAAACAACTCCTCGCGAGAATAATCTTTCGTGGGAGGAGCAGTGATTTTTGATGGTTCAGTTGTATTAAAATCGGTATTTGTGCCAACTTCATTTTCGGCCGGTGGTGTAGAAAAATGTAAAGAGTTTGATGTTTGGTTGTTGGCGACTGAGGAACTCGAAGTAACTAACGGAGGCTGTTCTTGAACATTGTCCTCTTCATCAGAATCGAGTAAAATCACGACTGCATCATCGGGTAAAAAGCTAGATTTTGCGTTATTTTCCGAGTGTCGTTCCTCAGGAGTATCAGAATCATCATCTTGATCCCCAAGAAGTGGCGCATCCGCAGCTTTTCTCCACGTTCCATCAGGTAGAATTTCGACATCGTCAATATCATATATTTTAACCTTTTCAAGAACGTCTACCATATAGTCGTCAACAGCCAAATTTTCATACGTGATAGTTTCGTTGCAAATTGGGCATCGCCAAGTCGTAGCCTGTTGCTGAAGTAATAGAAAAGATGTCAAATCAAAGCATTCAAAATGATTGCAATAAATAGATCTCGCCGGAATCTGGATTCTAGAACCGGCTACAGGACATTTAATGGTGGCTATGATTGAGAGCTCTTCGATCTCATCATCTACCAGACGGGTTTGGATTTGGTTGGCGGTATCGTCCTTTTTTATACTGGGTCGTGCCTTTACGTCGTTCACAATGTCTTCAATAGAAGAAGGTAAGGCGAGGTATAAACGTAGAAGATATGGTTCAGCGACTTCGGGAATAAGAACTTCTATCGTATTTTTTCCCGTTTTTGTGGTATATTTAGTAAGGTCCGCAGGTCTCGTTGTTCCTGGTTTTCCTTTGAGGCCTCGCAAACTTTCACTGTAAGTGGTCCCGTTTATTTTCATAGCTGCCTGAGGAGGAAAGGAAATATGAATTGGTTTAGTTTTGTTTGTTCTGGCTTCATTAGCGTTGACCGCCATCAGGAAAAGAGAGAGATTTCCCTGTTTGGCTAGTTTTCCATCCTGATCCGAAAACTTATAAAAAATTGTGACCAAAGCTTTGTTTGAGTTCTTCGTGACTGGTTTGGTCACCATTATTGAATCGGTAGCAGGTTCGGCCAGTCGATAAAAAGGACTCTGTTCGTAAATGACTGAAGGTACGTTGGGGATTTGAGAGTACTGTGTGCCATTAATCAGCACAGAAAAAGACGAGTTTGTTTTGGTAGTTGGGTTTATCGATTGATTTGTAGGATTTATCGTACTAGAGTGAGGCAGCGAATTGCGCAGATCAGGAACCCTAGCAAGTATAAAAATGGAGTCGCGCTCATTGAAAAAGTGTTGGTTCATTTGTCCAATCGACAAATTACATATTTGATCTACCGCACTCGGATGATTCTCGCGTAATGATGTATTTAGATAGTTGTATAGACGTAATTGAAGATCTGTTTTTTTCCCTGAAGTTGAGATATTCAACTCTCGCATAATAGATACTAAGTTTCTGACAAGAAACTTTTGTTGAATCAGGTATTGTGTAAGCTAGAAAAGGCCAAGTAACAAACCAATTGTCAAAGACCGAATTAGCAAACATATATAATTAAGACTGAAAATAGGATACAAAACAAAAAAGGAAAAAAAGTAACACATACTGCTAAAATTTGATCATTTATCATTGTTGATATTTGTAGTAGGATTGAACATAATTGTCTTAATAATAAAAATTCATGAGATAGAAAAGAAAAAAAAAAAAAGAAACCTGTTCAATTGCATGCTAATAAGAGTACAACAATGTGTGATTAAATAAGTTAAGATGGCTTGGCCCGATGTAATCGAAATTTATGAAATAATCAACAAATGTCTGAACAAAAGGATACACAGGGAAGGTTGGGTTTGTCAAACCTAAAAGTTAAAAGTCACGTTACATCACATGACTTAAATTTAGTTAAGAAACAACAATTTTAGTTAAAGTTTGTTAATGAATTTGATTTTTGTCGAAATTGTTTAACCATATTCGCCAATGGTCGTGGTTATTCAAACTGAACAAGCAGAACTTGAAGTGTACCGTCTTTTTATTTCTTTTAGACATGCCACCGAATTATTCTTTTCTAAAAATTAATTGGAATCAAAAATTAAAACTTTGTTCAATATTGGTTTTGAGACTAGTGGTAATATATATTTTTTATATATTCTGAATCCGTTAACAAATATTATTCATATCGTAACAGATTGTAGATAAACAAGTGAACGAACTCTGAAAATTATGACCTGGAAAAAATATTTTGTGAACTAATAATAAAATATTATTTATGTTGTTTTGGAATCCATAGGTTGCAATATTCCTAACTTGATATCAAGAAATGTCATTTGTTTCATGATTTTTCAAGTTGGAAATGTTTTTTTTATCATTTGAATCTCGGTCACTTTAAATTGTTACGCGTCGGAAAAGCTTTACTTCAAGTTGATGATTATTCCAAAGTAAAGGTTCAAATGATAAAAGTACTGACTTTTAATGCAATAGGTTTGAACTTGAATCTTTGCACGATATTCCAGACGTTGGAATTGAGTTGGTTGATGTAACATTAAATCATATTTGGGCAGAGCTAAGAAATAATATCAATTGTTTTTCAAATCCTTGAACGTCTATTTTTGATTCTACATGATGAATATTTCGTTGTTTTTTTGTATCGTGGTTCAAATGTATGGGCGGTTCAAATACCAACATGGTTCAAATATCAATAGGTTTTAGCAGTAATCAAACATGCAATGCCCAGTAAATTAGTTAACAGCCATACTAGTTGTAATTATTGGTACTAAACAAAGAAAAATTGACTTTAATATTGTTCAATTGAGTCTATAATTTGTTCTTGGTTACAAATATCTTTCGTATTATTATTACATCTTTGTATTTTAGCAATAAAATTATTTAACTATTTATCAGCATTTACTCAAAAACGGACCAAATCATATATATTTAAGTTTTTTTCTTCAATAGACCTTTCAACATATCAAAAGAATTACCATCTGGTTGCAATTCAAATATTTTACCCAATGGTCTATTGTTTCTATCGACTTCTTCAACAACCAGCATACCATAGTCCTTGGAAACTCCACGAATGATTGCTTTGACATTTTCATATTGTTCCAATGTCACAATCTTATGATTATGAAGCCATAGTTTGTAGTATGTGTGTTCGAATGGTGCAAACCCTTGGTACATGAAATCGCGAAGCTTAAGCTCCCAAATGACCATAAACTTGGCAAGAAGAGTTTCCATTTGAAAATGACCGTACAGTGATTTACCTTTTGGCTTCCGCACATATTCATTCGTTTCATCTATAAAGGTGTTGAGGGATTTGGAAGGTGCATGGTTGTCAACATTGATACCGATGCCAACAACCATTAAAAACTCTGAGTTGATGACAGTAGTATTGACAAGAATTCCAGAAACTTTAAAAAACTGAGTGGTTTCATTTGGCAAATGCTTGTGAAGAGGATTCAAAATGTAAATGTCGTTTGGCCATTTGATGTAGACAGGAAAGTCTGCAATACCCAGATGATGTTTGGCATACGATTTGATTGCCTCAACAATCACGATGGCTGCAAGATACTGCACAAACACCATTGGAGCTTGAGTTCCCAATTCATTTTGAAGAGGAATTCTCAAGACGGTTGAAAACGCCAAAACACCAAATGGAGATACCCAAACATTGTTTGCACGACCACGTCCAGCGACTTGTACTGTTCCGACAGCCGTAAAACCTGTTGGTAGCGTCTTTAACAGATTGAGATTTTTAAACAACATAGTGGACGTAGATGTAACAACTTCGCCATACAAAAGAGTGTTTCCGATAGTGTGAGTAGACATGCCGGGTCCCAAAGCTGTACGGTAAGATAGGAGCGAATTGTAGTAGTGAGTATGGTTGAATAGAGGTGTAACTTTATTATCGGGAACACCAGTGTGGTATACATCAATATCTTTGACAATTTTATCGAATTCAAAGGTATCATAATATCTCTTTTCAGTAGCCGATAACGATGAATTCTTATACTTTTCATGACGAGAGGCGTTCCAGATTCTAAATGTGTCATTGTTTCCTTTCAATACATTATGCAACTCACCAGATAACCCAACAGTTTTCCGCCATCCTTCAATTATGTATTCAAGGGACTGTGGGAACGAAGAGGTCAAACAAAGACGAGAAAGACTAGGAACAGGAACTTCATGCATATTGACTTTCAGGCCCATTTTCTGGAGAATAGCCTTTATGAATTCGACGCGGGCCAAATTAAAAGTTGCTAAAGTATCAATCACGCTGGAATATTCTTTATTACCTGGAATGCTTTTCAACAAGTCTGGTGAAAACTCTGGATGCAAGCCCGTTAATACAGCACAACCTCTGCCAACTCTACAATAGACTGCAGCAGCAGGGTTTTTTGCATCAATGCTGTTATTTGAAATATCACTACCTCTTACAGCCATCGGATCAAGGTACCTAGCCAACACTTCAATACCTCTTGATTTTAACTGTTCAGCATCGACAAACAAACAGCCGCCATGGACGTAAATGTACATCGAATGTTTCAAGACATGTGCTGTTTCTTTGCTCAACTCAAAGTTTTCTAAAACAACGTAGCACTTGGAGGCTTTGGCGTTAACAGGAGATGAATAGTCAAATCCCTTATAAACTGCACCACGCGCAACTCCGGGAAAAAATTGTAATTCACGGGATCCCGAAACTTCCATTCTAGGGTCCCCGACTTCAAACTCGACACGGGCAGAGCCATAGTACCCGCCAGCGCAAAGTCCAAGATATTTACCACCACTTCTGACGTACTTGACGATTTCCGCGTTTCCTTTGCCGTTGAGTTCTTTGCAATACGGAAGATCAGCGCCGCCAGGCATTACGAGCAAGCAAGTCGAGGAGGCCCAAGGCTCTGAGTTTAAAGTAGTACTATTCACATTCAAAACGGCATAATGGGGACTGAGTAGTCTGCGTAATGTATCAGTACAGTGTTTTACTGACTCAACGGTAGTTCCAGGGCCTATATTATTTTGTCAATAGTTAGATTTTTTTGCCAGGCTTAACTGGGATAAACAGACAACATGCCCTACACAAAACTTACCAGAATAGATTAAAACGTTCATGATGTAAACAAAGAAAAAAGTGATTGTAATCCAAATTAAACACTGATGGAAACAAATGAAAGAAAATGATGATTATTTATAGTCATTCTGTACAAAAAAATGCCAAACGACTCACGACTCATCCGTTACTATGAGCTTATTAACAACATTCCCAACAATGACTTGTAGTCATGACTACAAAGACTCATCAGCGAATCATTTGCAAATGTTTCATTGGGAAAAACTAAACATCAAAAACAAATCTCACAGTTTTGTAAATTTATCTTAGCTACCAGACTTGGAAAAAAAAAAAAAAAAAAAAAAAAAAGAAACCACTATTGATCAAAAGTATTTGCAAGAAAATGACGTTGCTGTACAATTTTCAACAAAATCTTGAACCATGTAAACTCGTAGGCAATGTTTAAAATAGTTTAAAGAAACAATACCATAAACTGTTGTAAATCGAATTGCATTTTTGTTCACTGGTTACCTTTCTTTTCATTGAAATAATATATTTTATGAAATAACCGTATACTGACACGATGGTATGTCACATGCACAAAAATGCTTGGATCTAGCAAGTTGAAGTCATTGTAATACATGAATTAAGACTATCCGAGTGCTGACATTGAAGCAATCCATTTATTTAATAATATTTATAGATCGATCCAGAAATTCATCGTACCGACAATGATGTTTTATTTTTCTTTCCGTCTATTTATTGAAGGACAATATGAATCTGTAACATTCGACAGTTTAGATTATTTTTTTTTAATTGACAACCGCATGTTTGTTCTACTATATCATTCCCGAGGCATTTCAAAAGTGCCTTCGATAGATGAGCTATGAACACTAATCATGACTTGTAAGGAAAAGAGAAGCAAAGATTAACAATCAAAAGAACTAAGCAGCAAAAAAAAACAATGGTCTCTGGCGGGATCGAACCGCCGATCCTCGCGTTTACTCGCAAGTAGTTGCTTGTTATTAGCACGATGCCTTAACCAACTGGGCCAAGAGACCAATTCTTGAAAATTGAACTTTGTAGATCTACAGAAAGTATTTTCTAGTATACTTTTTTTGGTTTTTATTAATCTTAAATAAAAACAATTATAAATATTTTATCAAGTTTTTTTAATAGATAGCTTACGTACCTGATACCACATATCTCTAACTCATAAATAAATTGATTGATTGTGTGACTAGGAAAAGTGAAGATCTAAATGTAACCGTCGAACCAGACCCGAAAAGTGATACTAGATTACAACAACAAAGGGCAATTACTTCATTGCAAGCCAAAGCGGTAAAACAATGAAACTATGAGTACACATTAGGAACGAAACGTCGATGGCACCGATACTTGACACTTGGAACCGAATGCGTGGATCAGATGAATCAACTAGTTATGAACAAAATACTAAAACACCATGATCGCTGGACTATCAGCCAAACCACTCAACCACGAACAAACCACGACTATTTTAGGACATGGTATCAAATAACAGACATTGAAAAAAGGACAGTTATAAATGCAAGTGGATTTAAGTTAGGAAGGATCTTACCAGAGATGGTTTTTTTTGTTCCTCGTCAGCTAGTATTTGGTCTTTTATTCGTGCTGATTAGAAACACCACTCGAAACTAAACTGAAAAAAATTATATTGAACCAATATTGTCAAATGGATGGCCCAAGTAGCTGATGTCATATATTTCTATAACCCGTAAATAAAATAATAATAATGCACTTTTGATAAATATATAAATTTTTGGCTTCAATATATACTTGAAGTTGCAATTTTAAAGTGTAAACAAGCATATATAAAATCTGAATCTACAGCATACTGATACCAATGACAAAAAAAAAACTCAATTTCTCGTTACTTTTTGTATCAATGCAACTCTTGGTATTCTCGCAGCATATCTGTCACCAACAACTATTTGGATCAAACACTAATTAACAATGAATCTTGGCTGTAAAATGAACCAAAACCAATTCAATTAATACTTTTTTGCAACTCTTTTGCAAACTCAAATAATATTGATGCACAACAAAGATGACAAAAATAATAATTCCGGGCCGTTTTAAATCAGCAGGCTAGTTTATTCGATGTTTGATGTAGCCATATCGTGCTTTGCAATGGTGGTCAGCAAGTGAAATAAAGAAGAATAATAGACCATGTAGAGTCAACATTTTGACCAAAGCTTAAATATTTTTTTTATCTGCTCGGTGATTTCGAGACTGATGATAGAATTTAACCGAAACTGAGTATCAAATCTGGTTTCAAGCTTTAAAAAACAAACACCCATTCAAAGGAATAAATTTCAAATCAAACAAATAAACGAATTGAGTTTAAACATAAAGAAATATTGATTTTTTTCGAAGTTTATAATGCCGTCTGGAATTGAATCCCTTAACCATGAGATGTCTATGCCTGCTCATCAATTAGCAAGGAGCAAAATTATTTCGATACTTTTAGTTGAAAAACATCATTACTAAAAAACAAGCGTCAACTAGGCTTAAAAAATAATTTAAGTAAAATGGTATTTTTTGGTATTATCAAATTTGTATATAGTTGGCTTTTCAAAATGTTGATGCTATCATTTACAATTGTAATCTGCCAAAAAAAAAAAAAAAAATAAAGCTCTCGTAATAAGAAAAAATAAGCCTTTTTAAAAACCAGTGAAAAATCTAGCGTTACAGACTAATACCTTTCGGATAGCCAAATCATAATAATAATAATAATAGTAATCAAAAAAGCGTTATTGAACAACTTAATGTTACCTCTAACTGAGCTTACAAAACATATGATTGTGATTTCAACCAAATGCATTCTATCGATGAAAAAACCCAACAGTGTTACATTGGTTGAAAGGAAGTCATAATAGTTTTATTTGAGTTAAATGGTCGCAAGTATGATTTAGCAATAACAGAAAATATTGGTCCATAGCGTGAGTGTTAGTCAAGGACTGTAGAAAAATATAATAGTGGTATCATTATTCATCCTGCTCTCACTGACAGTTTCTCAGGTAATGGCACCATTTACGAGGCCTTTTTACAAGTATCTCGGACACCCTGATTATGGGCTTTGATGACAGCTTATGAGGACCAGAAAAAACTAAAAGACATGGAAAGAAACCTCCTTAATTCCAATCCACTTGTATTTATAGATACTTTTTGGTTTTTAATTTTGATGGGATGTTTCTGTATGCCTCGACTCGGTGTTCTTCTTTAACCCAAGTCTGACGGCACTTTTTTCATGCTGGTTCTTGGGAAAATATGAATAAAAAATTTCGGAGATCTAGTTAACCGTATTACAAACCAATCCTTATGCAAATATAACAGCCATTCTGGCAAAAAAGCAAGATATGAAATATCGAATTTGAAGTTGTAGTAGTTTGCTATCAAATCAAAATTGGAATTTAGAGATCGATTTTTTGGACAAACTACAGATCAAAAATTTCAAAACAAGTTTATGATTGTAATATTTTACTGATAAAACACAAAAAAACAATATAATGATGTGAAGGTTCTATAGTATAAGAATTTCTGTGAATGTATTGCGGAATTATTCAAAAAGCTAGAACTATTCAGAGAAGTTTCGTTACATAGTTTAGATAAAGGAAATCCAAAAATTGCTATTGCTATAATATGTATCATCGAAAAAGTTGTATCGAAACAAATAATTTCTGATGGCCCTTGAATCTTTGAGCGATAAACTGATTTCATTCTTCATCAGTTTTTTGAATCCACTTGCAACTGCATCCAAACCAAGTGGTTATATTAAAAAAAGCAACAACAATAATAATTTTTTAAACCACATTTATACATAGGTCACCAAGAGCCTTAAACAATTGTGGTTAACTCGAGTTTGAACTTTTGGTCAAGATAGACAAGGTTCGTATTGTTGGACAGGCGTTAACAAACTACATTTCTCAAAGAAAAAAATATCAAAAAAATATCGACACCAGCAGGACTCGAACCTGCGCGGGAAAATCCCAAAAGATTTCTAACCTTTCGCCTTAACCGCTCGGCCATAG
Organism: Magnusiomyces suaveolens; assembly: GCA_900642975.1. NCBI lineage: Eukaryota > Fungi > Ascomycota > Dipodascomycetes > Dipodascales > Dipodascaceae > Magnusiomyces > Magnusiomyces suaveolens. The sequence goes on from CAAAMA010000004.1 coordinate 2,414,012, forward strand.
TGCCTTTCTGAAATTTTAAGAAATAAGCTCTAGGTGTTGACTAGTGAAACCCAACCTCGAAGATATTACCTAAGCAACCAATGACCAAGACAAAAGGGAAATTAAGATTCGCAATGAAACTGATCAAACAACAAAGATTAGACAAAAACCCAATAAGTCGGAGACTTAGGAAAACATCAATATACTCGGTGGTTTCCTGATGAGGATTAAGTATCATTTTGACGGATGTAAATAGAGATGGAATTCACACTGAAGGAGGAACATCCTCAACACACGAAACTCAGCCCTTTACAGACTACTACTGATCTATTATCAGAATCTATACTTTAGATATATTTATCCACCTTGTTGTAACTCTTGAATCCATTCTATTACATCCCCTTCCTATAAACAGATAAGAACCATACTAATTATTATGTGCGTAGTATTCAAGCTCCCTCCGCATAAGGCAAAGATCTCAATTCGGGTCCGAATCCTTACAGAAATATTGAAAAAGATATTATTATATCAAAACTAAATGTATTACATAGTTCGACGACCTGTTCAACAGCTAAACTATTAAATACTCTTTAATTTAATCTAATTGACTTCAATTGGCACAATATTTTTAAAATCGAAAACAGGAGTGTCTTTACTTTCACGTATTGGTAATGCCAATTGATATTGAATTGAAAAGATTATGTACATTAAACCAAGATTGTTAAACGGATGGCCTAAGTAGCTGACATTATATATTTCTATAACCTGTAAATAACGAACAAAATAACAAATCAATAAATCAATAAATAATGTAATAAATCAATAAATATTATTTTTGTGGTCAAAATATCACTGACTCTCAAAACATTAATAACCATCATATTACCACATTTTTCTTCAAAAGAATTCTTGGTGACTGTTAAGGAATTATGAAATATTGATATACATCAAATAACTCGTCATGAAATAATAGACCAATGATCATGAAAGTTCGCAATCAAAAACATATCTGATGATATCCTCTTTTAATTAATTTTATAAATCAATTGGCTATAAATATAACCTGAATCCCAGAGAAAGACACTTTTATAGAATGTCACAACCATATCAATTTGTTTATTTATTTCGATTGAATTGAAATACTATCATCATATTATTTATATTAAATTAATGCTTTCTCGGAAGCAAAGAAACTTATTACATATCCTCTAAATAATGCTTGACAGATAAGCCATAAACTAGGCTTCGGTTGAGCTTCATACGCAACAGATTCTAAGAAAAACATGATTCCTCACATTTTCTTAAACAAAAAATTGACCTCGAAAGCTATAAAATAATATCGTGTTTTCAAATTAGCAGAGCAACTAATCTACTTGAGCAGATACTATTGGTAGATATTAAATATATTTATGAGCTCAATTATTCTTTCGTATTTTTTAAGAAAGCCCATTTCCATTTATATTCTCCCTAGGAATGCCGCCTATCGCTATGTTGTCTCCGAGGATTAGGTTTCCGGTTTGTTGGGCTCACTGTACTCTGGGAACGATCTGAGACTGAATTTGTATTCAAACAGCCGTGTAGAGTTATACTAGGTAATGCCTGATATGAAAGGCTATCCGCATTAAGCAATGACCCTGACAATACATAGGAGCTTCCAAATGAAGTTCTCAACCATAAATATGTTTTGCTTGTTGAAATTGTCCCGGTTCTTCACCAGTATTAACAGTATTGGTACATGTAATTTACTTGCATTGTATTTTTTGAGTCTAATGTGGCCAGATCCCTATGAACATTGTCTGGTATTAAGGCCTTGTACTTTAGATCTTGTTTCTTTAGTCCTAGTCTTCCAATACTCATAGTTATTGCATTTGTATATCATTAGTTTAGTTTTGTTGCCTTTGGTATACTATGTCGTTAATCATGCTCGATTGTATCTAGTTAAATTTTATCTTGTCGGTATCTGAATCTTTGTACACTGCACTTCTCCACTCCATGCTTCGTAGGCGTAAAATTTCATACATCCACTCCTCTGTCTTTTAATTATCGAGACGTCGTTTCGTTACAATTTTTAGAATCATAATCAATTTATGGATACCGCTTTTAGTAATATATTCAAAGTAATTAAAGTATTTGTCATATTTCTTCACATAACTTCTAAAATAATTTTCATGAATTACTGGCTTTTATACTATCTCAAAATTGATGTATTATATTGCATAGTTTGCGGTTAATATGTACACAGATATAGTTACAATAGATATCAATTGAGCTCGCAATAATTTTAGGGCAAGCTACATCTGCCTGTAACTTTATTTTAATCTCAGGTTACTGAAATTTTGACATTCTATCAAAAATAACTGTAATAAGAACAAGTAACATAATTACCAATAAACATGAAGTATTTATTGCTGAGGTTAAAATAAAATAATTATAATAGTCAAAGTTACATCCATGAATTTTCTCCAGCTGAATCATTCATGGTATAAGTCACATTGAATTTATACAGACGCTGAGTCCTAACCCACCCTAATATTGACTGATACCAACATGCTGGAGACAATTCTAGTAGTGTGCATATATACTAAAGTCGCCTACAATGGACTTGCAAGTTAAGGTCGCGTCTTAAGTTACTTTCAACTCGGTCAGAGGAACAATACTTAAATAGTCTTTTGATTTCACCATAAAATAAAGTTATTTGCTGTAGACCCTTTATTTAATATTATTTTCAGTAATCGCTATTAACATTTTTAATGAATTATTTCATTCAAAAGGCACTAACTAGACCCTGACTAATTCTAAAGGTGACAATAAATATTATTCAACATGAGGTATTTGCCAAACAATTAAAGGATAAAATAGAAACTCACCAAATAATATATATAGAAAAAGGGTTTGTACATTGATTGGACCCTTACATGACAACTAACAAACTCTCGTGATCATAAATATAGTACTACAATGTGATAAATGCAACGGCATACGTTCGGGTTAGAACTGATGGATGGGTTGGATTAAAGAAAAGAAGATGGTAGTTGTACAAATGGCGTAATTGTACTATAGCTAATAAGCATCTCAAACCAAATGACAAGAAAAGAAGGTGGAGGCATTTCACTAAATGCGTTGAGTTTAATATTTTCATAATTGAATGGCAAGAGTGCTCTCTATGGTTGTTCGATCTTTCCTTGGTGGTCAGCTCAGACTTTTCTTTTCTTCAGTTGCGTAGTGTTGCATGGACAAATCACGATTCGAAACGATTTGGAGGCGAGTCCCGAGTCTTGGAAAATCAAAATAAACTGCATTAAAGCAAAAACATTTATCATTCCATTGTGTTGTTTCACAAGCTTATCGTGTATCCCTTCAACTGTATTAATAGCCATCTATAGTTCTATTATAGTTTTACCAGGATGTCCAGTTAGCAGATACTCGGAGAAAGACATATGTAGGAAACCAGAAACAAATGAGTGTAGACATAATTCGTGGTAAATGATGTGACACTGTAACATGAGCATATTTTGAATCTATATTATAACTACCGTATGTTTTCATGTAATTGTTGTACATTCCATATATGTTAATCTGTTTTTTCTTTTAGAAATACCTAAAACGGTCATCCAACACTCTTGCAAACAAACATAACCAGTTCTGACGACGAATATAGAACAACCAAAGCTGCAAATATTTGCAAGTGTTGACGTGGTTTTAATTTTTCGAGTAGTATTTTTGCTTTGAACCGTGTATCCCAATTATTTGTCAAATCTTGAAATCATGGTAATACTTTCGAATTATTGAAGTTACATAAAAATAAAATGCATATTATCAAAAAACAAAAAAGAAAAATCTAAAGAATGAATCGATAAGTTATAGAAACAAAGAGTTATATGAACAAGAAGTAAAAATAAATAAATCAAAGATGAATTGAAATAAGAAAATAGCAATATTTTGCGATTATCATTCAAGGACTGTGAATGTAATTGTAATTATATCGATTGATCAATCTTGTAGAGAGAATAAATTCAACATTATTAGAATCATTTTTGACGCCAATCTTTATTAATATTATTTTATTGACAGGTGATAGAAATATACAACATCAGCTACTTAGGCCATCCGTTTAACAATCTTGGTTTAATATAATCTTTTCAATTCAGTTTCTAGTGGCCTTTCCATTCAGTACAAGTAAAATGTCTAATACTAGCTCGTAAGAAACAGGAAAATCACATCTGGTAATAAAATTCCCAAGTTAAATACACTTGATCATAATCAACACAGATATAAACAAATTAAAAATTATAAAGATGCAAAAGGAACTTATATATAGATAGTATTATTCGGAACAAAAGACTCCGTGGCCAAGCTGGTTAAGGCGCACGACTGTTAATCGTGAGATCGTGAGTTCAATCCTCACCGGGGTCGCTGAATTTTTTTTGTTATACCTACAGTTATTAGGTCGTAATTAATTAGAGATTGAATTTTCGATTTTGAATATATACACGTATATCTCCGCAGAGACTCTAATTGATGGGATTATCACTATTTTTATTGTTCATGGATGCAAAATGAAGGTTACGCTTTGGCCAATTTCTTGGCCGAATAATTACAACAAAACAAGTAAAAGGAAGAAATCAAGTAATAATGAAAATAAATAAACACAATGTATATAAACACCACCCTTGCAAAAGTAATCGAGCTTAATTAATTTTCAAAAGTCAATTTAAAATGAAATTTAACGAGGCTTTTCGCTCTTTGTTACAATACTGATTTTGAGTTGGGGAAGATTGTCGGGTTTGGTCATGGTATACAGCGTTGGGCAAATCTGGCCAGTTGGCGCTAGAAAAGATTTGCGCACTGGTGTCCCATTCCATTCCAGTACCGCTTCTGAAAGCTAGGTCCTGCAGAAAGAGCATTGGAGAAGTATAGTAGTCACGGATTTGGTCGACTTTATAAGAAACAATGTATATTTTCATTTCCGCCTTGTATCGGGGATACGCCATCTTTTTAAGAAACTGGATAGAGTAGTCAGTAACAGGAGTCAACGAAAACTTGACGACAGGACAAGTTCCTTTTTTTGTATCGATCTTTTGGGTGCTGCTTTGGCGGATTGGGGTGACAAGTGAGAAGCCATTGGTTGTGTTTGTGAAATATTTAACCATTTCGAGAGAATTGCTAAATGTTGGATAATTATAGACTTTATCGGTTTTTAAGGATTTTTTGTAGAGCTTTTTACTGTTTTTGAGTTGGACCTGATTATCTCTTTTTTTGTTTTTTTTCGTGGATTTATTGTTATTAACATCAGAATTATTATTATTGGTGGCAGTAGTCGTAGTCGTATTGGATTGGAGCTTAACTTTAAACGAAGGTGGAGAAACGCCTTTTTCACATAGAATGGAATACAAATCATCAAGGCCAGTTGGAAAAACAACCTCTACTTCCATTTCAGTTGAATATGGCCTACCTTGTGAGACTTTTTTATTATCGGCTTTAAGACTCGAACTGGAAGTTGGTGGAGATTGAGGAAAAGTAGTAGATGACGTTACAGTGGTATAATCCAAGCTTGTGCTGGTATTGTTAATAATACTCCAGTTGGGATTTTTACAGTTAATTATTTGGTTAAGTTGGAAGTTAATATTATATTCCTTACTTGGGACCAATTCTTCAGGTGTCGACAATTGCGAGATAGTAGTATCCACTCGGGTTTGTTTTCTTTTACGCGATATAATGATGGGGCCACCGTAAGCAGGGTTTTCTAGTAGGGACTGAATTTCGTGATCGGCAAGTGGTTTAGAAATAGTGTAAGTTTTTCTGGAGTATATGAACTTTTGTGTTTGTGTAGCATTGTGGAAATAATCGTTGGAGCAATTATTGGCAGGAAGGTTTTCAGTGTGATTTTGGGAGTGACGAACAGGAGAATTGCCAAACTGAGCAATATCAGAGTTGTTTGTCGTACTTTGCAAAGAAACGTCGTGTAGAATGTCAAGGTTAGATTTAACCGTATTATTGTGGGAATAAGATCGAGCAGGCGTTAAAATATTATGACTATGCTGGGGTTGCTCGTTATTATCAGAACCTGCATACAACATCAATTTACGACGTTTAAAGACATTAGGTTTTTGGAACAGTTGCTGGTTGTTATGATACAGCTTTTGGTTCAATCTCTGGTCATGATTTATTTCTAAATTATGGTTGACAATTGGGTTCAACTCTGAAGAATTGGGATCAGTCAAATTGTTCATACTAGAATATGGACGTTTGAATTTGATAGGAGGTTGATTACATGATGAATCATTGCCTGATAACAATGAATTATGACTAGAATTCGAAGAATTTGATGGTTTTTGAGAAGAGACACACTTAGGATCATAATATTGGAACTGGAGATTTGGATACAAAGAAGAACGAGGAGTGTTTGAATAGTTTGTGACTGGAGAACTAAGATATCCAGCAGTCGTGTGGATATCTGAAGGATTTGAGTAAGAATAAAAGAAATCAACGTTCATGACGAAAGGAAAATTATAAACAAAATAAAATGATATTAGAAATTGAAAGAAAGAAAGAAAGAAAAAAAAAAAAGACAAACAAGTCTGTTTTTATATTGCAAAATATACAAAAGTAGAAGCTAGTTATTAAGACTAGTTTTAATAACTGCCAGTTATTGAATGACTTACGTAATAACCATAATAAATCATGTAATGATTACCAACCATTATGTCATCTAGACATATTATGTAATACATTTGTCATAATCTTTGATACACGGCTGTCATTTATTTTCTTCTCCATTTTTTCATTTTTATACATTTTTTTTATTCTAATTTTGATTTCTTTAAATCATTAAAAATGAACTTCATTTCGAGTCTTTTTGTTTTTTCTGATTTCGAGAAAAGCATATTGAACTCGCATTCGGACCTTCCATTAGTCGCTAAACATTCACAGATACGCAAGTTTACTATCAATAGCATTTCTCTCTCGTTACGTGTGCTGCATGTTCCTCATTATCGTGGTCACAAACTTCCTCCATTACCGTTGATTCTCTGTATCCATGGATTGGGAGGCCAGTTGTCTCAATTTCATGCAATAATCGACAATCTCTCTCATTTTGCAGAGGTTGTTTCCGTCGACTTGCCCGGTCATGGAAAGTCTCAGGCTTCTACTCAATGGGCACCCGTTTATACTCCAGAGTTTTTGACCCAGTTATTGGCTGCTGTTTTGTCTGCAACTTGCTCTGAACCGGGCCGTGAAGTAGTGCTTTTGGCCCATTCCTTAGGATGTTCATTAGCTACTCGTTTATCCAAAATCCTGGGAATCAGATGTCTTGGAATAATTGCCATCTGTCCTCCATTACCATTAATCGGTAAACAAAAAACCCAACAATCTCTCTTAGGCTGGATCCCTGCTCCAATATTTAATATATTCAGAGCAATTGATAAAGTCGGAGGTCTTTATTCTCCTAGCGTATCTAGAATGCTATCTCCAAATAACCACAATGACGAACTACGCGCTCAACAACTTTATTGGAATTTACAAGTCCAAACTAGTTCTTGGTTACGAATGGCATACTTTGCCTCCCCTTCTACTGAACAAGATTGGCGTCAAGTAGACTGTCCCGTGCTACTAATAGCCGCCGAATGTGATGTTGTAACACTGCCTGAAAATGTTGCAATCATTGCCAAATGGCTTGGACCTCAGTCTGCTAAATATCATTCTGGCCAATCACTGTTCCCAACCCAGAGCACGTCTAACCCTTTGATTTTGAAAAATCAGGAATCGGCTGCCGCGAATGATCAAGAAGTTCTCGATGACAGTTCTTCCGACGTATCCGATTTTTCTCCTATGACACCCATCTCCGATACACTTAATGATACTAACTGTCAGCAAGATCAAACCCCCGAACCGAAAATAGTTCATGATACTGGCCACATGTGCTTAATTGAAAAACCGGAAGCAATCAGCGGCTTAATTTCGGATTTCATTGCAACTCATGTCGATGTTAAACTCTCCTTGGGTTGGCAACTTGCCTTTCTGGCCTCTAAGAAAGATAAATGGAGCTTGAAAAATGAATCTAAATGGCGGCAAGTCGAAGCGGTAAGTGACGTTATTGAAGGCACGTTTTTTCGAGCCATGAAAACTTTGCGTCAAGATGATCCAGAACATTCTCCACAGCGTGTGGAACAAAAGTATCCAGACCTTACCGACGTCATTGATATCTCTCGAGAAACTCCTCCGTATGACCCTTCAACATTCAAACATATCATCTACCATAAATTCCCCACCGTATCAAAACTTCCACCTTCTCGTAAAGAAGTTGCTGGCTACATCAAATTAGTCAATTCTATTCGAATCAAAAACCCCAATGCAATTATCGGGACTCACTGTCATTATGGGTTTAACCGAACTGGCTTTTTCCTCTGTTGTTACATGATTGAACAGCTAGGATTTACCATCAAAAAGGCTTTGATGGCTTTTCGGAATGCTAGAAATCCAGGCATCAAACATTCCCATTTTATTGACGAATTATACGTTAGATATGAATTGTAAACTTTTACCTAATTGAATAAATGTAAATACTTGACGCCAAATTTTGGTACTACTACGACTGTTCTTGTTGATGATGATTCAATACCCCTTCTAATCATTACTTCCCTGAAAATCTTAAACATTACACACAGGCGAAAGTAGTCGTTTGGTTTCTTCCATATACACCAGTTGTTCAATCCGCTGATTATGCTTTTTTGCCCAAAGCTCAATGTTTAATGTACAAAATTCTATATTTTGCCAAATTTCACTTTCCACCATATGGGAACTTTTTGGAAATATCTATATACTTTCTATTTTTTTTATTATTTTATTTTATTTTTTTTAAAATAATATACTGCTATATTCTGGCACAAATTCACCAACATGCTGGTTTCTACCAATGCTCTAGAAAAATTCACCAACATGTATTGATTATATGTAAATTGCTTTCACAAACCTAAATCAATTTCTTCTAAACTTTCTTTTATCTCGTCTTTATCAAATTTATGGTGCCTTCTAAACCTTTTCCCTTTCCAATAATGCAGGAGCTGCAGTTGTTTCTGCTTCTATTTTCATAGTTTTTAAAGTTATTATTTCAAGATGGTCGAGTTATGTTGGCTTTCGGTTTTTAATTTTTTTGCAAATCATAATGAATTGTTTGGACTTGGTGAGACTCTGGAATGCATAAAATACACAACTGATACGCGAATTTTTAGTTGAATTAATACTGCATTTGTTCACAGGTATATCATTTTTCCTGATACGACAACTAGTAGTAACCGTAGCAGTTAAACACAGTTCTCCTCTCTTACATTAATGTTAAAAGAATAAATCAAATTTGTAACAATACCTGTGACCACTATCAAAAACCCAGGTTTTACTAGTTAATCCTTCGGCACTCCCTCTAAACATTCATTTTCCCCAGAAAAATCAAAAATAAAATAAAATAAACGCGGCTCGATTATTAACTCTTCTTGGAACTTTATCATGTTGGTAGTTTTTTATGTTTATTCGGTAGGAAAGTAGGATTAGTGATATTCTCACACGTATTGTTTGGCTGAGTGACTACACTCTAAGATCACACAGTACGAAAATCACAAAACCTATTAAAAAGGCAAAATATTTTCAACATCTCACTTGCGCATGAAAATATCATCTGAATAAATATATAACTTAAAAACGATTTGGATCCTAATTTCAGACAATTGGCGTCGGTGTAGGAAACCGATTATGCTATAAAAAATATTTTACATCAACCATTTGCAATTTAAATTACTGAAATAGTATTGCTATCACTAAGATGACTAAACGGACAGACTTTACTTTATTTGAATTATGGCTTAGTTGGCAAACTATTTCACAAAAAGAAAAAAAGAAAATGGAATTTTATACCTGTATTTATATATATTTGTCTCTTATGATTTTTCATGATTAATAGTTTTCCAGCATATAAATTGACTTTTGTGGCTAATAATTTGAACTAAAAAATACGGTTTATAATCCCTACAACTGCCTGATTGAAGTTTAAAGATTGTATAAGCTATAATGTATCATTGTATTTGATTCGGAAATTTTCGAAAGGAAATCCCATCATTCTAAAGCTATTGTTTCAATCACATAGAAAAATTCAAATTCCTTGCACAAACGATCCGGTCGATCTTTTCGGAACAAAAATACACCTTTATGATGATCACATTTTGGTACTCGCGCAAAGAAACCTTTAGTTCCTTGAAAGTTAAAAATGTTCTGCCGGTTATTAAGTGAAATGCACATTTAAGAACTCTTAAACATAAAAATCTATATTTATATACAAAATTGCCAAAATTTAAGCCAAAAACCATCTTAAACTGAACAAATGATATATTAAAATGTTTTCATGAAATAGCTTGAAAGCTTTGAAATTTTCTAAAGAAAGAATTCGCACAAAAAGGTATGCGTTCTAAAACAAATATAATAAAAAAGGGCAGTGATAGAAATCTTAAAAACAACTTTAGTGAAGTATGTTTATGAATAAATTGATTTCCTTTAAACTCAATATTAAAACCCTGAACTGATATCGACGAAACACAATTGATCAAAGCGAATACTTGGGGATATACAAAAATGACATCGATAGTTTAATGTTAATTTCCACAGAGATAGCCTACTTCCAAATTGGGTGAGATTATCCCGATCCTTTTCGGCTGTTTCCAAGCAAAAAGAAATGACGATTTCATAGTATTAATTCTCTTTTAAATATGTAACTAAAATGTCTGATGCTAAGATTTTGAAAGGCAAAAAAGTATCGTATGGTTTGGAAAACAGCTGAAGATAATTATAACGTGAAAACTAATCGCATTTGAATATTTGTAAAAATTTTAAAAGATTTAAACTAAATGTATAGCAGTGAATAATTGTAAAAACGGAAGATACGTTTCTTGGGTGAAAACTTCAGAACTGTGTTATTAATCATCGGGATACATTTTAGCATAGATGAAATTACAATTGCTGAATGCCGTTTACATACAAACTGAAATTCAATGTTAATTTACATGGAAGTCCAAGATTAGAAATAATAAAAAAAAGTTGGGTTAAATACTCATGATAGAGATTTAAAAATGAATTTGACGCTGTTGGATTTAAATTTTACTAACAAACCTAACTGAACGTTTCAGTATTGAGAACCGTTAGCAGCATATAAACGTAAAATTTGATGACAACATGAAATTGAATACAATTTTTATTAATTAGTAAATTAAATTTTAAGAAAAACTTCGTTTTGAAATCGTTGACTCATTGCTCATTTCAATTACGTTTCAGTTCTTAAATATCAAAACCGTCTGAAATAATCCCCGCTAGTTTCATTTTATAATAGAAATACAAGCCATGAATTGTGTCTTGGATGTGAGTAATAAATTCCTATTTTCACGAACCATTACTAGGATGTATGAATATACCTGGAGTCATACTGAAGATATAAATATTTATTGATAAGTAATATTAAACTCTAGAATGCAAGTTATTGGTACCAATATTAAATATAATTTATCATATGTCATAGCATGAGATCTATATGAAAATTAAAAAAAGTTAAGCCAAACTTCTGCGTATTTCTCAAGAGTAGCTTAGGATAGCTATAACTATGCTTACACATCAAAGCGTAAAGGAAAGCTGTTGAATTGACTCAGATGTATGGTCTTTTGTAAAGGAACAAATTGGGGTTGGCCAGATAGCTGACAGAAGCTGAGTTGGCGGAGATCGATGTTAAGAAGAGGATACTGATCTTTATTTGCCTATAGTGCATGTAAGAAATATAACCTGGTAAGACTAATCCCTAATATTTTCACAAAATTTATGAGAAAAATATAAAACAACGTATAAAACAGCCTGTATAGATGTAGTTATATCTTCATCGAAAACTACACCTAATTGAAACGGATAAAAACACTAAACGATTGAGAATTTGGAAAGACAAGTCAATATCGCCACTAACTTATCAATTATATGTGATATGACGGCAATATTGTAATTGATCCGACTACCTAAGCCTATATTAGACTATAAAGATGAGTAAAAAGTATTGATTAGGGCAAATAACCATGTATTAATATAAAATAATAGAGATGGACATATTAAAGAAAAAAAAAACAAAACAGAAAAAGGGCACTTGTAACTTCAAATTAAAACTACAGATATCATGAATGAAATTAAACAACAATCATTTGCCTGTTCGGGAGACATGAAGAACATGAAACTCACAAGACAATGACCAGTGAAATAACAGTAATGTTGTGACTGGTATGAAAGCCAAAGAAAAAGTGCATCACGTGGAAGCTACAATTCAAATTGGGTAAAACAATTTTGACCAATAATCGGTCTGAAAAAGTAACAATTTGCCAAGGTTGTTTACGAATTGGCTATGGAAAAAACAGGGAATATAAATGTATTAAAAGCAAGAAACATTTAGATAGATTTGAACTCGGAAATAATCCAAAATTTAAAAAAATATTTATTACCAAAGCAATAATTCACAATACTAAATGATTCATGAGTAAAGTGTGCCTTGTGAATATGATATTACGCCGGGTCAAGTGGCTCAAGTTATTCCTGTAAATTTATAAATACAATTGTAAGTAAATTTTTTGCTTTTATCCTAATTGAAAATCATAACCGATTTTTTTAAATATCTACTGGTTTGTGAAAGTAAACCTTTCGGGCTTTTATCTAAGCAAACGATCTTGAATTCTTCACAAAGCCCATGCGTTTAAAGCAAAAAATTCGGTTCTATATTTTTTTGAAACGTACAGCTAAATAGTATTATTAGCATATGGGCTAATTGGTTTGTAATTGTCTATTCATTTCAATTTCTTTTTTCAATCGTTGTGATGCAAAGATGTTTGAAATAAATTTCAGGTGTTGTTAAAATTTGTCCTTGATTCCCAAATGTGTTTGAGTTGGTCATACCATACTTATAATTTGAAATGTTTTGCTTTTTCTTACAAGACCAATGACAATTACTTTTAAAAAATACTGATTGATGATTAAGCAGGCACTGCCAGATGGATTTCAATTTCTTTATATCTTGCATTCAGAAGGTTTTATTGTAGTATTATTTGAATTTTTCTTTTCTGTTATTGCTTTTAAAACAATACTGTTTCTAACTCTTGATTGCAATGGTTTTGGGCTTTATAATATGCAAACTATATAGACAACGCCTACCAAATCCTTAACAATTCTTGCTTTTGTATGGATCATAGGGCCGCTATTCATACTTGGACCAGCCTGATTTCATTCTGTGAATGGCGATAAAAACGGTATTTGAGGTATTGTAATTTATAAACCAAATATTTTGTAATTGCACTGAATATTTTCATCCTATCTCCACATTTGGGTTTCCATGTAAATTCTAAAAACTTGAATTTTTGCTTTGTTCTTGCCTGTAAGAAAAAGCTGAGGTTCAAAAATTTGATTTTTTCGAAATTATAGGTTTACGTTTCCCTCATATTTTGTAGACATCTACGTATCATTTAAGACTTAAATGGTTTATCCTAATAGTCGGAACTTCAATAGTGTAGGGGATCTTAGTGCCATAAACTGACAACCTTACTTTGACTATATACTATGAATAGCAAAAATATAGGGCCCAACCGGGAATTGAACCCGGGACCTCTCGCAAATTGCTTAGATCACCCTAAGCGAGAATTATACCACTAAACCATCGGGCCTACTATAATTGTAAGAGGTCGGACTTTCTTTTACAATAGTTTGGCCTTATATGGAGGAAGCTTGGAATACTATGTACTTAATAGTTAAGGATTGTTCTTAGATAGTTTAGAAAAAGTGTCTGAAGTAAAATAAATTGAGGAATATAGAAGCTACATTTATCTGAAGTTTTGGATTCTTTTTTATTGTCCCCCCCCGTAAAAAGCTTCTCCACCAGATCCTCCTTTTTTCACTGAGAATTCTAGTTTTATTTATATTTGTCGAAATGATAATTAATCTTCATGAGGAAATCATCGAGTATATTGTTATTTCTCATAACGCTCTAAATTGTTTGACGAGTTATTTCCTGGATCTTCATGCTGTGTTAAGCACGTTTGATATCTTGTTCATGCCTTCATTTCTTTCTGACCCCTTGAGGATTATCCAATATCATTGAGATTAATTTTAATGGTTCCGATCTAGGGCTGATTTTTTACTTATCCTATGTAAGAAATAAGTATCATATATACTAGGAATTAGGTCTCTTCTAGGATCTTTAACTTTTAAAATTCAAATAATCAATTGATAAGAGACAGGAAAGCCCACATGCTAATAAATCAAAAGCATAAACAAGTTTGTAATAGCTGTAGCAAAATTCCACTAGTTTGACATATTTATTATTTTATTCATGGTGTATAGAAATATATGGGATGAACTGCTTTGATTATACGTTTAACAATATTGGTTTGAGGTACATAATTTTCCATTTTTGTGATTTTTTCTATTTAATTTCAAATGAAGTTTGCAATTAGTACGATATGAGCCCTAATATTTAGCTCATGAGGAACAGGAACAAACATCGATGGTAAATATTCTCCTAACTTAAACCCACTTTGATTCACCTATTTCACCAATGTTTCTTTTGATTTATGCCACAAATTTGTATAAGACAATCAACGAGTGGGGCCAAAATTCTTCTTGATTCATTGATGACATAGCAATTATATTTTAAAGAGAATACATGAAAATTCCAGACCTTTGAGCACTATTCTTGAAAAGTACAAAGAATAGACAACATCAAGAGCTACTAAGATTAATATGAGTGAGAAGCTTCACTTCATAAATTTTAGTAAGAGTTTTAACAAGAATGGCCAACAATCAAAATTGACATTGCCAAGTGAAGAAATACAAGACTCATAACAAGATGTGAAATTGTTAGGAATTGTTTATTTGGACTATTATTAATATATGTTATATTAATGGGAAGCCATACCCGTACGAGTGTAAGTGCGAATAACAATTAACACTTCCTTACATAACTTTCACAATAACGTATTTATTTCTGTCCTAAAGGAAATCTTTATTTGAATACTTTTGAAAAGAAAAGCCGCCACAGAAAGACATTTACAACAAATGGATTGGCGGCATAAACCGGAGCTTACACACGGTTACCATGCACATGCATTTTTTAGTTTAGCATCCACTTGGCAAGCCTTCCAATTAATCTAACCCTGGTGAGGTAAAGCCGAAATAGACGATCGTCCCTCTCTAGCCACAAAGCTAAACGATTTAACAAAAAATATACCTTGCGACAATAAAAGGTCAATGGACAAATCATCACACCCTAGGTTCCAGTTTCAAATTAGGGATTACCCCGAACAATCAAAGTAGTTGATATCCAACAATGGATGGTTGGAGTTTTGAAACGAAAGGTGAACACCACGACCATAGAGCTACAGGGTATTAAAGAATGTAATGGCTACATCAGAGCCTGCTCGATACTAAAGAGACTTCTTGGCCAAAAGGATATCTGAGACTTACGTCCGAGTGGCAAAGGCAAGCGAACTTGAAATGATAACCAAAAAATTGATATCAGAAGCCAAAGAACAGATGTAAATCTAAACAATAAAGAGAATATCACAATCACCAACGAGATAAAAAAAAAGACAAGTCTCGCAGGACATGACCGATTCCAGACGAGGAATCAAAAGTGTGGCCAATAATGTAGACACTCACCCGAGATTCGCTATAGAAACCTCAAGCAACACTTACCATAGGATTAAAGACATTTGACCCAGACATGTAACCAAAAATTTGTCTAGAAAGAAATTTTCGAAAGCAGTCAGATTGACGATCGAAATCCCTGACTTGTAAGCTAGAGTTGAAATCACTGCAATTGACAACAATATTGAGGATTGGTTCGGTAAACTTGTTATCTTGAACATTAGACGGTGATACTGAATGATGCTCAGATAGCCAATGACGCTACGGATAGTAATCCTAAGATTGAAGCCTACATCTAGGGTAACAAATAACAGATCGTGGTATAGAGCTGTATGCCTTCTTTGGGCTCCCGGACGAAGGAGCCTCGGAAGAAGTTGACGAGGCCCTCTAGGGCTTTGAAGAAAAAACACATAGTTTTCCAATACCCGCCTGGGATGATTGGGATGACGAACGGAAATACATTTGCAGTGGCTACTTTTAAAAATAGCCGTAACTATGTGGGCTGTACAGTTTGAGTAGCCATCGGGTGCTGAAGGATAGAAATTTGCCCATAAAAACGAAGAATTGCTACAAGAAAGGAATATGAGGCGAAAAGAAAACGGATATTGGCGGTCAAAGATCAGCAGACGGAAGAGCTGGTAGGACTTAAGTCAGGAGGGATTCTCGAGCTGAATCAGACAGGGACCTTTCCCGACAAAACGAAGAATTGAAAATACGATAAAATAAATATGTGTCGAGGTAAATAGTTCGCTATGAATTGGGAGGAGTGTTTTGTACGGTTCATGATCGTTCCTGGTCCTCATAAACTGCCATCAGGTCTCGTAATCAGGCTGCCCGAGATAGACATTAAATTATCTTGGAAATGACGACATTACATAACAATTAGCCATAATTAAATAGAAAAAATGAATGGGTAAAGTCGCCAAAGTTGTATAGTTCTAAAATACTTCAGGACAGAAAAGAAAACCTACAAACTTGACAACGATGAGACTGTCAGAAAATATATTGATGTCATTTTTGTTACGCCATTGACAATGACACAACTTGGAACACTCCTCTATACATCATATTTAGAATTTAAACTCCATATTTCAATTCCAAGATAAATCTTCATTTCTATGATACATTTAGATCGAGCGACCAATGGTGATCCAAAAGCTATCTCAATCCTACAAACCTATTTCAAATCCATCAACTTAATGTTTGCTTCATACAAAAACAAGCAACAGATCTCTGATATCAACCTTCATCACTAGAGGTACCAGAGATTCAATCACCGAAGAAGGGGAGCCATGTCCGCAGCAAAGGGCTTGAGCTGCCGGCAGCATAGACTGAAAGGCGTGTCTAGCACTGCCGGCTCAAAAGTGCGAACCACTGATTCATGCTGAGGACCGGATCACATCTTCAGCTAACTGCAGGATCAGAATCGTAGTGTTGCAAACACAAGATAATCGTGTATCGCTGTTCATGATGTATCTGTTGGCATGGGACCGGCGAGTCGCCACGAACAAACTTAAAGCTTTTGGTTCCAGGTCATTTCGCAATTGCTTTTTGCCTCTATCTGATGGTTGGGATTCCCGCCGAGGCGGGACACAAACGAGTCACGGACATTTGGAGGCTTAGTAACCGCGCCGTTCTAGGTGTTCCATGACAATGCCAGTGAGCGACCTACAGCAAACCACGAAGTACTCATGAGAGGAGTTGGCTAGGTTTAGCCAAAGAGGTGGGCTATGCTCGTCACAAACTGATTATCATTCAAAACCATCAGCCAGCGTAAGCCAGCAGATCAGCGGATCTCTAGCACGCAAGGGCAGGTGGTTTCTGAATGAACCTACTGGAGGCTGAGCACACCTCAGTCCTTCTTGGCTTCACTTGTACTTACCAAGCGCACGATGAAATGAGCGGAGTTTTAAAGTGTCCGGTTAGAAACGTGGGGTCACTTTCTGGTGTTGGATCTTAAGTCCTTCATCGGCGGTGACGGTCGGCTCCTTGATAGTGCGAGGATGCCTGGTATTTGGTGCGGTTCAATTCGTTTCAAATATCAGAATTCTCTCCTGCTATCATGGGTGTTGAGAGTTTAATTGCTTGCAAAGGTATTGGATTTGATTGATGACTGCGGAGGCAATCTTATTTGCTGAAGCACAAGGTTGATAACAATACTGGAACAAGCAATCAAATATCCAACACAGGGCGCTGCGTAGATATTCAATGGTTTTGCAAAAGTGCTGGATTTGATTGATGACTGTAAAGGCAATTTCATATTGTTGATACACGAGATTGAAAACAATACCGGAGCAAGCCATGGAATATCTTACTGGGTGTCGGTTGCATATTCAATGGCTTGTGATAGAGTTGAGTTTGATTGATAACTGTGAAGCAATTGGTTTTGCTGATGAATGAGATTAGACACAACAATCGAACTAGTAATTGGAGACGCAACGCATGGTAACGGAAGAGAAATATTTTATGGCTCATTTTCAATGCATTTTCTTATTCAAAAGTATTGTCATGACCGACATCACTACTTTACCTTGAACATATGATTGCGCATTGCAGAGCTTTGGATATCGGCAGTCAATTGTTGACAAAAGGGATATCTTATTCTAGCAGGTAAGCGATTGATATTAAGCTAGTTGGCAAGAATTGTGTGCTCATTATTCTTTGAAAACACATTATCGCTTACTTTTTTTTTTTTTTTGTTTAACTTAATGACTAACTATTTAGAACTGGTTATGTTGATGCAATCTGATATCATGTTTCTTCTTTCTTCTTACTATCAATCTCATTGCATTGTTTTTATCACTGGTTTTTCTGCTTTGGTCATCGTTTTCTTTTGTTCTTTATTTCCTTCTTTTTTTTCGTGTTTTCGTTTTTTCGGTTTTTTGTTATTGTTGAAAAGTTTTCTTTCTGGCTTTTCTGACGCTTTTTCGGTTTACTTCGACTTTTTTTTGTGTCACCAAGCAATTGATCTTTGGTATACTAATAGCCCAATGATAATACCGTTTGGCAAATCCTGTTAATGCTCTTGAGGTTATGGTGACTGCATTTACCAATCACTTCATTTCGACTCATTTATTGATTTTAATAATGGTTGCCGCTGCTTGTTATTATTTTCTCAGTTAGATGCCATTTTTCTTCTGTTTAAACTGGATTCGGTATGTCACTTTTGCCTTTTTTTCAAAAAAAAAAAAACGTAAACTCTTTGAGTAACCACAGAATATCTTCATTTCATATGGATCAGGCAATTGATACGGGTTACTTGATGCAAACTCCATTGATTTACGACATTTGCCAAATCTCAAATCGAATTCGACGGTCGCCGCGTTTTTTATCTAGAGTCTGCTGGTAGTACGGCAATTCCGTTTATGAATGGCAACGCTTCTTGATCTTTGCATTCGATACGGAAATGGTTTCGTGACCATCAGTAATTATGTTATTGCCTGACTGGCCACTGCAGTTGCAGTCCATCAATTGGTGCTGGTGTTGAGGTTTTCTGTCGCAAATATTGTTGCTGATATAAATTGCAACGGTTCTTGATCGGTGCCTTCCGGACAGAAATAGTTCTGTGACCATCAGTAATTATGTTATTGCCTTGTTGACCACTGCATTTGGGGTCCATCAATTGGTGCTGGTGTTGAGATTGCCGTTGCTGATATTGTTGCTGATGATGTTGCCATTGTTGTTCCTACTCTATTCAACCTCGCTGATACCCCATGTTGTAATAATTATGACGCACTGGAATGACGCGGGCCAACTTCAATGAACAGCCGGAACTGTTCGCTTTTAAATACTGCATTGACGGTTATATTATAATCATCTGTTGCAGTTTATACCACACCGTCAGAACTTGTTTCGGTATTCTAATCAAGCGCGTTTCGAGGATTGTTGATTCAAATGGTAAGTACCATCCATTTTGCCTGACACAAGGCGCTACTGTTTGCATATTAGAACCAATTCGCTAACAATCATACACTAGCTACCAATATTTTCAAAATATCCAACCAACCTGAATCTTTTGAATACCACAATATCTTTGGAATCTATGGCGGTTGCTGCTTGCATCGAACAGACAGTTGGGACTTATCATTTTATTTGCAGTACATAGGTATCGAGCTGAACAGAGAAGTCATTGATTGAATATGACCCAAGTATGAGTAGCAAAAATCTTTGTTGCAGGTTGCTAAAGAGGTTGTATACGATCAGTAGTGAACAGGTAGTTCATGGTGGGGCTGGAAAGATGTGATTTTTTTTGAGGGTTTCGGTATCTGGTTGGAGGTTTGGAGACAGTGTGTACTGAGGGTTATTGTTAAATATGACGTAAATATTCACGTTACATACATCAAGTCTTCAAGTGTGGTACATCTATTTGCTTTTTTTTCTTTTTTTTATCTATTTTTCTTCTACCCATCTTCAGTTTTTATTCCCATTATTCGACATAACAGCTTCGATTCCGTTTACTTTTGCGGCTACTATCATCAAAAACCAACAAGCGTTGTCATGATTTCGTTTTGATCATTATATTTTGTCGTCTATGACCATCTTGCTTTGGTCATCGGCTACGATCTTTTCTCATCAGTTGTATTTTCCAATACGTTTTCATCAGTCTAGTTAAAGTATCCAAAGACTCCCTCTTTCCGTCAATGCTTGGTATATTGGAACTGAGTGTTTTTTACTCTTACGACCATTGATTGCATGCTTGGTCAGTGATTGGCGTTTACTTGAATGATTACCAGACAATGTCACTCAAACCAATATTCGTTTTCAGACCAGGTTCCTTTTGCTTAAAAAATTCGATGATTGTTGACTGGATGATTTTTGTGAGAATGTGCTCTCATTATTTCAAGCCACTTAGCAATTTTTTGAGTAAATTTACAAGTACATAGTATTGGTCAAAAGTGGTTGCGATTGGAAAGTTGGACTTTCCATCTTACTGGGTCATTACTATGGGATATGACCTTTGTATTATTTGGGAGTACAGCCAAAACTTTGATTACTCACTCGTTTGGATTGTCGGGTCATTAATCACCTCCATAACTCGAATAAGCTGGAAATGGATCTGTATATTTTTGCATCTTGATAAACGATCAGAACACCTATTGTCATGGTATTTCTTGCGGTCACCTCGTTTACACAGATGTAGTAATTGGTTCGGTATGTTATTCCTTCCTAACGTGCTTTATGGGAAGCACTCAGTTGGAGTTGGAGTTGAAGTTGGAGTTCCGATGAAGTCAAGACATTTCCTATATTCTTTGGCTGAATGAATTTCAAACTGTCTCAGTGTAGTCCGCAAGATGGGCATTTGTGCTGACTGAGTGACGGCGGCAGTCACCTCGACTTTTTCTTATCAATGTGTGCAGATAATTTTTTCATTTATTGCTGTTATCAGTCACCGTGTATACCTCACACCATCGAGTTTAGCGATCAAGCCATTGATTAAGAATATTCAAAGTCATGACTGTGTTATATTTTTACAGATTCATGGACTACAATGGTCTCGAGGAGGCCATGCTGAAGTCAATGGTTTGGGTGGGTGGTTGCTATTCGGAATTGAATCTGGTCAAACTGATGTCGATGAAAATATTTGTTAAAGTGACGTTTTGGTGGTAATATCTTTGATGGTAATGACTACTACAGATATGCTATCAAATTGAATCGGGGTCATTATTGTTGTTGTGCTATGACAAATATTGTGCTTTCAACGACTAGAACTTGGGACATCTGCTATGCAACCGTTTACTATGGAGTTTGGACTAGTCGACTGAGCAGTTGTTTGATAAAAGCAGGTTGAAGGTAATCCGGTTCATTTTTACGGGTTGGTTCATACTCACTAGTTAGTTCATACTCCCTGGCTCGTTCATACCCCCCTATGGTTCATACGCACTGGCTAGCTCATATACACTGCTGGTTCATACCCAATGCCTAGATCATACCCGCTTTCAATGACAAACTAAGTTCATCAATATACGATACCCATTAATCGATCACTATTGGACAATAGAAGAGCAAAGATGTACTTCCTGTAGACTTCTAGACCGCGTGACTGCGTTGTTCCTTTCAAATTAATTTCAAAAGTTTCTTGAATATTGTGTTGGTGCTTTCGTCTAACTGGTATAAGATGAGCCAAAATGGTGCTTTAAAATCGAAATGTTACCTGTCCCGACAAAAGGGCCTTTTAAGTCAAAACTAAACATCAATAAATGTCTGAACTGGTGAAGTAGGTTATTGAAAGCGAGTATGGTGCCATGGCAAACTCTAGAATTGCTACGAAAATAATTTTAGTAGGGTTTTATATTGAGATTGAGATTGAGATTAAGGTATAGATTTAGACAGTTACATCTTTCTGTAGTATCATCGAAAAAAGAATCTGTACTAACCATACAATGAAACAACTAATTATTGCCCAATCTACTTGAAGTTGTTTGTTGATATCATTTGTTTGTCAAAATACTATTTCTGTAATCATCTAGAGTTGATTAGATCAACAAGCTGTCCAAAAAACCAAATTCAAATAAACCCATAAAGTTGAAAAACATTCGTCAATGGTGATATGGTGGATGACCGTCACGGCCAGACACCTGTGCGGGTATGGCTACCCATTACCAATTAGCTCTTGTATCTTTGTAGTTTACAGCAACGTTGGAATGTCCCAAACAACACCGAAATATTTATCTTTTCATGGACGTGAACCAGCTGTGTGCCGTCATGGTAAACAACATACACCCGCGTTTAGGAATCTATTTATTTGATTGGCCACTAGCTACCTAAAGTTAACGAGCCGGCGCAACACGGGTTCGTTAAACCAATCAGCACGTCTAGACAAACACCTGTTTGCGAACCAGGTTTTTGATGCAATAGGTTACTTGACTTTTCTGGTTGAAAACAAAGCCGAGCCGCGACAAAATGGAAGCAAACGGGACGATGGTCCGTGCCGCAAAACGTTATAAAGGACAATACATAAAGATGAAGAATGATTATGACAATAGCCGCCGGATTTCCAAAGAGGTTAAATCTAGCGTTTCTCGTTGATTTCCATTCAAACCCGAAAGACGAGCTGGGTCTGTAACCGCTTGAATATCAATCCCATCCATTTCTTGATCCAACTAGACTACGATACATTTTTGCACAAATCATTAGATTAAATGTCTTGAAAAACTCCCACGACAACAACCGTAAACGCGAATAAACAGCGGTTCTGTCCTTTAAAAGTATCCCAAATTAATTTCTCGAGCGTATAAAAAACAAAGAGCGTATAGCACAATGCTCCCCATCCAGTTAATGGCCCGAATACAGTTGACCTTTTCAAGAAATGAAAAAGATCAACATGGTCTTACATTTTTCACAATTTCTTAAAAGAAACTGCAAAATTTGTTAAAAAAACTGTGACGTTCAAACAGCGAGCAACGCTGCTAGAAAGTTGTGTTGCAAAGGAAAACTTCATCTACTGAAAAATTTTCACTTTATATAGTCATTCGTGCTCAAATATTCTTAATACCCTGATCTACAGTTCTGAAAAATACACGCTTTACAAATATTTGTTTTTCATTCATCACCAGAAACAACGATGGATCCACGCGCCCAATTCGTTTTTCTAACCATCAAAGAGCCCTGCGTCGCGTTAGCATCGCTTGCCCGCGTTCCGTCCGCCCGGTTCGACCCAGACGCGCCGGCGCTCGCTGACGCGCTGGAACGCCTCGAGACGGCGCTCGCTGGAGTGCCTGCTGAACTGTTTGGGCCGCAGTTTGCTGATTATGTGTTTTTCCCGTTGGCGGCGCTACTCCAGAAGCCGGCGCTTGGGGAGAGGGCGAGCGTTTATATGTTGAAAGTGTTGGAGTACTTGGTGAAGAACGGGTGGGGCGACGGGATTTCGCAAGATCTTGCAAAGCAGCTGTTTATTTTGTTGGCGTATATGGTGAGTGTGGAGCACACACCCGGTGCCACCGCCAGCAGCAACCAAGGCGCCGAAACACAAACCAAACAAACCACTAAACAACTTGCCGCCGCGTGCTCAGCGCTTCTCCAGCTTCTCACATCCATTGCCGTGAGCCCCGCTTCCTTGATTTTCTCTTCAGATACCTCGTTGATCCCGACAATCAGCCATACCGTGTCTGCCCTTTTGGCGCACGCTCGCAATACCCACGGCACGGCCGGTCCTGCTCTCCATACCCAGACCCTCAGCTTGCGCGCACTGCTCTTGCTCTTATCCGGCATTAAGAGCGACTCCGACGCGCTGGCAATGATGCTGCCTGCGGTCGTCTCAAACATGTCCCAGATCCTTGCGGACCCCGAGCGGCGCCATTATACTGTGCACGAGGCCGCGACACGAGTGCTCACATTAATTTTACCAACTGTGTTCAACGATGCCGCACTAGGTCTGCGCGACGAGGTACCGACATCGCTTGCCGAGCTTGCGGCGCCGCACGGCGCTGTTTCTTTTTCCGGCTCGGCGGTACGGACGGCCGCCTGGCTAGCCGCAAACAAGCAGCAGGTTCGCATGGCACTCGGCGTCGTTCCCTTTGCAAAGCTCGGTAGCCGCCCGGAACTGCGCGCAGCGTTTGCGGCGCTTGCCCTTGGGGTGCTGGAGGCCTCGCGGCTCGCGCTCGACACGTGCACGTCGCAGCTCCTTGATATCGCGCTGCGGTTCGCGGAACCATTAGAAATGGCGAGGCTTGTTGGGCGCGCGCCGGGGCTGGCGCAGCTCGTGCAGGAACGAGTATACGACTATATCAGCGCGTTTCCGCGGCTGCTGGCGGCACACGACGATACGCAGGCGGCAGCCGTTGCGGACGCGGCCGAGCGCGGTGTTGTGTTGCTGGAGAGAGCTCAGGAAGATGCTGATGTGTTTAAAATGTTGTATGAGCGGCTTGTAGCGATAGTCCAGGAATCTGTTTCAGTAACAGCATCATCGCGGCCGGCGGCGGTCGCTGAGCGTGGTGTACTGGCATTTAGGGAGTACGGGGTGGAGAGCTCGCTGACGCCAGGGATGGAGCGCCGGGTCGCGGCGTTGGTTGGACGACTGGGCGGGCTTGCGGGGTCGCAACGCGTGCTGCGCGAGATGGTGGACAAGATTGGAACCAAGCCAGCGACGCAGGAAAGCGTGCTGGCGGCGTGGCTTGTTGTCAGCTCGTTTGGGGTTTCTGGAAAAAGTGACGAGGACCTCACTTCCGAACTATATACATTCTGCATCACCCGGCTGTCGGTTCCGCTACGTCCGAATCCGTTAGACACGCTTTTGACTGCTGCCGCGCTCCGCGGCACAGCCCTCGTCAGCACGCGTCTTGGTCCAGCCTTTCGTCCCCATTTGGCTACGGTGCTGTATCCGCTGACGGCCCTCTCTTCCTCTTCGTCACTTTCCCTTTTAGCCCGGGAAACGCTGACGACCGTGGCGACGCAGTGCGGGTACGCTGATGCGCGCGCCATGATTCTTTCAAACTACGACTACGTCGTGGACGCGCTGGCGGTGAATTTGAATGCGCAGCCCGTTGAAGCTGCTGCTGCGCTGGCGGCGGCCGTGCGCGTGGCTGGTCCGCAAATGCTGCCGTACCTGGACGACGTTGTAGCTGCATTGCTGACAGTGCTTGATATGTATCATGGGTACGTCGCGATTGTGGAAGCAGTGTTTGGGGGCCTTGCGGCGGTGGTTAGTGTAGTGGAGGTAGTGGGGGCGAAGGTTGAGGAAGAAAAAAAGAGGGTTGGGACGTTTGTAGAGTTGCTGAATGTTTTGGAAAAGCCCAAGGTTGAGACGGTGTATGACGAGATGGAGACGGAGGGAAACCCAGGAATACCGTTTTCGCAAGAAGAACAAGAGGGAGAGCTACAGCCACAGGAAGAAGAGCCACAAGAAGAGAGCTGGGACTGTCCTGTTCCTCGTCCAACGTGGACCCTTTTCAAGCACATTTCCGAGTACTGCGACCGATTCCTTCCACACTCCCGAGTCGAGATCCGACTGCTCGCGCTCCGGACGCTGCGTGCTGCCCTTCCTGTACTGGCGACGGCCCCACAGAGCGCCTTTCTGCCGGTCGCGAGCACGCTGTGGCCGGCGCTCGCGCGCGCGCTGCAGGACGAGGTGCCTGCGGTGCAGCGAGCGGCGGCTGAGGCTGTAGGAGTGTTGATTGAAAAGGCGGGCGAGTTTATGGGATCGCGGCTGGGTGCGATTGTAGGTGAAGGAGGAATGGAGCAAGTGCTTGTTTCGGCGCTCAGGCACGTGCGTCTTGACAAGGGAGTGGTTCGACAGTTGTTGGTACAAAACTTTTCGAGGTTTGGGAAAGAGCCGGAGCTTGCTCAGGCGTTTGAGGAGCAGGACGCGGATGCGGTGTGGTTTTTACGGGTGGGGAAAACAATGTGATGTGTATTTTTAAAGACTTGATTGAGTCGTTGAGGTGTATTAAAAGGCTTGGTTGAGTCGCTGAGGTGTGTTACCAGGCTTCAATCACCAACGTATTACAAAACTTCAATCACTAACGTATTACAAGACTTATTCAATTACTAAGGTGTATTACAAGGTTTCAATTATTAACGTGTTACAAGACCTATTTTTCAATTGGATCCTCGGTTTTCAAAAGAGGACGGTACTCAGGTTTCCACATTTGGGAGGCGACCCAACGACGGAGCTCACCCTCGTCAGTGGGCGGTTCAATTCTAGCAACACCGTCCTTGACGGCCTGTTTGACGACGGCGGTGGCTACGATTTCCGAGACTTTACGGATATCGTTGAGGTCGGGGAGGAGACCACCGTGAGGGTCCTTGAGGATAGGGGCGAGGCTGGAGAGGGCTTCGACGGAGGCGCTGATCATCGTTTTGGTGATTGTGGATGCGCGAGAGACGACGGCGCCGAGGCCGATACCTGGGAAGGAGAAGCAGTTGTTGTTTTCGGAGATGACGCGACCGTAGACTGGGGGGAAGGGGGAGCCGGTTGCGACGAGGGCGGAGCCGGCTGTCCATTTGAGAAGGTCGGCGGGAACGGCTTCGTGGAGACGGGTTGGGTTTGAGAGGGGCAGGATGATTGGGCGTTCTACGTGACGGTTCATTTCCTTGACTGCTTCCTCGGTGAAGGCGCCGTGCTGGGTGGAAGTGCCGATAAGGACGTGGGGTTTAAAGGCGCTGATGATTGCAGTGAGGTTTGTGGTATCAAAGGAGGAAGTTGGAGAGGCGAGGTAGGGGCGCTGGCCGTCGGAGACATCTTTAGAAGCGTTTGTGAGGAGGCCAAAGCGGTCAATGAGCCAGATGTGTTTGCAAGCGTCTTTGTAGGAGAGGCCTTTAGCGACGAGATGGTCGGTGATTTGTTCTGCAATACCGATACCTGCGGAGCCAGCACCGTAGACGAGGATTCGGGTATCGGTGATGTTTGCGTTTAATGTTCTGAGGGAGGCGGTGATTGCGGAGAGGGTGACGGCGCCGGTTCCTTGGATATCATCGTTGAAGCAGGGGATGACTGATCTGTACTGGTGGAGGATTCTGCGGGCATTTGTGACGCCAAAGTCTTCAAAGTGGACGATAGCGTTTGGAAAGAGGGATTTAACGGATTCGATGAAGCGAGCGATGAAAGCGTCGTAGGGTTCACCGCGGACTCTGCGGAATCTGTTTCCCATGTAGAGAGGGTCGTTGATGAGGGAGTCTCTGTCAGTGCCTACGTCGAGGATGACAGGGATACCTCTGCTTGGATGGATACCAGCGCAGAGGGTCATGAGGGCCAGTTTAGCGATGGAGATGCCGATACCGCCGGTACCCTGGTCGCCGATGCCGAGGATGGACTCGCCGTCGCTGACGACGATGTAGTCGATATCTTCGGCGGTGCCAAAGGAGGCGAGTCTGTCTTTGATTTGCTCAGGGTACTTTATATCAAGGAAGCAGCCTTCAGGGCGGCGGAACTGGTGGGAGTAGTCTTCGATAGCCTCACCCTGGGTGGGAGTATAGATGATGCTAAAGACTTCCGAGATGTGACGGAGGAGGAATTTGTAGTAGAGGACTTCGTTTTGGGTTTTGAGGGAGGTGCAGAAGGCATTTTTGGCGAGGTCGGTAGGGTTTCGAAGGAATTGTTGGTAGGCGCGGTCGCATTGTTCCTCTAGAGAGTGTTAGTGGTGAAATGATGAAATTGATGACGATTGAATAGGAAAATGACGATTGAATAGTAAAATGACGATTCAATAGGAAAATGACGAGTGAATAGTAAAACAACGATTGAATAGGAAAACAACGATTGAATAGGAAAACAACGATTGAATAGTAAAACAACGATTCAATAGGAAAACAACGATTGAAATCGTAAAATATCAATTGAAATAATAAAACAACAAAACTCACCCAAAGTACTAGTATTGGACGGCAGCATGCCATTGAGCTTGAACTGGTATCGTTCAGCAAGACTAAAGGCGGAACCCTTATTAAAGGAAGGATGATTGAGAAGGGCGGATCCGTTATAGGGACACTCGATGGGACCCGAGACCGAGAGGGCGGCCTTTCGGGCAAGACGGGTGATTGAGCGTTGCATTGTTGCCGAAAGAATCTAAAGGACAAAGAGGAGGGTTTAAATAGATTTCTGGATGGCGGCTCGGGAGAGTCCGGAGCGGGTTTTTTCGATTTTTATTTTTATTTTTATATTTATATTTTTTACATTGTATTTTTTGCCTAAAAAGTCCAAATGATTTTAAATGTATTACTTAAAAAATTACATATTCAACTTTAAGAAACGGACTTCTTTTTCCAAAAGGGCCATTTCTTGAGCCAACAGAAAGGCTCGGTACTTTACTGTGAGCCGGGTTGTATTTGGAGGAGTCGGTATGGCGGTCGCGTCTTGTTGTTGTAGGACTTTGAAAAAGACCATGGACATGTTTGTTTCGTCGTCGCTTTCGGTGAGACGGGTTTCCGGGTCGAGACGGACAACAGAGTCCGAGGATTTTGTAGATGGGTTGCGGGCGTTGGTACCTTCGACGATGCCGTCTTCGTCGACGGCGCCGTGGAATTCACCGGAAAACGTGGTGAAGGAGGTGGTTGGGTGTTTTGGGAGTTGGATGGTGGTGGTGGGGGAGGGTTGTTTGGTGGGGGTGGGTTGATGTTGGTGATCGTCATCGTGTTGGTGGTTGTGTTGGTGATCGTCATCGTGTTGGTGGTTGTGTTGGTGTTGGAGGTCGTGTTGGAGGTCGTGTTGGAGGTCATGTTCATGTTCCTGCTCACGTTCATGTCCATGTCCATGTTCATGTTCCTGCTCACGTTCACGTTCAGGTTGGAGTTGCCCAAACAACTTTGACGGAGAAACTACTACCGGAGAAGAATAAAGAGACATTGACGGCTTCCCAAGCCGGTGTTTTTTGCCATCATGAAAAGACCGAAGAGGCGTAGTTGCTAGTCGTTTTTTAGTCGGAGACCTGTCATTTAAAGGAGACATGTTTTCTTTGCTGGCGGCGGGAAACTCTTTTCGAGGTGAGTGGATCGAAGGGTGGTCCGTGTTGGTTAGAGATGATGAAAGGGCTTTAGCCAGACCGGGCGTGAGGTCCGGATGCAGCGTGGTGAGGTGTTTGGACGGCGGTTTTGGAGTTGTCAGGTCGATCAGGAAGTCGGTAGGCATGATGGTGGTGATTATGACGGTTAAAGATGATTAAAAGTGGTGATGACGATTAAAAGTGGTGGTGACGACGATTAATGGTGATGGTGATTAAACATATTGTTTACTTTTGTTTGGTGGTGTTTTTGTTTTTGCCTTTTCTGTTTTTCATTTGTTTACTTGTACTTCACCACAACAATGCCACTCACGACACAAGACACAAACATCCCACTCATCAGAACAAATGAAAAGACCGGAGAAAGACCTCGAAAGAGTCTTTTGTTCAATCGTGTGCGAAAAGGACCGAGGCCCGCGGTGAAGGTGGGCCGAAGAGTGAACCCGGTGGTTCGCAAGGGATTGAGCTTTGGTCCAAAGATTGCAGACAAACAAGAGGTCCAAGACGAGAACGTTGGGCAATGCCACCAAATACCGAGCCATGATTCTATTCAAAGCCACGACCGGTCTCCTCTGCAAACAGTCAGTCGCGAAGAAAGATACACTGTCAGATCGTACTGTTCCGAGTCCAACGAGAGCCAATATGTGTATGTTGAATCGGTGACGATTGAGTATTTAGATGATATATGTATGGACGTTGATTTGGACGAGATTGGGGGCTCGGAGCAGTCGGGTGATTCGGGTCTTTCGGAGCATCTGGAATAAAAACATACCCACATCCCTGCTCCAAGCACGACGCATCTCTCCAAACTGACGCTACTTCGATAGAATGTGTATTTTATAAAAGTAAACAAAAAAATGGTTGCATTAAAGCTGTATAAAGGTTTGAGCGTTTAGGTCAAACAAATGCGCGTCTGGCTGGCGGCAGAGTGGAGAAATGATGCGGGACGCACATGGTTGGATTCGATCGAGTACCGGTAGAAGGAGAGGATCGGCCATGGTGGCAATTATCAGACGGGTCATTGATGGCGATGATTCTGGCTGGTTTTGTTAACGACGAGTGAATCAATACCAAATCAACACCAAATCCATAACTGAATCAACACCAAATCAATAACCAAACCACCAAACCAACAACCAACAACCAAACCAATCACTAACCACCACCAACCACCTACAACCACCTACAACCAAACCACCCATCCTGCCACCACCCCCTTAACCCAGCAAAAACGCCCCACCACATATTTCCTTCCCGCGCCGCACCCTCTTTTTCTCCTACCAACCTCTCGCCAACAATGAACCGGTACTCTTCCAGCTCCGTGATCTCGACAAACTCGGTCTTGTCGAGCCCGCCGTCGACACGGACCTCTCTCGCAACAGAAGTCTCGCTTTCTTCTGCCAACCGCCTTTCCTTTAACAACAAAATCCTCAAGAGCATGACGAGTTTCTACCGCAAGTCGACCCATCGAGACTCAATCTCCTCGTTATTGCTAAACACCCCCAAAGATGACCGTTGGGACTCGCGCACGCTGGACGAGCACGATGAAGAAGACGATGACGATGCTCTGACACCGCTCTCGGTCAATCTACAGGCGTTGAAGATTGTGAAAACGAGGGCTTCGTTGATTCCAGTGTCGGTGGGTGCAAATACAGTCAGCACCAATGCTGATGGGATTTCCGGTGGGATGGCTGATGAGATTTCTAATGGTGTTGTCAGTGATGTTCATGGTACTGCCGGTGGAATCGCTGATGGGATCAATGCTGACGTCAATACAACCATCAACCCTACTACCAACACAATCACCAACCCTACCACCACCACTAATCCTACCAACACCTCTCCCGCTCAACCTACTACTAAACCCACCACCACCCGCACCCACATCTCCGACATCATTTCACGGCTCTCCTCCTCTTCAACAGCGTCTTCCCGCGCAAAACAGCACCCAAAACGTCCAATCCAATCTCCTCAAAAATCTAAACTCGCTCCGCCAACAAAGATCGCAAGACCCCGTCCAGCTACGCCCGTTAGAATAACCCAACCTCAGCGACCCCCTCAGAAAAAAACGCCCCTTCGTGCAAGACCCGTCACTCCCAGAGCAAGGCCAATGACTCCTGTTAGAGTTTCTGCAAGGGGAACTGTAAAACAACTTAAACCAATTAAACCTGTTAGGCAACCTGGGTTAACTAAACCTACCAAAACATTGAGCAAAGTCGTTGAGAAACCGACAGAAGTACGGATGGCACGGATGGCACCGAAAGCGTCGGTGGAACCGATTTCACCGAAAACACGGATATCCCCAATGATACAGAAATCACCTGTATCCCCGGTGGTACAGAAAACACCGACCTCCTCGATGGAACCGACCTCCCCAATGGCACCGGCCTCCCCGAAAACACCGAAAACACCCACCATCCAATCCCTCGAATCCTCCCTCCAACACGAACGCAATGAAAACGCTCTCCTCCATGCCCGGCTAGCCCTCTTTCTCCCGTCCTCCCCCGACAAACCTCAGCATTCTCCTTCGTCATCGTCCTCCTCCTTGATCTCAACCAAATCAACCTCCTACTCCCTATCGCCCAACCCGAAAAACACCTCCATCGTCTCATCACAACTGGCCTCCTCGCAAAAGATCATTGCAAATCTCAAACTACAAAACTCCTCCCTCACCTCCGAAGTATCCTCCCTCCACAACCTCCTCCAACAAAACCACCGCCAACTACAGCTTCTCGACCAACAACTCCATCAAAAACAGTCCCAAATCGACTCCCTCACCTCCTCCGCCGCAGATTCCCAGTCCCAACTCATCGACTCACTCAAACAACTAGACCTCCGCAACGCCCAAATCACAGACCTCAATGCAACTGTCTCCTCCCTCTCAAAGCAGTCTGCCCTCTACCTCGAAAACGTCCGTGCCTTGGAAAAAGAAGTCCATCTCCTCAACGCAAAAATCCAACGAGACGGCTGGATCGCCTCGAAACAACACAATGCCCACCAACGCGAAATCCGTCGCAAAAACTGCGCCATTGTCTCTCTTGAAACCGCCTTGCAAGATGTCAAAATCTCCTTGGAGGAAAAGGAATTGGAAAATGATAATCTCAATAATTCTCTCATTAAGTTGGTGGAAGGTTGATTTGCGTTTCATCTCAATGCATTCCACTCCACAACCAATTTAAAAAAAAAACAATTATAGTGCAGAATAGTGTTGCAAAAGCATGTGCAAACGTGATACCAAATGTACTATCTTAATACCAAACCTACAAACATAATACCAAATATTCAATTGTATCATTAAACCGATAATCGTAATACCAATATTCAATTGTATCATTATACCTAAACGTAATTTAAAACATGGAAACATAATACCAAACCTACCAATAATACCAATCACAACACTCCATCTACAACTGTAAATCTAATGCCTCTCACATTCACATACGGACTCTCCGGGTACCACAAACAATTCTCCGTCACATCAAGCAATCCTCCCTTCCCAATCTCCCTACTAAACGCTCCAACAACAGACCTCTCGTCCTCAATCGCATAATCCCCACTAGACTCCCACCACATGCCTCCACCCAACTTGTTTGCACTCACATACTCTGCCTTGCGCGCCGCAGTCCGGTTGTTTTCATACGTGACCAACAACCGCCCCTGCGCGTCGTAACAAGACACCGCTACAACCCTCCCATCTACCATCTCCTGTGATCCCGCCAGTGGCAGCCCTTTATAATCATACGTCCCCCTATCTTCCCACGACCCCCGGCCAACTCCCCGAAACGGCTTCCCCAGTCCGGCCGTGTTGTTGAACCCCCGACCGTACAGCGGCATCCCCACAACAAGCTTCGCCGAATCCACCCCCTGACTCCGGTAGTATTGCACCGCCCGGTCCGTCGACAGCTCGCCTCCATAAAGATTGCTATGAAACTGAGCCGTCTTGCTCCAGTACCCTGCGTAGTCGTAGCCCATCAAGTTCCAAAACGAAAGAAACCGGTCCATCTCGCGGATCTTAAGTCGTTGGTACTGCTCAGGCCCTGCTGGCCCCGCCGCAGTCAACAGAAACGCCCTTGACACCCCGGCCCGCCGCGCACACGCGTCAAGCTCGTCCCGCAGCAACCGTAGCAGGTCTACATACTGCTCTGCCTCTGCCGCATTGTTTGGGTACTCCCAATCAACATCAAGCCCATCCAGCCCAAGCTCTTTTAACAACCGCACGGCCGACACCGCAAACGTCTGCCGCCGCGCCGGCGTGCTCGCCCCGCGCGCAACGTTGCGGGAAAACGTCCATCCCCCCACCGACAATAACACTTTGAGGTGCCGGTGTCTCTGTTTCAGCCGGAAAAACTGGCTGAACGACCCACGCAACACGTTCTTACCGCGCGGGTCGTTGCCCAGCGGCACCCGTATGTCGGACCACATGTCGCTCAGAAAGACGCGCCCCGTGTTTGGGTCGACGTTTGCAAACGCGTACAAGAGGTGCGACACATTCGCAACAGGCACGTCTGCTGGAAAGTGGTGCCGCGCATAGATGGACCAATTGGTGAAATACAACACGGCCTTGTATCCCGGCGCAGTCGTGTCATTGGACGCTGACGGAATAAATAGATGCGTATGAATGCCGAGCGCCATCGCGCCGAGCAAAAAGAGTAATACCCACAGGTTTGCGAGAATGGACGCCCTCCCGTTTGTGCGGTCGTAGCTGTTTCTGTGCATCTTAAAGAGAATAATTTGAAATACAATTACTAACTTGTTTAAAATCGTTACTGCTTGTGTATGTGTATAATGTAAAATAATAGTAAACTAGCCAAAACCGTGGCTTCTTGGGTGCATATTTCAAAACCTGTAGTTTGTAAAGTACTATAAAACTAGTCTAAACCATTGCCGTTTGCATTCTATGTTTAAGAGTATAATTTGTAAAGTAACATTGAACTAGCCTAAATCATCGTCGTTTATATATGCATGGTTTCAAAAGCCAGTTGCCTTCATGATTTTTCTTCCGCTTCTTTTCCAAATCCTGTTCCTCCAGCTCCTCTGCCTCTTCAAACGTCTTTCGCTTACGGTTCTTGATCCGCTCCTTTTCGTCGCGCTCAAGCAGGTACTGCTTGTTTGGCTTGAAAAACTCCATCCGCACAAACATTTTATTGCTCTCGTCAGTGCTCTTGTGAAACAGACCTAGCGTTTTTAACGTGTTTACAAAGTCGCGAGTATCGTCCACGAACCGCGACTTGATCTCGGCAATCCAAATCTCGCCATTGGGCTTCAAAATCCGAATGGCTTCTTTGATAAAGTCGAGAAAGTTAGTTCCCATTAGCGCCAAACAAAACACAACAACATTGACCGACTCATCCTCCAACGGCACATTTTTGATGTCAGCCACGGTGATGCGCTCGTTGGCTTTCGTCAAGTCAAACGAGTGCACAACAAACTTGGGCAGCTTTGCGCCCTTTTTATAGTTGCGGCTCGCTTTAGTCTTTTCAGAAGCCTCGCGCTCTGCCTGGTACTCGCTCAGCTTTAATGCAAGCATGGCCTCGCCGCAGCCCATGTCCGCAATGGCTATCGTGCCGTCCTTTTCGCCCGGCATGCCGCCTGGCGCGCTGATGGGCTTCAGCATGCGGAATCGCACCTGCTCGACAAAGGCATTCACGGGGTTTTCGGGCCAGTTCTGGACTTGACTCTTGAATCCTGTGTGGTACTCGTCAAACATCTCCGGGTGCTCTTTAAAAAGTTTTTCAGCGGTCTCGCTGGTGGTCGTGTACAGCTGTTCGTTGATCCAGCGGAACCGGGAGCCAGTCAGCTTTTCCTTCATCTTTTGTTGTAGAGGGGTGAGTTTAACGGAAGATTTCTTTTCGATGGTAGGTTTCTTTTCCGTTAATTTGGTGTCCTTTGACTTGATGACCTTTGACTTGGTCTCTTTGGACTTGACGTCTTTCTCTGTGGCCTCCTTTGGCTTGACGTCTTGTTCCTTGGTATCCTCTTCTTTGGTATCATCTTCCTCCATCTTTGCCTTTTCCCTTTCGGCCTTCTTCCTCTCCTTAATCTCCTTATCAATTGCCTTTCTCATCGCCTTTTTGGCATCGCGTCTTTGCTTCTCCTGAGACGTTGCGACACTGATCTTGTCGGGTAATCCCCAACCATCAACATTGAATATCGACATTTTGAAAGTTGTAGAAAAAAACGAAAAAAAAAAAAAAAAAATTTTTAAAACTTGGACGAGGACACGTGACCATCATTATTAAACTCCTTCCACACACCCTCGCAACTCTCACCAAACATGACAGTTTCAACCGAAATCGATCCCGACAACTACTGGGTGTTTGGCTACGGCTCGCTCATCTACAAACCGCCGCCGCACACGCTCATCCGCGTTCCCGGCTACATAACCAACGTTGTTCGCCGGTTCTGGCAGTCCTCCAACGACCATCGTGGGACTCCCGCATGCCCCGGCCGCGTTGTCACCCTGATTGACTATGACTTTTACGCCTCGCTGGTTGAGCGGCCCGAGACCGACCCGCACTACTCTCCACGCTCAGCCAAGACCTGGGGCGTCGCGTACAAGATCGACCCACGGCACGCGCGCGCCGTCAAGGCGTACCTCGACTTTCGCGAAAAGAACGGGTACTCGGAGCACCGCGTCGTGATGACGGTGCACCCCGAGTTCCGGACGCTTGTCAACTCCAGAATCAAAGAGGCTCCGTTTCCGATCACTGAGACGGTCGTGTGCCATGTGTACATTGGCAAGCCGGACAATGAGGCATTTGTCGGGTTCCAGGACCCGGAAACGCTTGCGCGACACATTGCGGACTCGCGCGGGCCGTCTGGCGAAAACAGCGAGTACCTTTACAATCTGCACGACAGTCTGCAGAACCTTTGTAAATTGCTAGACGAGGAGGAGCTTCTTAAGGCCAGTAGCCTGCAGCAAGAGGTGCAGAGACTGGTTGTCCAGCATGAGCTTGACGACTACGAAGAGGATGTGCACATTTCTGATTTGGTTGCCCGCGCAAAACTGTACAAATCTATATAATACAGAAAAAAAATACAAAAAATAAATAAAAATTACATTTGCCGCTTGAACTCCAGTTTCTTAAACCACTCCACCTCGCCCAAAGTCGGCCAGTCCTTGTGACTGTTTTCGCTGTGCGCCAGTAAATAGTCTTGGGTAGGCGCGTACCCGAGAATGGCGCAGAGTAGGGGTTTGTCTGCCGCCAGGCCGATTCTTTCGAGCCACAACAAAATGTCAAGCACCGCGTCGTGCTCTCGCGATCTGCCGCAGACAATTGTGTACGCGTAAAACAGTTTGGTCGTCGGATACACTTTGAGCAGGTCGGCTGCGTCGCTGCCGTCCAAATGCGCGCCGCGGACCCAGCCCTTAAACTCGCTGGCAGCGCGCTGTGCAGCGGGGTACCCTTCCCACATGAGCTTGGGGTCGTATGCGGCGCGCAGCAGGTAGTAGAGCGTCCACACGTCCGGCTCGTGGCCGGCGCGCAGCATCCGTGTGTAGGTCGTCCACATACTAGCAGGCTCCATATGCAGTTCACAGTAGAGGAGGGTGTTGTAGAGAATGCCGGGTGTGTCGTTGCCCATACCACTCACGAGCTCGCGGACAAACGCCAGGCCGGACACGTGTGTCGGGACGAGTTTCGAAAGAACCTGCTGCGGCAGGCTTGCCACTACTTTTAAATACTTTGCGAGCAGCGAGACGGATGCTGTTGATGACAGGACATACTCTTTGACAAACTCAATAACCTTTTTATAGTCAATCTGGCCATCTGGGTTGGGTATAACGAGCCCAGAGAGGACGTTGCTGAGCAGGTGCGGCGTAATGTTGACATTTGAGGCGACAGCCTTTTGCCAGACTTGGCTCGTTATTTCGCTCGTCAGGCTGCCTGTTCTTTTGAGTTGCTTGAAAAGCGTTGACCACAGCATCGCGCTAGTTGCAAACTCGTACCCGTGCTGGCTAGCGATTTCCGGGTTGAGCGAGTCGAACCGCGAGATGCCGTTATCGAGCGCACTGAGTGCTTCGTCAGCGTCCTTGCTCAGCAAAATCTCAAGACAGGTCGCTGCTTGGATATAGGGAAACATCCCCGTAAGATGTGTCTTTTTGTCCTTGCCGTAAAAGTCGCCGCGCAGCACAGCCTTTTCCGTGTAAGAGCATGGGTACTCGTGCTGCTTGACAATTTCCAAGACGGAGCGCGCGCGGTCCGGCGAGATTTCGCGCAGCGTGTTGGCGAGCGCCAGGTATCCTTTGGTATCAAGCTCGATGCCGGCCGCCTGCATCTTTTTCATAATGATATTTTGGCTGGCCAGCACGAGGTCAAGCTCGTGCGACTGCGGCACGTTTTTTCCAGGTTTTCCTGACTGTGCTGTATCTTTAGGCTGGTCCGAGACGGCAAAGAACCGGCCAAAGGCAGTAAGTTGCCAAAGGATTTGGTTCCAAATAGTTTTGTTTTGTAAAAATCCAGAGTGCATCTTCTCCACAAATGTTTCGCAAATGTCGGGTATCAGGTCCGGCACAAACCTTAGTGCGCGGTCAATCATTCTGAGAACCAGTTTTGACTGGTTGGTCTCATTATCTAGGGTTTGGAAATAAACGTGAAAAAGTCGCATAAGCTCGAGTGCCTCTAGTTTGGAGTTGCACGGCCGCCGGAACGTGTAGAGCAGTAAAAATGTTGGCCATTTGTGTGACTTTGTGTCTTCCATGACTTTAACAGCATGATATATTGAAGGCGCAGAAACACATTCGACCCATCGCGCAAGGTCTTGGTGTGTATACCCAAACTTGCCGAGCGTTAGCGAAATCCTTGTTTCGGTCAATTTTTCAGTTTTTGGTGTGATGGCAGTATCTACAAGCTCGTTTTCCACCTCTTTTATCGGTTCCTCCATCATATTTATCGTTTCATACAGTTCTAAATCCGTTTGCGTCGGCGAGAGATCTGAAAAGATGGCGCTGGCCAGTTGTTTGACATCTTGGAGTGTACATTTGCCTGCCTTGAGATGTTTGAGCCGGAGCGCAAGCACCGTCGCACTTTCTAACGAGTTGACAACAATACTTTTGGGTTTATGCAAGCGTTTAGGCGTTTCTGAGTGGTTCAGATCTTGCGGAACGGCTTTGAGGTTGTATAAATCAAACACCGGCGTTGCGGGCTTTAGCGGCATCAGTGTCGGCTCGTTTGGGTCTGGGCTTGTGGTGCTGAGGTAGTCGGTGAGTTTAAGCCCAAAGGCTGGTAGCTTCCGGCTAGTATATTGTTGTTTATAACGAAATGATTCATAAGAGGATCTGTACTTTTGCAAAAGGTTATTCGAAAGGGTATATGCTTTGCTTTTGCGGGATTGATCTTTACTCGTTTTGGATAATACGTCAATGGTGGGGTAATACGGTTTCGGAACAGAAGTATGTGTATGCAAATGTTTATAGCAACTCTGGTATTTCGTATAATCGCGCAATGTTGCAGAAAATTTCAAGCTTTGTACAATGCAGTTCATTGTGGAAAAGTGTTAAGATTAAAAAAGAGATAAAAAAAATATTTCACTCCGATCAAACCCTAGAAACAAGAGTTAATCACATGACCACACGTGATTGATGTAAATAAAATTTCTCCAAAATCAAGACTGAATTTCATAAATTTCCGCAACACGCGACCTAAAAATGAGCACTGTTTCGAACCAGTTCGGTTTACCTCCATTTGATGAGGCCAAAATTGCAGAATGGAAAAAGACCAAGATTATTGGCATCATCGGCATGGGCGACATGGGCCGGTTATACGCTTCAAAGTTTTTAGAAGCCGGATGGAAGTATGTTGGTTTTTGCAGATTATATCGGATTCGTGTTAACAAACTGGTAGTGTGTGTGCATGCGATCAAGAGTCGAGATTTGCCTCGCTTGTCCAAGAGTTTGCTGGTATGTGTATTACGTTTTAATTACTTTTATTTTTTCTAACCATTCCCAGACTCGAAGCTTGATATTTTGAAAAACGGCCATTATGTTTCGAGAAAGTGCGACTTTATTGTCTACAGCGTCGAAGCCGAAAACATTGACAAGATTGTTTCGATTTACGGTCCGTCGACCAAGATTGATTCCATTGTCGGTGGTCAGACGTCGTGCAAGGCGCCAGAGATTGCTGCATTTGAAAAGCATTTGCCCCCAGACGCGGATATCATTACTTGCCACTCGCTTCACGGCCCTAAAGTCGCGACGATTGGGCAACCGCTTGTTTTGATTGATCACCGCTCAAAGGGCGACCATTTCATGTTTGTCCGAAGTCTCTTCCGCGAGTTCAAGTCAAGGGAAGTTTACATTTCGGCAAAAGAACACGACAAAATTACTGCGGATACCCAAGCAGTCACCCACGCTGCCTTTTTGAGTATGGGTGTCGCCTGGCACGCCAATAACCAATACCCGTGGAAAATACCAAAGTGGATTGGAGGTATTGAAAATGCAAAAATCAACATTTCATTACGAATCTTTTCAAACAAATGGCACGTTTATGCTGGCTTGGCTATCACCAACCCATACGCCCATCCCCAAATCTTGCAATATTCTAAATCGGTCACCGATTTGTTCAAACTCATGATTGAAGGCCGCGGCGATGATATGCGCACCCGACTATTCACAGCCCGCGATAACATTTTTGGCGCGTTAGACGCCACACTCTCTGACCATCGACTTTTGTTACCCGATGAGCTTCTAGAGCGTTTTTCCTTATCTAAAATCCCCCCACACGGTGAGCGCGCTAACTCGCACTTGAGTTTGCTAGCAATTGTCGATAGTTGGCACCAACTGGGCATAAACCCGTACGAACACATGCTATGCTCTACACCACTGTTTCGAATCTGGTTAGGCGTCACTGAGTACGTCTTTTGCACACCAGGGCTTTTAGAGGAATGCATTGTGGCTGCCATATCAGAACAGTCGAAACATAGTTTTAGAGGTGATGATTTGGAATTTTGTCTTTCGGC
The DNA here is from genome assembly GCA_900642975.1 of Magnusiomyces suaveolens. NCBI lineage: Eukaryota > Fungi > Ascomycota > Dipodascomycetes > Dipodascales > Dipodascaceae > Magnusiomyces > Magnusiomyces suaveolens. Next base: position 2,454,076 of record CAAAMA010000004.1, read on the forward strand.
CAGAACCTGGTCAGATATCGTGTCGCACGGCGATTTTGGTCTTTATAAATCTATTTTTGAAAAGACGCAGGCGTACTTTGCGCCAATGTTTCCTGAAGCCAATAAGATTGGTAATGAGATGATTGATACCATTTTGAAAAAGACGTCCTAGTTTAGTGGCGCGTAGCGGACGATTTGTAAATTATGATTTTAATTGAAACTTGATGATTTTAATCTGATGAGTATTGGGGAGGAATGAGAAATTTTGAATAATGTTGTTGAAGAATAGAAATTATGTGCTCAATTATATTTGGAATTGATAAATTTCGTTTTAGAATACCATTATTTGATATGTCAGAGAATAAACAAGCTGCTTGGATCGAAATTGACCGACATTTCTATAGGAAATATACGTTTTATGGCGAATGTAGGCAAATATACCTGTTTTGGATTTCAAATGAGCAATGACTACGGTTACTGCTTGATTGAGTTATATCGGCTTTGGCACGAGTGCTTAGGTTTTGGAGCCGACTGTAACGAACAGCTCTATTTTTAGGAGCCAGAGGCTATAATTCTATGATTCAAAAGTATATACGATGGTTGTCGACGACCAATTTAAATCTTTTTAATTTGCATAACATATTTTTGTTTTCCAACAATAAACTTTGCACTTTTGGATGGTTTAAACTCAGTGTATTGTGGTAGGATTGTTAGTGTTTTATACAGAAATGAATTGAATATTTATTTTGTTACCGTTCGTTGTCCACAAACATTTTTAAACCGCTCTATTGATAATAATTTCGCAACTATGTTTGGTCTGTCATTTTACTTTTTATAGCCCAAATCAAAGCTTTGTGGTAATGACCACCGATATTTGTATTTATCAGATTCCGTGCGTAACTCGTTCCAAGGCATTTACAATATTACTAGCATTTATAATAAAATAATTCTGAGGGTTGTTAGGAAAGTTAAAATTGTGAAAATATTTACAATTAAACAAATGTACATTTTCACTATTTTAAATAACTAAAGAAATATCGAATAGTATAAAACACCATGCCGGTATAACATTGGATAACCACTTGATATAATGATAAAAGTGTAATTATTACATGGGCAGTTTTTGTGTAAAAATACCTTGAACACAATAATTCAGAGTATTTCTATAATAGTTGCAAATTCTGTTTGACGAGCCATGAAACGACGATAAAATTTTATTTGGTCGGCAATCCGACAAGCTGATACTGTTTCAAATAAAAATAAACTACAAATAGCACTTACGATCAAGTTAAAAAAGGTGGCATATCGTTCACGGATGGAAAGGGGGTTAGAATAAATGCCATTAAAAGTATAATTAAACCAGCAACATAGAGTTACAGATTCTAACCACCATTCCGTCAGTCATTACTGTTGACTAGTTCGAAACCGGGCATGTCATTTTATTTGTGAGCTGGCTATTGATTTGTATTGATTAAAAAGTGATATCTACATCAAATATCTTATAGGGGCAATTTATCGTCTTTAGTATTTACACTAAGACTTGTCGACTGGCCACTGAGCAAAAGAATCATTAGTTTTATTGAAATATTGTTATCCAAGGTTCACCCTGAAATATTTTCCATGCGACCCACTACTCTCTCATTTTTTAATTGTAAACACCATTAACAAAAACCGAGACATTTATAGGGATTCATAAATCTTACCCATATTGATTCGGTATTAATGGGCAATATCAATGGTTTCAATGTTTTCTTCTGGTTAATAATTTTGATCAGATTAATAAAATTATTCCAATATCCAGAGCCCCACTATTCCTTGTACGACGGTTTTGCCCACAGCCATCTATTGGTTTAGCATCATATTTAGCTATATTTATTAAACATCAAAGCCATAGCGGCTTTTGCAAGTGGCCATTTTTATTCAAATTATTACATCATACGGCTAGTGACCAGCATTAAACCACCTAGTTGAGCTAGTGTCATATTCGCCATTAGTTTGCATCGTATCAGTTTCTTGATTGTATTAGAAACTTTAATCATAACTATGGGACAAACTGTTTTGGCCTAGTGCATACACGAATTTTTATACTCAAAAAACAGTTGGAGTATATTGAATACAACAGAGAGCAAAAGTTTTTAGGTCTTCTCAGCCATATATATCCAATCAAATCATTCAATCATAAACAGTACATTTTTAGTGACAATTAGTCAACACAAAAATCTCAAGCACCTACACATTCCCAATACAATTTTAAAAAGTAAAAATATGTTTGAACTATTCCAGCTTTCGAATCAAAAACAATATCGTTAGTAGGTGCAGAATTGATGGTAGTGTCACCCATTTATATTTTGGTACTAACTGTTGAAGTTGGCACAAAACAAATAATTGGTTTGTGACACTTTGTTGATACAACATGTAATATGTTATGAAATATGTTTGTTTGTGGAATAGTTTTAAAAGTGACTCTTGTCAGCATTTTTAGTTCCGCTATTCATTCAAATGGATCATTATATTATAAAAGATACGCAAAATTGTTTTAATAATGTTAAAAGATTAAGAGTCTCAACAAATACCGAAGTTTAGCAAGAAGTTTACTTTATTGAAATGTCTGATAAAGGAAAACTGAAGTCAATACATGTGCCCAAGAAAAGTGGGGCTAGTGAAGATCAAAGGAAATTGTACTCTAAAGATGTGTTTGAAGAAGTGACTTCGCGCGGCAGTGTATACTATTACACTAAGAGGTTGACTGAACGATCAGGTGAGGACGATGAAAACAGTGCAAAATGGGTTTTATCGGAACCGTCGAAGTTGTCGAATTATATTCGTCTTGAGGGAAGTCTTGAAAACATTATGAATGGAGTAAATTCTTGATCGATTTCAAAGTCCAAGGTCATTTCAAGTCAAGGAGGCTTTGTTTGAAAGGTACAACAAGAAATATTGTGATGGTAGATTGCCGGTAAAAGACCGCAAAATGAAAAAATACTTTAGTGAGCAAAACTACCAGGGTCTACAGGTGTTTAAAGTGTAGTGGGGAAGAAGTAGTGGACGCTTAAACCCGTTTGTTGGAGTTTACAGTGGACCGCAAGACACGGGTTCATTTGATGAGATGATGATAAAAGTTCAGAGAGAAATTCTAAGTGAGTGGCGAAAGTCGGAAATTACAAAATTGGATGAGTTGGCAGATTCTTTGGAGGATTTGGTGGAGTGCAAAATTGAGGTTTTTGGAACACAGATTATCTGCATTGAATTTGGTCATGCTTGTCAACTTGTGAGAAAGCTTCTATATGAAGTGTTCAATGACAAAAAGGAAGCATGGGAGGATATGTCTTTGGGAGGAATACTGACTGATATAAAAAAAAAAAGGAAATTTGTCCATGATTATAATATGGATAAGCTTCTAGAAGTGCATGGTCTGACTGGAAAGTATCATGGTGATGTTATGGCAGTGAAGGAAGTGATAAAAAGTACCGAAATGGTAAAAGTTTTCGAAGAGGTGCTTCTCTGGTTGCAGAAGATTAGTCAGAAGAAGGCTGGCTGCAGGAAGGAATACCCAAATTTTGAAAAGATATATGGAGAATATGTCAATGCTACGAAATGTGTCATGACCATGAGAAAACTACTGGTTCAGGGTGCAAACGGCAACATTAGTGAATCGAATCATGATTGGCTGCTGAGCATTCAAAATTTCCGGAAATTTTACGAAAGAGAAAATGGACTTCCTGAAGATGGGAAGTATCTAAATAAAGTGATTGAGCTATTGGAGAAGCTTATCTTACCTAGCATTATGCTCGCATCCTCGTTTGGGTTGAAACAAAGTTGTGGGATTGTTGGTCCAGTGAAACAAGGACTTGAAGAACTGGAAATTTAGAACAACATGGATAGAAATCTAACTACGGACAGTGTGTCATTAGGTTTGAATGCTATCAAAGTGTCTGAAACGAAAGCGGTAGTTCCATTTGACAAAAGGATGGAATCTGAAATGCAGGAGGCAATTGTGAACATGGTCAGTAGGAAGTTTGAAGTGGAGTCTGAAGAGGAAAAAATTCAAAGATTGGTTAACCACGCCAAAGGACAGACAAAATCATCAGGTGTAACCAGATTGTTATGTGTGTTGGATCAACGTGGTCTTGTTGTGATGAAGAAAGGGACGGGAAAAAAGTGAATACCGCAAAGTCACCAAATACTGGTGAGAATGGTTTCAAAAATGTACCTACCCAGCCGGCTGCGATGAAACAAATGAATTTGGCAAAGAAGAAAGTTTTGATACCTGATTATAAAGTCCAGCTATCATTTCAACAGATTAAGAACCTGGATATGACAGAGTCTGAAGACTGTGCAAAGTATTTTCCTTTGCCAACTGTGACAAACTCTGCAGAGAAGTAACTGTTTAAGGTGACTCTTCAGACCACACAAGAATCCAATGATATGTTCAAACTGATGAAAAACAACAAGCTGATAATGCTGGACTCAGGTGCGGAAATGAATGTCTGCAATTCAAGAGAACTATTTGTGGAAGGATCGTTGGAACAAATGGATGCTGCGGTAGTTTTAGCGGACTGCAAATCAAAAATGAAATTTACAGGTATTGGTAGTATCTGGCTAAACAAAGAAATGAAAGTTACGGTTGACAATGTTTTGCTTGTTTATGATATCATCAACATTTACTTGAATCTTCTACAGTTTGATGAAACAAGTGGTCTGAAGCTCTTTTTCTCTGATGTAGTGAAAGACGAAGCAAATCAAAAAAGGGGGTCCGTGATCTTGGTGAATTTTATGAATGGAGATTGAAGTGTCTGGTTCAGATCACTGAAGTATAAAGATGTTACGTATCTTGACCCATTCAAGTTTATCATCCCTTTTGAAGTAAAACAGTTGACGAATAAAGAACCCACGGACCAAGATTATGTGTGTGACGATATCACAAACTATTGGCAAGAGAAGGACATTAAGAGACACAGATCAGATGGAGACGTTGTTGTTTTGAACAAAATGCGAATTGAAGATACCAAAGAAAAAGTAATAAGGGTTGTCCAGGAACTACACATGTGTAGTCACATCAATTATGCTAACATTGTTGAGAATTTGAAAAATGGTAGGTTCAAATCTCAGACATTTCTTGATGCTAGCCCAAAATTGTTGAATGGTATTTTGGCTATTCCTGAATGCAAAAGCTGTACCCGTGCACAGATGACGGCTGGAAAACACATCATAGCTGAACGTATTCCTGAATACTGTTGTGATATTTTAAGTGTGGACCCTGCACTAGGTGTACCAGAAAATCTACAGAATAAGACTAGTGTTCTAATAGTGGCTGAATTGTAAAGTAACTTTATTTAGAGGGTGCCGCATAACAGCATATCAGCTGCAAAAGGTGATCTTGCAACTATTATAAGCCATATTGAGAGACAATATGGGCATATGGTGAGATGTATCAGATCTGACAATAGTGGCAAATGAATGTCAAACAATTTAATCGCGTATATCAGAACAAATGGAATCTGATATGAACACACGGTTCCCTATATACACCAGATGAATGAGAAGGCAGAGATTACAATTGCAAATGTGTTCAGTAGAGTTTGATCTATTTTGAATGCATGCAATGGACACAGGTATTTCTGGTCTCAATGTGTCGCTTACGCCACAATGATAATGAATACTTTGTTGTCTAGGCACGTAAAAAAACTAAACAGAACTATGGTACCAATGGAAGTTCTAAGTGGTAAAATAGTTTCCACAGAATTGTTCGCTGCGTTCGGGTGTGATGCGACGATGTTTATTTCGATTGAGAAGAAAGGTGCAATGCAGAAGTTTGAAAACAGAGGTGTTGATGCTGTGCTTTTTGGTCTGAAGGATTATGGAAATCGTATGGCTTATTTTTATGTTTCATTAACAGAAAAGAAAAGTGGATTGGTTATTGCTAAGCGGTACAAACGATATCGTTTCGATTTCAGGTTAATGACGACATTGAATACTGGACAGTAGGATATTTATTTGACAAAACTTTATGATACTGATGCTGTCGAGGAATACACCAGTTTGACTACTGCTCAATTTTTGACTGAAGAGCAAAAGGAATTGAATGCACCGCAAAAAAAAAAAAAGAAATTCAGGGTATTGCATCTACACATAATTACGATGTACCTGAAGGAGGAGATAGTTTGGTAAGTTCAAAATCTGGAGGAGGGACTGTTTCGGCAAATTCAGAATCTGGAGGAGGGAATGTTGCGGAAAATTCAAAATCTAGAGGTGTTAGAAATTACATTTCATATGCAATTATTTTGAGTAAACCAACAATTGATGAAACCTTTCTTGTTACTAGATGTTTTGTTTCATATCAATCAAAACAGAAATCAATATAAAATACCAAGATTAATCATATCTTGTTATTAGATGTTTTGTTTCATATCAATAAATAACAAACAAACACACGATAACAAGATAAACATCATAGTTTTTATAAATCTCTACATAAGAAACCGCTTTTCCCAATTCTCTATTCCCTCTCTAAAGGCAAAAAGAATTTATTCAGAAGTTATATATATCTTAATACAAGTTTTATTATTCAATATAAGGCTTATAGTTAGCATTGTCCTTACGAGCTAACTTTACCAATAAACAATATTTACTTATTTACCACTAAAAGAATTTTAAATTACAATGAGCTACTCTAAATATACCAGAGCTCAGATTTTATCTATGCTCCTCATGAAGAATACCTCATTTCGGGAGGAGGAAATGGGTCGACAAATTTAGGATCTGCGGGAGAGAAAGGCTCAACATATGTGGAATCAGGAGATAAAAGTCGACCGGAAATTAAAGATATAGACATGGTTAAAGTTGTTGATACAAAAGGCAAATCAAGTGATCTGGAAGAGTGGGTTGACGTTGTTGATCCACAAGACAAATCTATTGATCTGGAGGAGTTGGTAAAGTTAAAAAAATGTCAAAAGTGAGGATATACATCATGATGTATCGGTTTCGAAAATAAAAGCACTTTTAACTATGCCAGTAGTGGCGGAGAAAAAAAGGAAGGTTGGTCGAGCAAGAAAACAAAAAAGTGGAAATAACAAAGACAGAAGTTCAAACTCAGAAAAGACGTGGCAGTCCAAGGAAAGTTAAGTTGTACCGAGACAAACCAGCTGAAAGTCAAAAGGTGGTCAGAGAGTCACAACGCCTTAAAAAAAAGAAATTGGAGGTAAAGTTCGAATACAAGCCAGAAAATAGAGAAAAAAAAGTATTGAATAAAATCTACGCAAACAAAGCAACAGATGAGACAAGTGACTTAAATCAGATTATGGAAAAAAGACCAGAAACACATGATGCGGCATTAGTGATAGAACAAGGGGCCAAGAAAAGGAATGACTGTGACGGAATGCTTGAACACATTGGCAGGGATTAACTGGAAGAACGAAAGATCAACGAAACAAAAGAAACAGTTGGAGATAGAGTATTTGTTGACATTGATACCAAGAAAAGGTATAAGTTGAATGCTATGAGAGGAACACTAACACCCGTAATCACTATGCCAAGACAAATGAAGAACATGAAAGATGAATTGATGAGAAATGAGAATGAAATCGGCGACATTGGAACGACTGAGGTGAAGGTACCAAAATCAATCAAACAAGAGAAAAGAAAGTACAAAGACTTTTGGAGATATGCACGTGGAGATGGGCTGAGTTTACTATTCAACAAAAGAGTTCTTACAGAAGTACCTGAAGAAGTCCATTTGAATAAGAAAAAAGTACTTGATACCACATGGGTGTATACAGTCAAAACTGATGAAGGAAAAGTTAAAAGATTTAAGGCGAGATTGGTGGTTTGTCGAGACCATCACATTCCATTCGTGGACTATGATTTGGTCAATGCTGACACTTTCATACGAACACATTCGTGTTGGGATGGAACATTGATGTGAAGACACAACAACGGATCGTACAAATGGATGCTCATCAATACATTCAAAAATTTATGGAAGAAAATAACAACATTACAATTCTCCCTCAAAGGTATCCATTATCACATGATTACCTGGACAAAAATGAAGCTGCGACTGAAAACAACTTGTTGAGTAAGAAACAGAGCCGAAGATATTTACAGATTATGGGTGCTCCCAGATATTTAACTACATCTGATAGAGCAAATCTGATTTATGCTCTTAAAAAACTCAGCCATTTCATGCACGATCCAACAGAACATCATTGGGATAGTCTAATGCATATACTTGGTTATGTTGCTACACCTCCACATTATGGCTTGGTGTACTCAACGTACAGTTCAAAGTTAGAGGCATATGCAGATTCTAGTTTTAACGCAGCCTATGAGGACACATCTGGAATTACAGGATCTGTTATCTCATATGGGGGTGCTCCGGTCCACTGGTCAAGAAAAAAAGCAAAAATCAAAGTTGAAAGTACAATGAATGTTGAATTGATTGCATTGGCAAATGGAGCAACCATGATTTACAATCTCAGATTATATCTGTATAAATTGGGATTCTCAAATGTGTCACCTGTAGTTGGTTACAAAGACAATAATCCACTGGTAGATATAAAAGACAAGGACTAGTACAGATAAAGTCATAACTGGCACAACAATCCTTCATTATTCCAAGCTCTGGCTAAGCGGCGAACGCGAAATATAATGCTTCATATTTGAGCACCTCTGTTGTCCAAGCGCTTCTAAAGAAATTCAGGGTTCTAGCACGTACGTATATAGCATTTAGGCTATCAGTATCATCTGATTTGGCAGCATTTAATTGAATGGTATAAGCCAAGTCCAACGGAATAGAAAGATGGTACCCAAAAAGAAGAAGATGTGGTGAAGATCTTGTGGAGCGACAAGTAGAAATCCTGGCTGTCCATACAACATAGAGCAGGTTGAGCACTCATGATTCTTGGATTTGTCCTAATGCGTAGACAATCGGGAGGTAACCGCGCTTAATCATACCATTGGGGTAAGGAGTGTAAGGAGCAGTGTGAATATGAAAGTTTTAGAAATCACATTTCATATACAATTATCTTGAGCAGACCAACAATTGATGAAAAACATCTTGTTATCAAATGTTTTGTTTCATATCAACCTAAACAGAAACAAACACAAAATAACAAGATAAAACACATCTTGTTATTCAATGTTTTGTTTCATATCAATCAATAACAAACAAATAGACAATAACAAGATAAAACATCATAGGTTTCACGAATCTTCATATAAGAAACCGGTTTTTCCGATTCCTTATTCGTTTCGTGAGAGCAAACAAATTTATTTAGAAGTTATATAACTCAATACATGTTTTATTACCCAACATAAAACTTATAGTTAGCATTGCCCTCACGATCTAACTATATTAATTATCAATTATTGCTAAATTCACTTAAACCAATTACCAATTAGTGCCACCTTCACTTAAACCAATTACCAATTACTACTATCTTTACATAAACGAATTATCAATCACTACTTAAAAGATTGTCTACTAAGAAATATCCCAAGCCTTCTAGATACCAGCTTTTGACTGGGCGTCTTGCGAAGGATATAAATTTACAGGTCATGAGACCCTTATGATCACCAGTCAACTACAACAACTGGTATATCAGCTTTCTTGACAGCATCAATGACGGGTTCGCCGATCTAGGACTTGCTGAATATATTGAAAACAGAAACTGGCCCGACATTCTTACTCTTCCACTTAGAGTCACCAAGCCATCTGGCCCTATTGAACAACTCTCTGAGAGCGACTTCCGCTATTTATACAATTACTTGTACCGCTACATCAAAGCGTACATCAACAAATTGGTATACAATTCCCATACGAAATTTGAAATAAGGTATCCTTCATGAGGAGCTTAGATAAAATCTGAGTTCTGGTATCTTTAGAGTAGTTCATTGTGATTTAAAATTTCTTGAGTGGTATGTAAGTGAATGTTGGTTATTGGTATAGTTAGCTTGTGAGGACAATTCTAACTATAAGTCTTGTACGGAATAATATAACTAGTATTAAGGTATCTAATACTTCTAAATAAATTTATTTGCCCTTGGAGAGACAATAGAGAATTGGGAAAACCGGTTTCATATATAGAGATTTATGAAACCTATGATGTTTATCTTGTTATCGTGTGTTTGTTTGTTATTTATTGATATGAAACAAAACATCTAGTAACAAGCTATGATTAATCTTGTTATTTTGTATTGATTTCTGTTTTGATTGATATGAAACAAAACATCTAATAACAAGAAAGGTTTTATCAATTGTTCGTTTGCTCAAGATAATTGCATATGAAATGTAATTTCTAACAAAGTTATACATTAAAAACATCACCGCGCCCGATCTAGGCGGAGAATATAAACAAAACCCACGCAAATTTCTAAAAGCTTTAAAAGAGAAGTACCACATATACACCATGCGAACAATGTATGCCGCACTCAACTTCATGCATTCACTCCGTCAAATTAGCCTCAACAGCTCATTCAGAGATGATTATTTGGAGAGACTAAGACGCAACATCGAAGCTATAGAAAACGCATTGGACGACAACTACCGAACCAAAAACATTAAAAACACAAAACAACTGGCAGAGACATGGGAGAAACGTCACAAACTATTCATCAAATCTTATGTTTGTTTTCTAATCAACACACCTAATACTTTTAAACTCTTTGACAATACTAAAAGAAACACAGAAACATGTCTCAAAATGTTCAACAACACAGAAAACTACCGTACAGCAGTCGCAAACGACAAATCACACGCCATTAATGAAACCATTGGCACCATCGCTTACGAATAAAACGCAGACCAAGAAAGAGACAGAATCAAACGCATATCCCAACATAAGAATCTCAATAACAACATCAACACCATCCATAAAACCGGAAACGAGCCAACGAAAACGTTTCCCAACCAAACCTTCACACAATGCAGAAAACGCGGCCAGAATTACGAATCAAAACCCAAAAACAACCCTCACCAGTGCACTGGCTCAACCAGAAACCACGTGACCCTCATTGAAAATTCAAGGGTACTGAGAACCATCCTCAAACAACTGACGATGACAAACAAAAACAAGACATAAACCTCATCAGACAACCAGTATCCAAACACAACGGAACTTTCCTTATATACCCTTTATACTTGACAGTGGATCACCCGTCTATTTATGCGCCTATATTCATCTTTTCAAAACTTTCAAAAGAATCAAGATCTTCCCAGTATACAAACAACAAAATTTTAAAGAACAAAACGTCTACGGAATCATAGGGAATTGCGTCTACAGACTTGGAGTCAGAGACGACAACTACCATACTCTCTTACATTTTGACTTCGAATACTTTTATCCCAGACCCGAACTCAACCTTGATTCAAACACAGACGAAATCATCGGTGAAACTTTTATCGACAACGACTACACACCAACGGAACACACGCAGACGAGAAATCCAGCAAAATCTTAATCTGAAACAATCAGGAAATCCACCATTATCAAAACGAAAACGACAGACGACAAAACACCAGAAAACGACATAGACACCACATATGACCCCAACGTCGTACATAACTGATTACAATACCCCAGCACAATATCACGTGCCCTCCTATTCCATTTAACATATGGTCACATCAGCGTTGACAGAATGAAAACAATTGCCAAACAATACCCATCAGTGAAACTAACAATTTCGAAAAAAGATGCTTACGACATTCCACACTGCAGCATCTGGGGTAAAGCAAAACATGTACAGAAACACACCAGATCCACCTAAACAAGGGCAAGTTCTCGCAGACCTCTGGACAATATACACGCTGATATTTCAGAATACTAATCTGCAGTTGAATGATGCCCAATTTATTTCTTAGCAATCCTTGACGAATCAACAAACCTGTCGGAAGTGAATTGCATGGACACTATAGCCGATGCCACCACAGTATTAATTAACTGGATAAGACAACAACATAACTATATCAAAAACAACGGCGGATAGACAGTAAACATCATCAAAACGGACAATGGTTCAAAGTTTGTAAACAAAAAGCTCTATGATTTTTGTTAGTCACACGATATATCCCACAACACATCAAACCCGTACGAGCCGTGGATGAACGGCCGTATCAAGAGACTGAACCGTTCCTCAAAAGAAATAGCCTTAGCAATTGTAACAACATCAGGACTTTCCAGAATCTATTATTGGAAATACGTAATCACATTTGCTAAAACATGTATTAACCAAATTACCATAGACAATGACAATTTCAAAATATCTTCCACACAAGCATACTACGGCTTTATCCCATCCTACAAAGATTTACTACCTTTTGGATGCAAAGTATACATCTCCAACAGAAACAACAATTTCCCGCTACCTACTCGTGGAATTGCTGGCATCTATCTCAGCAGGGATCCCAAAATGTCAAACGGAAATATTGTGGAAATCATAGCAACTGGAAAAATCAAGAGAGTGATCGATCGAAAAGCATCACCATGCAATTTTCCCTGACATGAATTTATCTATTTCGAACCAAAAAAATGAACGGAAACGACAAAATCGACCCAAACCAACCAACATACAAACTCATACCATTCCGGAGAAAAAGATACAAAACTCCTACCTACTCATTTGCATGCTCTTCCACTACTGGCAAAGTTGGTCTCCAAAAATACTTCAAGGATATTTACGTCTACAAACACACATTAACAACATATGACGACGAACTGAAAGATGAAAATTTTGAACAACATAAAAACACAAGTCCAACAACTAAAGACAACACAAACGATGACGAACAACATGAAAAATATTCGAATACCATTTAAAGGGACCAAGGAGAAATAATGAACAGACCAGAGATCAGGATGGATATAGACACAGAGGAAGACTTTGAAGAATATAATGTAAATGATGACCTCGAACGGCGCGACTGCAACGACAAAAACAACTACAATACAACCAATAAAAACTACCACCCCACAAAAACAAGATAGTGGAACGAATCCAATATACCGACAGATAACTGAGACACGTGAATGCAAAAAAACCAAATTTCCACCACCCAAAGATGAAACAACTTTGAACCAGATCTCTCAATTGAGCTCTGCACACATCATTCAACAACTCTTGGTCAAACAAACAAATACGAGATCATACCCTCCCAAGCATTAGTCACAACATCAAGAGATTTAACATTAACAAACACCAATTCGATTTCAACGACAAACGCCAACAAAAGTCTAAAAAGGCAAGCGGAAAACAACATTGAAATGACCGACACTGAAGCCAAAAGCAGTACAAATGGACGTCCCAGAATTACCGGACCATTGACATCAGCAACTGAAATAAGGTATCCTTCGTGAGGAGCTTAGATAAAATCTGAGCTCTGGTATCTTTAGAGAAGTTCATTGTAATTTAAAGTTTTTTGATTGATATTGGTGATTGGTAATGTAAGCTCTTAAGAACAATGCCAATTATAAGTCTTTTACTGATTAATAAAACTTGTATTAAGTTATATATAACTTCTGAATAAATTTATTTGCCTTTGCAGAGGGAATAGAGAATTGGGAAAAGCGGTTTCTTCTATAGAGATTCATGAAACCTATGATGTTTATCTTGTTATCGTGTGTTTGTTTGTGACGTATTGAAATGAAACAAAACATCTAATAACAAGATATGATTTATCTTGTTATTTTGTATGTATTTCTGTTTTGATTGATATAAAACGAAACATCAAATAAGATGAAAGGTTTCTTTAATTGTTGGTTTGCTCAAGATAATTGCATATGAAATGTAACTTCTAACATCCCTCCATCATGGTAAACTGGCAATTGATGAAAATGTTGTTGATGTTGTAAAGTAGTCGAAGATATTAGATGAAAAAAATTAAAATATAAAATTGAAAACAAAAATAATAACATGTAAAAAGTTTAAAAGTGTTGAAGTTGAATTTTCAAGTGAAACCTTTTTTTTTCTTTTTTTTCAGTTTCCCTCCACAATTATAAGTTGTTGAGATGGTATTATTCCCATTAGAGCTTTGAGTTCCGAAAAGGCGCTTCTGGGTAGTGCTTTGGTGAGTGTGTCTGCATTCATGTCTTTCGATCTTATGGTTTTGGTTTTGATTGTGTTTTCCTGAGAATTGTGCTAGTATGTTTGCTGCGGTTGCTATGTCTGGTCTGCATGTGTTGTTTGCAAAGTTGAGTTTCCGATGATCGACCGGTAGTCGGAGTTTTCTATCAGGTTTTCTGGATTCGCTTCCTTTTCTAGTGTTGTGTCGGCTGCCAATGGTGTGTCTGCTTCGTTTGCGTCTTGCATACCAAATATCTTGATTGTTTCGTTGATGTAGTCTTTAAGATCCAGCTTCTATTTTCTTAACCGTGATGCCAACAAATTTGTCGGGAAATCCTAGATTTTTTAATTCGAAAGTATTGGATAAATCGTTAAAGATTTGCTTGCTTTCCGTAAAGTCATTGATGCCTAGTAGTAGATCATCAACGTAGCATAGTAGTAAACTGAGTTTGTTTTGGTTGGTTGTTTTGTTGAAGGTTCTTCGATGCAATACGCAGGGTTCTTCGGTGCATTGTACGTATCCGAGAAGTTTTGTAGCAAAGACTTGTTGTCGGTTCCAGCATGCGCCAGCTTGGTGTAATCCGTATAGGCTGCGGTTTAGTGACCATACTAGCTCATTTCCTTTTTCATCTTTTCTTGGTGTGAATTTTTTCGGGGGTTTTATGGAAACCTCTACGTTTGGGTCGTCGTATTGATAGGCGTTGGAAAAGTCGGAATGGGTGAATTCAAAATCTCTGTTGACTCCAATGCTTAAAGGTACTCGTGGGCTTTTGTCTTTGGTAACAGAGGCGAAGGTTTGGCCGTAGTCCTCTTTGCATTGATGGTTGCCGAGTACTACTAATCTGGCTTTGAGACGTTCGAGTTCTCCATTTGACAGAAATTTCTTTTTGAGTACCCATCTCGTGCCGATGGCTTTTTTTTCCGGGAGTAGTGTATGTAGGTCATATACGTTGTTTTTGTTGAGTGCGTTTAATTCGTTTATCTTTGCGGAAAGCCAGATGTGGTAGTTGTTGTTTTTCTTGTAGGTTAATGTTTTCCGAATGGTAAAAACGTCAGCGTCACAAACGATTGCAATTGGTTCATGAAACGGTGTTTTGTTAATTTCGTCGGGTGCCTCTGTTGTTAAATTATTTATAATTAAGACATTGTAGTTGTGTTCATTTGGTGGTTCTGTTATTTCGAAGTCAGTGGATGTGATGCGTGAGATGTAGTCTGCGTCACTGTCTGCTTGTACGTCGATGTATGTGGGATTTGGATTGCGGATTGTGCGGTTGGTGTGTTGTTGTCTGTATACTACGGCTGTAAATTCTTCTTCAGGAACATCACCTGTGAATACTACGTCATCGTCATCATCAACTGCAAAAACTTCGAGCTCATTATTTCAGTTTTCCGTAATCGTTGATAATGCGGGTAATCTTAATTGTTCAGCTGATGCAGATAGTGTTGGTAGTGTCGTTGATGCTGGTAATCTCAATGGTTCAGCTGGTGCAGGCAGCGTTGGTAGTGTTGTTAGTTTCGTAATCCTCAGTCGTCTGCTTGGATTTTTCTCCAAATGTAGTCTTCTTATCTCAACATTATTTTCTGCTAGTCTTTTTAACAAGTTTCTTGTTGTGTGTATTGTTGTGATCGGATTGGTGTTTGTTGAGGTTAGCTCTCTTGATGTTGTGACTAGCGCTCTTGAGTTTACGTTGTTTTGTTCATGATCGGTTATTCTCAGTTGTGCATGTAGTAATGTAGCATTAGGAGTTGGAGACGGTAGTTCTTTAATGTCGGGGTTTTGATTAACCCCTATTGTGACGATCGTTGTTGGAATAACCTGTATCGTGTTATTAGAATTAGTTTCGGGATTGTTTTGAAAGGGTGGAATTGACGGATTACACGTGATATTGTTTGCTGTAGTGTATTGTGCTACGTGTATTTCTATTTCTTCGTTCTCTATTGAAATATCTTGTTCGATGATGGTTTTTGGTTCAATGATGTTTTCTGGATCCATATCGACAATTTGTTTTTCTATTTCATTTTTCACATGATTGTCGGGGTTACCGTCCTGATATTGTGAGACTTTAAGCTTAAATACATTACCAGCCAGTGTAATTCAGTCAATGTATATCCCAGACTTAATCTGTGACACTATATGTAATGTATTAATGCAGTATGGTCTTGCATAAACAGGAAATTAATGATGATGTAAAAGTGATGTAATTTATTATGTGGGGTTATCAGCACCACCAAACTTTATAATTATACATCAGCTTTTCATTTTCTTCTGTTTTCCTTCTTGGACAAGGGCAAAATTTTATAAATTACTCTATCAAATAACAATATATTAAGTTTATTTCGTATCTTAAGTGAAAAGTCAACATTGTCCGAACGTGTTGACTCCATCAAAACGATTATCAATACCACTACTTTTACTTGAATTGCTATTCACTATGACCACTACTAAGTTCACTAGATACCCAGTCTTGCTTGACCGCCTCGAGAAAGATATCAAACAACAGTTGAGTGGGTATTATGTAAAGTTAAGTCTCTTGATGCGGTGACCAACGTTCTGGAATTTTCGACTTAGTGTTGATTTTCGGTTCATCTGTGTTGTTGTTGTTGTTGTATGGGACTGTTGGGTGCGGGAGAGATTGGCTCACCCACAATGGGGCTTTGGGTAAGCTCATTTGGGATGTTTCGATTTGTATGGTCGTCGGATGCTTGAAAGATTGAAGGTAGTTGGACAGAATATTTCTGTTGGATGTTGTCTGTTGCTTGGGTGGTTGAAATATGGTTTTCCTCTATTTCAGTGTCTGAACTTCTGTCTGGTGCATTTGATAAGTTCCACTCCTTTGTTCCTGTGGTGGTTGTTCTGGGTCGATATCATCATATCCCTCCACTCTGTTAGGTAGAAGGTAGCCCAGTTCTTGACCTGGGAATTCACATGGTGATGCTTTAGGATTGCTTACCGTTACGATGTCTCCAGTTGCTATGATTTCCACAATGTTTCCGTTTGACGTTTTGGGATCTTTGCCAAGAGATATTCCTGCCATTGCCCGAGTGTGTAATGGAGAGTTGCTGTTCCTGTTCGGAACATATACTTTGCAGCCAAAGGGTAGCAAGTCTTTGTACGAAGGTATTAGACCAAAGCAGGTCTGCATGGAAGACATTTTAATACCGTCAGTGTTTATGGCGATTTAGTTGATGCATATTTTGGCAAACGAGATTGCATATATCCAATAGTAAACTCTAGGGAGTCCAGACGTTGCTAATACCGCAGAGGGTATTTCCTTTAGAGAGCGGTTTAGTCTCTTCATTCGTCCATTCATCTATGGTTCATATGGATTTGAAGTGTTGTGCTCTATACCATGAGATTGGCAAAAATTTTTAAATTTTTTGTTTACGAATTCTGAGCCGTTGTCGGTTTTGACAACATTTGCGGTGTATCCGCCGTTGTTTTTGAAGTAATTATGTTGTCTTCGTATCCAATTAATTAGTGCTACGGTGGCTTCGGCTCTAGTGTCCATGCAAATGACCTCAGCTAGGTTTGTTGATTCGTCGAGAATTGCTAAAAAGTATCTTGGGCATCCCTCAGCGGCGGAGTAATATCCTGAGATGTCGGCGTGTATTACGTCTAATGTTTTGCCGGCTGCTTCTCTTGTTTCGGTGGATTTGGTGTGCATTTGTACGTGCGTTGCTTCTCCACAAATGCTGCAGTGTATAATGTCGTATGCATCTCTTTTTGAGATGGTTAGTTTTAGGGCTGGGTATTGTTTGGCGATAGTTTTCATTCTGTCGATGCTTATGTGTCCGTATGTGTGGTGGAACATGGCGGCGCGTGATACCACGCTGGGATTTTGTAGTAGGTTTTGTACGACATCCGGGTCGTATGTTGTGTCTATTTTATTTTCTGACTGTTTTGCACCTCGTGCTGTGTGCTTGGTTGTGTTTGGTTGTTCAGATATTTTGGGTTTACATGTTGTTGAATTTTCCGTTTTTTATTTTCGGGAGGAGTGTAATCGTCATCGACGTATATCTCGTCAGTGATTTCGTTTTTGCTCGAATTGATTTCGTGTTCTAGTTTTGGTCTGGAGTAGAAGTAATCAAATTGAAAGTATAATATAGTGTGGTTGTTTCGGCTTTTGTCTCCAATTTTGTAGACTCGTTTCCCTACGATACCATAGACGCTCTCTCTCTTGAAGTTTTGTTTTTTGTATGCTGGGGAGGCTCTGGTCGCTTCGGCAAGTATGAATCTTAAGTGGCGGTTGGTAAACAATATGTCCATCCTTCGGGATTCCTGTAGTTTGTAAAGTGATATGATGTTGCATGAAGCATCTGGGGCGCAGTAGACATTTTTGAGTGTTACTTTAAATGTGCCTGTGTCTACTTGTCCTAGTATTATGTCGATACTGCCGATGCCTTCGCAGTAGTGTGTTGAGCCCTCCTTTAATGACGAGTATGATGTTCTGGTTCTTTCAAATGTTTTCAATAGATGTAGGTCGGAGCATATGTGGATAGGTGATCCGCTGTCCAGTATAAACGGGTTTACCGGAAAGTTCATGCCGTTCCCGGGTGCTGGATGTTTAATGAGGTTTACATTTTGTTTTTGCTGTTTGGTTTCATTGACTTGTCTGTGGTCCACACTGGTTTTGAATACTTTTGGATTTGTAATGAGGTGTACTTTGTTTTGTTTATCTTCAGGGCAGTCGTGGGCAGGGTGTTCAGTGCCTATTGGGTAACTCTTGCCGCACTTTTTGCATTGTCTGTAGTCTCTTTTGGCAGTAGTTTTGTTAGGTTCGTATCTGGATCTGTAGTTCGTGCTGGTTCCGCTTCCAGGAGCTTTTCGTTGGGATATGCTTTTTACTTTTTTCTCTTTCTTGTTCTGCGCTCAACCTGTGAGCTATATTGCCGACAGTTCCATTGACGGCCTGTGACTTGTCATTTGCTATTGCGTTGTGGTAGTCTTCGATGGCGTTAAACATTTTGTAACAGGGTTCTTCAAGTCTTTTAGTATTGTTGTCAAATAGTTTGTAGGTGTTGGGTGAGTTGATTATGAAGCAGGCGTAGGATTTGAGTAGTAATGTCTGGCGTTTCGTCCATGTTTCCATTAATGGTTTTACGTCTTCGATACCTTTGACTGGGTAAGCATCGTCCAGTGCATTTTCGATTGCGTTGGTATTACGGTTCAATCTTTGTAGATAGTCATCTCTGAATGAACTGTTGTTGATTCGGTGAAGTGGGTGCATGGAGTTGTAGGCTCCATAAATTGTGCGCATTGGGTATATGTAGCACATGTCTTTTATGGCTGTGAGACTTTACGCATAAATACATTACCAGCTAGTGTAATTTAGTCAAGGTATATTCCAGACTTAATGTGTGACACTATATGTAAGGTATTAATGCAGTATGGTCTTGCATTAACAGGAAATTAATTATGATGTAATAGTGATGTAATCCAATATGTGTTGTTTGATATCTCTCTCGAGGCGGTCAAGCAAGACTTGGTATCTAGTGGACTTAGTAGTGGTCATAGTGAATAGCGATTCAAGTAAAAGTAGTAGTATTGATAATTGTTTTGATGGAGTCAACTCGTTAGGACAATGTTGACTTTTAATTTAAGATGAGAAATAGACTTAATATATTGTTATTTGATAGAGTAATTTATATAATTTTGCCCTTCTCCAAAAAAGAAAGAAGAAGAAAATGAAAAGCTGATGTATAATTATAAGGTTTGGTAGTGCTGAAAACCCCACATATTGGATTAAATCACTATTACATCATCATTAATTCCCTGTTTATGCAAGACCATACTGCATTCATACATTACATATAGTGTCACCCATTAAGTTTGGGATATACCCTGACTGAATTACACTAGCTGGTAATGTATTTATGCGTAAAGTCTCACAAATAGCTATTCAAGTAAAAGTGATAGTATTGATAATTGTTTTGATGGCGTCAACTTGTTAGGACAATGTTGACTTTTAACTAAAGATAAGAAATAAACTTAATAAATTATTATTTAACGGAGTAATATATACAATTTTGCTTTTATCCAGGAAGCAAAGAAAATCAAAATGAAAAGCCGATCTGTAATTATAAGGTTTGGTAGTGCTTAAAACTTCACATATTAGATTATATCACTGTTTCATCATTATTAATTTCCTGTTTATGGAAAACAATACTGCATTAAAGGATGAAATTTAATGTCTCACATTAAGTCTGGAATTTACTCTGACAGAATTACATTAGCTGGTGATGTATTTATGCGTAAAGTCTCACAGTTGGCACATGCTAGAACCGAAAACTAGTTTCTGCAACAAAGCTTTTTGGATACATGCAATGTATCAAATAATTCTGGTTATTTTACCGAAGAGCCTTCAGCAACACAACCAACCAAAAAAGATTCAGTTTACTACTAAGCTACAATGACGACCTACTATTAGCCCTCAACAACGTCACGGAAAGCAAGCAAATTTTTGTCACTTTATCTGAGACTTTTGACCTGAGAAATCTAGGATGCTGAAATAAAGTATCTATCATAAAGAGATTAGATAAAATTTGAGCTCGGGTATCTTTAGAGTAGTTTATTGTAGCTTAAAATTTCTCGAGTGGTATATAAGTCAATATTGTGTATTGGTGAAGTTAGCTTGTAAAGACAATGCCTACCCTCCGCCTTGTACCGAATCATTAAACTTGTATTGAGTTTTATATAACTTCTAAATATATTTATTTGCTATTGGAAAAACAATAGATAATTATGAAAAGCGGTATCTTATAGAGAGATACATAAAGCATATAATGTCTATTTTGTTACTATGTGTTTGGTTGTTATTTATTAATATGAGACAAAACATTTTATACCGAAATGTGTTTTATCTTGGTGTTTGTATTTCTTTGAGATTCGATTTATATGAAACAAAACATCTAATGACAAAAAGAGTTTTATCAATTGTTGGTTTGCTCGAGATACTTGCACATGAAATTTAATTTCTGAAAGAAATTGAAAAAGTTTTGCCAGACCTGAGAAACTGAATCAACGAAACAATCAAGATTTTTGGCATGCAAGACGAAAATAAAGTAGAAACGCCATTGACGGCCGACACAATACTGGAAAAAAAACAAATTCAGAAAATCTGATAAAAGACTTCGACTACCGATCAATCATCAGAATACTCAACTTTGCAAGCAATACATGTAGACTATATATTGCAACCGCAATAAATAGACTAGCGCGATTCTTAGCAAAACATAACAAGACAAACTTAACAGCTGCCAAAAGATTTCTACGTTACATAAACGCACGGCTGGGAACAAATCAATATTCACTGAAAGTCAAGACGATACCAACATCATTGGGTATGCAGACGCAAGTTGAACCACGAACAAGACGGGAAATCCAGATCTGGCGTGTATTTTAAGCTATCCGGAAATACCATGTACTGGAGATTCAACAAGCAAGAAACCATCTCACTCTCATCTGCCGAAAGCAAACTTGTAGCACTCACGGATGCCGCAAAGGATGCAAGATACTTTGACATGCGACAAAATTAAGAAATCGGGATTGCAATACAACTACTAAAACTCATCCATAAAAACAATAAAGCATGCATCGCAATTGTCAACGACCTAAAACACCTACATCGCACCGAACATATTTGACCCAAAAACCTGGCAATCAGAAATTGGATTGCAAAAAGTATAATCTGTTAGAAATTACGTTTCATTTACAATTATTTTGAGCAAACAAACAATAGATAAAACATTTCTTGTATTTAAATGTTTTGTTTTATATTAACCTAAGCAAACACGAACACACAATAACATGATACAACACATTTTGATATCAAATGTTTTGTTTCATATCAATCAATAACAAACAAATACAAGATAACAAAATAAAACATCACAGTTTTCACGAATCTCCATATACGAAACCGTATTCACCAATGTAATTTTTTATTTTGTAAGAACAAACAAATTTATTTAGAAGCTTTATAACTTAATACAAGTGGCATTATTTAATGTAAGACTTATAGTTAGCATTGCCCTCCTGAGCTATTCTTATTAATTATTTATATCACTACATCTACTTAAACCGATTATAAATTACTGCTACCTTTACTTAAACCAATTTCCAATTACTACTATCTTTACTTAAACCAATTATCAATCACTACTTAAGCTATTGTTTACTATGAACTATTTCAAGAGTTCTGGATTCTAGCTCCTGACTGAGCGTCTCGCAAAAAAATTTATTCACAATTGCCCGCCAAAAAGCGGCGAAAGGTTTAGCCCACTCGAGGCCAAGCCTATTTCAACGCAGATATTTTGTCGGGGTTTTATAGCTGTTAATTCTCAATTTTTTTTCGTTGCTCCTCTTTTGTCCAAACCTATCTTAAATGTCAAAAGCACTAAAAAAAATAGAAAGCAGCACACTATTCTGCCAGCATATGACTACTTGGAGGATGATAAATATCTTATATGGTCACTGGGTTCAAAGATCGGAGGTTGATAACTATCCTGTACACGCTGTTTTTGAAACAAGGTATTTTTCATGAGGAGCTTAGATTTTATCTCAGCTCTGGTATCTTTACAGTAGTTCATTGCAATTCAAAAATTTTTAATTGATATTAGTTACCGGTAAAGTTAGCTCGTAAGCTCAATGCCAACTATAAGTCTGATATTGATTATAAAAACTTGTATCAAGTTATATATAATTTCTAAATAAATGTATTTGCCCTTAAAGAGAAAATGGAAAATTGAGAAAAGCCGTTTTATATATAGATATTTGTGAAAACTATGATGTTATTTTTGTTATCGTGTGTTTGTTTGTGATTTATTGATATTAGACCAAACATTGAATATCAAGACATGTTTTATCTAGTTTTTTTGTATTTATTTCTGTTTTGATTGATATGATGCACAACACCTAATAACGAGAGGGGTTTCATCAATTGTTAGTTTGCTCAAGAAAATTGCATATGAAATGTGATTTCTAACACAAGGAGTGGTAGTGATTTTAGAGAATCCGTGAGTCTTAGGTACCTATTTGTCTTGTTTTTGAGGGGTGTATCAGATAGTTTAACGTTATCCTCCACTGGTTTTTTATTATGTTTTTGTTGAAGTCTGTTGTTGACATTATATCATTTTAGGTTAACGTAAAATTTTTAGATTTAGGGACCAATGTTCCTGAAACTTCAATGTCAAGTTAATGGTCAATATATATAAGTTGCCGCTGGGGTACAGAACTGTTGCGTATGTGTTGTTTGATATCCCTCTTAAGGCGGTCAAGCAAAACTTGGTATCTTGCGAACTTAGTAGTGGTCATAGTGAATAGCGATTCGAGTGAAAGTGGTAGTATTGATATTTGTTTTGATAGAATCAACTTGTTAAGACAATGTTGACTTTAAACTCAAGATAAGAAATAATAAACTTAGTTTATTGTTATTTAATGACGTAATTTATATAATTCTAGCCTTGTCCAAAAAGGGAGGAAGAAGAAAATGAAAAGCCGATATATAATTATAAGATTTGATAGTGCTGAAAACCCCACATATTAGATTACATCCGTATCATATCATTATTAATTTCCTGCTTATACAAGACAATACTGCATTAAAACATTAGATATAGTGTCTCACATTAAGTCTGGTATTTACCCTGACTGAATGACACTAGCTGGTAATATATATATGCGTACAGTCTCACAGTATGTGTGAGAGTTATTCATTTACAATGAGGCTTTGCATAATGTTTTTGGAAATGTTTTCGTTTGCGTGGTAGCAAGCTATCTGACGGAATAAAGACAGTTGAACCAAAAATCGTTGTGCAATATACTCTGTTGCTTGGGTGGTAAAAATTTGAGTTTCTTTCATTTCTGTGTTTCGGTTTGCTGCTGGTACATTTGATTTTTTTTACGGTACTGTTTCTGTGAGGTAGCAATTTTCAGTAGTTATAAAAAAATATTAGTTGTATTCTTGGTCAATATCGTCGTCGCCGATGACGTATAGCTGAAGGTTTGTCATCTTCGTGATGTGCATCCAACTCGTCTATTATTTTGACGTTTATCTTGGTTTTGGGTTTATGTTGGTAATTTGTATTTCTCCCTTCGGCATGAGGTCAGTACATGTGCTTGTTAATCCGGATCAATGTCATCTTATCTTTTTACTTTATTTGGCAGAAGGTAGCCGGGTCTTGTTGAAAACGTATACTCTGCAACGGAAAGGTAATGTAAATTAGTGCGAAACGGTTAGATAGTGGTAGATCAACGCGTAAAACATTTTGTAGCAGTTATTTTTTACAAGAATTTGATTAATACATATCGTGGCAAATATAATTGCATAACTCCAATACTAAGCTCTGGAAAGTCCGGACGTTGTTATTACTGCCAAGGGAACTAAGATTACAAAGCGGTTGAGTTGTTCAATCTGACGGGTCATCTATGATTTCTATTTATTTGAAATATCGTGTTCTCTACCGCGTAATTTATTAAAGGTTTTAAACTTTTTGTATACCAATGCTGCAGTATTGTTTGTTTAGGCAATGTTTATTGTGTGTAACTGTTAGCAAATACTTTTCATATGCAATTATTTTGAGCAAACCAACAATTGATCAAACTTGTTTTGTTATCATATGGTTTGTATCATATCAATCAAAACAGAAATAAGTACAAAATAGCAAGATAAAACATATCTTCTTATCGGATGTGTTGTTTCATATTAATAAATAACAAATACACGATAGCACAATGAACTTAATTGGTTTCATGTGTCTCTTTCTAAGAAACTGCTTTTCCCAATTTTCTATTGCTTCTCCAAAGACAAATATATTTATTTAGAAGGAATATATAACTCAAAACAAGTATTAGTATTCATAATAAAGTATATGGTTAGCATTGTTTTTTTGACCTTACTTTAATAATAATCAATATCACTCAAGGAATTTTAAATTACAGTGCGTTACACTAACGATACCAAAGCTCATATTTTAAATACGCACCTCAGGAAAGATACCATATTTTAGTAACTGCCTTTGCATTTAAAATAATTGAGTTCACTTCGCATACAATACATTAGTATATTTGTGCTTTTAATTCTAGTGTGTATGCAAATTTTTTCAGCTGAATATTTTGCCACATCAAGAATGGGTAAATAAATATTTCAGGCACTTGTCGACTGTGGAATACAATACTGAAATATTAGCGTGCATTGTGCCCAGAACTTTACGGGCAGCTAGTTTTGTTTTGATGGTCATACAGTTTTTGTTGTATGTTGGGTTATACTTAATTTTTTAATGGTTTCAATTTTGAATATTATTAAATCTGTAGTTGCAATTATATTTGATTTCTATCAAGATCTGTAGTTGGTGTTAGTGCCGCTCCCAAGAGCTCTTCGCTGAGATATGCGGTTAATTCTTTTCTTTTCTTGTTCAGCACTTAGTACATACGCTATGCTCCCAATGCCGCTATTGACTGCGTCTGCCTTGTCATTTGCGATCGCGGCAATCGGATCGTCAGTGGTGTTAAACATTAAAGAGCAGGGTTTTTTGAGTGTTTTGATGGTTTTGTTAAATCGTTTGAAAGTGTTAAGCAAATTAATTATGTTGCAAAGGTAAGATTTGAAAAGTGATTTATAATACTTGCTCTTTGTCTTTGTCGATGGTTTCGCGTTTTTAATCATGTTGAAAAAGCAGGTGTTGTCTCGAGCAGTTTTGATAAATTTGAAAAGCTTTAGGTTGGTAACCATCTTGTATTTATATATATGAAAGCTGATAAACCTGTCATAATAATTCACTGGTGATCAAAAGGGTTCCATAATATGTTGCGTGATATCCTGCTCTAAACGTTTAATCATAAGTAAATATTTTGTGGCTTTAGTAGCGTTTATGTTAAATAGAAAATGGAGTAAAAAAGTGTGATTGGTAATGGTGTTAGCAGAGTACACTTGTTCGGACAATCTTGATTGTTAACCCAATATGGTATGTAAACTTGAGATTTATGTATTGTACGTAGAAGTGTATGTAATTTGTTTTTGTCGAAAGCGAAACGATATATATAATGAAGCTTCAACGTGTTATAATAATATATATTGAAGTTGAAACTTTACAAATTAGGTTACATCATTGTGCCATTGCTGTTAACTTTCAGTTTTCGTACAACTATACTTCGTTAATACGTTACATCTGGTGCCTTGCTTTTAATCTGGTATTACGGTGACAGAAATCCATGACCTCGTAATGTGTTTAGACGTCAAGTTCTACAGTTGCTATCTATTATAGAGTTGTCAGTGTACTGTCTAAACAAAAGTTTTGACATCACCCAAAAATTACGACACTAGATATTTGAAACATGTGTACAATAGTGTTGCTATAGATGTTTGAAAACAGCGATAATAAAATGGATAAAACTAGTAGAAATATTTTTAGCGATAGCAACGGCAATACTAATACACTGGCATTCATTCTTGTACTCTTATCTATTGTTTGCAAAAAAATATCATATACTTTCAGCTATTTAAAACTTTTAAATTTATCTTATTGTTCCTATTTTTTTCACAGCTACGAGTAATTTTAGAAGTTGATTTCACAAAGCTAATAATTCATCACTACTACTTTAACTAAGATCGCTATACTGTCAACTATCTTGAATATTTTGAATTTCAGGTTCTGCATAAACGCCTCAAAAAAAATACAAATATGAATATGATATATTATTTCAATGGTACCAACATTCAATATGTTTAACCTCATTGCATACAGCATTTCTACATATTTTTTGAAAGACAGTTTTACGTCTATTAACATGGTCACATTATTGATTGCCGTTTTGTGTCTAAGTGACACATGAGTGATTATGGGATTAATTTCAAGATATGATTTTAATAAATATTTTAATAATTTGTTAAAACGTTTACAAGTCGGTCAAAACCGTATATATGAAGATTTCATAAAATCACAAGTAATGTTGGGTTACCAAGTAAAGTTTTGCAAAAGTTCATGAGTAGAAATGTGTCACGGAAAAATATTAAACACCCTGAACTAGGCTTAATGGTGAGGAAACAATTTAGCATGTTTGATAAATAAGACTTAGCAAAACACAAGAACAGAATGTATTCCTACTCCTAAAATATGTTTCCCTATATCATACCGTCACAGGTTTTTCTTAAACTCATCGTGAAAACGATACTTGATCGTTTCATATTTCAAGTTGCTGTTAAAACCGAAAACAGTGTTGCACGCACAAATAAATTAGACTAAGTCACAAGCGAAACAGAGACCGTGTTGAGATATTTTACATTAAGAGTTCTTCCCAAACAAACAAATATGTGTGTGAGCATACAACCATTACGGATTTCGTACATATGTCTAATACGTAGTACAATGTGAAGCGGGTCTCATGAAAATATAGTTAACATGTCTTAAATGCAATCATATACGGCAAAAAAAAAAATGGAAGTCTTTGTAAATAGTATCCCTCTTAATCGCATTGGCCACGATACTCCTATGAACGAAATGATCAGTTTGTAATGTTTTTCAGGGGCTTTTTACGATACAGCTTTTAAATGTATTCTGGCAAAAGTATTCATTACGCACGGAAGCCTCTTGTTTTAAAGTCTTAGTTGTGGACCATTCTTGATATAGTTTCAGATTATTACGCACATGAACCTGAAAAGCATATTACTTTTGCTATTCTATCCATTCCTGTTCCGCGCAAATGATTTAACAGAAAATATGTTATCTCCAGTTTCAAATTCTTTCATGATGTCCATTATAGTATATCAATTGTCTTAGCATTCCAAATCAATGATGAATCATTGGTGCAATATAAATGGTTTAAAACATTAATAATGGCAATAATATATTTTGCCCATGGACTAAAAATATATTACATTTCCGATCCGTTCATGATTTCGGGTTCTGATATAGATTTCTTGGCAATGTTTAGTCAATAGTAGTGGTTTCAGTACATATATTCTGACGTTTAAACAAAAACATAGCTGCCATAAGCTCCGTAATGAAATTTTCTATCGGCCTTTCACAAATACAAGCTGAGACATTGAATTTATAACTAGACCTGAAGCGATCATATATTTAGTAAAATTTCCGTTAACTAAAATATAAAATATCACTATGATATCAGTACACTGTAATTTAGTGTCGTTTGGCCACACCTTTAGTAACAAATTTCAATTATTGCTGTTAATTACACGGCTGTCTGTAAAAAACTTTAATACTATTGCGGGGCAAGATATCATTCTAAAATGTATTTCTTGTAAACATTTCTGTTATCCAACTGAATATATTGGGTAATATGTAACGGTACAAGTTACAAGATATTTTGTTTTACATATCAGAAATATACATTAATATTGACATATTACCAACCACCGACAATCGTATTGATTCAAACTACAATAAATTGTTAAACGAAAAACCAATCACAGCCAGAAAAGGTTTAGTACTATGTTTAAGTCTGTAAAATGAAATATTTCTACGAAGTTTAAATATCGACAGTCTCATATAACTGATAAACAGAAGGGTGAAAGACGCGAGTAATATCTACACCAACAGTTAAATAAACAACCCGCAAGGTGGAATAATACAAAAACGGGATAACTATAACACTTTTACTTTTTATTCTATTTGGCAAGAAATATATTATACTGAACAAATGCATGTTTGTGTTTTTGACGTGTTCATTCAGTTCGAACGTTTAACACTGTTTCTGCTTATTAATGGTATCAATCAATATACTAGCAAAGAGATTTTTTTGCACTTTAATATGGCATAAGAATACTTTGTTCTAACCGCCAATCTATTGAGAACATAAAAGGTGTTAACACATCTCGGTACCAGTTATTTGTTACTGAATTTTTAAACTGTTGCTGTGCAATTTAATCATTATTTACACATATTGAATATTTTGATGACTACAGTAAGATATTTTGATTGACAAGACGAATCCGTTTTATGTCGATAACTATGCCTCCCGTGCGTATTTATAAATTTAAGATTTTTGTGTTGTGTTTACGCGTGTCATTAAAGTAGTTGGATATCACTGTGTATCTAAAACCAAAAAGGAATAGTAGCGTCAATAAGTATTAATTATTTCTATATATGTTTGCCGATGAATAGTATTTAATCATGATTCGAACTTTTAGATTGTAATAAAAAGCTTTGCAATTGTTTGGTCAACACACCTAACGAAATGTTATTTTTTTATAATATATCTGGCTTTATTGTTCACAATAGTTTGGTGGAACATATTATATTTCAAAAACGTTCGAACAATGATCCTGAGTATTAAATTTAGCAATAGTGTATTTGTAATATTATCTCATTTGCGTGACCATTTCATAATCGGCCCGAACATTAATACACTGGATAGTAAAATTATATAATACTTTTTACCATACCTATTTACACACGCAGCAATTACATTTTCTTTACAAGTTTAACACACATAATCTTGTACGAGGCTTGTTTTTATGAGAATGTTTTATCGGGTTTGATATATAAGAGATATGTAGCTAATCGCTGGATTGATAGGGTTTCAGATTTTTGATAAAAGTTAAATGTAGTTTCAAAATAGTGTTACATTATCGCACTAACACATTCTGCGACCGCAATGCATTATTCCTTTCGATTTTTGAAACCTACGTATTCTAGTTTTTACGACATGGCTATATTCTTTAAATTATTAAACGGGCGGTGACGTTCAACCAACAAAAACAAACAATACAATCTGGTCTTGTTACAAATACATTTATTTTACATTTGTTGCTCGCAATATAGTTTACCAAATTACTTGTCACCACCAAACGGCTAATTATCAGACTGTTTTAACGCCCCGTAGACTTCAGCTACAACACTACTAAATATCTTCACCTAAGTAGTGAACTTTAAAAATTGTTTTAGAAGATGTCGGCGTAATAAATATTATGTCAATAAGAATTAGTTGAAATGCAAAAGAATCAATTTAAACAAAAAGCTGAGAGCACTTTCACCTTTAACACATTCGCTCTTACTAATTGTTAGAAATCTCTATATACAATAGAATTAAACTCCCATCTACATGACGCGTGTCTATACCATTTTTCTCAGTTGATATATTAATATCGCTTTTGATGCAAAGAGAGTTGGGCGTTTTATTGATTATATACTATGATTGTATTGCCTCAAAACGTGGGTTCCACTATGACATTTCTGTATTTTCAGTTTTCTTCACATATCAATTTCTAACGTAATTAATATTTTATCATTTGCAAAAGTGATTTGATTTTATCAAATAATTTAAACCCAGTAATAATAACATCAATACGATTTTAATTTGATAAGACATTTATTATTTGTATTGATACAAATGACTTGTATCTTTAAATATAGAAAGAAGTCGCATCGCCCACTTACAATGAGCATGGTGTACAGTCTCTGCACAATTTTGTTACTGACAGAATAAAGATGACTGCCACAAACGCCATAACAAGTGTACCGCCCATCATGTAAATAGTAACATTTCTGTTAGTGTTTTTTGTTTATTAATTGACACTATAAGTAGTAGGAAATACAAACATTGTAATAACTGCTTTAAACACAATTCGCGCCAGACATTAAACAACTCTCTCAATTGGGGATAAGTAAAATATTAAAATAATTAAAGCAATATAAATATAGAAATAATATAAAAAACATTGCTGCAAACAGATACATACAGTTTTCGCGCAAATAGTGCCAATATTCTATTCAATTTCATATCTTAGATACATTTTCAACACCAAGCAATATTTGTATATGGTTGCATTTAGAAAAGGTGAACAAAAAACGTTTGATATTGGGAGGTTGAAATGTGCAACTAAATCAATATTTTGACTATTTTCAGCAGTTGATATCGTTTATTTTCAATTGTTACAATATAGCTGCAATGATATTTAGACGCTAATAACAATACCATTTAGCATGTGATACAATAAATCACACAATCAGATAAACTTACCAATTTCAAAAGATACAGAAAGCCGGTAACAAATATATTTGTAGAAATGTGCAGACCAGATATATCTGCGTATTGTCTTTGCGCGTTTGATTATATGTCTTAACGGTACATTTTAAAACAGTTTGAAATCATCAGTCAAATATTGTCAGACAATTTACAGAGAAGCAAAAACGAAGTGTTTATCAATTTTAAAACCAGAAAACCTCAGATTCAAAATCATACGGTTTGTTTGGCGCGAGAATTTAACGACGTGTCAATATTATAGATTTGAAAAGACAATAAAACCGTTTCTAGTACGTTAGTTAGTACGGGCGAATTAAAACAGTAAAATATCAGGTAAGCTTATACATTTTATACGATATAAATATTTTTAAAAAGTGCACATTTTTTGGACAACATCACTTCACAAAATTAGATATCAATTAATACAAATTAAATTGTCTTTATACACGCGGATATTTGTATATTTGTGTTTGGGGAACACAATGTACGCATATTACAGACGCCAATTACTACGAAAACAAAAATGTCCCTTCAGACTGTTACGGTTGAAGTATTCAGAAATTATTTGAAAGTTATATGTTAACGTTTTTGTTCAGATCGCAATATTGGTATAATCAGAACAAGTGACAAAGTTTTATGTTTGAAATTTCGTTTTATCTTAATGCCTATGAGTATTCGCAAACGTTTGCATTCAATTACCAAAACTAATATTATACCCTCGCATTCAGTTTTCTTTCATTTGGCTGGCACTACGGTTTTTTTTTTAAAATTTTCAAGTTTTCCGTTTGATAAAATCATTTTCTTGTGTACCAATCTGGTGGCAATGGTTTTGTTTTTTTACATCCGTGCCTCTATATTGAACACATTGTGATTGTTTAGTGCAATACGTTTGCCAATCTGATGTGTAGCAGATATCACGATTTTTGGACTTCTTGTTGAATGACGATTTGCCGACAAAGAAAAGATGACAATTGCTGACAAATGCAATCAGTTCATTGAATAGTGTCTAACTAATGTCATCAACTGCAATTGTGTGTATGTGGTTTCGTATTAGTATTGTAAGATTTTACTTATTGCTATAGTTTTGTGCAGCCCATTCTTATGAGAATAATGTGAACATGCCAATGTCGATATCACCGTGTATGTGAGATATTGAATGTATCATATTAATGTGAAATTGTCTTCAGAAAACTAGAAATATACATTTGTATAATAGTGTTAGTACACATAGTTTGCATTTTCAGCATCCACAAATCTAAACATAATACGTTACCATTCCATTTCTGGTTCTGGTCTCTGCTCCGTAAAAGCGCATTTCAATCGTCAATCTATCGAATATTAATGCATCAAATTTGCTCACTTCATTGTTGTAAGACGACACATTATCGTAACGGATCAATACCATAAAAGATGGTATCAATCAACGCTACGTTTACTTGAAATGCTATTCATCTTAAACATTGCTAAGACCACAAAATAAACCCCTTGATTGAAGTTTTTAAGAACCATATCAAACAAATCACGAGACTCTCAAAATCATTAGTGAACTATCATACTTGATATATCAGCTTGCTTAAATATGTATCGTAAGACTTTAGAAACATAGAACTTTTGGAACTCACCGAACCTAAAGTTTGCCTAAAAATATTAACGGTTTGTTGATGGGCAATATATTGCTCAACCATGTCAACCAGCTTCCAGAAAGCAAAAAGAAACATTAACAAATCTTTGTTTACCGTTAGAAAAACGGATATTAAGCTTTCAGTATACGACCTCATCGTTATGATTAAAAATATACCTCTCAACGTTTCCCAAGTGTAAATCTTCAAAAACATAAAAAGTATTGACAAAACTATAACAAAAAGACTCAGTCATCTTGTTTCAAATCTCACGCTTGTTTCACAATTCACTCGTTCAACCGTACCAAACTATCTGAATAAAGCACAACAATACCCAATACATTTTTCTGCAAACAAACGCTCAGCCAACACACAACCAATTATGTACGACGAGCAATACGAATCACTGGATGAATACAGCACACTTTGCCGTCGATTAAAGTGACACAAACAAAACTGTAAATACATATTTTTTGCAAGACGCTCGGTCAAGACCTGCTGCTCAGAACCTTCAAGATAGTCCATAGTAGTCGATAGCTTCAGTAGTTATTGATAACCGGTCTTAGTAAAAATCGTGGTAATTGAAAATTAATTTTTGGGAAGATAATAGTAATTCGTAATTGGTGTTGGTAAATATAGTGATAATTGATCTGTGATAAAGCTAGTTTGTCAAGCCAATGCTAATGATAAGTCATATATTAATTAATATACTTTGTATTGAGTTACTTAATTTCTAAGTAAATTTGTTTGTCTTTACGAAAAGAATAAAAAATTTGGACATACGCTTTCTGATGTAGAAATATATGAAACCTAACATGCTTTATTTTTTCATTTTGTATTTATTTGTTACAGATTGATATGAAATATAATATTTAATACCAAGGTGGGATGTATATTTATATTGTGTGTAGGTTTCTGTTCACGTTGATATGAATCACAACATTTGATAACAAGAAGTGTTTCATCAATTGTTGGTGTGCTTAATAAAATTGTATATAAATTGTGATTTGTAACAAAAACAAGTCACTGTTCGTTGAGAAAACTAAATTATTATTTTCATTACTACAAAAATGCTTGGTGCTCTATAAGAAAAGTATTGACAGTATATCTATAAAACAAAAACAAGTAAAATTAGACATAATCAAAATCTCACATATATACATCTACTGGGCACCAGCATCTAGATACCATATCACAACGCAATACAAACCGCAGAGATTTAACATTATTAACGGACAATGTTGTTGCCGCAACCTATGATCTTTGTTATCGTACTAGACTAATTCTCGAGCACCAAGTCTATTTTGGCAAAACAGAAATTCGCAATTAAGGTCTATAAATAATTTGACACCTCCATGAAACCCACATCCAAAAGATTGAACTACGTTGAAACTTAAACGCCTTGAACAACCAAGCATATCCAAACAAACACCATATAGTGTAGAACTATCAGAAACTAGGAGTAATACAACATATGACAAAAATGACGTGAAAGTCCAACTTCATGCTTCACTTCGAATTTATTATGCGAATTCTTTTGTACACAATAAATCGACAAAGCATTTTTTGATGTTTTATAATGCAATATAGAACTTGTAATTTGCTTTTTGTTTGCTAGCAAATGTTAATAATAACCAATATTTACTCAGATACTTTTCAACAAATTTGAATTTACAATGTACCATCGTGAATATACTAAATGCCAAATTCTGTGTGACCTTCCCATGAAAAATTTAAAATTCTTTCAAGAACTACAGGGTTGTTTTACGCTTTTTCTTGTTCCATCGCACAAACAGATACTTAAGCATCGATCAAATTGAAATTATTGCCAATTCAAATCTTGGCTAAACAGTGATTCTCTCAAGAGGTCGGGTTTATGCCATTCAACCCTGTAACATTTGGGGCGAAGCAAGGGACAAACAAATGCACATTAAATCCACCAATGTATCAACAGTTTCCTTCAATTCGTCAGAACCCATACGTGACAATATTTGTAAATTACCATTCGTTGTACGTCATTTAATCGAGAGTTGCGGCCTAGCAAATTTTAGTTAGGTGAAACTTAATTGTGATTTACATCAGAGGAATAGTGTTTTTTGATTGGGGTAGTGCAATTTACTTGTGATACCGATATTGACGTTTTTTGTAATATATACAAAAAATATTATTGCCGCGCATTTAGTATAGTAATGTATATAATTCAGTTCTACAACAGAAAAACGAAATTGATAAAAGTTGTTTTGTTTGGAGAAATTCGTGAAACTTTTAATGTTGTCTTTTGTCATTGTGTATTTGTTTGCATTTAACTGATATACAATAACACATGTATGAATAAGACAAAGTGTATTGTGTTATTTTGTTTATCCGTCTGGTCTGATTGACAGGAGACAAAACATTTGAAAACAAAAATAGTATTTTTAATGGCTGCTGTGGTCAAAAAAATTGCGAATGAAATGTACGTTAAAACATTCAGATTTTTGGAAATTGTTAATTGATATCAATTTACTAATATTGTTGTGCTGTAGTGTTTTCAGCTCTTGGCAATTGCGATGTATTTTTTATTGTCTTTTTTGGTTGTAATTATTGGCTGTATTTAGATATCCATTTGTTAATATAGTAGTGAATCAAAAAATCTCGCATTATTTACGATATCTAGATAGACCACAAATTTAGCCGCTGCAAATAAAAGTGTAATGGTGTTGATTTGATTTGATCTATATTATATCCAATTTGCGCATAACGTAAACAAGACTTCAGATCAGCACTTACCGAATTATTTGTTGATTCACATTACACCTGCATATGCCTCTAATTTTGGACTGTACTTTGAGTACACTAAGCCATAATGTGGAGTTGTAGCAACATCACCAAGTATATGCACTAGACCATCCCAGTAATGTTCTGTTGGAGCGTGCATAAAATGCCTCCGTCTTCTAACAGCATATATCAGATCTGCTCTAACAGATGTTGGTAAATATCTGAAAGCACCCAAGATCTGTAAACATCTTTGGTTCTGTTTCTTACTCAACATGTAGTTTATAGTTGCATCTTTATTTTTGTCCCGATAATCGTTTGGTAATGGATATCTTTGAGGTAAAGTTGTAATGTCGTTATTTTCTTTCAAAACTTCCTGAATGTATTGATGAGCATCCATTTTCACGATCCATTGTTGTGCCTTCACATCAATGTTCAATCCCAAAAATTTCTTGATATTGTCGAAATCCGTTCCTTCGTAACCTTTGAGATTTTTTTTTCTTTACCTGTTCAACTAACTTCAAACCTTGCCCGATAACATGGAAGTCATCAATCCAAACTAGAATCATTATGGCTCTTGATTCTTGTCCTCTCACAAAAGTATTCTGACTAGTGACAATTGGTTCAAAACCAAGTTTCATTAGAAACGTCGATAGATGGGTATAGCAATTTAGTGGTCCCTAACGATGTCCATAAAGACTATTTTCAAGCTTAAATTTCTGAGTTTGTGTTGAAAATCTGATCTTCACATATAATTGTCAATTAATAGGGCTATTCAAGTATGCTGTTTTTATGTCGAGTTGATGAACATAGAATTGCTTTACTGCTGCGTGTGCCAGTGCAACTCGAATGTGTTCGTATGCAAGTGTAACATGATAGGCCAAATCATAGTCCACGAATGGAATTTGATGATCCCCACGAACCGCCAATTTCCTCTTAAATCTGTTGACTTTCTCTTCATCAGTTTTGACTGTATACACCCATGTGGTATCAAGTACTCGTTCTTTATTTATATCGACTTCTTCAAGTACTTCTGCAAAAACCCCTTTGTTGAATAGTGAACTCAACTCATCTCCGCGTTCATACTTCCAAAATTCTTTGGATTCACCCTTTTCTTGTTTGATTCATTTTGGTACCTTAACCTCAGTCGTTCCAATGTCGTCTATATCATCCCCATTTTGCATCAATTCATCAATCATGTGTTTTATTTTTCTTGACATAGTGATTACCGGTGGTAGTGTTCTTTTCATAGCACTCAACTTATACTTTTTCTTAGTATCAATGTCAACAAAAACTCCATCTCCAACTGTCCTCTTTGTTTTGTTAAATTTATGCTTTTCCAATTGATCCCTGCCAATTTATTTAAACATTCCGTCACGCTCTTCCTTTTTCATGGCCCCTTGTCCGATCAATAATGCCGCTTTATGTGTTTCTGCTCTTTTTCCACAATTTGATTCAACTCACTTGTTTCATCTGTTGCTTTGTTTGCGTATATTTTTTTCAATACTTGTTTTCCTCCATTTTCTGACTTGTATTGAAACTTTACCTCCAATTTATGCTTTTTTTCTTCAAGATGTTCTGACACTCTGACCACTTTTTGACTTTTAGCTGGGTTGTTTCTGTGCAACTTAACTTTTCTTGGTCTGCCACGTCTCCCCTGACTGTGTACATTTGTCTTTGTTATTTCCACTTTTTGTTCTTTTGGTCGACCAACCTTCCTATTCTTCTCTACCACTACGAGCACAGTTAAAGGTCCTTTTGTTCCCGAAACTGATACATCATGGTTTACATTTTCAACTTTGACATTGTTCGACTTTACCAACTTCTCCAGATCAATAAATTTGTCTTTTGGATCAACAACGTCAGCCAACTCCTCCAGATCACTAGATTTCTCTTTTGTATTAATAACTTCAACCATCTCAGTATCTTTAATTTCTTGTCAACTTTTATCATCCGATACCACACATGTTAAACTTCCCTTTCCCCCAGATCCTAAATTTGTCGAAATACTTTTGCCTCCAGATTTTGAACTTACCGAGCTACCTGCTTCTTCAGATACATAGTAATTATGTGTAGATCTACTACCCTAGATTTGTTTTTCCTTTTGCGGTGCATTCAATTTCTTTTGCTCTTCAGTCAGAAATCGAGCAATAGTCAAATTGGCGTATTCCTCGACACCGTCATTATCATAAAGTTTTGTAGAATAAATATTCTGCTATTCAGCATTCAATATCGTCATTAACCTGAAATCCGAACAATAAAGTTTGTACCGCTTAGCAATAACCAATCCACTTTTCTTCTCTGTTAATGGAACATATAAATGAGCCATACGATTTCCACAATCCTTCAGACTTAGGAACACAGCATCAACACCTCTTTTCTCAAACTTTTGCATCGCACCTCTCTTCTCAATCGGAATAAATATCGTCGCATCACACGCGAATGGAGCGAACAATTCCGCAGAAACTATTTTACGACTTTGAACTTCCATTGGTACCATAGTTCTGTTTAGTTTTGTCACGTGTCTAGACAACATAGTATTCATTATCATTGTGGCATAAGCGAAACATTGAGGCCAGAAATACCTGTGTCCGTCGCATGCATCTAACATATATGGAACTATACTGAACACATTTCAAATTGTAATCTCTGCTTTCCCATTCATCTGGTGTATATACGGAGCTGTGCGTTCATGTCTGATTCCATTTGCTCTGAAATACGCGATTAGATCAGTTGACATCCATTCGCCACCATTATCAAATCTGATACATCTTATTTTATGCCCATATTGTCTTTCAATATGGCTTATAATAGTTGCTAGCTTACTTTTTGCAGCCGATTTGGTGTTAAGTGGTACGCTCCAAATAAAGTTACTGTAGAAATCAGCCACTATTAGAACACAAGTCTTATTCTGTAGATTTTCTCGTACCTCCAGTGCAAGTTCTACACCCAAAATATCGCAACTGTATTCAGGGATACGCTCAGATAAGAGGTGTTTTTCAGCCGTCACCTTCCCACGGGTACAGCTTTTGCATTCAGAGATAGCAGCCAAAATACCATTCAACAATTTCGGGCTGGCATCAAGATATGTCTGAGATGTGAACCTACTATTTTTTAACTCGTCAACAATGTTAACATAATTGATGTGACCACACATCTGTAGCTTTTCGGCAACCTTTATTACTCTTTTTTTGGTATCATCAATTCGCATTTAGTTCAAAACAACAACGTCTTCATCTGATATGTGTATTTTAGTGTTCTTCTTTTGCGAATAGTTTGTGATATCATTATACACATAATCTTAGTCCGTGGGCTCGTTATTCATCAACTTTTTTACTTCAGAAGGGATGATAAACTTGAATGGGTCAAACTACGTGACATCTTTATACATCAGTAATGTGAACCGGACACTCCGATTTCCATCCGTAAAATTTACCAAAATCACCGGCCCCCGTTTTTGATTTCCGTCGACTTCCACTACATCAGAGAAAAAGGGCTTCAGGCCACTTTTTTCATCAACCGGTAAAAAATTCAAGTAAATGCCGTTGATATCCGAAACCAGCAAACGATTATCAACCTTACCTGCAATTTCTTTGTTTAGCCAGGTACTACCAATACCTGTGATTTTCATTTCCCATTTGTTGTCCGCTAAAATCACCGCAGCATCCATTTGTTCCAATGATCTTTCTACAAATGGTTCTCTTGAATTGCAGACATTCATTCCCGCACTTCAGTCCAGCATTATCAGCTTGTTGTTTTTCATCAATTTGAACATATCATTGAGTTCTTGTGTCTTTTGAAGACTCACCTTAAACAGTTTCTTCTCTCCAGAGTTTGTCACAATTGGCAATGAAAAACCTTTTGCACAGTCTTCAGACTTTGTCACATCCAGGTTCTTAATCTGTTGAAATGATACCTCCACATTATAATCAAGTATCAAAACTTTCATCTTTGCCAACTTCATTTGTTTCATTGTAGCCGGCTGAATAGATCCCTCTTTGACACTATTCTTACCTGTATTTGGTGACTTGGCGGTATTCACTTTTCCACCCTTCTCTTTTTTCACCACAACAAGAGCACGTTGTTTCAACCCACATAACAATCTGCCGACACTAGATGGTCTTGTCTGTCCTTTGGTGTAGTTAACCAGTTTTTCAATTTTCTCCTCTTCAGACTGCACTTTATACTTTCCATTGATCATGTTCACAATTGCCTCCTGCATTTCAGATTTCATTCTTTTGTCGAATGAGATTACCGCTTTTGTTTCGGACGATTTGATAGCATTTAAACCTTATGACACATTGTCAATAATTAGATTTCTATCAATGTTGTTCTGAATTTTCAATTGATCACATCCTTGTTGTATTGAACCAACAGTCCCACAACTTTGCTTCAACTCAAACAAGAATTCAAACATAATGGTAAGTAGGTTAAGCTTCTCCAATAGCCCATTCACCGTACTAAGATACTTATCATCTTTAGGAAGTCCATTTTCTCTTTCATAAAATTTTCTCAAATTTGGAATGCTCAGCAGCCAATCATGATTCAACTCGGAAATGTTGCCGTTTGTATCCTGAACAAGTAGTTGTCTTATGGTCATGGCACATTTCGTAGCATTGACATATTCTCCATATATCATTTTAAATTCTGAGTATTCCTTCCTGCAGCTGGTCTTCTTCTGACTAATCTTTTTCAACCAGAGAAGCAGCTCTTCGAACACTTTTATTATTTCAGTACTTTTTGTCACTTTTTTTACTGTCATAACATCACCATAATACTTTCCAGTCATCCCATGCACTTATAGAAGCTTATCCATATTATAATCATGGACAAATTATATTTCTTTTTTAATATCAGTCACAATCCCTCGCAAAGATATATCCACCCATGCTTTTTTTTTGTGAGACTTTACGCATAAATACATTACCAGCTAGTGTAATTCAGGCAGAGTATATCTCAGACTTAATGTGTGACACTATATGTAATGTATTAATGCAGTATGGTCTTGCATAAACAGGAAATTAATGATGATGTAATAGTAATGTAATCCAATACGTGGGGTTTTCAGCACCACCAAACCTTATAATTATACATCAGCTTTTCATTTTCTTCTCCTTTCTTTTTTGAACAAGAGCAAAATTATATAAATTACACTATCAAATAACAATATATTAAGTCTATTTCTTATCTTAAATTAAAAGTCAACATTGTCCTAACGAGTTGACTCCATCAAAACAATTATCAATACTACTACTTTTACTTGAATCGCTATCCACTATGACCACTACTAAGTCCACTAGATACCACGTCTTGCTTGACCGCCTCTAGAGAGATATCAAACAACAGTCGCCAGCAATTGCAATGGGTTTGTTGAATGGTATTTGATGGATTTGATTTGGAGCGTCGGTGTGTATGTCGTTGATCATTAAAACATTTTGGTTGGGTTGTTGTTTACTAGGTTTAGAGCCTAAGGATGTGGTGGGTGTGATGAATAGTATTTCGCTGTCTGAATTTGAGTCTGCGTAATTGGGGTTGGGGTTGCGGGTGTATCGGCTGACATGTGCTTGTCTTGACAATGTGGCGTGAAATTCAGTTTTTGGAACGTCTCCAGTCAAGACGACATAATCATCATCGTCGACTTCAAATTTTTCAATTTGGCCAAATGAGTCATCTGTTTCAGTTGGTAGAGCTTCCAGCATTAGGTTTTCCGTTGCTGGTGGTAATGCTGGGAGTGTTGATGGCTTCGGAGGACCAATGATTGTTGGGCGTGTGTTTGTGCTGCTTTCGGCCTGAGTGTCAGTCATTTCGATGTCATCATCCACTGGCCTTTTTAATAGATTTCTATTGACGTTTGTGGTTGATGTTGAGTGGGTATTATGTAAAGTTAAGTCTCTTGATGTGGTGACCAATGTTCTGGAGTTTTCGGTTTCGTGTTGATTTTCGGTTAATCTGAGTTGTTGTTGTTGTTGTATGGGACTGTTGGGTGCGGGAGAGATTGGCTCATCCACAATGGGGCTTTGGGTAAGTTCATTTGGAATGTTTTGGTTTGTATGGTCGTCGGTTGCTTGATAAATTGGAGGTAGTTGGATAGAATATTCCTGTTAGATGTTGTTTGTTGCTTGTGTGGTTGAAATCTGGTTTTCTTCTATTTCAGTGTCTGAGTTTCCGTCCGATGCATTTAGTTCGTTCCACCCCTCTGTTCCTGTGGTGTGGTAGTCTTCACTTGTTGTGTAAAAATTATTGTTGAATTCGTCGTCGACGTCGTCATCGCCAATGTCGTGTGTCGTAAAGTTGTCGTTTTCGTAGTGTCCGTCAAATTCGTCTTCTGTATCAATATCCATTTTGGTGTCTGGTCTGTTGATTATTTCGTCGAGTTGTTTTTCAATTCTGTCAGGGTTGTTTTTGTGCTGTTCTGAAGTATTTGTGGAATCTTCGGTTGTTGCATTGACGTCTTCATATTGCTCAAAGTATTCCTCCTCTAGATCATCATCGCAAGTTGTCGATATATGTTCATCGACGTGCGTCTCTCTGAAATATTTCTGTAGACCGGCATTGCCGGTGGTGGAGGAGCATGCAAATGAATATGTCGGTGATTTGTATCTAACTCCTCGGTATGGGGTGCGTATATGTGGTGGTTGTTCCGGGTCGATATCATCATATCCCTTCACTCTGTTAGGTAGGAGGTAGCCCAGTTCTTGACCTGGGAATTCACATGGTGATGCTTTGGGATTGCTTACCGTTACGATGTCTCCAGTTGCTATGATTTCCACGATGTTTCCGTTTGACGTTTTGGAATCTCTGCCAAGATATATTCCTGCTATTCTCCGAGTGTGTGGGGGAGAGTTGTTGTTCCTGTTGGGAACATATACTTTGCAGCCGAAAGGTAGTAAGTCTTTGTACGAAGGTATTAGGCCATAGTAAGCCTGCATGGGGGACATTTTAGTACCGTCAGTGTTTATGGCGATTTGGTTGATGCATATTTTGGCAAACGAGATTGCATATTTCCAATAGTAAACTCTAGGGAGTCCAGACGTTGCTAATACCGCGGAGGCGATTTCCTTTAGAAAGCGGTTTAGTCTCTCTATTCGTCCATTCATCCATGGTTCATATGGATTTGAAGTGTTGTGCTCTATGCCATGAGATTGGCAAAAACTTTTAAACTTTTTGTTTACAAATTCTGAGCCGTTGTCGGTTTTGACAATGTTTGCAGTGTATCCGCCGTTGTTTTTAAAGTAATTATGTTGTCTTCGTATCCAATTGATTAGTGCTTCTGTGGCTTCGGCTCTAGTGTCCATGCAAATGATCTCAGCTAGGTTTGTTGATTCGTCGAGAATTGCTAAAAAGTATCTTGGGCATCCCTCAGCGGCGGAGTAATATCCTGAGATGTCGGCGTGTATTACGTCTAATGGTTTGCTGGCTGCTTCTCTTGTTTCGGTGGATTTGGTGTGCATTTGTACGTGTTTTGCTTCTCCACAAATGCTGCAGTGTTTAATGTCGTATGCATCTCTTTTTGAGATGGTCAGTTTTGGGGCTGGGTATTGTTTGGCGATTGTTTTCATTCTGTCAATGCTTATGTGTCCGTATGTGAGGTGGAACATGGCGGCGCGTGATACCACGCTGGGATTTTGTAGTAGGTTTTGTACGACATCTGGGTCGTATGTCATGTTTATTTCATTTTCTGACTGTTCTGCACCTCGTGCTGTGTGCTTGGTTGTGTTTGGTTGTTCAGATATTTTGGGTTTACATGTTGTTGAATTTTCCATTTTTGTACTTCCGGGAGGAGTGTAATCGTCATCGACGTATATCTTGTCAGTGATTTCGTTTCTGCTCGAATTGATTTCTTGTTCTAGTTCTGGTCTGGGGTAGAAGTAATCGAATTGAAAGTATAATATAGTGTGGTTGTTTCGGCTTTTGTCTCCAATTTTGTAGACTCGTTTCCCTACGATACCATAGACACTCTCTCTCTTGAAGCTTTGTTTCTTGTATGCTGGGGAGGCTCTGGTCGCTTCGGCAAGTACGAATCTTAAGTGGCGGTTGGTAAACAATATGTCCATCCTTCGGGATTCCTGTAGTTTGTAAAGTGATATGATGTTGTATGAGGCATCTGGGGCGTAGTAGACATCTTTGAGTGTTACTTTGAATGTGCCTGTGCCTACTTGTCCCAGTATTATGTCGATACTGCCGATGCCTTTGCAGTAGTGTGTTGAGCCCTCCTCCAATGATGAGTATGATGTTCTGGTTC
Source organism: Magnusiomyces suaveolens (assembly GCA_900642975.1). NCBI lineage: Eukaryota > Fungi > Ascomycota > Dipodascomycetes > Dipodascales > Dipodascaceae > Magnusiomyces > Magnusiomyces suaveolens. The sequence goes on from CAAAMA010000004.1 coordinate 2,497,706, forward strand.
TTTCAAATGTTTTGAATAGATGTAGGTCGGAGCATATGTGGATGGGTGATCCGCTGTCCAGTATAAACGGGTTTACCGGAAAGTTCATGCCGTTCCCGGGTGCTGGAAGTTTAATGAGGTTTACATCTTGTTTTTGCTGTTTGGTTTCATTGACTTGTGTGTGGTCCACACTGGTTTTTAATACTTTCGGATTTGTAATGAGGTGTACTTTGTTTTGTTTATCTTCAGGGCAGTCGTGGGCAGGGTGTTCAGTGCCTATTGGGTAACTTTTGCCGCACTTTTTGCATTGTGTGTAGTCCCTTTTGGCAGTAGTTTTGTTAGGTTCGTATCTGGATCTGTAGTTTGTGTTGGTTCCGCTTCCAGAAGCTTTTCGTTGGGATATTCGTTTCATTCTCTCTTTTTCTTGTTCTGCGCTCAATCTGTAAGCTATGTTGCCGACAGTTCCATTGACGGCCTGTGACTTGTCATTTGCTATTGCGGTGTGGTAGTCTTCGGTGGCATTGAACATTTCGTAACAGGGTTCTTCGAGTCTTTTAGCATTGTTGTCAAATAGTTTGTAGGTGTTGGGCGAGTTGATTATGAAACAGGCGTAGGATTTGACTAGTAATGTCTGGCGTTTTGTCCATGTTTCCATTAATAGTTTTACGTCTTCGATACCTTTGACTGGGTAGGCATCGTCCAGTGCATTTTTGATTGCTTTGGTGTTACGGTTCAATCTTTGTAGATAGTCATCTCCGAATGAACTGTTGTTGTTGATTCGGCGGAGTGGGTGCATCGAGTTGTAGGCTGCATAAATTGTGCGCATCGGGTTTATGTAGCACCTGTCTTTTATTGCCTCTAGTAATTTTCGCGGATATATTCTAAATTCTTCCGCTCGGTCAGGATCTGTGATGTTGTCAATGTACGTTTTTATGTTTGGGTCGTATACCGATTGTCTTAAGTACGTTTTGATGTAGCGGTATACGCAGGTTTGTAGATATTTTATTTCCGTTTTTAGGATTGGTTCGATGGGGTCGGGGGATCTGCCCACCCCAGGTGGAAGGTTGAGGTTGTTGGGCCAATTCCCGGTTTTGATAAATTCAAGAAGCCCAAGGTCGCTGAACCCCTCGCGGATGTTTTCGAGGAAGCTGACGTACCAGTCATGATAGTCGACTGGTGATCTTAAGAGTCTCATAACCTGTTGTTTGATATCTCTCTCGAGGCGGTCAAGCAAGACTTGGTATCTAGTGGACTTAGTAGTGGTCATAGTAAATAGCGATTCAAGTAAAAGTAGTAGTATTGATAATTGTTTTGATGGAGTCAACTCGTTAGGACAATGTTGACTTTCAGTTTAAGATAAGAAATAGACTTAATATATTGTTATTTGATAGAGTAATTTATATAATTTTGCCCTTATCCAAAAAGGAAAGAAGAAGAAAATAAAAAGCTGATGTATAATTATAAGGTTTGGTAGTGCTGAAAACCCCACATATTGGATTACATCACTATTACATCATCATTAATTTCCTGTTTATGCAAGACCATACTGCATTCATACATTACATATAGTGTCACCCATTAAGTTTGGGATATACCCTGACTGAATTACACTAGCTGGTAATGTATTTATGCGTAAAGTCTCACACATACTAGCACAATTCTCAGCGAAACACAACAATACACATTTAACTGCCGCCAAAAGAGTTCTATGTTACCTAAAACGCACAGCTGGTGACAAACTAATATTCAGTAAAAATCAAGATGCTGCCGACATAGTGGGATATGCCGACGCAAATTGGACCAACAAACAAAACGGAAAATAGAGATCTGGAGTCTTGTTCAAGCTATACGGAAACACCATCTACTGGAGATCCAACAAACAAGACACCATCTTACTCTCATCCGCCGAAGCCGAACTTGTGGCACTTACGGATGCCGCAAAAGAAGCGAAATGCCTTGATATGCTACTAAACCACGAAATCGGAATCGGCATACAACTACCAATCACCATACATGAAGACAATGAGGCGTGCATAGCGATTGCCAACGACCCGAAACACCAACATCGCACCAAACATATACGTCTCAAGCACTTGGCGATCAGAGATTGGATCGCAGAAGGCACAATCAAAACTGCAAGCATAAGGTCGAAAGATATGATTGCAGACACACTCACCAAAGTACTACCCAGATGCGCTTTTTCGGACCTCAAAGATAAGATGAGAGTGATACCATCTCAACAACCCACAATTGTGGAGGGAAACTGAAACAAAAAGAACAAAAATAAATTTCACTCAAAAACACAAACGCCACATCAAAAATTATACCATTTGCTTTTTCTACCTTCATATTTTTATTTGCTACATTTCTTTTATTTTCTCATCGAATATTATCGACTACTTAAAAATATCAACAACATTCTCATCAATTGCCAGTTTACCAAGATGGAGGGATGTGAGACTTTACGCATAAATACATTACCAGCTAGTGTAATTCAGTCAGGGTATATCCCAAACTAAATGGGTGACACTATATGTAATGTATGAATGCAGTATGGTCTTGCATAAACAAGAAATTAATGATGATGTAATAGTGATGTAATCCAATATGTGGGATTTTCAGCACTACCAAACCTTGTAATTATACATCAGCTTTTCATTTTCTTCTTCTTTCCTTTTTGGACAAGGGCAAAATTATATAAATTACTTTATCAAATAACAATATATTAAGTCTATTTCTTATCTTAAGTTAAAAGTCAACATTGTCCTAACGAGTTGACTCCATCAAAACAATTATCAATACTACTACTTTTATTTGAATCGCTATTCACTATGACCACTACTAAGTCCACTAGATACCAAGTCTTGCTTGACCGCCTCGAGAGAGATATCAAACAACACTTATCTTAAGTTAAAAGTCAACATTGTCTTAAGGAGTTGACTCCATCATAACAATTATCAATACTACTACTTTTATTTGAATTGCTATTCACTATGACCACTACTAAGTCTACTAGATACCAAGTCTTGCTTGACCGCTTCGAGAAAGATATCAAACAACACTGGTAACCTCAATTGTTTAGCTGGTGCAGATAGGGTTGGTAGTATTGTTGGCGCTGGTAATTTCAATGGTTCAGTTGGTGTAAGTAGTGTTGGTAGTGTTATTGGTTCCGTAATCCTCAGTCGTCTGCTTGGATTATTTTTAAAATTTAGTCTTCTTATCTCCACATTATTTTCGGCTGGTTTTTTGAACGAGTTTCTTGTTGTGTCAAGTGTTGTGATCGGATTGGTGTTTGTTGAGGTTAGTTCCCTTGATGTCACTAGCGCTTTTGAGTTTATGTTATTTTGTTCATAGTCGTTTATTCTCAGTTGTTCATGAGATAATGTATCCTTCATGAAGAGCTTAGATAAAATCTGAGCTCTGGTGTTTTTAGAGTAGTTCATTGTATTTTGAGATTCTTTGATTGATATTCGTTGTTGGTAAAGTTAGCTCGTGAGGACAATGCTTACTATAAGTCTTACACTGAATAATAAAACTTGTATTGAGTTATATATAACTTCTAAATAAATTTATTTGCCCATGATGAGGCAATAGAGAATTGGCAAAAACGGTTTCATATATAGTGATTCGTGAAACTTATGATGTCTATCTTGTTATCGTGTATTTCTTTGTTATTTATTAATATGAAACAACACATCTAATAACAAGATATGTTTTATCTTGTTATTTTCTATTTATTTCCGTTTTGATTGATACGAAACAAAACATCCAATAGCAAGAATGGCTTTATCAATTGTTGGTCTGCTCAAGATAATTGTATATGAAATGTAATTTTTAACAGTTCATGTGGTAATGTATAATTTGTTGTTTGATATCTCTCTCAAGGCAGTCAAGCAATCCTTGGTATCTAGTGGACTTAGTAGTGGTCATAGTGAATAGCGATTCAAGTAAAAGTGGTAGTATTGATAATTGTTTTGATGGAGTCAACTCCTTAGGACAATGTCGACTTTTAACTTAACATAAGAAATACACTTAATATATTGTAATTTAACGGAGTAATATATATAATTTTGCCCTTGTCCAAAAAGGTAAGAAGAAGAAAATGAAAAGCTGATGTGCAATTATAAGGTTTGCTAGTGCTGAAAATCTCACTGTTATGTTACGGAATAGATCGGTAACAGAAATGCGACGCGATTAAAGATAAAACAAAAAATATAATATAATTCAATACATTAATTTTTACATAAATGTTAATAGTCTGATATATCTAGGTTTGTTTAATACTGTGTGTTAATACGAACTTTGTGAGAATAACAAATCTAACTTATAAGAAGGTATAGTTTAATAAGTGGTTGCAGTGACGGTATAACCGTGAAGAAGAGATGTTATTCTTGCGAGTGAGAATTTTGTATAAAGGACGAATGGTAACAAGTGTTACAGCTTAATGAGCTTGTATGTATTCAAGTTGTATCAACTAGTGTAATAAGTTGGTGGTACATTACAATACTCCCTCCCTTGTTAAATTAAGCGTTCAAAAGCTTGATTTAAATCAGTGGAGCTGGAAATTGGATCTTCGGAAAAATCTTCAAGATAGCACTGGTCGACAAAGTCGACAGTGGCAGGCCAAAGTTGGCTGATGTTGATTGACTTAGTGTCGTTGAGATTCGGTGACTCTCGTAGACTTTAAACAGTGTAGTTTTGGTCAGAGCCTTTAGAGGCAATCCTGTAAGCACCAAGCCAACGAGGGCGAAGAGCTTTCAAACTTTTGTCAACGCGTGTTTTTGCGCATACTCATACTAGATCATCGACTTTAAGCGATCCGTTTGTGTGTTCTCACTCATACCTTTCCTTGTTGTTTGCCGCTGCCTTTCTTATATTGTCCTCAACTTTCTTCCAGATCTCTGGTGTATCTTTGTATGAGTTGGAGTTATAAGAGTTAGTAGCGTTCTGACGAGTGGATGAGTTGTAAGGAACAGTGTGTTCGTGACCGAAGATGATCTTGTAGGGTGCGTATTTGATGACAGAATGTCGCTGTCAATTGTGCCAATTTTCGCAATGTGAGAGTAAGTCGACCCAGTCTTAGAAACTTGGTTCTTTGGACTTATACTTAGTTAAGAAGTCCTTAGTTCTTTCGTTACTCTTTTTGACTGAACCGTTAGATTCAGGGTGTCGAGCTGACGTGCGAATGTGTATTATGTAGTTGATGTTGCACATGCGATCAAACATTCCTTCAAATTCAGTACCGCGATCCGAAGTAATAACTTGGGGGAGACCACCGATGCGTGGGATGACGTTCATAAACCAAAGCCATGTAGTTTCAGCGGAATCGGTAGCCATAGCGGGTTCAAGGAAAGTTCCATTTGAAAAACGGTCATGAACGACTAGTATCTCATTGAATTCTTCTATCCTTTCCATGCCGGTGATATGGTCAATGTGTAGGTATTGGCTTGGGAAAGCAGGAATAGGTATAGTGCCCATTGTATTCATAGGGGGTCGGTTTTTGGCATTTACTTGTTGGCAGGTCAAGCATTGAGCAATGATCTTCTTAACAGATAGTAAAATTTTTGGCCAATAAAATGGTTTTACCAAATTGGTGTAGACCACCAAGGGACTGCTGTGTCCTGAACCAGTAGGTAGATGGAATAGTTTGACTAGAGGTATGATGATGTCGAAACTATCGGCAGGGATTTCAATTCTGTTTGTTTTGTCGAGGAGGATCCCATTAACGATGTGAAGGCCGCTCGGTTTTCCGACGTTGGTTTTGTTTTTGGACATTTCTCCCATTGTCTTGATGAACGGAGGGTATGTGGCGTAAGCGTTTCTGAGCATAGCGTGTAGTTCATCAGGTAAGTGGGAAGTTTCATTGATATGTGCCTCAATTAAGGAATCAATGGAGATATCTTGGTAGACTTTGTACAGAGACTCGCGTTGTAGCTTAATGCGACTGTATCAGGGATTCATCATTTCAGTAGGTTTTGTTTGCGTTGCTGCAATGGTGGAGCCTTTGGTGATTTGACCGCTCGAATCTATCAAGAGTAGTTCATATTGGTCTGGGGTTGGATAGTTGCGGGATAAGAAATCTGCTATGACATTGGTTTTGCCTTTGATGTGGGTGATGTCAAATAAAAAATCATTAAGGAATTCCAACCAGTTAAATTGACGAGCTACTCGGATTGTTTTGTTTTTTAGGTTGATCAGAGCACTACGATCAGTTTGGACCATGAAATGGCGACCGATTAGGAAGTGGCGGAAATGCCGTACCGCTTTTACTAGAGCAAGTAGTTCCAGATCATACACTTTGTATCGCGTTTCAGGTCCAGCATTGCGATGACTGTAATGTCCAATCACAAATTTGTCTTTGGGACTTTTTGAATGATGTTGCAGGAGAACTGCCCCGTTCCAGAGACGGAAGCGTCTGTCATGAGAACGGTTTCAAGAGAACGATTAAAGAGGGAGAAAAATTGATCTGATAAGAGATATGCTTTCAAGTTATCAAGTTCCTTCTGGGCTTCTTCAGTTCACCTAATTCTTTTGTTCCGTCCGTTGCGAACAGCTTCATTTTTCAAATCCATGAGAGTGCTTGTCTTGATTGAGTAATAGGGAACACTTTCCCGTAACCAATTGAAGGTTCCTATCAGTCTTTCAAATTGCTTGACAGTGGTGGGAGGTTTGATATCTTCAACTGTTTTTAAACTCTTGAAAGAAGGCAAGATTTTTTTGTCCTTAATTCTGTGACCCGGAAAGACAAAATCATTGACTTCAAAACGCGTGTTGGCAGGATTCGCCCGTAAGCCGTAACGCTCAAGTTGCTCCAGAACGCGTTTCACGAGCGTTCTTTGGTTTTCCACTGAGCCACTGGTGTGTATAGCGATATCATCGAAAAATGTGATGATGTTGAGCTCGCTAAACCCCAGGTTTTTGGTGCTGTTGGTAGCTGAAGCCAATATGGCGTTGATGAATCTGCACCAAAACGATGGACTGTTGCCGAAACCCGTGGGTGCGCGACAGTAAACGTATGTTTTGTTCAGGATGGTAAGGCCGAAAAAGCGCTCGTGTTCTTCCACTACTTTGAGTCGGTGGAACGCCTAAACAACGTCAATTATGGTGACGTGTTTGGAACCCGTTAGTTGATGGATAGACTCATTTATATCTGGTATAGGTGCCTTGCATCCCGAGACATGCTGATTCAGTGCACTGAAGTCAGTAATTAGACGGACCTCCGGGGGTGATCTGTTTGGTTTAGGTATCACAAACGACGGAAATACATATTCTGTAGCATGTTGTTTGATTACCCTTTCAAATAGTAGTTCTTCCACTAGCTTGAGAGTTGGTTCCTGTAAAGCTTGGGGAATAACCATGCGTCTAGGAACCGGTGGTTTCCAATCATCGATAATCTTTACAGGCATTGCGAATGACATGCCGTTAACGATGGGAGATGGAAGCTCCTTAGGAGCCTGCGGGCTAAATACCGTAAAAGCATATTGATGATAGTGCTTTGGGATTTTTTCTAAGTGAGAGTCTTTGCCGAATGGTATTGGGAACATAGGAATGGAATTTCCCGATCGGGGGTTATCGGATTTACTTGCCGCTGAAAGAGCAGAAACTGGGGTAGGTACGATGATACCTCCGCTTTTATTGTTGAATCCAGAGTACATAGCGTTTGCCGCCATGGCAGACATGAGGTCAGTTTTGCTCAATATATCAGGATTGCTGTCGTTGTTTCTCTGAATCAAATTGTAATTTGAATCATCGGATTCTATGATGTAGGGAGCGCCGACCGCCACCTTGCAGTCGCCGCTGACAGACTTGTTTAACTTCAGTGCGTGACGGCCAATAAAGTCGTTACCCAGAATTAGCTCGCTGTCTGCTAGCGTTGTCAGTACATAAGCCATTGCCACTGTGAGGTCATTTCCAAGTTGGATTAACATGTAAATGACTTTCGTGGATGTGGTAAGGACATTAGCGAGCCTCGCCACAAATTCGATCAGTTGTACCGCATCGGTAACGAGATGTGCTAGGTAATGTTTCTCTGGGAGACACTGTGACACCACAGACTTTCCACAACAAGTGTCCAGGTATGCGGATACGGGGTATTTAATTCCCGTCGGGCCAATGATATTAGCCTGCACTGCGGTAACGTCGTGTGCAACAGCGGTGTCTGTAACAGTCTGTCTCAGCACGCAAGGGGACGGTAGTCCCGTGGATTTAAAATCCTTTGATGTCGGGACTTCAGCTAACATTTCAGGAGTGATGTCCTGAATACCTTTAGAGGATATGTTTGCAGCTGTTTGGACTACGGGGAGTGATGTTCTACCGTGTCCGGACTGGGAGTTCCAGTTCATAAATTGACTTTGTGATTGAGGGTAGAAATTTTCAGATATTGGAAGGGTGTCGTCTGTGTTTTTAATGACGTGAAAGGGGATGGCAAGACTGTAGATATCTGCTTCATCGATGAATGTAGGGTTCTTCGGTTGTGAGAGACTGGCGGATTCTCGACATATAGTTGTCGCTGAATCTGCCCTCAACCTTCAGTTGGACTTAGGCTTATTCCCTTCATAACTGGCGTTTCCTTCCTTTCTGCTCTGAAATTTACCCTTGGAAAAACTCTTTGATGGTCTGTTTCCGTCATACTGTCTTTCCGTCGGCAGCGTATTGTTCCTCGGGTCTGAGGTGCCCTTGTTGTTACAGAATTTCCTGAAATCTCTTTTTCCTTGTTTTGGAGTGTTCTCAGAAGAACCTCTGTCTTTTTCTGATGTTTTAAAGACCAAGGTTACTTTGTTGTCAAATTTGAATGACACATCCAGTTTCCTCTTACGTTTTTCGTCCACAAATTCATTGAATGAGATGTAATAACAGTTTGGGAAAAATGTGCGGATAGTGGACCATTGCGTTATCATTTTTTTGATGAGGCGTAGTGAGATTCTCTCCCATCCTTCCACTATTTTAGGTTGTATACCTTTTTCTAGATCTCCGTGATCCGGTTTGTAGATAATTCTACTAATCTCTTCATCGTCCATAGCATCCTGAAGTTCTTCGTCAGATACGTCTTCGGTCGGAAGAAGATTGCTTACCGCAGCAGTGATGTCTTGCTTGCTGCTTTTTTGTAAGCCGATGTTCAGGGTCCTTACGGGTCGATTCCTTGACCTTGGCCTTGAGCTCGGTGATTTCGCTTTCACTCTCGCGGTTCTGATAAGTCAATCTCTCGATCTCAGCTTTGAGCTCCGCGATATCATTTTTGTGATCTTGGCTGTTCATTATCGTGCGTTCAGCCTCGAACTCAGCGATTCTGCCGTCGCTTTGTTTCAGCATGCGGATCCCGGAATCTTGGGCTTCCCGCGATAGTCTGAGTTTTTCCTGCAAACGTCTGTTCACTTCATCCTTTTGGGCAATGATTTGCCGGTGTTCCTCTAGGGTTATACGCCAGTCAGACTCCATGTTGAGAAACGTCTTCGATTTTCATTTCAATATCCGTGACGCGTTCAACAAAACGGTTTTCGCTAGACATTTTCCTCTATGCAATTCCAAAAGTGAATACGAGAAATTATTGTTATGTTACGGAATAGATTGGTAACGGACACTCGACGCAATTAAAGATGAAATAAAAGATATAATATAATTAAATACGTTAATTTTTACATAAATGTTAATAGTGTGATATATATAAGTTTTTTTAATACTGTGTGTTAATAAGAACCTCGTAAAAATAATGAATCTAACTTATAAGAAGGTATAGTTCAATAAGTGGTTGCAGTGACGGTAAAACCATGAAGAAGAGATGTTATTCTTGCGAGTGAGAATTTTGTATAAAGGACGAATGGTAACAAGTGTTACAGTCTCACATTATTAGGAGTTGGAGATGGTGGTTCTTCAATGTGAGGGTTTTAATTAACTCTCATTGTGACAGTCGTTGTTGGAATAATCTGTATCGTGTTATTAGAATTTGTTTTGGTATTGTTTTAAAAGGTTTGAATTGAGGGATTAGACGTGATATTGTTTGGTGCAGTGTTTTGAGCTTCTTGTATTTCTATATATTGGTTTTCCATTGAAATATCTTGTTTGATGATGTTTTCTGGTTCAATAATGTTTTCTGGTTCATTATCGACAACTTGTTCTTCTATTTCATTTTTGGAATGATTGTCGGGGTCACCGTCATGATATTGACTTTCGTCATAGTCGTCGAGATAATCATTTTGGTATTGATTTTTGTCGTAACTGTCGAGGTCATCTTGTGTGTCAACTTCCATTCTGGTTTCCGGTTTATTTAATATTTCGTCCAGTTCTTGTTCGATTCTTTGTGTGTTGATGTTCTGTCTTTGTTCACTTTCTGACTCGTCGCTGGTGTTATTGGTTATTTTTTCTATGTCCCCATAAGTTTCGAAATTTTCTTCTTCATTTTCGTCGTTTTATGTTGTTAAAATGTATTCATTTGCACGAGTTTTTTTGAAATACTTGTTAAGACCTGCTTTTCCGGTAATTAAGTTACATGCAAATGAGTATGCTGGTGCTTTATATTTTTCACCTCTAATTGGTATTAATTTGTATGTTGGTTGGTCTGGATCAATTTCATCAAATTTATCTGTTTGAGCTGGTTGTAAGTAAATGAGTTCATGTCCTGGGAATTCACATGGTGAGGATCTGGGGTTGCTTACTGTTACTATTTCGCCAGTGCCGATGATTTCTACTATATTGCCGTTTGACATTTTGGGGTCTCTTCCCAGGTAGATTCCGGCAATTCCTCTAGTATGTAATGGAGAGTTGTCGTTTCTGTTGGGAACGTATACTAGACATCCGAATGGTAATAAGTCTTTGTAGGATGGTATCAAACTGTAATAAGCTTGTGTGGGATAGAGTTTGAAATTGTCTGTTGAAAGTTATTTGATTGATGCAATTTTTGGCAAACGTAATTGCATATTTCCAGTAATAAATTTTGAAAAGTCCAGATGTTTTCAATACTGCAGAAGCTATTTTGTTTAATGAAACGTTAAGTGTTTCAATTTGTCCGTTCATCCATGGTTCGTATGAGTTCGATCTGTTGTGTCAGATGCTTTTACTTTCACAATATTCGTTGAACTTTTTGTTTAAATATTCTGACCCATTATCTGTTTCAATGATTTTCACCGTGTAGTTGCCGTTATTTTTATAATAATTGTGTTGCTTTTTGATCCAATTTATGAGTACTGTGGTTGCTTCGGTTCTGTTGTTCATGCAAATGACATCGGTTAAATTTGTTGCTTTGTCCAGTATAGCTAAGAAATATTTTGGGCAACCTTCGACTGCTGAATAGTATCCTAAAATGTCCGCGTGTATAGTGTCTAAAAGTCAGCAAGCAGCAGTGTGCATTTCAGTAGATTTTGCGTGTTTTTGGACATGTTTGGCTTCACTACAAATGCTGCAGTGTTTCATTTTGTAAGCATCATCTTTCGTGATTGATAGTTTCACGGATGGGAATTGTTTGGCAATTGTGGTCATTTGGTTAATGCTTATGTGACCATATGTAAGGTGGAATAGTATGGCATTTGATAAGGATTCAGGATTTTGGAGTAAACTTTGTACAATGTTTGGATCATTGTCGTCTTCTTGAGATTACGATATTATTAGAAAGAAATTACATTTCATATACAATTATCTTGAGCAAACCAACAATTGATAAAACACTTCTTGTTATCAAATGTTTTGTTTCATATCAATCAATAACAAACAAATACACGATAACAAGATAAAACATCTTAGGTTTCATGAATCTCTATATCAGAAACCGCTTTCCCCAATTCCTTATTCTTTTTGTAAGGGCAAACAAATTTATTTAGAAGTTAATACAACTCAATACAAGTTTTATCATTCAACATATGACTTATAGTTAGCATTGCCCTCACGAGCTAACTTTATCAATTATCACTACATTTACTCAAACAAATCACCAATTACCACTATCTTTACTTAAACCAATTACCAATTACTACTATCTTTACTTAAACCAATTATCAATCACTACTTAAACTATTGACCACTATAGACTATTATAAGCCTTTTAGATACCAGCTCTTGACTGAGCTTCTTGCGAAGGATATAAATTTACAATTCGCCAAACGGTAGTATCATTGGACTATTGGTACACCAAAGCTCAATCGCTTGATACCACAAAAAAGTCCAAGTACCCCAAAATGGCGTCAAAAAAGCCACAAAAAAAATCTGATAACGACAAAAAAAAAAAAGAAAAGAAAAATAGAGAGGAAAGAACAAATGGAAATGATGAGCAGAGAAGAAAAACAAATGATGAAAACAATGGAAGGAGATTGATTGCAAAGAGAAAGGCAGAACATAGGAACAGATCACAACATAACCAGCTCTGAATAGTTGGTCATGAGTTAAAAAAAATGAAGCGAGAAGGTGTTTTCAAAGAATGAATACTTTTGAATAAGAAAATTCATTGCAACTGAGCCATAAAAATATTCCTCATCCGTCACCATGCGTTGCGTCTTCAATTACTAGTTCGATTGTTGTGTTTAATTTCATGCATCAGCAACACTATTTGCTTCACAGTCATCAATCAAACTCAACACTTTCACAAGTCATTGGATATGAACTCGACGCCTTATTAGATATTTCCTGGCTTGCTCTGGTATTGATTTCAATATCCTGTATCAACAATAAAAAATTGCCTTTACAGTTATCAATCAAACCCAGCACTTTTGCAAAACCATTGAATATCCAAGCAGAGCCTTGTGTCGGCTATTTGATTGTTTGTTCCAGTATCGCTATTAGCCTCGTGCTTCAGCAATCAGATTGCCTCTGCAGTCATCAATTGAATACAACACCTTCGCAAACAATTAGCCACTCAACAAACGTAATAGCAAGCAAAAAGATGATGTTTTAAACGGGTTGAACCGCACCGAATACTAGGCATCCTCAAACTATCAAGGAGCCGACGCTTACCGCCGATGAAGAACTTGAGATCCAACACCGGCAAGCGACTCCATGTATCTGAAATAGGGTATCCTTCATGAGGAGCTTAGATAAAATCTGAGCTCTGGTATTTTTAGAGTAGTTCATTGTAATTTAAAATTCCTTGAGTAGTAGATAAGTGAATATTGATTATTGGTAAAGTTAGCTCGTAAAGACAATTCTAACTATAAGTCTTATACTGAATAATAAACCTTGTATTGAGTTACATATAACTTCTAAATAAATTTATTTGCCCTTGGAGAGGAAATAGAGAATTGGGAAAAGCGGTTTCTTATATAGAGATTCATGAAACCTATGATGTTTATCTTGTTATCGTGTGTTTGTTTGTTATTTATTGGTATGAAACAAACCATCTAATAACAAGATATGTTTTATCATGTTATTTTGTATTTATTTCTGTTTTGATAGATATGAAACAAAACATCTAATAACAAGAAGGGTTTCATCAATTGTTAGTTTGCTCAAGATAATTGCATATGAAATGTAATTTCTAACATTCATCAGTCGATTTGAAGTACTCAAAGACATCCTATTGCTGCCCATACTTGGTATATTGGAATCTAGTATTTTTCCTTGCCGTGGCCATTGATTTTATATTTGGTCAGCAACTGGCGTTTACTTGAATGATTACCAGACAATGTCACTCAAGCCAATATTGGCTTTCAAGCCAGGTACCATATGTCTAAAAGATTCGATGATTTGTGTGAAAATGTTCTTACATTACTCCAGGCCATTTGGTAATTTTTTTTCGAATCTAAAAGTACACAGAATTGGTCAATAATGCCTACGATTGAAAAGTTGAGCTTTTCACGCCACTGGCTTATTACTATGGGTTATGGTCTTTTGTATTATTTGAGAGTACAGCCGAAACTTTGATTACTCACTTGTTTGGATTGTCGTGTCATTAATCACAGCCATAACTCCAATAAGCTAGAAATGGATCTGGATATGTTTGCATCCCATTAAAAGATGAGCTCATCTGTTGTCATGATATTTCTTGTGATTGACCAGTGTACACAACTGCTGCAATTGTTTCAGTATAATATCCCATTCTATTGTGCTCTATGGGAAGCATTCAGTTAGAATCGGAGTTGGAGTTGGAGTTGGAGTTCCGGTGAAGTCAAGACATTACTCATATTCTTTGACTGAATGAAAGTCAAACTGTCTCAGTATAATTCGCATTATGGGCATTTGTGCTGACTGAGCGGCAACAGCAATCACCTCGACCTTTTCATATCAATGTGTGCAGAGAATGTTTTCATTTATTGCTGTTACCAGTCACCGTGTATATCTCAGATCATCGAGCTTAGTGATCAAGCCATTGACTAAGAATATTCAAGGTCATAACTGTGTTATATTTTTACTGATTTACGGACTACAATGGTGTCGAGGGGACCATGCTCAAGTCTATGGTTTGGGTGGGTGGTTGTTATTCGGAATTGAATCTGGTCAAACTAATGTCAATGAAAATATTTTTCAGAGTGATGTTTTGGTGTAAACATCTTTGATGGTAATGACTACTATCGATATGCTATCAAATTGAATCGGGGTCATTATTGGCGTTGTGCTATGACGGATATTGTGCTTTCAACAACTAGAACTTGGGACATCTGCCATGCAGCCGTTGTCTATAGAATTTGGGCCAGTCAACTGAGCAGTTGTTTGATACAAACAGGTTGAAGGTAATCCGGTTCGTACTTACGGGTTGGTTCATACTTTCTGGCTGGCTGGTACTCATGGGTTGATTCATACTCATTAGCTAGTTGATACTCCCCCCCATGGTTTATACCCAATGGCTGGCTCACATTCTTTGGCTTGTTCATACTCACGGGTTAGTTCATTCTTACATGTTGGGTTACACTCTCGCCAGTTCACACCCGTCTACTGACTCATGCTCTCTGGATAGTTCATATCTCTCTATGATTCAAACATCCTGGCAGGCTCATGCTCATGGCTTGTTTCATACACTCTGACTAGTTCATACTTTTTGGTTGGTTCATACTTACGGGTTGGTTCATACTCACTGGCTGGCTCATATTCGTTGGCTGGCTCATGCTCTTTGGTTTGTTTGTTATATTTTCATGCCAGTCAAGACATTACAGTCACTCCTGTTTTACTTATCATACGTGCTGTATTGATTTCATATTTCTTTGAATATGAAATCGATTGCGATTCATTTTCCCTCTACGAATTGAAGGCTTCGATCCAAACCCTAGTTCATATATAACCTGGTCAATAATAATATTTTCTTTATTCATATTTAACTACTTTAATATTTTATATTGTTTATAAATAGAGTGTTATTACTTTGGTTCGTTTATAGTTCTTTATACAGCTCTGTATGATAATAAAGGTTTGAATTTTCCTAATTATCACTGAATCCTGTCGATACCTCCATATACCAATAAAGTTTAGGCTTTCTACTATAGTCACCAACAAACAATACCTTGCGGTGAACTATTAGAGACATGAATTTTGTTATTATAACTGATCCTTGTCAAAACAACTCACATAATCTATCCAACCAAACCCAATAATTTTGTACATTTGACTTCATATTAAGTCTTATCCAGATGCCTTTCATCAAGCTCTATTGCACTAATATTATGCATTACGTTGATAATTACTTTTATTTTGTATAAGTACGTTTGTTGTTTCCTTTAGCTTTTATAATATTTACATATTTAAACAAAGACCGCTATTTCTTTTTGATCTCTGGCGATCACTGTCAATTCAGCTATTCACCTCAACTGAATTTATTTGTAAAGGGTCAGATCCCATTGGGGATCTTTCCTTATGTGTGAAGGGAACTTAAAGATTATTCATGAAGTATTGTATGAACTAGTATTTAATTAATGGTTCTTGTGTTTATGAAAAAGCGACTTCAATCAAATAACTTGCAAATATGAAGTGATAGATAAATATGTATATATTATTTGGATTCTGATAATCTGCCAGTGATAAGATATATGACTCTGAGTAATGTTTTTTCTGTGTGTTCTGTCCCTCTCTTCAACTCAAGATTCCAGTTCTATTTATACTCGTCCACTTATAATTTAGTTTCCAGGCAGGCATCATCAAGTATATTTTTATTGTCGTCAGCCCCTATCTCAGTTTTATGATTTCTTTATCTGCTTCTTATCTAGATCTTGTGTTGATTTTTATCTAGATCATGGGCTGATTATGTAATATTGTCGGGTTGGTTTCCTTGATTCATGTCTAGGGCTGATTTCTTGCATTAATTTTTATATAACCACATAATTAGTCAATCCTGCAACCTTACTATAAGACCTAGTTGACAGTGTTACTTCATTGTTTTTCCAAATATATTGAAAAATTGAAGCCCTCTTAAATTGGAATGGTTGAGAAATGTTACTACATTGTAATTTTTTCTCTGTATTTTAGGAAAATTACAATCACAAATGCATTAAAGCAGATGAATCAACAAATTCAAGATGTATAGATACAAAAATAAATGAAATTTATACTGTAAAATAGATAGGGAATTTTTTTCAGCATGAAATACATCACCTCGAAAACCAAATTACCGATGACTCAATAGATATCAAGAGTATATCTTAAAAATTAAATTTTATTTATGCTAAAACCTTTTGGCGAAATATAGTAATCTGCAAATATTTACTACTTAGAAATATAAATTTGCATTTTAAAAAGGTAAGGACTTTGAAACCATCTATATGAACTTTAGTACCCCACAGTTTGAAAAAGCACAGACGATGGAAAGTTTTCTGGGAAGTCAAACGTTGGTTTAAGTAAAATTTTAAAAATAGACTCTTCAACTTTACATGTAGTTTGGAGGAACTTGCTCAGTAGGACTCAAATGAATATGAATATTGACAACTCAATACCAGTTCAAAGGTGAATCATGAGAACTTGGTTCATCTAAATTACCTTTTAATATACTAAAAGGGTTTCCGATTACCTACCATTTCAATTCGCGATGTCAATTATCTGTACTCTCAAGTGTTGAAAACATAAGTTAAGGCGCTTGCAAATCAATAAAACTGTCAACTTTTTTCAAACTTAAGTAGCTACAACATTTTCATTGGTAGTCGATTAATTATACATATAAAAAAGTTGTTCTTCGACATGCTACCCTTATGAAAAGTTAAATGGGTACGTAAATATAAATAAAAAATAAAAATTTTATATTGTTCAAGTATGTGGCCAACCAGCCCTTCAATAACTATTTTAACTAATATCAATTAGCAATATCAGATTAATAAGAAACATAACGGCCTTAGCATTTAATAAAAAAATAGTGTCATTTTGTTTGGATCAGCAGCACGATTACTATTTGTACCAACAGTGATTAGAAAAAAGCCAATTTCAAAATAATAAAAAGTACAGTCTTCCAGGATAACCATATTCCAGCAACGATGAAATGAGTACAAAGTCAATTAAGCTGGTATTGATTTGAGAAAGGAAATTTCAATAATATACCACCGTGGTCTTGTTAACAAAATAGAAATAGCTGCAACAGTTATTGCCAATACTAACGGTTTGAAGTAACAACACTAAAAACATTTTTACGTATTCTTTTTAAAGGAAATCAAATTCTCAATCTTAATGAAAATCAGTTTACTGATAATACCGTAAATAGGGCAATACTACACCCGGTATCAGAAATAGCAGTGGCTATCTAATAACAATAAATTGGACAGTTTTGGTGTATCAAGAATGGGTACCAGCAGAATAAAAGTGCAGAAAGGTATGTAGTTGTCGGCAAATCAACGAGTATTACTAACTTTTAAAGCTGTTAAATCGCCGGTATCATACATTAAATACAAATTACCTCTCGAAAGTTGTATAAATCAAATGAAAAAATAGCACAGAAACAATCCATATTACAATGACCGGCACATAATGTCCAAAACGCCAAAATGGGCAAAGGCCTATTTAGTCAACTTTCAATAATTTTCATTTGACCTGCCCAACTTTTAGTTTTCAAAAATCTACTTGGAGAGCTGGCACGAACTCCATCGACTTCTGTAGTAGCACAGCAAATCTCAATAGTTCCAAACATTCACAATTCATTGGTTTCAGTTGAAAATTTGGATACAGGCCTTATTTTCAACAACTAAAAAGAGTAAAACAGTATAGTTGAAATGGCTGGTGTAGGCAAAAACAAACGAGGAGTCTAGCTTTCGGGTATTGTTTGTTGAGCTGAAAAACGGCAGAACTATTGATCTTAAGAAAGCTGAAAATCTCAATTGTACCGGCACTTTCAGGTATAAGATAGCCCACATCGTAACAAGTCATGATCCAAAGTATGCAAGCGACATCAATTATATCCGCTCGGACGGCAAACAGTATTGTAGACATAATTATTTCAAGAAATTGACCTGTTTAAAAAAAAAATACCATCTCCACCATATTCATTGCTACCAGCTCTAAAAAATCAAAACTAACTTCGTTGGCATGAACTCCGTTTATTTGATCTTTATCACACCAATTTCTATTAAAGTAAGTTTCTCTATCGATATCGTCCCATAGATTTTGTTGTCAACTTCTGGTAACAAAGTCTTCTAGACCACATTTATTGATTTCAGTTCCAGGTATTTGTTGAAATATATTGTGGTATTGATAATATTAGTATTAATATTAATAATTCATTAGAAGGGTATCAAGTTTTGTTACAAGTCCGATTTTGAGTATCTTTTTGAAAGATATGAAAAGAGATACGTTCAAGAACCATAGAAATGTAAGAGATATAATATTTATCATGATGATTTCTATATTGACTTCAGGGTATTGTTCACACTATTTTCCTTTTAAAGATTGAATTCAAGAGGGATAGAAGTTCACAGTATTGGTAGCGTTGCCTATCCCTTCTATACATATAATAAGATTTCACGTAGTTTGTTTTTGGGTTTTGATTTAGGGGAAGATTTAACATATGTTTGCCATTTTTCTCTCTTTTGGTAACAAAAACAATGTAAATTTTGTGGATGATAAAGTCGGTGTATACTAGAAGAAACATCACAATCACGTGCAACACACAATCATGTGATAATCACTATTAGTCACGAGATTGGATTTGTACTAAGAGCCAATCAGAATGATGAGCGTGGAAAACAAACCAACCAGTGACGGTCGACGAAACCACTATCTTTTTTTTTTTGTACTCCAACCATTTCAAGCTTCCTTTACTTTTTTCAGTTACATTGATTTTGTTATAACAATTGTTATTTCAATTACATTTATACTTTTTATCAATCATGTCTCAAGTTTTCAAGCGTGGTATTTCTACCCTCATTCCTCCTAAGGTTGCTTCCAGCGCTGTAAGTTGTTTGTTCCGTCTTCAATTGTTTCATTAAGCCATTCATTAACTAACAATCTCTCTTGACGTATTTAGAACCTCGGTGCTGCTCCCAACGCTAAGAGAATGGCCAATGTCGTCAGCTTTTACAAGGCCCTTCCTCGTGGCGCTGCTCCCGCTTCTAAGCCTTCTGGTATCATTGGTTGGTACAAGGCTAAATACTTTGACAAGGGCTCTTCCACTCCTTTACTCCACCTCATTCTCGCCGGCTTCATCTTCGGTTACGCCAACGATTACCACTTCCACCTTTCTCACGAACACGAGCACTAAACTTGTCGTAATTTATTAAAGTTGTTTTGTCTTGATATCATTCACTCCTCTACTCCCGATAGAGGTAGTGTTGTGTTTGTATAGGATCTGTAATCTTAAATTTTATTCACCTATTCTGCTGTTTACTTGTAACTTGTGTATCGTAACTGTTCAATGATGGAATTTATTGCCAATAACTGTCGAAACCTTGTAACTTCCGTCACTTTCGACTGATTTTGACTCACTATGATTAATTTTTGTCATTGCCCAAATATCATGTGATATAAACAGTGAAAAAAGATTGATTCATTTTGTATAAAAGTTTGGTTCTTTCTACATCATGTGTGTTTGTTTTCATCTCTAATTTTTTTTTTCTTTATCAATCATACTTTTTTTTTTTTGTCCTTTTTAATTCATTTAGCTTTGTTAATCTTATAAAAAATGATGCCTTCCGCAATCCTTCCCTTCTCTCTTCCTTTTAACGTTATCACCCCAACCGATTGCGGAAAGTCAAATTCCCAGCTCTTTTCTGATCTCAATGAGGCTGTGGTCTCAAAGTCCAAGCGCGGAAGAGCCAAAAAGAACATTTATCCTCTTTGGAACTGTCCAGATATCACTCTCACTGGATGGAGTTTTCAGGAATTCGATTATGGAAAGCCAAACATCAAACTGGCTTCTAATGCTCGCGGATTGTTCAGTTTGCAAATGCCCACGCCATCTCTTGATAATACCACATGTTCGTCTGAAGAGCGGATTGTTGTCCGCGGTTATGACAAATTTTTCAATATTGGCGAGCTTCCTTTTCTTAAATGGCCATGGATTGAAAAAAATTCTGACGGCCATTTTGAAGTCACTTCTAAAGAAAACGGATGCATTATCTTTATATCTGGTCTTGAAGATGGAACTCTAATAGTCACAAGCAAGAAGTCCACTGGTCCCCAAGAAGATAAGCCGGATGAGGAAATTCACTCGTTTGTCGGTTTGAAATGGGTTCGTAAACATCTGGCATCTAAAAATATTGATGAACAAAAGTTTGCTAAATTGCTCTTTCAAATGAACGTTACTGCTGTCGGCGAACTCTGCGATGATGCATTTGAGGAGCACGTTTTGGCATATCCTACTGAATTGTCAGGTATTTATCTTCATGGCTTAAATCTCAATACTGACAAGTTCATCACCTATCCTTTTTCGAATGTTGAAGCCTTTGCCAAAATGTTTGGATTTCTCACCACTGATTATTTGCTGATTGATGGTGTTGACAATTTGAAGTTTTTTTTGGAAACTTGTGCTGAAACAGGTACCTGGAAAAATCGAGAAGTTGAAGGATTTGTAATTCGATCAAAGATTAAACTTACTGAAAGCGATACAAGCTATTCTGATTATTTCTTCAAGTACAAGTTTGAAGAGCCATATCTTATGTATAGACAATGGCGCGAGGTGACAAAAGCCCACCTGTCTGGGAAAAGCAGGGTTGAAATGGGGATAAAAAAAAAAGTATACTACGCCAATAAATATTTGGATTTCGTTATACCCTTGTTTGAAAAAGATCCAACCTTAAAAGCCCAATATCAGCGTAACCACGGCATCATTGAACTTCGCCAAAAGTTTTTAAACCACATAGGTATTTCTGGTTCTAAAATTGTTGAGATGGAGCAAGAGTTGGCCCAAAAAGATATCCAAAGTGCTATCCCTAATTACATTCTTGTCCCAGCCGCTACGATTGGATGCGGCAAAACCACCGTTTCTGTAGCTTTGACTCATCTGTTTCCTTCCTGGCGTCATGTTCAAAATGACGAAATTAAAAGATCGCCAAAACCAATCAATTTTGCAACTAGTTGTATGGAATGGCTGCGACAAACTAACCACGTAGTTATTGCCGATAGAAACAATCATCAAAAGCGAGAACGCCAGCAACTTTTCAATGATATGAACAAGCTCAACAACACTCAAAGGAAGAATGTTTACATATGTCTCAATTTCAGGCCTGATTTGGGATATGTTGAAAGCGAAAAATCAAGCATCAAAGAGGTCGAAAACAAAATTTGGGACATTACGACTAAACGTGTGATTGGCCGTGGTGATAATCATCAAACTATTGCTGCTAATTCGATCGATAGGGGTCAATTAATTGGTATAATGAAGGGGTTTGTATCTAGGTTTGAATATGTTGATGTTTCCTCGAGTCCTGATGACCAGTTTGATTTGGTAATTGACCTGGACCACACTTCAACCAACTCATCTCGCAACAATTTGGACATTATTATTAAAAGTCTTCATGAAAAATACCCTCAAATGATTCCGACCATACCTTCTAAACAACAAGTCGATGAAGCTTTTGATTTGGCACTCAGATACACTCCTAATGCTAAAGCCTCTGTGAAACAAAAGAAAAAATCGCCTAGATATTATGCTGCCCGTATTGATGTTGATGGATTAGAAAAGGCTGAAGGTTCATCAATTGACAAGTTATCAGAGTCCTTTGAAGATGTAAGTATCAACAAAGACCAAAAGAGCAAAAAGGCCTCTAAAACAAAATCATATGCTTCAGTTGTTTCCACCAACACGCCAACACTTTTGGGTTTCGCCAAACTAATTGATAGAATGTTTATAGCCAACCCATCAGCCGACAGAAAGTTATGGAAGTCACTACAACAAAACAAGAGAATCCAATCAGAATTCCATGTCACTTTGGCACACAAATCCAGTGTCTCTGATGCCAATACAAAGTTATTGTTTGAAGGGTATAAAAAGGTCTACGAAGATGCTGCCAATGCGCTCGAACAAAACACAAAAAACAAGCCACAACAAAAAAATACCCGAAAGCCCAAATCGGACGGTTCGATAATGGATCTTCCTGGTTTAGAAGTTGATATCGTGTTGAAGAACCTTTGTTTTGATTCAGAGATTCTTGCAGTAGAAGTAGAGCTCAGCAATCCTCGCGTTTCAGACGCATTGGACAGCACGTCGTCTGAATCTGCGGATTCAAAGGCAAAAGTCAAAATTGGTTGCTGCAACCAAGCACCACATATCACGGTCGGCACCATAAACTCTACTGTTGCGGCAGTCCAGGCAGGTAGAGCTATAGTGAATAACAAGAAAGATTTGGTTAAGATTCCATGGAATATAGAACCAAGAGTGTTGAAGGCGCAGCATGTAGCTGCTTATTATTAAATTTGATGGCAATGTCAATATTATTATAAATGATGAAAAGTAAAATAAATACTAATAGAGATACTTGGAATTTGAAAACTAGCCAAATCGATCACGGTTTTACATGATGCCTCAGCCTTTCGTAATAGTGATTGGGTATAATCAAAGCCGCTGAAACAATCTGTAGAGTCTACGACAGACATGTGTCTTTTTAATTACTTCAAGTAACATTGGTGTTTATGAGGTATATTTTCATGGTATCATACCTAGGAATTCATCGCCCCAATCTCCGTATATATGAGCTGATTACGCTGTGATCCGTTTGTCCTTTCAAACACGTAAAAAAAAAAAAAAAAAAAAAAAAAGAGAAAACTAGGTGTCAACATGTTGTGGACTGACCTACAAAATCATTCCATTTCTTGTCAAAACGACACGTTTTAAACATGGAAACAAAGTAAAATTCAGAATTGAAAAAAAAAAACAACAACAATAATTTCAGGTAACAGACTCAAATGATATACAATTATATTTAAAAATTATAAAATATTTCACAATCAGAATGGAAAATTTCGCGACAATTCGACTTATTGGCAAAAAATCAATGATTATGTGATGAGTACAAGCATGTTAGTGATTATTATTAATACTTAATAATCGTTACTAATCAGAAAATGACGCCCCTCAGCCCTGCATCACGGTATTTTATCGGAACCCAGGCTACCGTCAACCCGACACCGCTTAGCATTGGTCCACTTTTCGAATTGGATTCTAAATGGATTGTTTGGGCATTTTCCACGAATATATAAACCAGACACAATTCCCACTTTTCAAAAAATTTTCTTTCCTACATCATTGATTTCAATTCAATTGCAATTCAATTGTCTTTTTAAAAACCAACTTTCCTGACTTTATTCAACAATGCCTCACACTCTTATCCTTGTTCGTCATGGCCAGTCCGACTGGAACGAAAAGAACTTGTTCACCGGTTGGGTTGATGTTCGTCTTTCTGCTGTCGGTGAAAAGGAAGCTGCCCGTGCTGGTGAACTTCTTGTTCAGTCTAAGCTTGTTCCCGATATTGTTTACACTTCTAAGCTTTCTCGTGCTATCCAAACCTGCAACATTGCTCTCGACAAGGCTGATCTCTTGTACCTTGACGTCAAGCGCGACTGGCGTTTGAACGAGCGTCACTATGGTGCTCTTCAAGGTAAGGACAAGGCCCAAACTCTTGAAGAGTATGGCCAGGAACAGTTTATGACTTGGAGACGTTCTTTCGATGTTCCTCCTCCTCCTATTGCTGATGACGACAAGTACTCTCAGTTCAACGATCCTCGTTACAAAAACATCCCCAAGTCCGAGCTCCCCAAGACCGAGTCCTTGAAGATTGTTATCGACAGACTTTTGCCCTACTGGAAGTCTGACATTTCCAAGGATCTTCTTGACAACAAGACTGTCATTGTCTTTGCCCACGGTAACTCTCTCCGTGCCCTCGTCAAGCACCTTGATGGCATTTCTGACAAGGACATTGCTGGCTTGAACATTCCTACCGGTATTCCTTTGGTTTACGAGCTTGATGATGAACTCAAGCCCACTAAGCCTGCTTACTACCTTGACCCTGAAGCTGCTGCTGCTGGTGCTGCCGCTGTTGCCAACCAAGGCAAGAAATAAACCTATATCTAGTGTATATGTTACCCCCATTTACTAATGAATTATGAATTATGTATTGAATTAAATTTACGTTTTTATTCGTTTTAACATTAATCTATCAAAAATTGATTCTATCCACTTTTTTGCCCATGCCTCTTTATCAACTTGTCAACAGCGGATCCGGGTTTGTAATACTTTAAAAACAATGACGATGAAATGACGCTAACAGAACTCATTGCCATCGCCAATGACGCCCAGACAGGATCCAGCATACGGTGTGTGACTGGGTAGAGTATTCCAGCTGCTATGGGCACTGCACATACATTATATACTAGTGCCCACCCGAAATTAAACTTGACCCGACGCAAAATGACGCGCGACAAGTCTATCAACGTTGCTACTGAGACAAGGTAGGAATTTGGTTGGTTAGAGGATGACAAGAGTACAAACTTGGCGCTGTTCATTGCAATGTCGGAACCGGACCCGATTGCGATTCCAATATCTGCCGCAGCCAATGATGGAGCGTCGTTAACGCCATCCCCGACCATGGCCACAATGGTTCGATGTGTGTGTTTCTGGTCCTCAAGCTGTGATTGCGTCGGCAGTAATGGGTCCGTCTCAGTATAGTCCTTACGAAGTTTTTGTGTTATTGGCTGGGTTTGTAACCATTTAATCCATTCCGCCTTTTCTTGTGGTAAAACCCCAGCAATAACTTGCTTCTTTGGAATTCCAACCTTGATGGCAACTGCTTCAGCAGTCACTTGATTGTCACCAGAAATCATCCATGTCGCAATTCCCATCTCTTGTAGCGATTTAACCACTGCTGCCGACTCGTCACGGATCTGGTCCGCAACTGCAAGTGCTAGTTCTGGAATGTATTGTTGTTGCTGCTTTATAGCCAAGATAATAACCGACTTGCCTTCAAGTTTCCACTTGTGCACCAACTCAAAGTCTTTTGGCTCTAAAACCGATCCACACTCTTTTAAAAACGATTCGTTTCCGATTATCACTTGCATATCAAAACCAAAGTTTCCTCTCAAACCGCGGCCGGAAACTTCTTCTACGTTTTGGACGTTGATGCTCACTGGTTTGGTTACATTAGTTTCAACATGTGTCTTGACAGCAATACCCAAAGGATGTGTCGTGTACTGTTCTAATTCGCTCGCGAGTACCATTAAAGCATCTTCATCCAAACCCGATGCCGAAGACAGTCTTTGGACATCCGTCACGACAGGAGCTCCTCCTTTCGTTAACGTACCCGTCTTGTCAAAACAAATAACACCAACGTTTGCAGCTTCTTGAAAAGCTTCACCTCCACCTTTTGCCAAAATACCATACTTGGCAGCCACACCCGTTCCCACAAACAATGCTGTCGGGGCCGCCAGACCTATTCCGCAAGGACACGCAACCACAAACACCGAAACTGCAAACTGAGCTGCCCACAACGCCCACCCGCTAAGAGACAGATTAAAGTTCAACAACTTTGGACCTGCTACAAACCAAAATATCCAAGTGAGGATAGCCAACAAAGTGATTACTGGAACAAAGACGGAAGTTAACGTGTCTGCAAACCGTTCGATTGGAGCTCGATGGAGTTGACCCTCCCGCACGGCCGCTACAATCTGGTCAAGCATTGAAGACCCCTCGGTACTGCTGATGCGTGCAATTATGGAATGGCCGCCGACATTTACGGTTCCTGCAAACACAGTATCGTTGGGAATGCGCTGGACAGGCACAGACTCGCCAGTTAATGCTGCTTCATCAAACCCAGAGGACCCAGAAACGACTAAACAGTCGGCGGGAGGCGACATACCTGGAAGAATGTGAATGTAATCTCCATATTCGAGCAAGTCTGTAGAAATTGTCGTGTCTTTATGGGTAACTTGGTCATACAACTGGGCTATACGCGGTTTAAGTGCAGAAAGCAATGAGACGGAGGATGCAGTTTTTGCCTTTGAAAATGCTTCAAGGAGTCTTCCTATTAGTAAAAATAACGTAAGAAACACGACTGAATCAAAATACGTCATTGTAGACACTTCCATTTGCCCTTTATGACTGTTTGGTGGAACTCTTGCGGCCAGAATCAGTAAGAATATACTTGAAAAGTACGATACAGAGGCACCAAGTGACATGAGCAAGTTCATAGAGCCGAACCTGAAAAAACGTTGTGTATATGACACTCCCGGCCGCCACAAGGCCTTGACTTCCTTGATGGCTTTGCCGTGGAATGTGTCTGCTCCATAGAAGTAAACGGGAGTGGCCAACGCAAACAAAATCCAAGTAGATAGTGTAACGCTTCCCGGGCCGACACTGCTACGTAATTTCGACCAAAAGGAATCAGGCGGCAAGTCGGGGTTCATACCAATCGGAGACATGCCAATCATGCCCACAACAAAAGTAGGAATTGAGATCAAAAAGACAAACAGTGTACGGGAAACGAGTTTGTGTCTGCTTTTTTTTGCTAACAGCTGAGACCGTTGTTCAAGAGTTAGTGGATGGACGATTGTCGGCTTGAAGTTTGCATTTTGAGTGGTTATTGCGTCGACAATTGATCTGATTGTGAACTTGGGAGTATTTGGAGTATATGTGAATGTAATGATTGGTCTTGATAACGAGATAGGCTCGTTGATAGTGACGGAATCAAAAGATTTGATAATGTTGTTGATCATATCAGGACAATGGTCACAAAACATTCCATTGATTGCTAAAGAAACAGTTTTCGAGGAATTTTCTGATGATTCGGTAGCAGAATTACTAATGGAAACAGGATCGAAATCGTAGCCAGAATCTTCAACTTTTTCAGCAACAAAACTAATCAACAATTGGCGTAGAGAGTCTTCATTTTTGATCACATTTGATGAATCCAAGGTAAGAGAAATGGAAAAAGTGACTGAGTGTTGCATTAAAGAAATAACAGTGTTTGTGATTGTTGCTTTTTCAATTTTGACATTGTTGTTTATGTTGAATTGTTGAAAATAGTCTTCAGGTGTCGATTGATTTAATGTGTTTTGCGAAATTGTGTTTGAACAAGATGCACAAGTCATTCCACCAATTGTAGCCAGCAAGGTGTATTCAATCATTTTCGTTTTTGAAGCAAGTGTTGGTTTGATTTCAACCACCTCGACATCAAACCCCGTTTCGTAAATGACAGTTTGGATTTCTTTTGCAAATTTTGTTGCTGTAGTAATGTTTTCTGAATCAAAAAGAGCAGTTGCAGAGTTTGTAATCAAATCTATTGTGAAAAACGGCGTATTAGATTGACGAGACTTTGTAAAGTAGTTTGGAAACTGTGAATCGACAGCAGACCAAATGGAATTGACACAAGATGAGCATGACATGCCCGAGATTGAAAAAGTTGCAGTGTAGCTAGTTTGGTGATTTTTGCATACATCGCAATACTGTAAATGTTTAGAATGCTGAAGGGATGTCTCGCCGACTGGTTTAATGTTGTCTGACCCAGTCGATAAAAGGTCGGTCAACGTTTGCACTTTTTGGCTGTCATGAGAGATAAACAAGTCGGGGAGTTGCGATACGCGTTTAGTTTCAAGGACTTGGAACCCAGAGTCAGTCAATGCCGAGACTAGATTATCGAGAAGGGTAGTTTCACCGTCTTCATCGTTGACTCCTGTACTTTTACCCACCTCAACCATAATCATCTTTTCAGGAACCGAAACCGAAATTTCATAGCCTTTTTCTCCCTTTCGCAACGATTCGCGATCGAGCCACGGTTTTAACACCCGTTTGATTTCAGTCCCGCAAGACTTACAGTGAATGTTTCCAAGAAGTATCAAAAAGTAACTCATCTTTGAATAACGGAAATAAGAAAAAAGGAAAAATAAAAAGAAATTGTGCCATTTATATACGAAAAATTTTTTGCTTAGTATTAGTACGTGGAAAAAAAAAAAAAAAACATGCAGCGAAATCCTCGCAAAAACAATTGACGGTTTCATTTATTGACCGATATTATAAATTTATAATCGAAAAAATCACTTTATATAAACACATCTTTCATATATTTCTTTGGCTGTTTTTTTTTTCTTTATACACCAGCCCGTTCGTTGATTTTAGATAATCTGGCAGCTTTTACCAATGGAGCAAGGTTCCTAACACTATCGGCAGTTGTTAAGAACTCATGGCCCAGCAACTCGGCAGCAGTCGCGCGTTCTTCAACATCAACCTTCAACATTCTGTTCAAGAAATCAGTAAATACGGCAGACTGGGCACCAGGATCCTTCAATTCGGGTGTA
Organism: Magnusiomyces suaveolens; assembly: GCA_900642975.1. Classification (NCBI taxonomy): domain Eukaryota; kingdom Fungi; phylum Ascomycota; class Dipodascomycetes; order Dipodascales; family Dipodascaceae; genus Magnusiomyces; species Magnusiomyces suaveolens. The sequence continues at coordinate 2,526,281 of CAAAMA010000004.1, forward strand.
CCGATTGTCACAATCAGATACAAAGCACGAATTGGCTGTTCATTAAGGTATGGCGGCTCGCCTTCAATCATCTCAATTGTCATGATACCCAACGACCAAATATCAATCTTGGGCCCATATTCCTTCCGTGAAACAACCTCTGGGGCCATCCAATATGGTGTGCCAACCATTGTCGTTCGCTTCGAATTCGACTCGTTAATTTGTGCACAAAAACCGAAATCTGTCAACTTGATGTCGCCTCGCATCGACAATAAAATATTATCAGACTTGATATCGCGGTGAATAACACCCTTAGAATGCAGATGCTCTAATCCTTGGAGAACTTCGCGACAGACAGCACCAATTTGGCCTTCCGTCATCATGTTGTACGTCACTACATCTGTCAAACTGCCTCCTTCCATATACTCCATGACTACCCATAAATATCCTTGCAACAAGTATGATTCAATAAAGTTGACAATATTCTTGTGCGAACTTTCCTTCATGACAATAATCTCATTGATAATCAGCTCCTTTTTGGGCTGTTGCTCGAGATTCATCTGCTTAATGGCCACGCTCTCGTTAGTACTAACCACTTTGGCGGTGTAAACACCACCAGATGCACCTTGGCCAATCTTTTGCAAATTCTTGTACAGCATGGTCGGGTCTTCCGGATTACAGATCCGGTTCAGCTGCTGAATTACTTGCGCATCGCGGCGGCGGCGAGCTTCTCTGCGTCTTTGGGCAGCTTGTGGATCATTTGCAGACGAAGCGTTCGAGTTGGATGATGGTGCTTGAATCGGTCCGCCAACCGCGCCTTGGGTAGCCTTTTGCAATTGTAACAGCTGCTCTTGTTGTTGCTGTTGCTGCTTTGCAAGCTCTTTTTGGACTTGGAGCTGTTGTTGTTCTAATCGCTTTTGTTGTTCCAAGCGCTTTTGTTGTTGCTGTTGCTGTTGTTGTTGTAGGCTCAAAAGCTGTTGTTGTTGCTGTAAAAGTGGGCCTTGAGGCATAGGTGGAACATTTTGCTGTTGTTGGGCAAGACGGGCAGCATTTAATTGACCAGAACTGACTTGACGTTTGAGGTGTTGCTGTTGTAGAGGACTGAAGAAGCCAGGTGGTGCATCAGGAACACTATTTGATTGGTTTGGCTCTCTATTACTACGAACAGAAGGAACACCAAGTGGAGGGGCTGGTGGGGGTCGCGGTGGAGGAGAGGTCGGATGGCTGGATTTTTTATGTTGTAGGGTAGCATTTGAAACAATTGGAGTAGATGATCCAGTTTCGGGTTTTGTTGTTTGATAAAACTGGTCGGCAGAATTTGATTGTTGTTGTGGTGGGGAAGAAGGGGGATTAGTGCTATTATTATTGGCAGTGCTAGAATTAGCACTATTCGTATTATTGGTATTATTTATAGAGGGAAAGCTGGTAATGGAGTTTGAATTATTACCATCAGTGGTGGGGGCGGTAGTAGATGAGGAGGAAGAAGAAGAGGAAGTAGGAGACTTTGGACTAGTAGGGGGTTTTGGAGCAGGTCTTGTTGGAACAAAATTTGTAATGCCTTGGAGAGAAGGCAAAGCAGGGGCATCTTTTAAGCTGTCGGAACGTTTTCTTAATGAACTCGCAAGGTCTTTGACGCTGTTAGAACGGGTTCTGGTGCCGGAATCCTTTCTTTTGAAGGAATCCATGATGCTATTAGATCTGGACCTAACTGAGCCTGGAGTTTCGGAATGGTTGCCATTTGAAGTACTGCCAGAACCAGGGGTTTTAGGAGCAGAAGGAGCGGGGCGGTGAATGGAAAAGTAGTCGGTAGTTGTACCGGAAGAATTGTTTGCTATGGAAGAAGAAGAGGAGGTTTGACCGGGAGTAGAGATGCTTGGAGTCGGAGGGATGGACATGGGGTCCAATTTGAGCTGACCGCCAGGAACTTTAGCTTGACCCATTTTCTCCCAGACATGAGCTTCTTGATCGGCGTTACCACTCGTGAAAAAGGCCATGACATCGCGGACAGCTTGAGGGTGTTGTTCAGCTTCTTTTTTGCTGATACCACTGTCTGACAAGAGCTTTTCCCATTCCTTTGGCATGCCGGTAAATTCTCCCGTGTCATAGTCGACTCCGACGTGGGTGACAACCTTCATATCATATGGTTGCGAGATTTTGATTGTACCGATTGGAGAATCAATAGATCCACTAACACGGCGGGTTCCAGAAGAGGATTGGTCGGAGTTGGTAGCCGAGCCGCTGTTATTGTTGCTAGTGGTACCACGCATACTACTGACGATATTGCTCAAAACTCCTTTCATTGTTTTTGAGCGAGCGCGGCCACTTTTACGTTTTGGGTTTTCGATGGGAGCAGAAGACAGACTGTTTTGAGAGGAAGATGGAGGTAAAGGAAGCGGTGAGGGTTTTGAAGAGGAAGTGACAGTTGCGGGTGAAGAACGTGTAGATTTAGTAGACATTGAGGAAGAAGGGGTAGATAGAGAAAGGTCCAAAGCACTTGAGGAGGAAGGTTGGTGTTTGAGAGAAGTCCAAGGAGCAGTAGAAGAGGAAATTGCATGATGATCAGGAGAGGAGGAATAAGAGTCGGTTGAGTGGGAAGAAGAGGAAGAGAGATGTTGCTGTTGTTTTTGAGAAGATTGGTATTGATGTTGGATCCCTGGGGTACGTTCGGCACTTTTTAAAGGGATAGGAGGGGTGTTGTTTGTAGTAGAAGGAGAGGAACGTTGTTTAGAAAGACGGTTATGGTAAGGAGTTTGAGGAGAAGGAGAAGATGAGACAGTTGTAGAAGTAGACTGGACATGAGGAGGGATAGTTGAAGAGGCAGTGCCAATTTGAGAGGGAGAAGGTACAGTTGTTTTAACTGATGCAGGAGAAGTTAGATGTTGTTGCTGTTGCTGATGTTGTTGGAGCTGATTTTGATTTTGTTGGTTATAACCAGGAGTTGTGTTATTGGTGTTAAAAGGGAATCTTGAAGAAGTTGGCGTTTGAGAATCTGCAATGGATTGAGAAAAGGAGGAACGGGCATTAGCAGGAGAAGATTCATATTCTTCAAAGATGCTGTTATCATAGTCGTCATCATCTGAAGAAGAGGGGTCAGTATCGATGATGGTAGTTTGAGACTTGTTAGGATCTGGAACTGAAGTGTAGAGTTGATGATGATGATATTGGCTGTTGAAGGTGATACCTTCTTGTAGGCCTATGAATAAAGTAAAAATAATAATAATAATAATAATAATGATAAGGATAATGATGACGATAGTCAAAAGAAAAAAAAGATGATGGTTTTGGTGTTTATTGAAAGAAACAAAGTTAGTATAAAGAATCGAAAAAATGAATGAATTGTTTTTTTTTTGATAATACCTTGAGAATTGACAATGGTGTTGGCAGCCATTAGAGAATCTAAGTGAGGATTGTTGTTTGAAGGACTTTGAAATGACGATGATGATGGTGATGATGATGATGACGCTGACGACGGTAAACCGTTCGGATTCATAGTCGATGGTTGGAGGAAAAAAGAAATTTAAACGTCAATTGGAGTTGAAAGTAAGGAAGAAGAAAACCGATTCAAGATTCGTTGGTTAAAAAAATAAAATAAATAAAAAAAAGGGTGAAAAACGAAGCTTTTTTTATTTATTTTTTTTATTTTATTTTATTTTTATTTTTGTAGAAAGGAGGTGTGTCGAATTTTGTAATGACACTAAGTGACATGACCAAATATGTTGCACAATCTGAAACATAGTTGCAGAGTTTAAGTCTTAAGTCTTAAGTGATAACTAGCTACAACACCAACTTTGTGACTACTAGTAGAGTTGATATCCATGACATTGACAATGTCGCGAAAGCGTCAAAGTCATTTATAAACGGATTGAACTCGTCTATATTCATTCTTTAACCGTTTACAATTTGCTTCAATTATCACTATTATCACTTTATTATTATTGCAAGAATGAAATTCACATGTGTGACTGGCTTGTTACTTTTTGCTAATTCTGTCCTGGCTGCAGTCAACCCAATTGAGATTAAGGGTCGTCATTTTTTCGATTCCGTCACAAAGGAACCGTTTTTCATTAAGGGTGTCGACTACCAACCTGGAGGCTCTGCTGGGTTTGTTGGTCATTACGATCCATTGTCAGACCCGCATACTTGTGCTAGGGACATTTTTTTGTTTCAACAACTTGGAGTCAACACAGTTCGAGTCTATTCGGTTAATCCAGACTTGAATCATGACGAATGTATGACAATGATGGCCAATGCAGGTATCTATTTGGTATTGGACGTTAACTCTCCTAAACCTGGCCAGTCTTTAAATCGGTATGAGCCATGGACCACTTATAATCCCAATTACGTCAATCATATTTTAAAGGTTGTTCATCAGTTTTCTAGCTACAATAACACTTTGGCTTTTTTTGCTGGCAACGAAGTAATCAATGACGACATTTCGGCTAAGGAAAGTCCCCACTACCTTAAAGCTATTGTGCGCGACATGCATGTTTACATGAAAAATGTTGCGCCTCGCGTGGTGCCTGTCGGGTATTCAGCTGCAGACGATTTGCGTTTCCGTGTATCGCTGGCCAAGTATATGGAATGTGGTGACGAGGACACTGCGGTAGACTTTTATGGAGTGAATTCCTATCAATGGTGCGGACATCAGACATTTGAAACGTCTGGGTTTGACGTGCTGGTCCGAGACTATGAAGACTATGCCCTTCCGATCTTTTTGTCTGAGTACGGTTGCAACGCAGTCATGCCTCGGTTGTTTCAAGAAGTGGAAGCGCTTTACTCGGAAAAAATGACTAATGTTTTTTCAGGCGGCTTGATTTATGAATTTGCTCAAGAGCCCAACAATTATGGTTTGGTCGAAATTTTGGAAGGAGGAGTTGCGCAGCTTTTGCCAGACTATAACACTTTAAAGGTACAGTACAATCTCACACATATTCATTACGATTTTGCCAAAGATAAGGAGGTTGTGCGTCCTGCAAAGTGTAAACGGACGTATTCAGGCTTGAACACTATGAATGCCATTCCAGAGTGCCCATTACCTGAAGTATTGCAGCATGGTGTAAAGGGAGTTGAGTTTGGCGAGTATGTGGATGTCAAGTTTAATGAAACCAAGTATGTGATTATGACTGCAGAGGAGGGTGAAATTCAAAACAAGCAACTCAAGATTGTCAACTATTGGAGAGACCCAATGCCTAAAGAGAATCCCTGGAAGGAAATGCACTTGTATTCTAGTTTTAAGACCAAGGCAGCTGGTGACTTGAGTAGCCGTCTGTCTAAGGGTAGTAAGGTGAAGAGTGGAATTGACAGTCGTAAGTCTGTTGACAAGGGAGAAGAAAAGGAACAAAAGAAGAATGTTGAAAATGGAGGTCTTGGATTGAAGGAGTTGCAGGGTTGTCTGATGCGTAACTTTGGAGTTGCAGCTTTGGCGACCTTTTTGATGTGGTTGTAAATTGATAACCCCAGGGTTGGGGTTTCCCAGGTTTGATTTTTTTCAGTTTTTATTTTATCCAAGAGTGTAGTTAATTGGTAGTTTTAATTTTATTATTATTATAATTGTTGTTGTTGTTACTGTTTTATTATTGTTAATTTATTACAATGGATTCATTACAGGAGTCAGATATGTCTGTGATTTTGGTGTCTAGTGGATATGACCAGACAATCAAGTTTTGGGAGGCATTGAGTGGGATTTGCTGTCGGACCATACAAAATGGGGATGCCCAAGTGAACCGGATGGCCATTACACCCGATAAACGGTTTTTAGCAGCAGCCTGTGCAAGAAGCATTAGATTATACGACATTCGAAACGATAACCCGAATCCAACACTTGTATTTGAAGAGCACGCCAGCAACGTGACAGCGGTGGCGATCCAAGCCGATGGCAAGTGGCTTGCCTCATCTTCCGAAGACGGGACGGTCAAAGTGTGGGATATGCGGACGGGCCATGTACAACGCAATTACCGGCACGGGTGTGCTGTAAACGACGTGGTGATTCATCCAAACCAGGGTGAGCTGATTAGCTGTGACGACGACGGCAATGTACGGATTTGGGATTTAAGTGAAGACAAGTGTACGCACCAACTGGTCCCCAATGACAAAGACCCGGTACCAATGCGATCGGTATCAGTGGCTAGCGACGGGTCGCTGCTAGTAGCTGGCGATAATAAAGGCAACGTGTATGTGTGGCGACTGGGCAATACCCGCGAGGCCACGGTTGTACAAGCAGTGACCAAGTTCCGAGCGCATCGCAAGTACATTACCAAAGTGCTATTATCTCCAGATGTCCGACATTTGGCAACGTGTTCAGCCGACTCGACAGCACGGATCTGGTCAACAGACCGTGCCGGAACTGGAGACGAAGGCACCGTCAACGAGGCGGACGACGAAAATCAAGGCGACGAAAAACGGGGCTTCAAACTTGAAACCACACTAAAAGGACACCAATACTGGGTTTGGGATTGTGCATTCAGCGCCGACAGTGCTTATTTGGTGACAGCCGCCTCGGACACTATCGTCCGGCTCTGGGAATTGGCATCGGGTCAGATCATCCGACAATACAACGGCCACACCCGAGGGGCTATTTCGGTTGCGCTCAATGATGTCTAATCCGACCAATCACAATCAGTTAAGTCTAGCCGGTTCCGCAACCCGAAATCATACGGGCGAAATCCCGTGACCCGCCATTGTGTCATGACAGTTTGTGATTACCCGGCACCCGGTCCTATTTAATTTTTTTTTTCTTCTTTTTTTTTGTTTCTTTTGTTTTTATATATACTTGCTGAAAATTTTTCATCTTTACGACTGAAATTATTAAAGTTATTAAATTAAAATAAATTACAATAAATCAAAAATTATAAGATAACTTGGAAAAATAAAAAAAAATTTTAAAAACAAAACAAAAAAAAAATGTCGGAACTGTCCCGGAAGTCACCACCTCATGTGGCATCATCATTTCAACCCGTCAACAAAAAGAACAACTCCATCGACGGTATTTATAAACATTCAATCATGTCAAACCGGTCTTTTGTTAAACAGGACCCGGTTGCAATGCCCCCGGTCAACATGTTGAACTCGGCTCCTGGACAAAACCAATTAGCCGGGTTCCATCACCAGTTTATAAAAGACCCGGTGCAAGGATTGCCGATGAATGGGATCCCGTTGACGTCTGAAGAGGTTCGCGGGCACCCAGCTAATCCCCAACAGCCGCAGCAGCAGCAACAACAACAACAACAACCACAGCCAAACACCAGCACCAGTATTGCCAACACTACTCCCGCCACCAACACTCCCAATACTACTGCTACTTCTCCCAAACAAAAACCCGTCGCCATTTCTACTACCAACTCCAACGGCGGCCCTAATCCGACCCGCTCCTCGTGGGTCTGGAAATTTTTTGTCCAAACCCCTGAAAACCCGTTCCGGGTCCAATGCCAGTTCCGCCCTGCCGGAGCCGCCTCTGAAATATGTGGCGTTGTTTTGACGCGTGACAAAACCGGGTCTACCGGGTCTATGTGCCGTCATCTTAGTCGTGTCCACCAACTCGTCCCGACTCATACTACAACTACAAGCACGTCTAAGAAGGGTCTCAAACCCCAAAAGCCAGCCGTTTCGTCTACGCCCAAGCCGACAACTAATACACCCACTCCGACACCCACCCCAACCACCAACGCTACAAATAAACGTCGCTTGGATGCCCCTGATTCTCCAGGAAAGCCTTTGAAGTCCCCGCCTTTGAAAAAAAAACAAAAGCCTTGCTCCAAGTTCCCCTCCTCCTCCATCTCCAAACCTCAATCCAACAAATTCACCCCTTCCTACATTCTTTCAAATGTCTTGCCCTACTATATTGAAACTGGCATTGTGTTTTATGAGCCTGACTTTTATCGTCTAAAAGCCCACTTGCTCTCTACCCTACAGGTCTCGTCGCTTCCAATCGAGCTTCAATCCTATCCCAACTTTTGCGTCTATGCTCAACAAAAGTTTACCTCTATTTCCCAAGACATCAAATCAGAACTCCAGTCGGCCCCCGGTTTGGTATCGTTGTGTTGCGGAACTTGGAAGTTTGAAGAAACCAACGCGACTCAAACTACCCGCCATGTCGAACAAAACTCTATTCTTGTAATTACTGCCCGCTACGTTGATTCAAACTGGTCTCTTCGCCGTCTCTTGTTGAAACTCATTCCCATTAAATGGTACACTACAAACGTTGTTGAAATTATCAAACAAACAGCTATTGATTATGATATTATGGGTCGCATCTTTACAATCAGCATCGATTCATCTTCCTATTCCTCTTCTTTTGACTTGGACACGTCTCAATACGCCTCCTCGACTTTACCAAAAGACTCCATATACTATGGCCTGGACCTCCAACTTGGAAAGTCCCAGGTCGATTGCGGCATGAATCTGAAAGATTTGGTTTTCAAAAGCCCCGTCGCAGTTGTCTCTAAATGCGTCGACAATGTCGTTTATGACCCAAGTCTAAACATTTTACCTCTCGTGGTCAAATTCGAAACGGCTGCTGACCTGTCAAACGATTCTATTCCGCTGCGCCAGCAAACAGATAAGATTATTGTCAAAGAGGTTCCTGTTTCGCAGGACTCCTCTGCATCCGCCCTCTCGGCCGACGCCAAGAAACGGAGCGAACGCAAGTCTGTCAGAGATTATGATGATGACGACGACGAGGATGATGACGAGTACGAATATACCATGAAACGCCTTGCTTTGAATGGCGAAATCAACAACTGTAACAAGGACGAAAACGACGAGCTTGTTGGTTGGCGCTCAATCTACATGCTCCTTAAAAACGGCCTTGCCCATCTGGACCAAGTCCAGCAGTTTGTTGAAATATCTGCTGATGAACACACGTTGCTGCAACAAGTTGTCAACGTCTTGCAACCAATCTTTACTACCATCAACGACCTGAAAATCAGCTCTTACGATACCGCCGGCGTCACCGCCTTTGCCATTGAAACAATGATCAAAAGTGTCTTGGACATTGTTAAACAAACACACAACCAGGACCAGTCCATCTTGACGCTTGCAAGCGACTTGAACAAGGTGTACAAGGACAGCTTGCAAAACAACTTGCTTTTCACCTGCATCGAAGCAATGGACCCCAACTTTAAGCGCGTCTACTGGCACATGGACTCGGAGCGCCAGGAGCTTATCTGTCAAACCCTCATCAAGGGCGTTAACTGGGTCAACGACAAGCGCAAGCAGCACAAGTTCAAAACCGCCTCGCTCTCCGAAAACGGGGGCAGCTCGGGTGTCGCTGGCAACAACGCGCTTGCGTCTGCTGCGACGCCGCTGGCCCTGCGGTGCGCGACAGACGAGACAGAAAACGAGGACAACGCTTCGGCAGCCGTGACCTGGAACGACATCTTGCCGTCACCCGTGCAGGCGTCCTTTTCGGAGTTTGACGCGGGCGCGATGAAGAAGGATACAGACGCGGCGGATGCCGAGGGCGACGTGGACATGTCCGAGCTGGCATTTGGACCAGACGATCCCGAAAAGAAGGAGATTTGCACACCCACCAAATCGACGCTGAAGAGCGGCGACGAGCTGATCCAGCTGGACAAGGAGCAAACTGCCGGCGACGAGAGCCACGAAGAAGAGCCGAGCTTTTTCCGCACACTCGTGTCTCAAGAAAAGAGCATTGACACGCTCGAGTTTGAGGTCGCGGAGTATATGCGCACACAAACCGGCAAGAAGTTTGTGGACCCGTACCACTGGTGGAAGAGCAAAGGCGAGAACCAGTTCCCGCAGCTGGCCCAGCTGGCTCTGACCTACCTGGCGATCCCTGGATGGAACACGGTCGTGCACAATCAGCAGCTCTTTGAAGGAAGCGCGGTGCTCCCGTGCCAGCGCCGCCACGGACGGAACCAGGTGGTGGTTGTGCGCGAGGCGGGCCAGAAGGAGGAAGGCGCCAAGATGGTGAAAGTGTTGGAGAGGATCAAACCAGAGCAGGAAATGTGTTTGAGGTACTGGACTCGGTACTATCATAGTCCTTGATTTAGTTAATAAAAGTTTTGTTTATGTTGAATCGATAAAAATGATTGAAAATTTTGAAAATTTTGAAAAAATGTGAAAAAAATGCGTAAAAAAACAGAGCATTGACTTGCACTAGTATATTCAAAAACAAAATTCTCACAGAGCGGATTTAGCTCAGTTGGGAGAGCGCCAGACTGAAGTCATTCAGTCTCGTAATCTGGAGGTCCTGTGTTCGATCCACAGAATTCGCAATTTTTTTGCATCATGGCCAGCTGCCGAATAAGGTTTCAAGATGGATATTTTGGAGAATCAAGGACAGGTTTAAGTGTAGATGTGGTGAATACCCTTTAGGTTTACGAGCTGAATAGTGTTGCAGGTTTTGCAAGACTGGGTTTTACCATTAAACGGGGTTGGAAATTCAAAAGTGTGCGAGGTGGGTTTTCGTGAGCTCGCATTAGGACTCGTACTGGTTGAATATACTGAACCAAGACTAAACGGATGACACAACTGATCTTTCAAACCCGTAACTAATAATGAGTTTCTTGCGGTCCAGAGTTTGTTTACTTGTAGATGTACTGGAATGCGGGCTGGGTACCGAACCGACAAACCAACATTTCTGGTGCCTGGTTTGGTTGAATAAACACGGGTCTGTTGGAGAGTTTGATGCTCCAAAAAAAAATAATAATAAACACTAGGAGACGGGAAATCGAGTTGGGTTTTGGTACAACTGTGTATCGTGAAAATGGACAATCTAACCGCATTTTCCAAACAGTTGCTTGAATTTATTTGATTTTTCACGACTCAATGGCGTACTATAATTGTCAAGACACCATCTCGGCATTATTGGACCATGCAGAACCAACTGCGTGATTCTAAAAAAAAAAATGGAGGTTGGGTCGACTTTTTTATTCAACTCAAAATTGGTTTGTATCAATGGGACCGAGATGTTGCGGTCGCCAATCTTTAATAACCTAGATTGTCTGTAGTCCCGTTCCACCATTTAAATTTTGGACGATTTTTCGCATGTCAAAGTTTTTCCAATTGTCCAAGACTAAACTATCCATTGCTCGTTTATGCTAAAATGGTGATGATGGTTGATTCACGTTTTCAAATCTTAAACTGTTAAAATTCAGAGTCCGACTTTGTTTTTGGATCGGCTGACTGGCCTGCACCAACTCTCATACTCCACAAGGCGGTTTGAAAATCGAGATTAAACCTGGCTCGTCTTTAAACGGAATTCAATTACAATCTTGTGAACTTATCGAATCCAAAACTCGTCAAGACAGAAACCAAACCGAGAATGACAAACAGAACCGGCGTGCCAAAATATTAAGTCAACAGAATTTCAGACCCTTCCAGCATTCACACTGCGCCAAAAAAAAAAAAAAAAAAATTATCAACATTTGGGTAACTTTTAATGAAATCAAACCACTCGTGTATGGAACCGAAATCGGTCTGCAAAGACCAATTCAAATCAATGAAATGGGTCCGTCACTAAAGCACACGATTCAGATTTTGATTACTCGGTTTCGATAAAACCAGAATATTTCGGTCCTCTTGACGAAAGCGGTGTTGATATTTTGACACTCTACTTGTCGAGGATAGTTAGACTGAACCCCATCCAAGTTTTTGGTCCCGAGTTGAAAATTTACACCAAACCCCTCGTACATTCAAATCTTGCTGACGCCAACACTATTCCATTTCCTTTTCACCATTGGATTTTTCGGTACCCGTTTTTGGAGTCAAGAGGTACCATCTTGAAGTTGGTACCGGTAAAACCGACTTGAATAACGTTGCGGGAATTGTAAATTGACAGCCATCAATAAGGGTAGAATGGGATGGTCTAATCCACGTTAAAATGAATTTGGTAATCTCGCCGTTTCTGAAAAATGGCGACCGACGCACTCCAATTTGAAATCCGTCAACCAAATCCAACTCAAGACCGGTCCAAGCAACAATTGATTGCGCAAAATTGTGTATTTCATGTATAGACGGTTCGTGTACAAGACGGGACTCGTACCTCCATAAAGTTAAATACTCTTATGAACCAGCACTTTTAAATCTTGCTGTGTGTACATTTCCGTTTCAATACTATCCTGCTCCGGATTTTCAGACACCAACCTATTCAATTACGTCTGAATATCAAACTGTCGACCAACTCCCAAATGAAGGAAATTGACCAACTCTGAATGGTTGGATTACGTCTGCCAATCCGTTTTCAAAGCGGAAATGAGCCTTTGTTGTATCCAGTAAATACCCAATTCTGTCCATAAATATAAATTCACTACACAATCTACACGGCTTGCCGCCTTTCAAATTCCATTCTTCACTTGCAGCATCTAAATGTCTATTCTGTCGCGTGCCGGTGCGAGTGCACGCATTGGGAATCTAATTTTTGTGGTCACGGGCACGGACCTCCTCGAGCAAAGTGTCGAGCTTGGTGTTGAGCGCGGCGATGGCGGCAAGGAGCTGTTGAGTGCTGTCTTGGGAAAGGCTGGTGGGCTCCTTCTTGACCTCTGGTTTCTCTTCCTTGACCTCCTTGGCCTCTCTAGGTGTAGGCGTCTCCTCTTTGGGTGTTGGCTTCTCCTCTGCCTTGACCTCTTTGGGTGCAGGCTTGACCTCTGCCTTGACCTCTCTGGGTGCAGGCTTTTCCTTTTCTTCCTCCCACACACTCTCTTCTCCCTTCAACGGCTCCGGAACAGTCTCCTCTGTCTCGTTGGCCTTTGCAAGCAGCTTATCGACATGCTTAGATCCGTGCAACAGATCGTCAACATCCTTCTTTCCAGGCCCAAGCGGGGACGCCGGGTTCAATGGGCCAGGAGCAGCAGGGGTTGCCTTTTCCTTTTCTTCAGGACTTGATGCTTTAACGCTCTGCTTGGGGTTGGCACTCTCCTGTGGCGCGCTGGGCTTGGGCTTGACCCCTGCAGGAACCTCTTTACTCGCTTGCGAGTCGACGACCTCGGCGTCCGTGTTGTCAAAGACCGATTGCAAGCTGACAACCTTTGGCACGGCGTTCTTGCCAGCAATCCACTCGGCAGCCGTCAAGGACGCGACGCCCGCGTAGGCCGGTGGATAAATGTCGTCCTGGAAGGTTTCGGCGCGGCGGGGGACAATGAAGGAGATGGGCTCGATGGCGTTATCGCGAACGGACTTGAAGACGCGGACGACCTCGTGCTCCTTGACGTTGACGGCGCGCTTTGGCAAAAAGGCGAGGCCGCGCTGGGGCTCGATGGACTGGTACTCGGAGAGAGGAAAGAACTGGTCGTTCTCAAACTCAAAGTAGCGGATGTTGCCGTCGCCCTTGCCGGCGAGGTAGAGACAGTTTGTATCAGCGTCGAAGAAGGGAATGAGGATGCCGGAGGAAGAGTCGTAGTAGTGGAAGTCGTTGATGGGGCCCTTTGCAATGTCGGTTGTGTCCCAGACGGCGAACTGTCTGTCGCTCATGCGGGAAAAGCCGGCGGAGACGATACGGTCGTAGGGGCCCATCCAGTCGATGCGGCAGGCCTTGGAGCCGCCGTGGCCGGGGCCTTCTGAGAGGATTTTTTCGGCGCGGACGTCCCAAACGCGGATCTTTTTGTCTCTGCAGGCGGTGGCAATGAGGGAGCCGTCGGCGTTGAAGGCAAAGGAGGTGATGATGTCCTTGTGGGGAAGGGTATAGATGGTTTTTCCGGAGTCGACGTCCCAGATCTTGACGGAGTAGTCTGCGGAGGAGCTTGCGAGGACATTTTCCGCGACGGGATGCCATTGGATGTGACCGACCTTGCGGGCATGTCCAGTGAGCTTTTTCAAGGGCGCGATTTCCTGAATGTCTTCGGGGTCCTCGTAGACGATTTTGTAGTCGTCGGGGATTTTCCAGATGGCGATAGTTCCGTCGTCGGAGGAAGATGCGACGATGGAGTCGTCAAAAGGGTTCCAGTCGGTGTCCAAGACGGTAGCGGTGTGGCCGCGAAAGAGGGGGATTTGGTCGGGGAGTTTTCCACGGACAGAGAGAGGGATGACGGCAAAGGCGCCGCCGCCGGAGGAGTCCCAGTTCACAGAGAGGTATTTTGGGTTGACCTGGGTGTGTGTTAGTAAGAACTAAATGGAAAAAACAAAGATAAAGAACCCACCTTTATAAGATTTGAATCCCACGCGTTTTTACTGTGATTGGGGTTAGTTTAAGAAGAAAAGAATGATGAAAGAAGGAGAATACCTCAAGTGAATGTTATCGTAGATGAGCTCACGCTTGGTGCCTTGGCCATAGATATGGCGGTACTTGGAAGGACGGACGAATCGGGCGCTATTTAAACGGAGGGTTTTGTTAGTTTGACGGGTTTAATTGAGAATTCAAGCGTTACGGACCTCATTTGTGAAGGTGTTTTGTGTTTTGGAAAAGAAAGAAAGGAAGGGAGGATTTGGACAAGTGGTAATAGGTCATGTGAGAAGTGGCTGGTTGTTTGTTGCAAGTAGTGAAATGACAATAGTATATGATTACATAATACAAGGAGGTTAGGATGAAATCGTTGGGAGAAGTGAGACGTTGCGGCAGAGTGCGACGCAGCCGAGGAAGACCGGGAGGCTTGTTCGGAGGCGGTCGATGGCGGAGTTTTTAAGCATTGTGCGGCAGGGCGGAGTTTTTAAGCTCTGTACGGCAGGGCGGAGCGGAAGACTGGGAGCAGATGTACATGTGAGTTGCCTGGATTTCAAGAGGGGAGTGGAGCGGTGGTTGTCAGTGAGTTTGAGGTTGTTGACGATGGAGGAGGCGAAGACGCTGCGGTACCGAGGGGAGAGGGTGGCATCGGGGATGTCGGTTGAGGGGATAAAGGCCGGGTCCAGGTAAAAGTGGACGTGTATGAGTGGGTTGAGTGAGGATCTGTGGAGTGGATGTTGGTGGTGGTGGTGGTGGTGGATATTACTGGTGTTGTTGGTGTTGGATATTACTGGTGTTGGATATTACTGGTGCTGGTGTTGGTGTTGGTGGTGGATATTACTGGTGCTGGTGCTGGTGTTGTTGGTGCTGGTGCTTTCTTCAACAGAACTCTAGAGCCCCCAAACCTGGAGCGATACAAAACCGGTAAACGGCCATTTCTTCTTCACCACACGACTTGACGAAAACGGGTCGTTTATATACAAAACTAGGCTGACTAAAAACAGCCAATCGGAACGAGGCAGCTTCAACACGATGAAATGGGCAGACATGCGTGCCACGGCCTGGTTAAGGAGCATGGAAAACTGGTTAAGGAACATGGAAAACTGGCATTTTTGGTCGGAGATGTTACCCCGGACAATCTTTTCAATCTATATTTGGTCGGAGATGTTACCCCGGACAATCTTCAATTCAAATCACGACATCTGCAGCAACCGTCTTTGGTCCTATTGCCAACATAGCCACGGCGTGAAAACTGGTTGCGTCTGGTTCAAGTGCCATTGGCCTCTTGGTGATGTTTTATTAAATTATAGCATGTTACATTAGACAAACTCCAACGGATCCTTATCCTTCTCACTGACCAAAATCTCGACATGTTCCAACCCATCGCGATCAAACTGGGCCCTCAACTTTTTACAGAGGACTGGGAGGTATCCTCTCTCAGTGTTTGAATGGCCGCAGACAATGACGCTGGATCCGGACTGAGTGTAGTGGAGGAGGTCGTGGTGAGACATTTCGCCCGTGAAATAGAGATCTGCGCGGTGGGGGGAGTCTTTGAAGACGGAAGCACCGGAGCCGGCGCAGACAGCGACGGTGGAGACGGCGGGGGTGGTGGTGCAGTTTGTGGAGGCGCGGTGGGGTTCAGCGAGAGCAAGTTGGAGGTGGGAGAGACCGGTGCCGAGTTTGATTTCGTTGATGATGCTGTCGATTGAGCGGGGAGAGGAGTAGGAGACGAGTCGTCCCATGCCACCCTCGAGGTGGTTTTCGATGGGGTGTTTGTTTGGGAGGAGCGGGGTGGTGGTGGTGGTGGGAGTGGGGGTGGTGGTGGTGGTGTTGTTGTTGGTGTTTGGAGTGGTGGTGGCGGTGTTGTTGTTGGTGGTAGTAGGGGGAGTAATGAGATCCGACAACCAGTCGTTGACACCACCGACAGCAGCATCGATCGCAGTGTGGGGACAGTAGACAGAAACGTTTGCTTGGACAAGTCTCAACAAAGAACGTTGCTGAGGATCAGCAGTGGTGATGGACTTGAGACCACGAAAGATGAATGGGTGGTAGGCGATGATGTAGGAGACCTTTTTGGCAATTGCTTCGTCAACGACGGGAGAGGTGAGGTCGATGGTGAGAAGGACGCGAGGGATGGCGGCGGGAGTGACGGCTTCCAGAAGAAGGCCGGTGTTGTCCCAGGAAGAGTCGGCGAGTTCGCGCGGGAAGAGTTTGGTGAAGGAGCGGGTGATGGAGGGGGGCATTGGTGTGTTTAATGTGGTGGTGGATATTCTTGTTGGTGGTGGTGATGTTCTTGTTCTTGTTGTTCTTGTTGTTGTTGGTGTTCTTGTTGTTGTTGTTCTTGCTGTGTTGGTGGTGGTGATAATCTTGTTGTTGTTCTTATTGTTGTTCTTGTTGGTGGTGATGAATATTACTGGTGGTGTTGTTCTTGTTGGTGGTGATGTTATTGTTGTTGTTATTCTTGTTATTGTTGTGTTGTTGGTGGTGGTGGTGTTCTTCTTCTTGTTGGTGGTGATGTTTTTATTGTTGTTGCTGGTGGATATTCTTGTTGTTGTTGGTGGTGGTGGATATTACTGGTGGTGTTCTTCTTCTTGTTGCTGGTGGTGGTGTTCTTCTTCTCCTTGTTGTGTTCTCCTCCTCCTCGTGTCCTCCTCCTCCTCGTGTTTCCACCACAATGCCTCGCCTTTCATCTCGTCCAAGACTCCGTTCAGCGGTTTCGAAACGGGCCAAACTGCCTGTTGCGTCCACTGCAATTCCGTTAATCTATCTCGACTACATTCTTTTCCTGGACCGGCTTCTTTCTTCTGCCGACGATCTCGATCTTTCTGATAAAACCATTTCCAAACGAGCAATTGATTTAGTGGTCTATGTATGTTTTTTTTACTCTGTACAACGCATCTTGCTAACTCCTTGTAGAAAACCCTCAAAGAATTCCGTTGACCTGCCCGACCGAGTCCTCGACATCACCCCTGGACCGTCAACATCAACACCCCTCACCCCTCGACCATCAACATCAACATCCCTCACCCCCTCAAACATTTCACCATCAACATCCCACCATCACCCCCTCAAACATCTCACCATGTCAATCGCCCCCTGTGGATCTCTCTTGTTATACACAAACAACCCCTGCAACTCCGCCGTGCTGACCCGGCCTCCAATCCCCTCAACCGCCTTTATAAACTCGCGACACTTCTCGTCTTCCCCTTCATAAAACCGCTTAAACATCTCCTCTATCTGATACTTTGTAGCATTATCAATCAACTCTTTGTAATCAACCCGTCCTGGTCTAATCAACGCCCCATCCAACTTTTCCGGATGGTTCGTAGTCATGAATATCAACCGCTCATCTGCGGACGCCACTCCATCCAACGCATTCAGCAGCCCCGAAAACGTCACTCCCGAGTGATACCCTTGCTCTTCCCCCACCTGCTTCCGCTCGTTAAACGCCGCATCAATATCCTCCAGCAACAAGATGCTTCGTTCCGGCACATGGTTCATCAAATGGTTCAACCGGTCATCCGTCAGCGTCGCCTCCGACAAATTCAATATACAGATGTTGTAATCCAGCTCTCCGCACAACGCCTGAATCACCGACGACTTCCCACTTCCCGGTGGCCCATACAACAAGTACCCTCGCCGGTACGGAATCCCTCGGTCATAGTACCATCGGCCCGATTCTAAAAAGTCTCGCACATCTCCAACCAACCGCTCCTTCACTCCGGCCGCAAGAATCACCGATTCCAACGTCCGTTTCCGTCGCGGCTGCCCAAACGGACGCCACTCGGGCCCAAACGACGTATAGATGACCGTCTTGCCTTCTTGCACCTTCATCGCCCGCTGCTGTGCTTCCTGCAGCATCTCCTGCAACAACGTCCGGTCCCGGTACAGCGTCGTGATGGTGATCGTCTCAAACGGGGTTCCCGACGTCAAATCCATCAGCCGTCCCGACCGCTCGCGGTTAACCAGCATAAACGCCCGTTTATACCGAACAAGGTGCTTGCCTGGGCCCGGCACTAAATCAAAGCGTGTGCTCATGCTTCCGTTATCGTGTTGTTTCACCGTCGTGTTGATACTCAAGTGCCGGCTGGACCGTCCTGGATACGTAGACATCCATTCAAGAAACCATCCGTACGACCGGTCCTTGCTTGGAATTTCCAAGTCAACCAGCAGCTGGCGATATGCAAACCGACTGCCTTTGACCACGGTCTGGCGTAATATTGCAAGGCCGGCCCCTAATCCCATCAGGCCAAATCCCTGTGTGTGTTTGTAGTTAGTATTTAATCTCTCGCATTTCTGTCCCTTCACTTACTGCCGCAAAGTACGGGTTGGATTCGAGAATCTTGACCACGGTGCTGTCCGCACCAAGTCGGTCGGACAGCAGCGTGATTGCTTGGTTTTGGCTTGCGTTTTGGTTCATTGGTGGAAAATGGCAATGAGGAAGAAAAATAAAACAAAAAACAGGCCAATGCAATCGCCACCCCTAATACACATCACGAACAACACCACCAACATCACCACCACCACCAACAATAACAAGAACACCACCACCAACATCACACATCACCATCACCACCACCAACATCACCACCACCATCACCACCACCAACAAGAACAACAACACCACCATCACCACCACCACCAACAAGAACAACAACACCACCATCACCACCACCACCAACAATAACAATAAAAACAACACCACCCCTAATACCCACCACCACCACAATGCTCCCCCCCCTCCCTCCGCGCCCGCCCGTCCCAACCTCCCTCGCCCGCCTCTTTGACGACATCCGCCTCTTCCAATTCAACTCCCCCCGTCTCTCTCTAGACCCCCTCTCCGCCGCCGCCCTCCCTCTACCCCCTCCCCTCTCCCTGCAAA
The DNA here is from genome assembly GCA_900642975.1 of Magnusiomyces suaveolens. NCBI lineage: Eukaryota > Fungi > Ascomycota > Dipodascomycetes > Dipodascales > Dipodascaceae > Magnusiomyces > Magnusiomyces suaveolens. The sequence continues at coordinate 2,545,255 of CAAAMA010000004.1, forward strand.
CCCTCGCCGACCCTAAACTCACCTCAGCAATCCCTTCCTCCTACTTCCTCCTCCTCGACCCCCAATCAAACTCTCTCATCCACCTCATTGTCGAATCTTTCAACTCCCCCCCATCGTCAATCCTTCTGTCCGCCTCCTTTGCCACAAACACCTCCCAAGTTTACGAATACTCTTCCAACAACTCCCTTCTTCGCATCACCTTCCGAAAACCCCTGCTGGGAAACACCGTTTGGGACCTCTTCTCCCAATCCGCAATCAAGTCAAGATACCTCCAACACAAACACATCAAACCCGACGCCCCCTGTCCCGCTCCGGCAACTGCCCTCAAAACCCTCTTTCGTGCAATCGCAACCCCTCTTTCCGACCCTTTGCAACTATCCCCAATCCCAAACGAAAACTTCTCCGTAAACGTCCGCATCACTCCCTCCCTCCTCATAAATACCTTTGGTTTCATCCACCTCCCCGCTGAAAACGTCCTCGTCCCCCCGCCAATCGATCCTCAAAGAGCCCTCGACTACCTCTGCGCTCTCCACGAAATCGCCGTCCATGCAACCGCTCTCCACGACCACCAGCCAGCAACAAGACTCGTCGATGCTTCCCAAAAACTCCGCTCCATCTTCAATCTCCAAACCTCCCAATACCCTCTCTTTCCCCCAATCGAGCCCGCTTTCATCGCTCTCGGCGCTTCCCAGTCCATGTCCGACACCGCCATTGCTGCCCGATACGACCTCCTCGCCCGCTCACTCCCAACGTCTCCTGTAACCATTGCTGACGCCCTCGCTCCAGCACACTACTTTGAAGCCCTCGACACAATCGCCCGCGCCAGAGCCTCCGACCTCCTCCTCCTCCGGTCCGCCCAACTCGTTTCCCTCGGCGCAACTCCCGCCTCCCCCCTCCGCGACGCCCTCCGCGCACTTTCCATCCCGGAATCGGAATCCTGCGCCGCCGTCCGCGCAGCTCTCCGCCAGACCTCCCCAGAAGCCCGGCGCATCGCTGACTTTCTCGGCGCTGCCCCGGATCTCCCTGCTGCCTACGCAGCCCTCGGCGTTGCCGCTTCTGCAAACGACGAGCTCGTCCATCTCGCCTACGAGACCCGGGCACAGGACGGAGCCACGCCAACTTTGCGGGCCGCGCTCACCGCCGTCGCCGTCGCCAGAGCCAGTCCCGTGCTCCTACGAGTCGTGGAGGACGCGTGGCCAGAGGAAATGGCAATAGACGAGGCGTACGCCCTTCTAAAGTCGGAAAATGTACTGGCTGCGAGGAGCGATACAATCAATGACGTTAATGACATCAACATCAATGACATCAATGACATCAATGACACCAACATCAATAACATCAATGACATCAATGACATCAATGACATCAACAACATCAACAACATCAATAACATCAACATCAACAACATCAACAACATCAACATCAACAACATCAATGACACTGTGCCTGATGACACCCTCCTCACCACCTTTTCCCATCTCTCTCAAGAACGTCCACAAGACATTCTCCTCCTCCGCCGCGCTCTCCGCACCATCGCACTCAGCAGACACAGCACCCGGCTCGCCAACCTGCTCGACGGTTCCAATACCCAGCGGCCACTCGGTCTCGAAAATATCGGAAACACTTGTTACCTAAACTCGTTGCTGCAATACTACTTTTCGGTCAAGCCGTTGAGGGACGCCGTCGTGCAAAAAGGCGACGAGGTGGGGGAGGTATTTGAGCATTCTCCCCACCCAGAATTGAAGGACCTCCCAACCACAAACGACCCCCCAACCATAAACAACCTCTCCCCAAAACGCATCGGCGGCCGCCTCGTCACCGTCCCTGAACTCCTCCGCTCTCGCCATTTCGTCCGCCGGCTGGCCGCCTTGTTTACCGAACTCGCAAGCTCTAACGCACCGTACGTCCGCCCCAGCGACAAGCTCGCGTTCATGGCGCTTGTGCAGGCCGCACAGGATCCCGATGAGTGGCGGTACGTCGAGATGGCAAAGGAGTACATGGGCGACCACCCAAACGACCACCCAAACGACAACCCCACGGACACTGACAAAATCGGCATGGCCGAGGCGCTCAACGTCAGCGGCCAGCAGGACGTCACCGAGTGCATTGAAAACGTCCTTTTCCAAATCGAGTGCGCGCTCGAGGGCCATGGCCGCGACGCCGACGGCGAGCAAGAGGATCTCGTTAAAGACCTGTTTTACGGCAAAACCTCGCAGTCGCTGCACGACCCCGAGACTGGCTCACTTTTTGGGGCCTCCAAAACCGAACGCTTTCTCATGCTCATTGTCAGCCTCGCCGGCTACGGCAACGGGCTCAGCGTGTACGACGTGCTGGATAACTATTTCGAGGACGCCGTCGTGGATCTCGGGTCGCGGAAGGCGATCCGCCGCGTCGCCGCGACACAGTTCCCGCCAGTCCTGCAGCTCCAGCTCCAGCGCGTCCAGTTTGACGCCCGCGCGCGCCGCGTCTACAAATCCATCGCACAGGTCCGGCTCGCCGACCGCATCTTTGTTGACCAGTACTTGGATACCCCCGCCGCCCTCGCACACAAACAAGAGGCGGCCGCGTGGCGCGCCCGGCTCGCGGCAGCACGTTCCGAACTCGCGGCAGCAACGCAGCGGTCCGCAGCAGGCACTGCCCTGCTTGACACCCTCCTCACCGCGCACTCCATCCTTTCGCGGTCACAACGCGTCTCCCCAGCCACGCTCTCCTTTCTCGCGCGCCACACGACCGAGCTGCGTATCCGTTTGGATACGCTCAAGCAAACGGCAGCCGCGCTCGAGCAGCAGCTCGCGACACAGCGCGGTCTCGCGCAAACGCAGCCGTACCGTCTGCACGCCGTGTTTGTGCACCGCGGGCAGGCCAGTTTCGGGCATTACTGGGTGTACATTCGCGATTTCGAAAAGGACTTGTTTCGAAAGTATAATGACAAGAGTGTGGCCGTGGCCGAGGTCACAGAGGTCACGGGCGAGGTCATTGAGGATCCGCAGGCGACGGCGTATTTCGTGACGTATGTCAAGGAGGATATGGTTGACAAGGTGGTGCAGGTGCAATAACAATTGTGTTTTGGTATTTACGTATTTGCGTATTTGAAGGTGGCGCCGGTGCAACGACAATTGTATTTATGTATTTATGTATTTACGTATTTACGTATTTGAAGGTGGTGCCGGTGCAACGACAATTGTATTTACGTATTTACGTATTTGAAGGTGGTGCCGGTGCAACGACAATTGTATTTATGTATTTACGTATTTATTTGATTACTCGCTGCCAACACGGTGACATTCTTGTAAAAACCAGCCAAGTTTCTCTGGCTCAAAAAAGGGCTGGGTGCCGTGGCCCAGGTTGACAATGTAGTGCTGCTTGCCGCCCCCAAAGCCGCGCACCATCTTTTCAGTCTTTTCCGAAATGACCTCCTTGGTTCCGTAGATGATGCCCGGGTCGAGGTTGCCTTGCAACGTGACGCGGCCGGCCGCCACCTTGACAGCCTCTTTGGGGTCCCATAACCAGTCCAGCGACACGACGTCGTAGCCGCTATCGCAAAGCTCGTCGAGCGCGTACCATGCCCCTTTAGCAAAGACAGTCAAGGGCACGCGGCGGCCTTGGTCATCAACGTCGACGCCCAACTCTTTCAAACGGCGCGGCACACGCTCTGCAATCTGGCGGAGGTACGGCAACGAAAACTCGGCAAACTCGGCCGGCCCCAACTCGCCTGCCCACGACTCAAAGATTTGCAACATTTGGGCGCCGGCAACGACCTGCTGCGCAAGAAACTCGACTGCCACGTCAGTAATGCGTTGCAGCAGCGCGTGGCACTCGGCAGCCCGCGAGTACAACCAGCTGCGCACGAACCGGTACATCTTCGAGGACCCGCCCTCGGTCATGTACACGAGCAGCGTGAACGGCGCGCCGCAGAAGCCGAATAACGGAACGCGGCCAGCGAGCTTCGTGCGCGTCAGCGTGATGGCCTTGAACGCCCAGTCCAGTTCCTTGCACACGTCCACGGGCGGCGCCGTCAGCCGCTCGATGTCCGCGACGCTGCGCAGCGGCTCAGGAAAGTACGGCCCGGTGCCTTCCCGGATCTCCACCTTCATGCCCATCGCCTGCGGAATGACGAGAATGTCGCTGAAAATGATGGCGGCATCAATCAAGCCAGCGTACCGCTCGACCGGCTGGATCGTGATCTCGGACGCAATCTCGGCGTCGCGGCAGGTCTCGAAAAAGTCGCGGGAGCCCTTCACTTCCTTGTACTCGGGTAAGTACCGGCCTGCTTGGCGCTGTTGGAGCGTTAGCACTAGAAAACTATAAAAAAAAAAAAACTAAATACAACTCACCATCACCCAACAAGGAGGACGCTCAACCGTTTCGCCGAGCGCAGCACGGATTATCAAATCGTTTTCGAGTTTCGCAAACTGTGTCATTTTCAAGGAATTACTAGAGTGAAGTGGAAAAGTACAATTTAGAATTTGAAAATCAGGATAAGAAAATTTTCAGCCGGAATTTGAAATTCCTGGAAATGAAAGTGGCCAATCATGTTGCGGTTTGACAATGTGACCCGTGAATTACCAAATCTAACCCGCGAATTTACGATATGATTATCCAATGACATGTGGAGAACGTGCAACTGTCGTGGCCCGGTCACCCCACACTTTCCTTAAAGGTTAAAAAAATGCAATAAATTACAATCCTACATCACTGGGGCAGCATGTGACCCATACGCTCAATCTTGGTTTTGAGGTACTGGTCCACCTCTTTTGACTGGAACCCGCCCTTGTTCTGCCACGACAGCGGCACCATCGGCACGCGCTCCGTCACCTCGATCTCCTTGTTCCGGCCCTCGACCGCCCTGATCTTATCCGGATTATTCGTCATTAGCCGGACGTGCGCGCACCCCAGGTCGCGCAGCATCGCCGTCGCCAGCCCAAACGACCGCGCGTCGGCGGGGTGCCGGAGCAGCAGGTTGGCTGTCACGGTGTCGGCGCCCAAATCTTGTAAATTGTACGCCTTGAGCTTCTCGGCGAGCCCGATGCCGCGGCCCTCCTGGCGCAGGTAGATGATGACGCCCTCGCCCTCGGCGACCATCAGGCGGGCGGCCTCCTCCAGCTGCTCGCCGCAGTCGCAGCGCGCGGACCACGCGGTCTCGCCGGTGTAGCACTCGGAATGGATACGCACGAGGACGTCCTTCCGGCTTGGGTCGTGGTTGAGCGGTTCTTGCTGTGGTTGGGCCGGTTTGGATGCTTTATTTTCTGTAGTGTTTGCATTATTTTCCGTGTTGGACGTCGCCCTGCCTGGGTATAGCACTCCGTCGTACGCTCCCCTAATCATCCGGTCTTGCTCCGTCTCGCCCGGCCGCGCCTCAAACAAGGACTTGGAATGGATCCTATTTCCAAATACAAACGCAATGTGCTCCTTGCTGTCGGCGTCGTTGCGGTAGACGTGCAGAAACACCTCGCCGCCGGTCGTCAGCGGGATGCGTGCGCGGCTTTCGCAAAAGACGGCCGGGAGGGTGTCCTCGAGCTTGATGTCGGCGATGGTCGAGGCGGGTTTGGGAGCAGCGTTGAGGAGGGACAGATTCAGCGGGCTGAGGATCGAGTTGATGTCGTTGCCGAGGGATTTGGTATTTTTGTCGTCGTCCGGGATCGGGGTCGGGACTGGGGAAATGATGGACATGTTTGTAAAGTCTGTTAAAGAAGAAGAGGAGGACGATGGGGAAATCAATGAGACTGCTGAAGAGGATAACGAGTGGTGGGGGGTTGCTTGTTTATGGTTTGAAGTTTGGATGCACATTGTAAAAAAAAAAAAAAAAAAAAAAAGAAAGTCCTTTGGAGGGGTTTTTAAAACAAATCGAGATGACTAAATTTTTATTTGGATTGGACTTTTCAAACTCCTTTTATACTCGAACACAGAATCATTCAAATTTAATTCTCACCCGGTTTTGTAACTCTTTTTTTTTCTTTTCATAATCCCACTGCGCATAAAGACCATTTACGTTTAATGTTGTTTTTGCCAATCCCCAAACCGTCAACGCTTTTATTCGCAGCATGATTTCCTCAAGACCATTCATTTTCCTGAAATTGTTTGTTTCGCACAGCTCCATTTCGCCGTTGGGCTTTGGGATATTCTCGCAAACATGAATCCGGAACCCTCTGTTTTCTAAGCCTCTCTTAATCAAAAACACCCAGTTCTGCAAAGGTTTTTGTCTGTACGGCATTTCCAATCTTACTTGTCGCCCAGTACAGATGGCGTAATCCTTAGTACATTGTCACGTGGTAGTTACTAAGATTACCAATCAGGTACAGTAATTGGAATTATAAATCAATGGTTTGTAATATTTGGCGTCGATTCTGTGGTTGGAGAGTTTAGGTTATTTCTTCTCCGTTTGGGTCTGTGCCCCTCATCCAAAAATGTTTCATCTGGCATGATGAAGCTGTCAAACTCGAGCCCGAATCCTGCGCCGTTTGGGTCATGCTTAGTGGTTGGATGGGTTTCGACATTGTGGCGCAGTTTAGTCGGTTGCTTGTGTTGCTTGTGTTGCTGGTGTTGTTCCGCACTCACCGGGTCCTCCCACAACCCCGCCAACACGTCAAAAGCGGCCCGCCGCAGTTTGTCCTTTTCGGGATCGGTGCTGCACTCGATGGACTCAGAAACGGGGACGTCCAGCCCCGAGGTGCTCGCCATTTGGATATCCAGCGCTGCAAGAAACGGGTTTTCGGTGGAGACGGGTGCACTCTGTTGAAATGTTAGTTGGTTTCTTTTTCTCATTTCAAAGTACTCACCAATGTTCCGAGTAACGAGGTCGAACGTACTTCTAACCCGCTTGTCGCCAAACTGGGTTGGTTGAAATACAGGTCCTCTTGCTGGTCCGGGACTCGTTCAATCATCCCGCGCTTACTCCGGCCCGGCGTTTTGCGTAACGGGTTCGCGCTCTTGCGCATAGGTTTAGAAGCAGAATTGGAGTTTGTAAAGTTCATTGGATGATTATAAAGGAATTGTCGAGTTTCTGTTAAAAATCTAATCATTTGTAAAAACCGAGACGACCTCGATAAAGTCACGTGATATATACATGACTTGTTCATATCTGTCAATGTTTTTTAAAGACACACACACACCCCTTTCTTTACACTTGTCTCTACCCAGAAATACAAAAACACACAAACATGTCCCAAAATACCAAAAACATTAAAGACGCATTTGCTCTTTTTGATAAGCGAGGCAACGGCCGCATTCCTCCAGAAGCCCTTGGCGATTTGTTAAGAGCGGTCAACCAGAACCCCACCTTGGGCGAGATTGACGAGCTCGAGCGCTCTCTTTCCGGCGACTGTGAGTATATTTACACTATTTTAACAAAACCCGTACTAACCACGCGTAGTCGACTTTGAAACGTTTCTCAAGATTGTTAACCGCCCTGACGGGTTCAAGGCACTCGGCGAGCCCGAGGACTACATCCGCGGGTTCCAAGTGTTTGACAAGGAAGGAACCGGGTACATTGGTGTCGGCGAGTTGCGGTACATCCTCACCTCGCTCGGCGAGAAACTCAGCGACGCTGAAATGGATGACGTCCTCAAGGGCGTCAATGTCACTCGAGACGGCGAAGTCAACTACGTTGAGTTTGTCAAGTCCGTTCTTGCCCAATAAATCGTTTGCAAAGCTATCAACTTTGTGATTCTTTATTTATATTAAATTTCAGTGTATTTGTTTACTTTTTTCAACATGGCTGGTCTGTATAGTCACATGACTTGATCTGGTTTCACGTAGTGATTGGCAAAAAGTTGCCGACAATCATCATTGGAATCCCAAACACGTCGCGCTTGAGCGTCCAGATGCTCGATGTCTTGATCTTCTTGCCCTGCGGCGTGAGCAGCGTGCACTCGAGCATGTTGGCGTCCCGCGAGTCGCCAAACGCCATCGTAGAAAACATTTCAAAGTACTTGATGACCGAGTCGTCGTCCATGAGCTCGACAATAAAGGTATGCTCGTTGAGCAACCGGTCCTGCGGCCACCCAGTCAGCACACAAAACTCGGTCCCCACCGCTGCGATCTGCCCGGTGCGCCGCCAGACGATTGTCGGCGTCCCGCTGTACGCCATAAACTTTTCGTACTCGAGCAGCGTCCGCTGGAAACAGCGCTCCATGAAAATCAAGTCGTCTTCCTGCAGCGCGTTGGTGCACGCAATGAAGGACGGCCGGTACGACGCCATCGACCGCGCAATGCGCAGCTGCTGCTCGCGCGTGAACCGCGTGCGGATGTATATCGTGAGCTGGTGGTACGACGGGGTATACGAGTACGGCGACTTGACGTTTGCGTAAATCTCGGCGGGCTGGCTAAACTCGCGGGCTCCGCGGGCCACACTACGGTCAACCCCCGAGCCCGCGCTCATGCCCAGCGGCACCGTCGCTTTATCGCAAATCGTAAAGGAAAGAGGCCGCCGCGGGCCGCTCGGCGTCTCTGGAACCATCCACAGCTGCGTGCCTGCCGCCAGCGCCTTTTGTTGTCGTTGCGCAAACTCCACCTGCCGCAGCGCCTCAACCATCTCTACAAGCTCGGGAAGGCTCTGGGCGTGGCCAGACTGCGTGTCGTTAAACACGATGGGGTTTAGCTTTTTTAAAGTGTCGCGAATTTCTAACGGCGTCTCATAACGGACGCCCAGCACGTACTGGCCCAAGTCATTGAGCTCGAAAACGTCATTGTCCTGGGCCGGTCGTGTAGCATTTTCTTGTTTCGAAAAGGAAGGAGAGCGCGCCCCGGATATTGAGGAATACGGTTGTCCAATGTCTAAAGAACTTGACGGCGCCGAGTTGATAATGCAGCCGAGAACCGAGTACTCCATATTCACAGCGACCGACCGGAAGCTGTGGTGCGACATTTGCAGATTGTACAGCCACGAGTTTGGGTCGTTGAGCTCGGTTTGGTCGACGCCGTCGTGGGAAAGGTACTGGAACATGTCGAAACTGGCTTGGCTCGCGGGATTGATCAAATGTAGATTCATGGGAGCAGTCGTTGGCGCGAACTGGGAATCGTGGGCGAGCGCGTTGCCACTTTCTTGGGTGTCGTGTATGCTATGGTCGGGCCCGTGGTCAAAAGCAATCAGATTGCTGGTCGAGTCGAGGTTTATTTCAAGCGGGTTGTTCACCGGACCAAGTAATGAGTTGAAGGGCAAGGTGGTATCTATATTTAGTAAAGATTGGGTAGCGTTAAAGTTGCCAACGGCTGAGGGTTTGGAAACGGCACGGTCACAAGAGTTGTCTGGCTGGGAGGCAGCCTCACTTGGTATACTTTTCGCGGTATCAGAACCCATCAAAGGGATTTCAAAGGTTTCACTATTCCCATATTGCTGCGAATCCTCACCACTTTGTGGCCCTGGTTCAGCTTGTATTTTTTCATTTTGTGCGCGTTTTGTTGGTTTTTGTGCATTGTATCTGGGATCATATTTCAACGACTCGTCTGAATTGGCAACAGACTCTGAAACGTCAACGAGATATTTAGCTTTTTTTCGGACGCCGTCTCGGCATGTTGCAGCCAGGCCTCGGGCAACGCACCGCTCGCAGGGCCGGTCGTTGTCGCAAGTCAAATGGGTTCGTTGGCAGTGGACACACGCTCGAGTCGCCTTTCTTCGCTTGGGCTTGCCGGTGCGTGGCTAAAGTAGGTTAGTAACAAACGTAATGGAAACGACTAAATAAATTATAATCAATGGCTAAATAAAATAAATTATAATCAACGTGCCGATCCAAAAACTTACGCTGATAATCACAGGAGGCTCATTAGGTTGATTTGATCCAGACTTGACAACACGAGACGCGACTAAAGCGTTTCCTGAACCGCCGAGAAAGTCATTGGGTTTTGGCGGTAAGGGCATTGAAAAGGTATAAAAAAAATAGAGAATCAGGCGGCAAAGTAGCCAAACCCTTTACTTTTCTATAAAAGAAGAACGAAAAAGGTTCGAATTGTCCAAGGCTGAAAATTCATTGAAAAATGAAATATTACACGAAATTATCCCGGAACTAAAAACAATGGAGGAAAAGAGATTAGCAATCTCCGTTTTATTATCTTGACCACGTACGTTGCCAATAATTGTCACGTGTTGCTAATCATCTAACTGTAAACCATTTAGACTTTTGATTGGACCAAATAAATTTATAATCACGCATATTCAACGCTGAATACACGTGACTTGTTTCTGTTTTAAAATTTTCAACAAAACCACCTGTAACCGCCAGTCTCTATTTTTGTTTAACCAACACTCACCAAAACAATGGCTTCCCTTGATCTTCACAAATTGTCGCTTTCTGACTCATCTTCCAACGACGACATTGTCAAGAATTTCGGTTCTAAATTCCCCAGTTTGTCGAAAGAAGAGTCTGCCGAACAATTCCAATGGCTCACTCTTTCGACTCGTTTCCCCGACTCTTTTCCTCAATTGAACGAAACCCTCAAAAACAGAACTTATCTTCTTGATACTGCTGAGCCGTCTCTTGCCGACGCCGTCGTCTACTCCAGAGCCGCTCCTTTGGTTTCCAAGTGGTCTGTCGACGAGGTCAAGGCCGCTCGCCATGTTATCAGATGGATTGACCTTGTCCAAAACGTTCTTGCGGTTCCAGACCAGATCAAGGTCGACTACGAGCTCCAGGTTCCCAGAGAACTGAAACCCAAGCCAGAGAAGAAGAAGAAGGAAGAGGCTGCCCCCGCTGAAGGCGCCAAAAAGTCAAAGAAGGACGCTGCTAAGGCTGCCGTTCCTGCCGAAAAGAAGGAAGCTAAGCCTGCTGCTGCTGCTAAGGCTGCTCCCGCAGACGGTGCCGAAAAGAAGGAGAAGAAGGAGAAGAAGAAGAAAGAAAAGAAGCCCCAGCCTGCCAAGGTCGAGGTTCCAATCACTCCTGCTATGATTGATCTCAGAGTCGGCCACATTGAAAAGGCTGTCAAGCATCCCGATGCCGATTCCCTCTACGTTTCAACTATCAACATGGGTGACCCTGAAGGCCCACGAACTGTTTGCTCTGGCTTGGTCAAGTACTTCCCTCTCGAGGCCATGCAAGACCGCTATGTCGTTGTCGTTGCCAATCTCAAGCCCGTCAACATGCGCGGTATCAAGTCCTCTGCCATGGTTCTTTGCGCTTCCAACGAAGACACTGTCGAGTTCGTCAACCCCCCCGCTGGATCCAAGGCCGGTGACAAGATCTTTTTTGAAGGCTTTGACGGCACCCCCGAATCCGTCCTCAACCCCAAGAAGAAGATTTGGGAACAAATCCAGCCTGGTTTCAGCACCACTTCTGGTCTTGATGTCATTTACAAAAAAGAAGGCGAAACTGATAAGAAGTTGGTCAACAAGGAAGGAAAGCTTTGCAAGGTCAACTCTTTGGTCAATGCCGTCGTCCGATAAATATGCTTGTTTTTTTTTTTTTTACTTGCCTTTTTGTAATTCAGTTTGAATAAAAAGATGAAATCTTTGTTAGCTTAAAATCACCTGATCAATTATAGACTGACCATACTTGGAACCATTTATTTTGTATTTTTTTTTACTCCACACTTTATATTCACCATGAAAATCTTGAGCACCAAACCAGGAATAAGCATGACTGTCGTCCCTGAAGACATGGACGACATGTGGGTTCTATATAACAATATCCATCCCGGCGACCTTGTCGAAGCCTCCACGACCCGCAAAGTCAATCGCAAGAGCGATTCCAAAGACTCATTTCGGAAAACCATCCACGTCCATTTACGGGTCTCCAAAACGGCGCTGGACACCAGGATTGGCGATCTGCAAATCTCCGGCATCATCGAGAACGAAATTGACGACGTCCCAAATAAGAGCGCGCACACGCTGGAGGCGACGATCAACAGGCAAATCAAAATATGTAAGCAACAGTGGAGCGACATTGAGATTCGGGCATTCGAGAAAGCGGCATTGACAGATCTCAAAGCCGAAATCGGGGCCATCATCCTACAAGACGGGATCGCACACGTGTGCATTATTACCAGCTCTATGACTATTCTCAAATCCAAAATTGAAGTCGCTATACCCAAGAAAACGGCTTACGAGTCTTCCGTCAAAAAGATTGATAAAGCACACGCCAAATTCTTTGACCAAATATACGCGGCGGTTGTGAGTACATTACCCCTCAGCATTCTGAAAGCTTTACTTATTGCGTCGCCCGCCTTTTATGCCGCCGAACTCAAGGACTATCTCTTTGCCGAAGCCGAACTCAAAGGCGAAAAGGAATTGCTGAAATTCAAGGACCGCACGGTCGTAGCACACTCCTCCAGCGGATACCTCCAAAGCCTGAAAGAGGTCTTGAGCGACCCAAGCATTTCCCAACACCTGTCGTCCGCCAAATACGGTTACCAATTTGGGTTGCTCGAAAAGTTTTACACCACCATGAACAGAGACGACGGGTACGCTTGGTACGGCCCGAAACACGTGCGCAAGGCCGCGGAACTGGGGGCTGTTGACACCTTGCTCATGACTGATACGCTGTTCCGGTCCCACGACGTGCAAGAAAGGAAGAAGTACATTGACCTCGTCGAGCAGGTGGAAGCAAGCGGTGGGCATGTCGAGATCTTTTCGTCGCAGCACGATGCCGGCGCCCAGCTGGATGACATTACAGGTATTGCGGCGTTGCTAAAGTTTCCGTTACCAGAACTCGAAGATGTGGATTCGGATGATGATGTGTGATTATGTTTTCAAGAGGTCATACTCCAGAAATGAAAAAGGGCAAATTGCAAAACGACATTTGGCTGGTCTGGAATGGACATTGAAATTAGAAAAGAATCCGGGGCGTTTATAGTTGAAATGGAACCAGGTTTAATTTTCTCCAAGGATACTGTGAAACCCAAATGACTCCAAGTTTATGACAAGGCTGAACAAAAGCATATATTTTGTCATGGCCAACTTTTTTGGATATATGGGATAAACTGTCTAACGAAAATCGTTTACTGTTGAAATGGCTAAACCTCTTGTTTTCCAGCAAAACGTTTGGAAACAAGTAACGAAATAGATGGATTTGGCGATAGGCTCTTGTGATGGAGGGTAATTCATCAAAAACAACGCAGTCAGGTATTTGGTTAGATATTTGTAATGAATGAAATTAAAACGAAAAGATTTTGTAAGAATCTCCAATTGTTTATTTACAGGTATTTGTTTACAGAACATTAGGCAGCAAGAGGCTCTATACTCTCTGCAGAATTCGATTCATCGGTGTCAGTGTCGTGTTTTGGCAAATACCAAACGTCGTTGCCTCTAACATATCTCAACCCGTCTTGGGCAAGACCTGTTACTAGACCAAACAGGAAAAAGCTTCTAATTGATGTCAATGTTTGTACTCGACTCATTCGATCTATTTGTTTCAAAAGTTAGTCAATAATATAAAACTGGAACCGTATTTGTAAACTTACTATAAGCAGCATATGCAGAACCAAAAATGAGAGCCGACCCAATCGTGGAAAACGCGTCTATTGTGCCGCGGGCGTGATCAATATATGCTTCCAAACCCATATACCCAGCACTGACAAACCCATATTTCGCCGCAGTTTTGAATCCCTGTTGCAAACCCTGTTTCAAAACAACATAGTTTTTGCGTTTATGATAAAAGTACCATCCACCCTTGGTTTTGGGTAGCCGGTGGGCGTTGAGCGCCAGGTACTTGAGCGACCCTAGCTTGAAGCCGCCGTAGAACCCAGACATGAAGCCGTACCCGCCAGCAGTCGCAAACGTTAACGAAATGCGCGGGTAGGGAGGCAGGTTGAGCCGCTGGGTGTGGCTGTAATCAATGTATGCTGCTTGGGCAGCCTGTATTTCGGCAGCCTTTTCGTCGTCGCCAGTCTTTGTGGAAGATAGGTCAGAAGGCTGTGACAAGTGCTGTTCTTCATCTGAATTCAGAGCTAGTGCTTCTGATTCAAGGGTATGTGTATGCTTGATGGGTTCCGCATCTTTGGGTTCGGGAGCACTTGAAGTTGTAAACCAGCCCATGTTGAAATTAATATGATTTAGATTGAAATAAAATACAGGGTTGGATCAAATTTGATTAGGAGTAATTGGTTTAAAATGGTATTTACGTCATGTGATGCACTATTAACCGTTCACATAACTCCCACAAAGTCAAATGTACCTACGCCGTATCAAAGATGGGCTTTTGCTGAATTGTTTAAACAGATTGTATGTAAATAATGGTCAATATTTTACATTTCGACCTTGAATAGGTCCATCTGGATTTACCAGTCATCTACAGTTGAGGTCAAACTAGATTAAAGATTCAAACTTCAGGTTTATTGAAGTCATATATTATGAAGCATGGCATCGACATCTTTAGTCAAACCATACGATATTATCCTGTTGATAAATTAGCTCTGTTCATCGTGTAGACTTGAATCGAGTAGAATATTTGCGAGTAGTTGAAAACATCGTACCAAGGACGAATCCATTCCCCCAAAACTAGTATACCAAATAAGTAAATACAAAATGTTTCAATGAATAAACAAGTCGTTCAAGACCATGGGTATACTGCAAGGTATGTTTAGAAATGGTTGCCAGAACTGAAAATCCTTGTAAAACATTACTTTATATGATCCATTCAATATGGACTTGGCAGATTCCAAATGTATAAAATTATGGTGGGTAGTTAAAACCAATAACTAGCACGGCTGAAATTCAGGACTGCTCTTTCTTGTTAAAGAAATATTGTTGCAGACTTTTGAGACTGGCTAAGAATATATCAGCACATTTCTTGAATATCACTCTGCAACTATTGATGTACAATATGACAGTATGTGTTATGTCACAATGTACACCAAAAGTATACCTGTCACATACTAGTCACGTTTCATTTCTATGAGGATGGCGACAACGCAGATTTTTCAGCCTTCACTATTGGTACTCCCTTTTTTTTTTTTTTTTTTTTTTTTTTTTTTTTTTTCGCCTCGTCTCCCGAATAGTTCTTTGATAGTCTAATCCATCGACACATCCAGACACAATGCCTACCAGATTCTCTAAGACCAGAAAGCACAGAGGACACGTTTCCGGTGTGTATTAATCAGTTTTCTAAATACAATATTTGAGTTTTTGTCATAATCGATGGAAAATAAATGATTGGATCGCGATACCCATATTGAAACGTTGATACATGATGGTTGGAATTCTAGTCGAGGGATGGCATTCCATGTATTTTAAATTCGAATAATTTCAAGCTCAGCAGCGATGTTTTTTCATCAATCCGCGACTTGTATATCCAGTTATCTTATTTCTAGAGTCGAACAATGATGTAAACTCAAATATTCAATATATTTTTTCATTGTAGCATATCTTAACTAACACTTTTTCATAGCCGGTTACGGTCGTATTGGCAAGCACCGCAAGAATCCCGGTGGTCGTGGTATGGCCGGTGGTCAACACCACCACCGTACTAACCTCGACAAGTATCATCCCGGTTACTTCGGTAAGGTTGGTATGAGATACTTCCACAAGCAACAAAACCACTTCTGGAGACCTGTTATCAACGTCGAGAGCCTCTGGACTCTTGTTCCTGAAGAGAAGCGTGCTCAGTACTCCAAGGAGGCCTCTTCTTCTTCTGCCCCCGTTATCGACACTCTCGCTGCCGGTTACGGTAAGGTTCTTGGCAAGGGTTTCCTTCCTAAGATCCCCGTCATTGTCAAGGCTAGATTCGTTTCTGCTGAAGCTGAGAAGAAGATCAAGGAAGCTGGTGGTGCTGTTGAGCTCGTTGCTTAAATTGTATGGGATAAATGAAAAAATACACTCACAAAAACCTAAACGTAATGTATTATTATACGACTTTACACACACAATAATTGCAAACGACTTGACGATGTACAAATTCTTTTTTTTAAAATAAAAAAATCCATTTGAAAACTCAATAAACTTGATAATCACAATGTAGATCTCGTTAATGATTCTAAAGTTGCATTTCTAGTGCTAATTGTAGCTGCTGTTTCGTATAGCAAATATTCACAAATACAAGGCTAAATATCTTTCAATTCAAAACATACAATGTCTTAAACCATGAATAGTATCGCAATGAATGAAAACATGGAGCCTACTGGAAAATGTTTTATTGGTGGGAGTAGGGAGCTTCAATATAGAGTTTGGCCATGTATTGGAGGTCAGGCGAGACCTCAAAAGTTTTCCAAACTTGTAAACCAAGGTACTACAAAGCCAACCAAAATATATTTCAAGACTGTACTGAAATATACACAACAATCATGTTTATTTTGGACTACAGAAGAGGCATCGTCGGGAAGACCGGTATGAATGTGCCAAGTTGTAGGTTTTTGATCCTCGTGTTAAGAACATGTCAAAGCGATTCTTTGGGGGTACAACCAGTTTATCATTTTACTCGAGTCTCATGCCAGCAAAGACTGGTTTGTAGAGTGCCAATAGGCCAAACAAGCTGTTACTGGGTTATGGATACTGCCTTCCCAATTTCAATACTCATATTGAAACTCTACATGTCCAAAAGAATTCAGCATGATGGCGGACTTTGAAAATAAGTCATCCATTCCAAAAGTATAATGAAATGAATGGTGTTTCAAGGGCCTAATATGGCTGCGCAAATGCTAGAATCAAAATAGCTGCATAGCACTACAAGTCAGGTTCGTTGACACAAATGAATTGAAATTGGTGAATGGAGATAAAACAACGTGTCGCATTGAAAATGATGCGATGTATCAATGACGAAATATATCGAGCATCTTTAGCATATCCAGTTTGATACCAGCAGGAATCACTTGCATATAGGAGCAATCAAAATTCAGGCTTTCGTCAATACATTCCCTCAACTTTCAAAGTCCTGACAATTAAAAAGAGTAGTTTATTAAAAACTAGTGTAAATGATTGAAAAATTGGAATAAAGATGTAGCGAATCTTCAAAACATGGAGACGTTAAGGCAGCGAATAACAAGACTGAAAAATGTACCAGATTACAATACGAGAAGATCATGTGATAGATCATGAACTGATGTTGGAAATTTTCAATAATCAAAGTGTGAATATCTCAGCCTAGATAGCATAAAAACCGTCAATGAGTTGTTTCAAAAAACTAGGAAATGTAAATCTTACGTAGATGAAATCAGAATTTGTTTATGTTGCAACAGAAACGACTAAAATGAAGCTAAATACGATTCATGGCCTCGAAGCCAGGTGGTGATAACTATTGTTGGTGTATTGCGGCATTTAGTCAAGCTAAAAACAATATCCAAGCCTAGGTGACAGGTTGCTTGGTCTCTAGTTATGGGGAAGTATTCTGGGGTGGAAATTAAACAAGTTTGTATTGGCTCATTGAAACATGGGCAACCCATTTTTCTTTATTGTTTTATTCCTTCTTCTCGCCATACTTTCACTCATACACCTATTTCATGATTACATTTTTTATTCTCCATTCTATTGTTTTTCTTTGATACTATCCATCAACTAATTACACGATACTATGAGCGTTGATGTATAGTTATGAAATGATGACAGTATAATTCATAATTTCCATACTCTCTAGCCGGCACTACTCGCTCCATACTCCATTCAACAGGAGTCCTTTTCTCAGTATTGCCAAAGGGCTATCCAGCATCGGTTACAATATCGATAATGAACAGCGATAAGACAATCCACGACGACAATAGTTGACTGAGAATCCAAAGGTTGCCTTACTGTGAACCAATTGCTCACTGCTACCCGCCCCCTCCTTGAGCACCGCCGATATAACTTGGTGATCTGGACTCGGAAACAAACGTCGACTCAATCCGTTGATTGGAACTATCTGGGTCAGGCTTATTCAAGTCGATGCTGGTTTCCATAATGTGAATGACCTAGTCTTGCTGCTCTGGCATTCTTTATCCTGTGCAACCACTGTCAACGCCGAATTGATTTTCTCGGTGGCGACAAGAGTGCGTACCGATTAACCATTAGAAACTCTGCTATCCCTTCCTACGGTATGATTGAGTTCAATCCGACTGGAAGCTATTCACTTCGCTCCAGAGCTAGAGATCCATTCCCCGCACAGCACAATAACCTCTGGCCATCGTCACCAGTGGACTAGCAGCATGTTCCAGCAACAAATCCTATCTCTTGTTCGATAAAGATGTGCAACTATTACAATTCTTGAAGCGATGACAATACAGACACTATAGTCATACACTGAAGGCATCGGTTTACATGAACTGAACAAAATCTGGTGTATGAGGTAAAACTCACGTGCTTACCCGGCGGAAAAGCCGCAGGTCAAGCAAAGCATAAACCTGACAGCTTTTCCAGCACAATTGAGCTATTGATGAGGCCTTGACAGATGTTTTGCTGTCAGACTGCTCAAACAAGCGGTTTTTTTTTGAAAAAAACCGGAATTCAATAAAAAATTGGTCATAAAACACGTGGAACGATATTTTACGCTCCGCCGAGACCAGTTATGCCAAAACAATAACGCTCCAAGTTTTTCTTTCAACAGGGTGAGTTTCGGTCAGAGTTCTTTGAAAAAAAAGTTTGCATTTACGTCCTATTCAGCACCAACAGCTTCAAAATGCTTGAAAATTGGTATATGGGAAGCTGAATATATGTTTTTTCGGTGTTGTAAATTAAAGTTTTTGCTGGGGCTCGGCAAAGTCGATTTAATAACGGCTTTATCCATTCCTTTGTCCCAAAAAGGTAACCCATTTTTAGATTGTTTGAGTGATGAAGTCGGATATATACCTCATTTGGTCGATATAAACCGTTAGATACTTTCTTTACCATATAAACTATAAATGTATCTAATTCTTTAACTTCCTAACATTAGTGTTGATGGAATTAATAACGAATTTGAAGAATTATATGCCCCAGATGTGTAAAGCTACAGTTTTCTGCCTAGCGATAAATTTTAGTGTGGATATTTCTTTTTTGGTCAATCTACTATTGATATATCTCTTCTTTACTATATACGCTATATTTCATTCCAAATATTCAACTTTGTAACATGATTGTGGATGTGAATTAATAACGATTTTAAAAAATTGGATGCCCCAAAAGTGTAAAATTACAGTGTTTTGACCAGCAAAAATTTTTAGTGTGTACTTACACAACCAGAAAAAAATATTTGGTATTTACATATATTTCTAGTGAAATATTCACACTCAGAGCCTTTTTACCAAATTGGAAGTGGTATTTGAAGAATACAAATATCCATAACTCATGAAAGAAGTAAATCAATATATTTGTACTTGATAGTAAGCTACATATAGGTGTTAGTATTCCTTGCCTGGAGATAAATATAATATTGGCTGAACCTAAGACAATTAAGCATATCGTAATTAGAACTTGGGGTATCGGATACTCGGTTTTTTAGACCCAGCAGTGACAAGCAATACTAAACAATTGTATCAAATTCCAAGTTGAAATTATTCTGCAATCAATTATATGTATTGTGTCGTGGTTGTGCTTGAATAGTAAGTGGTTACGTTTAGTAATTTACACATTCTGCTGGCTGGGCAACAGTAAAACTGTACACATTCTGTACTCACAAACAATTACACTAATCCCAGTTTCAGTATGCAGTGTAATTTCAGTTAGTATGGCACAAGTCTAGTCCTGGTGGTCAACAAGGTAGGTTGAGGTAGCCAGTTTGCTGTATCTGATGTGATTCAAATGAAATGTCGTTTTTTATTACCTACTCCGTAGCAGAACAACCTGCGTTTTAGTATATATTACTATTTATTCAACATGAAAAATCTGCTGAAACTACAGCAACCATGTTGATGCATAATTACCAAGTTTTAGCTTTTAATTGTGGAATATTAGAACACATGGCTGACTTTCTTTACAGACTAGTCAAGCAGCATTGTTCAAGAGAAATACCTATATCAACTCAGTAGAGAGTAACGATGCTGATCAGTACGATTATTTTCAATGCCAGCTCACGGTATTTCAACGGACATCACTAAACACTTGACAAGAAATGGTTAATAATTGATTGTCAACCTTTATATATCCAATTACATTATTTGTTTGTCAACTTCTATTAGTAGCAATGACCTATTTCAATGCAATGACGAGATAAGATACCATCAGCTACTCCATCCTTTCCAAAACCCGTTCAACTAGTTCAGGTTGTGAACGGAAATCATCTAATATGAGTAGAACCGAGAACCATGTACGGGCCCTATATCTACGGTCTTAATTGTCGATTTTTGCAGTTACATGTTGATACAATAGAGTATCAAGGCGGCAAATTGTCGGTCTTCAAATGATTTTGATTGAATTCTAACAGTTGTGGTGACAGGGAATAGAGTTGAGGTAGATATATCTGGTGCGTGGGTATATTTTCTTCTGTCGGTATGGGTGAATACTCACATGTAGGCTGCTGAAGACTCAGTTTGACATACATACAATTGGGATTTATTGCTTTTGGGACAAAAAAAAAGAATATTTTCAAATTGAATTTTCATCGCGCTAGTACAAATTGCGTAAATTTAACACCCTAGCCCTGGTTGAAAAAACTGGATTTCAAGCTTTATACAATTTGGCCATTTCCGCCTAACCCTTGTGGAATATAGAAATTTTATACATTTTACTCATAAATACTGCAAAACAATGATATCTGAAGTATTGAACACAATACTGGCGATGAGAATTTTGAGGCTTTTACGGGCCCAAACATGAATCAGCTATCGAAATTGAGACTCAATGAAATTTCAAGGTCATAGAAATATATAAACTATCGATTAACTTGATCCAATTATGTTTTGAAAAAACACCGAAGATAGATGGGTTTTTGAGAGGTGTATTTCGTCGGACGCTTAGTCGCAATATGTGTATATTTTAGATCAGCTGTTATTATGTGTACAAATGTCAGTATTTACTGGGTTAGTAATCATTTCAAACATATTTGCAATTCATAGATAACTGATCACATTTCTTGCTGTGCTACCATTGGCCATAATGATCTGTAAAGCCAAATTAGGAAGACTTTCTACCAGAGATGTGTATTCCTGTTGCTCGAGAGCTAGGATAAGGGCCTTCAATGATTGGAAACACCACTTGTACACAATTGAAAAGATTAAAACCAAGATTGTGCAAAGAGATTGCCAAAGTAGCTGTCATACATTTTTAAACTTCAGAAATAAAATGAAAAAGTAGATATATAATCCTATTGCAATACGCTGAAAATATATATTACAATTGTGTACTTCTTCTCTGGCGGTATTCGTGCTACTGATAGTACTGTTACAAAGAAATCAACCGATATGTGTCCAAATGTATACAGCGTTACATATCTGCATTCATTGCGGTCCTTGTGAATGCTTTGTAGGTGATTCGGTGCCCTTTCACGGTCGCGGGCTGTTGGACTTCAAGTGATTCAGCGAATGGTCGAGCGGTTATAACATCTAAAAGTCAGAATCAATTGGGTTCGTCGTTCATGTGAGAAATAAAAGTTTCGTTCCATCTTTCATTCTGAATGGGTGAACATTCTGAGCTATGTGGAATATCGTTTACTGACTTGAATATAGAATCTTGTAATTTTTCAACTGGGACGGGTAACTGTATGGTAGTCAAGAGAGGTTTGCTTATTGTAGTAAGAAAAGATCTCGTGGCAAAAACCGAGTAATGAAGTGTCTACATGATTAAAATTTGAAAATCGGTTGAGCAATTGATGACATGGCAATTCCAGTTCAACTAGACAGTAGAATATTATTGACGGCAATACTGAGTATTGATTTGCTTTGAAAAACCAACTGAGCATTAAACGAATATATATCAGTATATTCAGCCGTTCGTCAGCAAAATCCCAAAAGTTCTCAAGTCTTGACAAAATGATCAATTTCGACAAAAAAATTTTTGCTTTTTTTTTTACAAGCTTAAACGATGAAAAATATCAAAAAATAGGGAGTAGCAAATTATGAAGAAGGGGAGACATTGACAAGCCCAGAAAAAACACAAAAAACAAACTGTCACGTGAATGAAACGTGAGTGTACCGTGATATAAACGTGATACTACGTTTAAACATTTTCATGAGTACATTCAGCCGTTTGTCAACATAATCTTCCAGCTATGAAAGTCTTGAGAAAATGGTCAATATCGACCAAAAAAATTTTTTTTTTGGTTAAATAGTTTAAACGATCGAAAATTCGAAAAAACGTAGTGTAGCAAATTATCAAAACGCGGAGAGACCGTTAAGGCAAGGAAATACGAATAAACGTGTAAATGCACGTGAGTAAAACGTGATACGCTGTAATGGCTGTGAAAACTTTTCATTAGTACATTGACCAATAGTTAAGCTGATAGCTGATACAGCCGTGCGTCGACCAAAAATCCCGGCTATGTAAGTCTTTACAAAATGGTCAATTTCGACAAAAAAAAAAATTTTTTTTGTTTAATGGTTGAAATGATGGAAAATTCGATACAACGTCATGTAGCAAATTTTCTAAACCTGGAGACGTCGATAAGACAAGGAAAACCGACAAAAACTAATACAAACGTGATAGAAACGTGATGCCATTTGAGAACCACGTGATGAAAGTTAAATA
Source organism: Magnusiomyces suaveolens (assembly GCA_900642975.1). NCBI lineage: Eukaryota > Fungi > Ascomycota > Dipodascomycetes > Dipodascales > Dipodascaceae > Magnusiomyces > Magnusiomyces suaveolens. Next base: position 2,567,738 of record CAAAMA010000004.1, read on the forward strand.
TATTAAATAGTACAACCATGTATAACTCAGCGCAAATATTAGCCAAAAGCAGCACCATTCATCTTTAAACGCTAGCATAACCCATGAATATAATTATTACTTGTAATACAAATGAGTATTAGTATATTCCAGTGCGTAATAGTATTACGAAAAAAAGTTGTTGTAGACTGGGCTTCAACAGGAACGATTAAAATGATGCTAAATACGATTCATAACTTTGAAGCCAGGTGGTGATAACTATTTTTAGTGTATTGCGACATTTAGTTAGGCGACAAATATTCAAGGTTTGGTGGCAGGTTCCGTGGTCAATAGTATTAGGCCATCTTGGGTGACTAAGACATACATTCTTCTCTGAAACATGGGTACTCCATTTCTTTTTACTTTTTATTCCTTCTTATCTCCATACCTTTACTCATTCTTTTATTTCAGTATTACATATTATATTTTCCATTCGATTCTTTTTTATGGCACTTTCCATTTACTTGCAATATACTAAGATCGTCGATGTTTAATTATGACATGATGATGATATAATTCATAATTTCCATACTCCACTGATCATGTGTCCTTTTCACAGTGTTGCCAAAAAACTATCCAGCATCGGTAAAGAACAGCGATAAGACAAACCACGGCGATGATGGTTACCTCAGATGCCAATGGATGCCTTATTGTGTACCGATCATCTACTGCTGTCCGCTATCGTCTTGAGTACCACATCTATAACCGTGTAATCTGGGATCGGAAACAACCGTCGACTCAATTCGTTGATTAGAATTGTCTGGGTCAGTCTTGTGCGAGCTGAAGGTGGTTTTGATAAGGTGAAAGAGGTAATCTTGCTGCTCCAGTCTATTATATATTGTGCAACCACTGTGAGTGCCGAATTCATCCCTTTAGTGGCGAACGGAGCTGTCACTGTCGGACAATTTTGCAACTTGCCATCGCTTCCAACCGTATGATGCAATACAATCTGACTGGAGCCTTTCCTTCTCGCTCCAGAGCTAGAGATACGTTACTTCCACAGCCCGATGAACCCGGTCCATCGTCACCAGCGCCTTAGACCCGGGTTCCTGCAACAATTGTTATCGCCTGTTCGATAAAGATGTGCAACTATTATAATTCTTGAAGCGATGACAATACAGACACTATAGTCATACACTGAAGGCATGGATATACATGGAAGTGAACAAAATCTGGTGTATGCGGTAAAAAAACACGTGCTTACCCGGTGGAAAAGCCGCGGGTCAGGCAAAGCATAAACCTGACAGCTTTTCCAGCACAATTGAGCTATTGATGAGGTCTTGACAGATGTTTTGCTGTCAGACTGCTCAAACAAGCGGTTTTTTTTGAAAAAAACTGGAATTCAATAAATAATTGGTCATAAAACACGTGGAACGATATTTTACGCTCCGCCGAGACCAGTTATGCCAAAACAATAACGCTCCAAGTTTTTTTTTCAACAGGGTGAGTTTCGGTCAGAGTTCTTTGAATAAAAAGTTCGTATTTACGTCCTATCCAGCGCCACGAGCTTCAAAATGCTTGAAAATTGGTATATGGGAAGCTGAATATATTTTTTTTCGGTGTTGTAAATTAAAGTTTTTGCTGGGGCTCGGCAAAGTCGATTTAATAACGGCTTTATTCATTCCTTTGTCCCAAAAAGATAACCCATTTTTAGATTGTTTGAGTGATGAAGTCGGATATATACCTCATTTGGTCGATATAAACCGTTAGATACTTTCTTTACCATATAAACTATAAATGTATCTAATTCTTTAACTTCCTAACATCAGTGTTGATGGAATTAATAACGAATTTGAAGAATTATATGCCCCAGATGTGTAAAGCTACAGTTTTCTGCCTAGCGATAAATTTTAGTGTGGATATTTCTTTTTTGGTCAATCTACTATTGATATATCTCTTCTTTACTATATACGCTATATTTCATTCCAAATATTCAACTTTGTAACATGATTGTGGATGTGAATTAATAACGATTTTAAAAAATTGGATGCTTCAAAAGTGCAAAATTACAGTGTTTTGACCAGCAAAAGTTTTAGTGTGTACTTACAAAACCATAAAATATATATGACATATACACATATTTCTAGCAAAATGATCATACTCAACACTTTTTTTTCAAATTATTAACGTTATTTTCGAAATAAAAATACGAACAACTGATGTTAGTAGTGATTAATTATTTTCGAGCTTGACCTAGGGCTACCCGCCGATAGTTCTATGACGAGCATCTTGTAAAAATTTATTTTGGCCACATCTAATACAATTAATCCTATTCTATTTCGAACTTTCCGTATTTCCTATTCCGTTTTTACGATTCGACATTGACGAATCAAATTACTTGATTTAATCTACGATGTCGTCGAAGTTATTTTGCAATCAATTTTATGTATTGTGTGGGGTTGTGCTTGAATAGTAAGTGGTTATGTTTACTGCGGACGGTTGGGCATTATGGCATTCGGTGAAAAGTCCAGCGGGTATGGCATCTAGAAGTGAGAATGGATTGGGGACGGCTTGAATATGGGTGTTGGAAGTTGGATTTGGCGTTGGAGTTGGCTTTGATCCAAGTGGTGTAAGTTGGAATTGGCTTTGATCCAGGTAGTGGGAGTTGGGTTTGGCTTTGATCCAGATGGTGGATCTACAAATCGACCGCTCTGTCTGAATGGGTCAACAGTCCACGTTATCTTGATTGTCAGTTTCCGACTCTAGAATACAGAGTATTCTCATTTTTCAACTGGGACTAGTAAATCTGTAGCCATCAAGATAGATATTGTAAAGTACCGAAAAAAGCTCTCGTGGAGAAAACCGATTAATTAATTGTCGACACGGTTAAATCTCGAAAATCGATTCAACCATTGATGACATGGCAATTCCAGTTCAACTAGACAGTAAAATATTATTGACGGCAATACTGAGTATTGATTTGCTTTGAAAAATCAACTGAGCATTAAACCAATATATATCAGTATATTCAGCCGTTCGTCAGCAAAATCCCAAAAGTTCTCAAGTCTTGACAAAATGATCAATTTCGACAAAAAAATTTTTGCTTTTTTTTTTACAAGCTTAAACGATAAAAAATATCAAAAAATGGGGAATAGCAAATTATGAAGAAGGGGAGACATCGATAATCCCAGAAAAAACAAAAAAAAGATACGTTCACGTGAATAAAATGTGACACAAACGTGATATAGGCGTGATACAACGTTTAAAAATTTTCATTAGTACATTCAGCAGTTTGTCAACAAAATTTTGCAACTATGAAAGTCTTGACAAAATGGTCAATATCGACCAAAAAAATTTTTTTTTTGGTTAAATAGTTCAAATAGTCGAACATTCGAAAAAACTTAGTGTAGCAAATTATCAAAACGCGGAGAGACCGTTAAGCCAAGAAAAAACAAACAAAAGTAAAAATGCACGTGAGTATAACGTGATATCCATTGTTGTCTGTGAAAATATTTCATTAGTATATTGACCAATAGTTAAGCTGATAGCTGATGCAGCCGTGCGTCGACCTACTTTCCCCGGCTATGTAAGTCTTTACAAAATGGTCAATTTCGAGAAAAAATTTTTTTTTTTTGTTTAATGATTGAAATGATGCAAAATTCAAAAAAACGTAGTCTGGCAAATTATCTAAATCGGGAGATGTCGATAAGGTAAGGAAAACCACAAAAAACCACAAAAAACGTGACATAAACGTGATGCCATATGATGCTCACGTGATGCTAGTGAAATATGTTCTAGTACAACCGTTTATAACTTTGCACAAATATTAGCCAAAAGCAGCACCATTCATCTTTAAACGCTAGCATAACCCATGAATATAATTATTACTTGTAATAAAAATGAGTATTAGTATATTCCAGTGCGTAATCGTATTAAAAAAAAAATTGTTGTAGGCTGGGCTTCAACAGGAACGATTGAAATGATGATAAATATGATTCATGGCCATCAAGTCAAGTGATAACAATTTTTAGTGTATTGCGACATTTAGTCAGGCTACAAATATTCAAACCCTGGTGGGAGGTTCTGTGGTCAATGGTATTGGAGAGGACATCATGGGTAACTAAGACATACGTTCCTCTCTGAAACATAGGTACTCCATTTTTTTTCTTTTTATTCCTTCTTCCCTCCATACCTTTACTCATTCTTTTATTTCAGTATTACATATTATATTTTCCATTCGATTCTTTTTTATGACACTTTCCATTTACTTGCAATATACTAAGATCGTCGATGTTTAATTATGAAATGATGATGATATAATTCATAATTCCCATACTCTATTGATCATGTGTCCTTTTATTAGTGTTGCCAAGGGACTATCCAGTATTGATAGAGAACAGCGATACGACAATCCACGGCGATGATGGTTACCTCAGAACCCAATGTATGCCTTATTTTGTACCGATCATCTACTGCTCCCCGCTACCGCTTTGAGTACCACCTCTATAACCGTCTCATCTGGTATCGGAAACAAACGTCGGCTCAAATCCTTTATTGGAACTAGTTAGGTCAGTATTATGTGAGCAGACACTGGTTTCGGTAAGGTGAATGACCTTATATTGCTGCTCCAGCCTATTATATTTTGTGCAACCACTGTGAGTGCCGAATTCATCGCTTTATTGGCGAACGGAGCTGGTACTGTCGGACAATTTTGCAACTTGCCATCGCCTCCAACCGTATGATGGAATACAATCTGACTGGAGCCTCTTCTTCTCGCCCCAGAGCTAGAGATACGTTACTTCCACAGCCCGATGGTCTTGGTCTACCGTCACTAGCACCCTAAATAGGGGTTCCGGCAACAATTGCTATCACCTGTTGGATGAAGATGTTCAATCATTGCAATTGCTGAAGCGGTAACTATACACACACTATGGTCATAGACTCAGGACATAGGACTTACATCAACTGAACAAATTGTGGTGAGAGCATGTGAGATTCACGTGCACACCCGGTTGGCACAAACTGAGAATCAGGTATAGCATTAACTTGAAAGCTTCTCCAGCACAATCCAGCTACTGTTGAGGTCTTGAACGATTTTAAAAAATTGAAAACTACTAAAAAAATCTTTTTCTGGAAAAAGACCGGAAATCGATTGGAAATGGGTGAAAAAACATGCTGTCGGATTTTTTTTGCTCCGCCGGGACCCGTAAGACCAAAGCAATAACGCTGCGAGTTTTTTTTCAACAGGGTGATTTCCTGTCATAATTTTGCAAAAAAAGTTCGCATTTACGTCCTATACAGCACCACGAGCTGCAAAAAGCTTGCAAATTGGTATATGGGAAGGTCCATATGTGCAATTTCGGTGTTGAAATTCTGGATTTCGCCGAAACTCTAAAAACTTGATTTAATAACGGGAAACCACATTGACTTGTCTCAAAAAGGTGATTCATTATCTTATTATTTTGTTGAAAAAGTATAGTAAATATTTTCATTGGTTAATTAAGTAGTGCTATAGTTATTCTGTACCTTGTAACCTATATTATATTTAATTTTAAACTTTGTTGCATCATTGTGCATGGAGATATTCACGATTGCGAACTTTTGCTTGCCTCAAATGGGTAATATTACAGTCTGTCACAGGTCATATGACCAGCAACAATTTTTCCACTAATATTTCACAACTTGAAAACTATACGGCGTATACATATATTTCTAGTAAAATGATGATACTCCATGATATTTTGCACATTTTCATTGGCGTTTGGAGAATGGGTAACATTTTTCCCCATTTTTGTATTCCTTGTTCTTTCCATACTTTTACTCATATTTTTATTTCAGTATTATATTGTTTATTCTTCATTCTATTCTTTTTCTTTGATACTACCCATCAGCTACTGGCAATATGCTACAAGCGTTGAAGTTTAATTAAAGGATGATGTACTAATTCATAATTTTCATAGTCGCTTGCCTCTTCTATGGGTTCCATAATCCACTGAACATGAGTCCTTTTCTCCGCATTGCCAAACGACTATTCAATGTCGGTACTATCATCGATAGTCAACAGCGATAAGACAATTGATGTTGATTATACTGCTGTCAGTCACCACAGTATGGCTAGTTGTTAAGCGATTATCTTCCTGGATCCGCTTTGAACTCCGCCGATATAACCGCTACATCTGGACTTGGAAACAAACGTCGACTTAATCTGTTCATTTGAATCATTTGAATCATTTGGGTCAGTCTTATTGAAGTCGATGCTAATTTCAAAAAGGTGAATGAGCTACACTTGCTACCCTGGCGTTCTTTATCTTGTTCAACCACTGTCAGCACCAAATTGATCTCCGTGGTGGCGACCAGAGCTGACACTGTCCGACTGTTTTTTCACTTGCCATCCCCTCTTACCATATGACCGAGTTCAATATGACTGCTGCGTATTTACGTCGCCCCAGCTCTAGAGATATGGTACCTCCACAGCACAATGGTTCCGGTACACTGGCTCCAGCACACTAAAACCGTTTTCCGGCAACTAAATCATTCCTTTTTTGATGGCGATGTTTATTCATTACAATTGTTGACGCCATGACTTTACTAGTGCTATCGTCATACCCTGAAGACATGGAATTCCACCAAGTGAACAAAATCTGGTGTAAGCAGGTAAAAAACACGTGCTTACCCGCCGGCAAAGCCGAGGGCGAGGCAAAGCATAAACCTGACAGCTTTTCCAGCACAATTGAGCTATTGATGAGGTCTTGACAGATGTTTTGCTGTCAGACTGCTCAAACAAGCGGTTTTTTTCAAAAAAAAAACCGGAATTCAATAAATAATTGGTCATAAAACACGTGGAACAATATTTTACGCTCCGCCGGGACCGGTTATGCCAAAACAATAATGCTCCAAGTTTTTTTTTCAACAGGGTGAGTTTCGGTCAAAGTTCTTTGAATAAAAAGTTCGTATTTACGTCCTATCCAGCGCCACGAGCTTCAAAATGCTTGAAAATTGGTATATGGGAAGCTGAATATATGTTTTTTCGGTGTTGTAAATTAAAGTTTTTGCCGGGGCTAGGCAAAGTCGATTTAATAACGGCTTTATCCATTTCTTTGTCCCAAAATGGTAACCCATTTTTAGATTGTTTGAGTGATGAAGTCGGATATATACCTCATTTGGTCGATATAAACCGTTAGATACTTTCTTTACCATATAAACTATAATTTTATCTAATCCTTTAACTTCCTAACATCAGTGTTGATGGAATTAATAACGACTTTGAAGAATTGTATACCCCAGACGTGTAAAACTACAGTTTTCTAACTAGGGAAAAATTTTAGTGTGGATATACCATTTTTGGTTAATAGAATATTGATATATATCTTTTTTACCTCATCAGCTATATTTCATTCCAAATATTTAACTTTGTAACATCATTGTGGATGTGAATTAATAACGATTTTACAAATTTGGATGCCCCAAAAGTGTAAAATTACAGTGTTTTGGCCAGCAAAGATTTTTAGTGTGTACTTACACAGCCATATAAAATATATGGTACTTACATACATTTCTAGCAAAATGATCACACTCAGTACTTTTTTTACTAAATCTCAAGCGGTCTTCGAAGAATGAAAACAAGAAAGACTGATCTAGTAGTGATAGATTATTTTCGAGCTTGACTTTGAGCTGCCCGCCGATATTTCCATGACGAGCATCTAATAAATATTTATCTAGGCCACATCTAATACAATTAATCATATTGTATTCCGAACTTTCCGTATTCCATATTCCGTTTTTCCAATCCGACATTGACGAATGAAAGTACTCGATTGTATCTACGATGTTGTCGAAATTATTTTGCAATCAATTTTTTGTATTGTGTGGGGTTGTGCTTGAATAGTAAGTGATTACGTTTACTGCGGACTGTTGGGCATTATGACATTCCGTGAATAGTCCAGTGGTTATGGCATCTAGAAGTGAGAATGGATTGGGGACGGCTTGAATATGGGTGGTGGAAGTTGGATTTGGAATTGGCTTTGATCCAAGTGGTGTAAGTTGGGTTTGGTTTTGATCCAGGTGGTGGATATACGGATCGACCGCTCTGTATGAATAGGTCAACAGTCTTTTTTACATTGATCCTCGTTTGCCGACGCTAGAATACAGAGTATTGTAATTTTTCAACTGGGACTGGTAACTCTCTCACCGTCAGAATAGTATTAATATTGGAGTGCCGAAAGCTCTCGTGTCAAAAACCGATTAATTAATTGTCGACATGGTGAAAATTCAAAAATCAGTTAAACAATTGATGACATGGCAATTCCAGTTCAACTAGACAGTAGAATATTATTAACGGCTAGACTGAGTATTGATTTGCCTGGAAAAATCAACTTAGCATTAAATCACGATTTATAAGTATATTCAGCCGTTCGTCAGCAAAATCCCAAAAGTTCTCAAGTCTTGACAAAATGGTCAATTTCGACAAAAAAATTTTTGCTCTTTTTTTACAAGCTTAAACGATAAAAAACATCAAAAAATGGGGAGTAGCAAATTATGAAGAAGAGAAAACATCGATAAACCCAGAAAAAACGGATAAAACAAATTATCACGTGGGTGCCACGTGATACAACGTTCAAATATTTTCATTAGTATATTCAGCCGTACATCTACATAATTTCCCAACTTTGTAAGTCTTTGGAAAATGGTCGATATCGACAAAAAATAATTTTTTTTGGTTAAATAGTGTAAATGATTGAAATTTTGAAAAAACTTAGTGTAGCAAATTATCAAAACGCAGAGACGCCGTAAAGGCAAGGAAAACGGAAAAAAACAAGAATAAGCGTGATTAAAACGTGATATCACGTGCAAACATTTTTCAATAGTACATTTAGCCGTTCATCTACAAAATCTCCCTACAATGCAAGTCTTGACAAAATGATCAATTTCGACAAAAAAAATTATTTTTTTGGTAAAATAGTTGAAATGATGCAGAATTCAAAAATAATCAGTGTAGCAATTTATCAAAACGCAGAGACACTGTTAAGGCAAGAAAAACAGGGAAGAACGGAAAAAAGCGTGATGAAAACGTGATGCCACGTGGTACTCACGTGTTAGCTGTAAATATTTTTCGTTACTCTAATTACCAATAGTTCAGATGATAACAGTAAAACGAACCACAAAACATCATAATAAACTACTGTAACTGATGAATAAAAAGATACCCATGAACAATAAATCTTGCAAAATGTTGGTGGATCATAGTATTAAATAATTTTTTTTGCTTTAGGCTAGGCTTTCACAGGAACGACTAAAAGGATGCTAAGTACGATTCATGACCTTGAAGCCAGGTAATGATAACTATTGCTAGTGTATTGCGGCATTTAGTCAAGCTAAAAATGATATCCAAGCCTAGGTGACAGTTTGCTGGGCCTCTAGTTATGGGGAAGCAATTTGGGATGGCAATTAAACGGTTTTGTATTGGGGTGTTTTGAAAATGGGTAACATTTTTCCACATTTTTCTATTCCTTCTTCTTTCCATACTTTTACTCATACTTCTATTTTAGGATCACATTTTTTATTCTTCATTCTATTCATTTTCTTTGATACTATTCATCAGCTACTTGCAATGTACTACAAGCGTTGAAGTTTAATTATGAAATGATGACGTTCTAATTCATACTTTCCATATTCTCTTGCCTCTACTGAGCGTTCCATACTCCACCAAACATGTCTCTTTTTCTTAGTATTGCCAAAGGGCTATCCAGCATCGGTTACAATATCGATAATGAACCGCGATAAGACAATCCACGTTGATTATACTGCCGTCAGTCTCTAAAGCATGGTCAGCTCCTAAGCAATTGCCTATGCCTACCTCATACCGCTTAGAATGTCGCCGATATAACCGATGCATCTCGACTCGGAAACAAACGTCGACCCAAATCTTTTATGAGAACCAGTTGGTCAGTCTTGCGCGAGCAGACACTGGTTTTGATAAGGTAAATGAGCAAACCTTGCTGCTCCGGTGTACTTTATCTCGTGCAATCACTATTGACGCCAAATTGATTTATCTGGTGACGACCAGAGCACGCACCGATTGACAATTTGTAACCCTGCTTTCATTCCCTACAGTATGATGGTGTTCAATCTGACTGCTGCCTATTCACATTGCTCCAACAATAGAGATATGGCACATCCACACCACAATGATTCCTGTCCATCGTCACCGGCTCACTACCAACGTGTTCCGGCAACAAATCCTTTTTCTTGTTTACTAATGATGTTTATTCATTACAATTTTTGAAGCTATGACTATACGGATACTATATTCATACACTGAAGACATGGAATTCCACCAAATGAAGATAATCTGGTGTAAGCGGATAAAAAACACGTGCTTACCCGGCGGAAAAGCCGAGGGCCAGCCAGAGCATTAACCTGACAGCTTTTCCAGCACAATTGAGCTATTGACGAGATCTTGACAGAAAATTGGCTGTGAGACTGCTCAAAAAAGCGTTTTTTTTAAAGAAAACCCGGAATTTAATAGGTAATTGGGTAAAAAACATGTTGCGCGATAGTATACGCTCTGTTGAGACCGGTTATGCCAAAACAATAACGCTCCAAGTTTTTTTCAACAGGATGAGTTCCGGTCATAGTTCCTTGAAAAAAAAGCTTGCATTTACGTCTTATTCAGCACCAACAGCTTCAAAATGCTTGAAAATTGGTATATGGGAAGATGTATATGTGTTTTTTCGGTGTTGTAAATTAAAGTTTTTGCCGGGGCTCGGCAAAGTCGATTTAATAACGGCTTTATCCATTCCTTTGTTCCAAAAAGATAACCCATTTTTAGATTGTTTGAGTGATGAAGTCGGATATATACCTCATTTGGTCGATATAAACCGTTAGATACTTTCTTTACCTTATAAACTATAAATTTATCTAATTCTTTAACTTCCTAACATCAGCGTTGATGGAAATAATAACGAATTTGAAGAATTGTATGCCCCAAACGTGTAAAGCTACATTTTTCTGATTAGCAAAGAATTTTAGTGTGGATATTCCTCTTTAGGTGAATATACTATTAATTTATCTCTTCCTTACTATGTATGCTATATTTCATTCCAAATATTCAACTTTGTGACATCAGTGTGGATGGGAATTAATAACGATTTTAAAAAATTGGATGCCCCAAAAGTGTAAAATTACTGTGTTTTGACCAACGAAATTTTTAGTGCGTACTTACACAGCCATATACAATATATGATATTTACATATATTTCTAGCTAAATGATCGCACCAAGCCATTTTTATTCAAATTTTGAGAGGTATTTGAAAATTAAAGATATGAATACATGACTCTAGAAGCCATTAAGTAGATTTGCACTTGGGTTCGAGCTATGTGACAATATTGATATGACGTTCATCCAGTTAAAATTTATCTTGACCACATCGAAGACAATTAATCATATTATCACCAGGATTTGTAGTATTCTAGAGTCCGGTTTTGGTGCCGACAGTGACACGCAATACTCTAAAATTATATTTTCAATGTAGGCAAAATTGTTTTGCGATCAATTCTATTTATTGTGTCGTGGTTGTGGTTGTATAGTAACTGGTTACGTTTATTATTTTTCTGATTGTTCAGTTTGGGCAACGACACCACCGTCCACTTTTTGTATTCATCTACGATTACACCAATGCTAGTTTCTGTGGGCGACGTAGTTGCAATACTTATCGTGTAGGATTTGTCGCGGTAGTTAACAAGGTAGTTTGACGTAGTCTATGGGCTGAACGTGAACTGGTTCCTAATGAAAACTATGTTTTTTTTTTACCATTCCACTACTGACTAACCAGTATTATTGACTATATGTCATTATCAATGCAAGCTTTTTAATCCATTGGTACAGTAGCAACATTCTTAATACTCAATTACAATAATAATGCCTTTTATTTGGGCATATAGGAATACATGATTGACGTTTTTTGAAGACCAGCCCAGCAGCGTTACTCAACAGATATACTTGTATCAACTCAGTGTAGAGTAACAAGGTCAATCGGTACGGTTGTTTTCAATGTCAGCTCACGGTATCTCAATGACCATCGCTAAACAGTTGTCAAGGAATGATTAATAATTGATTGCCAACCGATAAATAACCAATTTCATAACCTCTTCGTCAATACTATTGATATAAATCACCGATTTAAATTTGTGACGGAATAGAATACCATCAGCCACTTCTCTTCCGAAACCCGTTCAAGTCGTTCAGGTTGTAAACGGAAATCGACCAATATCAGTAGAACCATGTACAGGTCTTTACATCTACAGTCTCAATTGTCGATTTTTACAGCTGCTTTTAAATACTATTCAATATCATAGCGGCGGACTGTCGATATTCAAGTGATTTTGATTGAATTCCAACAGTTATGGTGACAGAGAGTAGAGTTGAGGTAGATATATCTGGTGTGTGGGTATATTTTCTTCTGTCGGTATGTGTGTATACTCACCGATGTAGATCGTTGAACACTTAGTTTGACATACATACAATTGGGATTTATTGTTATTCGGACAAAATAATAGAATTTTTTCAAATTGAATTGTCATCACGCTAGTACAAATTGCATAATTGTCACACCCTAGCCCTTGCCGAAAAAACAGGTTTTGAAGCTTTATAAAAATTGTTCAATTTCACCTAACCCTTGTGGAATATATATATGTCATACATTTTACTCAAAAATTTGTGCGATGCACAACCATGATATCTAAAAAATTGAGCACAGTATTGGCGATCAGTATTTTCTGAGTTTTACCAGCTTAAACATGAATTATCCATTGAATATTGATAATGAATAAAATTTTAATGTTATAGAAATATACACAAATATATACACTATCAATTAACTTGATCCAATTGTGTTTTGAAAAACTACCCAATATGTATGGGCTTTTCAAAGGTGTATTTGGTAGCACGCTTTCCACCGGTAAGTGTAAATCCAATACCAGCTCATGGTATCTGAACAAACATCACTACCAACTGACTTGCCAATCATAAATATATTGTCAATTCTTGTGTAAACAATTCGATCAATTTGGATTTAACCCCCTGGCTAACAATGACCGATTTGAATCCAGTGGTGGTATGACTGTTGAGTTACTGTTGCTAATCATCTTTGCATTAACTGAATATATACCAGTACATCCAGCCGTTCGTCTACCAACTCTCCCAACAGTAACAGTCTTAACAAAATGGTCAATTTCGACAAAAAAAAAAAAAAATTTTGTTTAATCGTTTAAATGATGAAAAATTTGAAAAAACGTAATGTAGAAAATTATTAAAACGCAGAGACACCGTTAAAACAAGAAAAATGAGAAAAAACAAAACAGGCGTGATTTAAACGTGATAACACGTGCAAACATTTTTCAATAGTACATTTAGCCGTTCATCTACAAAATCTCCCTACAATGCAAGTCTTGACAAAATGATCAATTTCGACAAAAAAAATTATGTTTTTGGTAAAATAGTTGAAATAATGCAGAATTGAAAAAACTTAGTGTAGCAATTTATCAAAACGCAGAGACACTGTTAAGGCAAGGAAAACAACTAAAAACAATATAAGGCGTGACTAAAACGTGATGTCACATGAAGACCTCGTGCTGACTGTGAATATTTTTCATTACTACAATTACCAATAGTTTAGCTGATAGCAGCAAAACAAACATAAAAATACCATAAAAAACTACTGTAACTGATGAATAAAAAGTTACCCATTAAAACTAAATATAGAAAAATGTCAGTGCATAATAGTATTAAGTAAAATAATTTTGCTTTAGACTGGGCTTCCGCAAGAACGACTAAAATAAAGCTAAATACGATTCATGGCCTTGATGCCAGGTGGTGATAACTATTGTTAGTGTATTGCGGCATTTAGTCAAGCGAAAATTAATATCCAAGCCTAGATGGTAGGTTGCTTGGCCTCTAGTTATGGGGAAGTAACCTGGGGTGGAAATTATACAAGTTTGTATTGGCTCATTGAAACATGCGTAACTTTTTCCCCATTTTTTTATTCCTTTTTCTTTCCATACTGTTACTCATACATCTATTTCAGGATTACATTTTTTATTCTCATTCTATTCATTTCCTTTGATACTACCCATCAACTAATTACACGATACTACGAGCGTCGATGTTTAATTATGAAATGATGATGATATAATTCATAATTCCCATACTCTATTGATCATGTGTCCTTTTATTAGTGTTGCCAAGGGACTATCCAGTATTGATAGAGAACAGCGATACGACAATCCACGGCGATGATGGTTACCTCAGAACCCAATGTATGCCTTATTGTGTACCGATCATCTACTGCTGTCCGCTACCGCTTTGAGTACCACCTCTATAACCGTCTCATCTGGTATTGGAAACAAACGTCGGCTCAAATCCTTTATTGGAACTAGTTAGGTCAGTATTATGTGAGCAGACACTGGTTTCGGTAAGGTGAATGACCTTATATTGCTGCTCCAGCCTATTATATCTTGTGCAACCACTGTGAGTGCCGAATTCATCGCTTTATTGGCGAACGGAGCTGGTACTGTCGGACAATTTTGCAACTTGCCATCGCCTCCAACCGTATGATGGAATACAATCTGACTGGAGCCTCTTCACCTCATCCCAGAACTAGAGATACGTTACTTCCACTGCCCGATGAATTCTGTCCATCGTCACCAGCGCCAGAGATCCGGGTTTTTGCAACAATTGCTATCACCTGTTGGATGAAGATGTTCAATCATTGCAATTCCTGAAGCGGTGACGACACAGACACTATAGTCATAGACTGAAGACATGAAAATCACATCAACTGAACAAATTGTGGTGAGAGCATGTGAGATTCACGTGCACACCCGGTTGGTACATACTGAGAATCAGGTATAGCATTAACTTGAAAGCTTCTCCAGCACAATCCAGCTACTGTTGAGGTCTTGAAAGATTTTAAAAAATTGAAAACTACTAAAAAAATCTTTTTCTGGAAAAAGACCGGAAATCGATTGGAAATGGGTGAAAAAACATGTTGTCGGATTTTTTTTGCTCCGCCGGGACCCGTAAGACCAAAACAATAACGCTGCGAGTTTTTTTTCAACAGGGTGATTTCCTGTCATAATCTTGCAAAAAAAGTTCGCATTTACGTCCTATACAGCACCACGAGCTGCAAAACGCTTGAAAATTGGTATATGGGAAGGTCCATATGTGCACTTTCGGTGGTGGAATTTCGGATTTCGCCGAAGCTCTACAAACTCGATTTAATAACGGGAAACCACATTGCTTTATCTCAAAATGGTGATTCATTATCTTAGTATTTTGTTGAAAAAGTATAGTAAATACCTTCATTGGTTAATAAAGCAGTGCTATAGTTATTCTGTACCTTGTAACCTATTTTATATTTAATTTTAAACTTTGTTGCATCATTGTGCATGGAGATATTCACGATTGCGAACTTTTGCTTGCCTCAAATGGGTAATATTACAGTCTGTCACAGGTCATATGACCAGCAACAATTTTTCCACTAATATTTCACAACTTGAAAACTATACGGCGTATACATATATTTCTAGTAAAATGATGATACTCCATGATATTTTGCACATTTTCATTGGCGTTTGGAGAATGGGTAACATTTTTCCCCATTTTTGTATTCCTTGTTCTTTCCATACTTTTACTCATACTTTTATTTCTGTATTGCATTTTTTATTCTTCATTCTTTTCATTTTTTTTGATACTATCCATTAGCTACTGGCAATATGCTAAAAGCGTTGAAGTTTAATTATCAAAGGATGATGTACTAATTCATAATTTTCATACTCTTTTATCTCTCCTATGGGTTTCATAATCCACTGAACATGAGTCCTTTTCTCCGCATTGCCAAACGACTATTCAATGTCAGTACTATCATTGATAGTCAACAGCGATAAGACAATTGACGTTGATTATACTGCTGTCGGTCACTAAAGTATGACCAGTTGTTAAGCGATTGCCTTCCCGGACCCGCTTTGAATCCCGCCGATAAAACCGACTTATCTGGACTCGGAAACAAACGTCGACTTAATCTGTTGATTTGAACCATTTGGGTCAGTCCTATTGAAGTCGATGCTGATTTTAAAAAGGTGAATGAGCTACACTTGCTGTTCTGGCGTTCTGTCTCTTGTTCAACCACTGCCAGCGCCAAATTTATCTCCGTGGTGGTGACCAGAGCTGACACTGTCCGACTGTTTTTTAACTTGTCATTCCCTCTTACCGTATGATGAAGTTCAATCTGACTGGAGGCTATTCACCTCGCTCCAGAGTTAGAGATACATTCCCTCCACAGCACAATGATCTCTGTGCATGGTCACCGGTGCACTAGCAGCATGTTCCGGCAACAAATCCTATTCCTCGTTTAATGGCGGTGTTCATTCATTACAATTGTTGACGCCATGACTATACGAATACTATATTCGTACACTAAAGACATGGAATTCCACCAAGTGAAAAAAATATGGAGTAAACAGGTAAAAACACGTGGGTACCCGGCGGAAAGACCGCGGTCCCGGCAGAGCATGAACCTGACAGCTATCCCAGCACAATTGAGCTATTGATGAGGTCTTGACAAAAGATTGGCTGTGAGACTGCTCAAATAAGCGTTTTTTTTCAAAAGAAAACCGAAATTCAATAAAAAATTGGTCAAAAAACACGTTGAACGATATTTTACGCTCCGGCTGGACCGGTTATGCCAAAACAATAACGCTCCAAGTTTTGTTTCACCAAGGTGGATACCGGACTAGATTCTTTCCAAAAAAAAGCACAGATTTGCGTTTTATTTAGCACTATGAGGTGCAAAATCCTTGAAAATTGGTATATGGGCAGTTAGATATGTTTTTTTTCGGTGTTGTAAATTAAAGTTTTTGCGGGGTTTGGCCAAGTCGATTTAATAACGGATTTATCCATTCCTTTGTCCCAAAAGGGTAACTTATTTCTCGATTGTCTTGGTGATGAGGTACAGTAAATACCTCTTTTGGCTAATATAATAGCGTTATATACTTTCTTTACCATGTAAACTATAAATTTACCTAATTCTTTAACTTCCTAACATGATTGTTGATGGAATTAATAACGACTTTGAAGAATTGTATGTCTCAGACGTGTAAAGCTACAGTTTGCTGAATAGCGATGAATTTTAGTGTGGATATTCTTTTTTAGGTTAATATACTATTGATATGTCTCTTCCTTACTATATAAGGTATATTTCATTCCAAATATTCAACTTTGTAACATCAGTGTGAATGGGAATTAATAACGATTTTAAAAAATTGGATGCCCCAAAAGTGTACAATTACAGTGTTTTGACCAGCACAAAATTTTAGTGTGTACTTACACAATCATATAAAATATATGGCATTTTCATATATTTCGAGTAAAACGAGTAACGATACCAATCAGTACAATTAACTCCAATACCATATTACGGCAACAAGAGGAACTGTCCCCAGTGAAAACTCCCGTAGGCAGTCTCAACAAATGATTTTTAATATTTTTTTAATATACCTCCACAGCATAATGATCGCAGTCCATCGTCACTGGCGAACTACCAACGTGTTCCGGCAACAAAAAAAAAAAAAACCTATTCCCTGTTTGATGAAGATGTTTAATCATTACAATTTTTGAAGAGATGACTATACAGCCGCTATAGTTATACAGTGAAGACATGGAATTTCATCAATTGAACAATTGAACAATTGAACAAACGTTGGAGAACACGTGATACACACGTGATATACGTTTGGGACATACTGACCTTGAGGAAGAGGAAGAGCATGAGCATGAACCCGATAGCTTCTCCAGCACAATCCAGCATCTATCGAGGTCTTGAAAGATTTTGAAAAATTGAAAACCACCTGAAAATTAAATTTTTTCGAAAAAAACGGAAAATCGATTGGAAATTGGTGAAAAAGCATATTACCCGATATCTGAGGCTCCGCCGGGACCGGTTAGACCAAAACAATAACGCTCCGAGTTTTTGTTCAACAGGGTGAGTTCCAGTCAGAGTTCCTTGAAAAAAAGTTTTTTGATTACGTCGTATTCAGCTCCACAAGCTTCAAAATCCCTGAAAATTGGTATTTGAAAAGCTGTATATGTGTTTTTTCGGTGTTGTAAATTAAAGTTTTTGCCGGGACTCGGCAAGCTCGATTAAATAACGGGTTTGTATATTTCTTTGTCCCACAAAGATGATTCATTTCTCTATTGTCACAGTGACGAAGTCCGGTATATGCCTCTTTTGGTGACTATAATATTACTATACCCCTTCTTTACCATATAAACTATTTTTTTTCCAATTCGTTAACTTTGTAACATCATTGTTGATGGAATTAATAACGACTTTGAAGAATTGTATACCCCAGACGTGTAAAGCTACATTTTTCTGCCTAGCGATGAATTTTAGTGTGGATATTTTTCTTTAGGTTAATATAATATTGCTATATCTCTTCTTTACCTTATAAGCTATATTTCTTTCCACATCTTTAACTTTGTAACATCAGTGTGAATGGGAATTAATAACGATTTTAAACAATTGGATGCCCCAAAAGTGTAAAATTACAGTGTTTTGACCAGCAAAAATTTTTAGTGTGTACTTACACAACCATATAAAATATATGGCATTTACATATATTTCTAGTAAAACGAGTAACGATGCCAATCAGTACAATTAACCCCACGCCAACCAAAGAAACCGCCGCCAGTGAAAACTGCCAACGTACAATTAAATCCAAGACCATCTTACGGCAACAAGAAGAACTGTCCCCAGTGAAAACTCCTTTAGGCAGTATCAACAAATGATTTTTAATATTTTTTTAAAAATAATTAAATAATTCATTAGTTAACTGGCTTCTTTGGCGATGATGTGTACAACATTTTTTTTCAATCCAGTGAGAGGATATAAAGCCGTCAGCGACTCCTTCTTTAGCGATACTGGTTCTGGTCCTGATCCTGGTCCTGGTCCTAGTGGTTGTATTGTCCAACTTGGTACAGCTCTCCACATCTGCAGTTAAAACTGTCTTTTTTAACGGCTTTTTTGGAGCTATTTAGCTTAGTATCGTACGAGCCGAGCTGGTACCGATTGACAATTTAAAAACCAATCACCAAAGAAATAGCCATAAACGGTTTGGAAATTGTAAAATTTCGTACAATAGACCATCTCCGCCATATTGGTAAAACTTGGACCAAATGTTGGAATAAATCGGTGCCCACAACTAGTGAACCTTGGTATAAAAGATAATGGTATCAAAATAAAACTATTGTGACCGTAATGCCCCTCAGTGTCAGAGTCGAAAAGCTTAAGCCGGCCGGATTTCGATGATATTTGGGAGATAATGGTCGAAAGATATTCATGTGTATTATGAAAAAGCTGATAGATGTATTTGGCGTGGACTGGTGATCGATCAGGTATCAATAATGTACAAGATTGTTGTCTTTGAGACTGGTATCAATAGCTGGCAACGCAAAAATGTTGAAATGCCCTTCTAGAATGATATTTATACTCCAGTCTAGCATGAGTAAAGACTGGTTTGTAGATTGTCAATAGACCAAACAACCGGTTACCAGATAGTATGAACTGCTCAACGAATTTCTAAACACATATCGAGAGATTAAATGTCCAAAACATTTTGACAAGTGTGAGGAGTTCAAAAAAAACAAAAACGTTTATATATTAGAAAAGTATAATGGAATACGAAAATGGAAATGGTAGTAAAAAATTAAATATTGAAAAAAAAAATTGGGGAAAAAAATGCACAAAAAGTAGGTCACGTGACTGGATGATTATATGCAAGGTAATTGGCTTTTCCATGAAAAAACTTTTTTTTCAACCATTCCATCCTTGAACAACCATTTTTTTCCAGGATTTATCATCATTTATTCAACGTTGACAATCCGTTGGCACTATAAATACTAATTTACAAAAGTAAAGCTTTTCATTATGGTGTATAGAAATACATGATCCATTTTTTTGGACAACGCGTCCAACAAATATACCCATTTCAACCCAGGGTCGAGTAACGATTCCAATCAGTACGATTAAACCCAATGCCAGCTCACGGCAACAAGAGAAACCGTCACCAGTGAAAACTTCCAACGTACAATTAAACCCAATACCAGCGTAGTATATGTCTTGCAACTACAGCCAGGGCCGAATTGATGGCCGCGGTGCCAAACCGAGCCGAGCCGGCACCGATTGACAAACTCACACCCTATCCAACAGTATGATTGGATACAATCGGAGTGGAGCCTAATAGGCTTGCCCCAGAGCTAGAGAACTAGAGAGCGACAGACATGGCACCTCCGCAGCACAATGAGCTGGGTCTATCGGCGCACTAGAACCGAGTCCCGGCAACCAAAATATTCCTTTTTTGCCAAAAATGTTCAATTGTTACCATTCTTGAAACTATGAATCAACAGAGATCATATTCATATACTGAAGACATGGAATTTCATCAATTGAAAAAGACTTTGGTGGAAACAACGTCAGCCGCATATGATAGCTATTCGGTACATACGTACATACGTACATACTGAGAATCAGGCAGAGCATGAACCTGATAGCTTCTCCAGCACAATCCAGCATCTATCGAGGTCTTGAAAGATTTTGAAAAATTGAAAACGACCTAAAAATCAAAAATTTTTGAAAAAGACGGAAAATCGATTGGAAATTGGTGAAAAAGCATATTACCCGATATCTGAGGCTCCGCCGGGACCGGTTAGACCAAAACAATAACGCTCCGAGTTTTTCTTCAACAGGGTGAGTTTCAGTCAGAGTTCCTTGAAAAAAAAGTTTATGATTACGTCGTATTCAGCTCCACAAGCTTCAAAATGCTTGAAAATTGGTATTTGAAAAGCTGGATATATGTTTTTTCGGTGTTGTAAATTAACGTTTTTGCGGGGACTTGGAAAACTAGATTTAATAACGGATTTATCTATTCCTTTGTCTTAAAAAGGTGATTCATTTCCCTATTGTCACAGTAACGAAGTCCGGTATATGCCTCTTTTGGTGACTATAATATTGCTATATCGCTTCTTTACCATACAAGGTATATTTTTACTTAATTCTTTAACTTTGCAACATGATTGTTGATGGAATTAATAACGACTTTGAAGAATTGTATACCCCAGACGTGTAAAGCTACAGTTTTTTTTCTAGCGATAAATTTTAGTGTGGATATACCATTTTTGGTTAATATAATATTGGTATATTCCTTCTTTACCTTATAAGCTATATTTTTTTCCAATTCGTTAACTTTGTAACATCAGTGTGAATGGGAATTAATAACCATTTTAAAAAATTGGATGCCCCAAAAGTGTAAAATTACCGTGTGTTGACCAGCACAAAATTTTAGTGTGTACTTACACAACCATATAAAATATATGGCATTTACATATATTTCTAGTAAAACGAGTAACGATACCAATCAGTACAGTTAACCCCAATACCATATTACGGCAACAAGAGGAACTGTCCCCAGTGAAAACTCCCGTACGCAGTATGAACAAATGATTTTTAATATTTTTTTAATATACGTCCACAGCACAATGATCGCAGTCCATCGTCACTGGCGCGCTACCAACGTGTTCCGGCAACAAAAAACAAAAAAACTATTCCCTGTTCGATGAAGATGTTCAATCATTACAATTTTTGAAGAGATGACTATACAGCCGCTATAGTTATACAGTGAAGACATGGAATTTCTTCAATTGAGCAATTGAACAATTGAACAAACGTTGGAGAACACGTGATACACACGTGATACACGTTCGGGACATACTGGCCTTGAGGAAGAGAAAGAGCATGAGCATGAACCTGATAGCTTCTCCAGCACAATCCAGCATCTATCGAGGTCTTGAAAGATTTTGAAAAATTGAAAACCACCTGAAAATTAAATTTTTTCGAAAAAAACGGAAAATCGATTGGAAATTGGTGAAAAAGCATATTACCCGATATCTGAGGCTCCGCCGGGACCGGTTAGACCAAAACAATAACGCTCCGAGTTTTTGTTCAACAGGGTGAGTTCCAGTCAGAGTTCCTTGAAAAAAAGTTTTTTGATTACGTCGTATTCAGCTCCACAAGCTTCAAAATCCCTGAAAATTGGTATTTGAAAAGCTGTATATGTGTTTTTTCGGTGTTGTAAATTAAAGTTTTTGCCGGGACTCGGCAAGCTCGATTAAATAACGGGTTTGTATATTTCTTTGTCCCACAAAGATGATTCATTTCTCTATTGTCACAGTGACGAAGTCCGGTATATGCCTCTTTTGGTGAATATAATATTGCTATATCGCTTTTTTACCATACAAGGTATATTTTTACTTAATTCTTTAACTTTGCAACATGATTGTTGATGGAATTAATAACGACTTTGAAGAATTGTATACCCCAGACGTGTAAAGCTACAGTTTTTTCTCTAGCGATGAATTTTAGTGTGTATATATCATTTTATGTTAATATAATATTGCTATATGTCTTATTCGCCTTATATGCTATATTTCATTCCGAATATTCAACTTTGCAACATGATTGTGAATGGGAATTAATAACGATTTTAAACAATTGGATGCCCCAAAAGTGTAAAATTACAGTGTTTTGACCAGCAAAAAATTTAGTGTGTATATACCACAGCTTGAAAAATATATGGCATTTACATATATTTCTAGTGAAATATTCACACTCAGCGCTTTTTTATTAAATTGGAAGTGGTATTTGAAGAATACAAATATCCGTAACTTATGGAAGAAGTAAATAAATATATTTGTACTTGATAGTAAGCTATATATATGTGTCAATATGCCTTGCCTGGGGATAAATATAATATTGGCTGAACGTAAGACAATTAATCATATCGTAATTAGAACTTGCGGTATCGAATACTCGGTTTTTTAGACCCAACAGTGACAACCAATACTAGATAATTGTATCAAATCTTACGTTGAAATTATTCTGCAATCAATTATATGTGTGGTATCGTGGTTGTGCTTGAATAGTAAGTGGTTACGTTTAGTAATTTACACATTCTGCTGGCTGGGCAACTGCAAAACTGTACACATTCTGTACTCACACACAATTACACCAATCCCAGTTTCAGTATGCAGCGTAGTTTCAGTTAGTATGGCACAAGTCTAGTCCTGATGGTCAACAAGATAGGTTGAGGTAGCCAGTTTGATGTATCTGACGTGATTTGAATGAACTGTCGTTTTTTATCACCTATTCCCTAGCAGAACAACCAGTGTTTTAGTATCTATTAATATTTATTCAACATGGAAAATCTGCTGGAACTACAGCAACCATGTTGATGCATAATTGCAAAGTTTTAGCTTCTAATTGTGGAATATTAGAATACATGACTGACTTTCTTTACAGACTAGTCAAGCAGCATTGTTAAAGAGAAATACCTATATCAACTCAGTAGAAAGTAACGATGCCGATCAGTACGATTATTCCCAATACCAGCTCACGGTATTTCAATGGACATCGCTAAACACTTGACAAGAGATGGTTAATAATTGATTGTCAACCCTTATATCTCCAATTACATTATTTGTTTGTCAACTTCTATTAGTAGCAATGACCTAGTTCAATGCAATGACGAAGTAAGATACCATCAGCTACTCCATCCCTTCCGAAACCCGTTCAACTAGTTCAGGTTGTGAACGGAAATCATCCAATATGAGTAGAGCTGAGAACCATATACGGGCCCCTACATCTACGGTCTTAATTGTAGATTTTTGCAGTTACATGTTGATACAATAAAGTATCAAAGCGGCGAATCGTCGGTCTTCAAATGATTTTGATTGAATTCCAACAGTTATGGTGACAGGGAGTCGAGTTGAGGTAGATATATCTGGTGTGTGGGTATATTTTGTTCTGTCGGTATGTGTGAATACTCCCATATGTAGACCTCTGAATACTGAGTTTCACATACATACAATTGGGATTTATTGCTATTGGGACAAAAAAAAAAGGATTTTTTCAAATTGAATTTTCATTGCGCTAGTACAAATTGCGTAATTGTTGCACCCTAGCCCTGGCAGAAAATAAGGGTTTTGAAGCTTTACGAAATTTGGTCAACTTCTCCTAACCCTTGTGGATTATAGCAATTAAATACATTTTACTCATAAATTTGTACAATGCAGGACCATGATATCTGAAGTATTGAACACAATATTGGCGATGAGAATTTTGAGGCTTTTACCGGCCCAAACATGAATTAGCTATCGAATATTGAGACTCAATGAAGTTTCAAGGTCATAGAAATATATAAACTATTAATTAGCTTGATCCAATTATGTTTTGAAAAAACACCCAAGACGGATGGGCTTTTGAAAGGTGTATTTCGTAGCACGCTTAGTCGCAGTATGTGTATATTTTATACCAGCTCACCTTATGTGTACAAATGTCAGTATTAACTGGTTAGCAATCATTTCAAATATATTTGCAATTCATAGATAACTGATTGCATTTCTTGCTGCGCTACCATTGGTCATAATTATCTGTAAAGCCAAATTAAGAAGACTTTCTACAATAGATGTGTATTCCTGTTGCTCGAGAGCTATGATAAGGGCCTTCAATGATTGGAAACACCACTTGTACACAATTGAAAAGATCAAAACCAAGATTGTGCAACGGGATTGCCAAAGTAGCTGTCATACATTTTTAAACTTCAGAAATAAAATGAAAAAGTATATATATAATCCTATTCCAATACGCTGAGAATATATATTACAATCGGATACTTCTTCTCTGACGATATTCGTGCTACAGCTAGTACTTTTATAAAGAAATCAACCGATATGGGTCCAACTGTATACAGCGTTACATATCTGCATTCATTGCGGTCCTTGTGAATGCTTTGTAGGTGATTCGGTGCCCTTCCACGGTCGCGGGCTGTTGGACTTCAAGTGATTCGGCGAATGGTCGATCGGTTATAACATCTAAAAGTCAGAATCAATTGGGTTCGTCGTTTATATGAGAAATAGAAGTTTCGTTCCGTCTTTCATTCTGAATGGGTGAACATTTTGAGCTATGTGGAATATCGTTTACTGACTTGAAATATAGAATCTTGTAATTTTTCAACTGGGACGGGTAACTGTATGGTAGTCAAGAGAGCTTTGCTTATTGTAGTAAGAAAATATCTCGTGGCAAAAACCGAGTAATGAAGTGTCTACACGGTTAAAATTTGAAAATCGGTTGAGCAATTGATGACATGGCAATTCCAGTTCAACTAGACAGTAGAATATTATTGACGGCAATACTGAGTATTGATTTGCTTTGAAAAATCAACTGAGCATTAAACCAATGTATATCAGTATTTTCAGCCGTTCGTCAGCAAAATCCCAAAAGTTCTCAAGTCTTGACAAAATGGTCAATTTCGACAAAAAATTTTTTGCTTTTTTTTTACAAGCTTAAACGATGAAAAATATCAAAAAATGGGGAGTAGCAAATTATGAAGAAGGGAAGACATCGATAAGCCCAGAAAAAACGAATAAAACGGACTTTCACGTGAACAAGACGTGACAAACACATGATACAACGTTTAAACATTTTCGTTAGTACATTCAGCCGTTTGTAAACAAAATCTTCCAGCTATAAAAGTCTTGACAAAATGGTTGATATCGACAAAAAAAAATTTTTTTTTGGTTAAATACTTTAAATGATGTAAAATTTGATAAAACGTAGTGTAGCAAATTATCAAAACGGTGAGACGTAGTTAAGGCAAAGAAAAACGTGAAGAACAAAAAAGACGTGACAAAAACGTGATACGAAGTGTAAACGATTTTCATTAGGAGATTCAGCCGTTCATCTACAAAATTTCCCAACTTTGTAAGTCTTGACAAAATGGTCAATATCGACAAAAAAAAATTTTTTTTTGGTTAAATAGTTTAAATGATCGAAAATTCGGAAACATTTAGTGTAGCAAATTATCAAAACGCGGAGAAACCTTTAAGCTAAGAAAAAACAAAAAAATGTAGAAATACACGTGAGTATAACGTGATATCTCTTGCTGGCTGTGAAAATTTTTCATTAGTACATTGACCAATAGTTAAGCTGATTGCTGATTCAGCCGTGCGTTGACAAAATCTCCCGGTTCTGTAAGTCTTTACAAAATGGTCAATTTCGAGAAAAAAAAAAAAAATTTTTGTTTAATGCTTGAATTGATGGAAAATTCGAAAAAACGTAGTGTAGCAAATTATCTAAACAGGGAGATGTCGATAAGGCAAGGAAAATCGAAAAAAACCGATAAAAACGTGACATATGCGTGATGACATGTGTTATTCACGTGATGCAAGTGAAATATGTTCAATAGTACAACCATATATAACTCAGTGCAAATATTAGCCAAAAGCAGCATCATTCATCTTTAAACGCTAGCATCACCCATGAATAAAAATATTATCTGTAATACAAATGGGCATATGTATATTCTAGTGCGTAATAGTATTAAGAAAAAAATTGTTGTAGGCTGGGCTTCAACTGGAACGAATAAAATGATGCTAAAGATGATTCATGGCCATCAAGCCAGGTGCTGATAACTATTTTTAGTGTATTGCAGCATTTAGTTAGGCTACAAATATTCAAAGCCTGGGGCAGGTTCCGTGGTCAATGGTATTATGGAGGCCATCTTGGGTGACTAAAATATACGTTCTTCTCTGAAACATGGGTACTTCATTTTTTTTTTTTTTTGTTCCTTCTTCTCTCCATACCTTTACTCCTTCTTTTATTTCAGTATTACATATTATATTTTCCATTCAATTCTTTTTTATGACACTTTCCATTTACTTGCAATATACTAAGATTGTCGATGTTTAATTATGAAATGATGATGATATAATTCATAATTCCCATACTCTATTGATCATGTGTCCTTTTCTTAGTGTTGCCAAAGGACTATCCAGCATTGATAAAAAACAGCGATAAGACAATCCACGGCGATGATGGTTACCTCAGAACCCAATGGATGCCTTATTGTGTACCGATCATCTACTGCTGTCCGCTACCGCTTTGAGTACCACCTTTATAACCGTCTCCTCTGGGATCGGAAACAAACGTCGGCTCAAATCTTTTATTGGAACTAGTTAGGCCAGTATTGTGTGAGCAGACACTGGTTTCGATAAGGTGAATGACCTTATGTTGCTGCTCCAGTCTATTATATCTTGTGCAACTACTGTGAGTGCGGAATTCATCCCTTCAATGGCGAGCGGAGCTGGTACTGTTGGACAATTTTGCAACTTGCCATCGCTTCTAACTGTATGATGGAATACAATCTGACTGGAGCCTCTTCTTCTCGCCCCAGAGCTAGAGATACGCTACTTCCACAGTCTGATGGTCTCGGTCTACCGTCACCAGCATCCTAGATAGGGGTTCCGGCAACAATTGCTATCACCTGTTGGATGAAGATGTTCAATCATTGCAATTCCTGAAGCGGTGACGACACAGACACTATAGTCATAGACTCAGGACATGGAAATTACATCAACTGAACAAATTCTGGCGTGAGCATGTGATATTCACGTGCACATCCGATTGGAACATACTGAGAATCAGGTATAGCATTAACTTGAGAGCTTCTCCAACACAATCCAGCTACTGATGAGGTCTTGAACGATTTTGAACAATTGAAAACCACTAAAAAAATTTTTTTTGGAAAAAGACCTGAAATCGATTGGAAATGGGTGAAAAACCATGTTGCCCGATTTTTTTTGCTCCGCCGGGACCCGTAAGACCAAAACAATAACGCTCTGAGTTTTTTTTCAACAGGGTGATTTCCTGTCATAATCTTGCTAAAAAAGTTTGCATTTTCGTCTTATTCAGCACCACGAGCTGCAAAACGCTTGAAAATTGGTATATGAGAAGGTCCATATGTGCACTTTCGGTGTTGGAAATTCGGATTTTGCCGAAGCTCTACAAACTCGATTTAATAACGGGAAACCTCATTGCATTGTCTCAAAAAGGTGATTCATTCTCTTATTATTTTGTTGAAAAAGTATAGTAAATATCTTCTTTGGTTAATATAGTAGTGCTATGGTTATTCCTTATCTTGTAAACTATATTATATTTAATTTTAAACTTTGTTGCATCATTGTGCATGGAAATATTCACGATTGCGAACTTTTGCTTGCCTCAAATACGTAATATTAAAGTCTTTTACAGGTCATATGACCAGAGACAATTTTTCCACAAATATTTCACAGCATGAAAACTATATGGCGTATAAATATATTTCTAGTCAAATGATGATACTCCATGATATTTTGCACATTTTCATTGGCGTTTGGAAAATGGGTAACATTTTTCCCCATTTTTGTATTCCTTCTTCTTTCCATAATTTTACCCATACTTCTATTTCAGTATTACATTTTTTATTTTTCATTCTATTCTTTTTTTTTGATACTACCCATCAGCTACTGGCAATATGCTACAAGCGTTGAAGTTTAATTAAAGGATGATGTACTAATTCATAATTTTCATAGTCCCTTGCCTCTCCTATGGGTTCCATAATCTACTGAGCATGAGTCCTTTTTTCTGCATTGCCAAACGACTATTCAACGTCAGTACTATCATCGTTAGTCAACAGCGATAAGACAATTGATGTTGATTATACTGTTGTCGGTCACTAAAGTATGGCGAGATGTTAAGCGATTGCCATCCCGGACCCGCTTTGAATCCCGCCGATATAACCGAATCATCTGGACTCGGAAAAAAACGTCGACTTAATCCGTTCATTTTAACCGTTTGGGTCAGTCTTATTCAAGTCGATGACGGTTTTAAAAAGGTGAATGAGCTACACTTGCTGTTCTGGAGTTCTGTATCTTGTTTTACCACTGCCAGCGCCGAATTGATCTCCGTGGTGGCGACCAGAGCTGACACTGTCCGACTGTTTTTTTAACTTGCCATTCCCTCTTACCGTATGATTAAGTTCAATCTGACTGGAGGCTATTCACCTTGCTCCAGAGCTAGAGATATATTTCCTCCACAGCACAATGATCTCTGTGCATGGTCGCCGGTGCACTAGCAGCATGTTCCGGCAACAAATCATATCCCTTGTTCGATGGCGATGTTTATTCATTACAATTTTTGAAGCGATGACAATAGAGACACTAGAGTCATACACTGAAGGCATGGGTTTACATGAACTGAACAAAATGTGGCGTAAGCAGGTAAAATTCACGTGCTTATCCGGCGGAAAAGCCGCGGGTCAGGCAGAGCATAAACCTGACAACTTTTCCAGCACAATTGAGCTATTGATGAGGTCTTGACAATAGATTGGCTGTGAGACTGCTCAAACAAGCGTTTTTTTGAAAAAAGAAACCGGAATTCAATAAAGAATTAGTCAAAAAACACGTTGAACGATATATTTTGTTCCGCCGGGACCGGTTATGCCAAAACAATAACGCTTCAAGTTTTTTTTCAACAAAGTGGATACAGAACAAGATTTTTTCTAAATGAAGCACAGATTTGCGTTTTATTCAGCGCTGTGAGCTGCAAAATCCTTGAAAATTGGTGTATGGGAAGCTGAATATATGTTTTTTCGGTGTTGTAAATTAACGTTTTTGCGGGGACTCGGAAAAGTCGATTTAATAACAAATTTATCCATTCCTTTGTCCCAAAAAGGTAACCCATTTCTCGATTGTTCTAGTGATGAGGTATAGTAAATACATTTTGGCTAATATAACAGCGTTATATATTTTGTTTACCATATAAACTGTATTATTATCTCATGCTTTAACTTCCTAACATCAGCGTTGATGGAATTAATAACGACTTTGAAGAATTGTATACCCCAGACGTGTAAAGCTACATTTTTCTGCCTAGCGATGAATTTTAGTGTGGATATTTTTCTTTAGGTTAATATAATATTGCTATATCTCTTCTTTACCTTATAAGGTATATTTCTTTCCACATCTTTAACTTTGTAACATCAGTGTGAATGGGAATTAATAACGATTTTAAAAAATTGGATGCCCCAAAAGTGTAAAATTACAGTGTTTTGACCAGCACAAAATTTTAGTGTGTACTTACACAACCATATAAAATATATGGCATTTACATATATTTCTAGTAAAACGAGTAACGATACCAATCAGTACAATTAACCCCAATACCATATTACGGCAACAAGAGGAACTGTCCCAAGTGAAAACTTCCGTAGGCAGTATCAACAAATGATTTTTAATATTTTTTTAATATACCTCCACAGAACAATGATCCCAGTCCATCGTCACTGGCGCACCAACGTGTTCCGGCAACAACAAAAAAAAAAAAACTATTCCCTGTTCGATGAAGATGTTCAATCATTACAATTTTTGAAGAGATGACTATACAGCCGCTATAGTTATACACTGAAGACATGGAATTTCATCAATTGAACAATTGAACAATTGAACAAACTTTGGTGTACACGTGATACACACGTGATACACGTTCGGGACACTGGCCTTGAGGAAGAGAAAGAGCATGAGCATGAACCTGATAGCTTCTCCAGCACAATCCAGCATCTATCGAGGTCTTGAAAGATTTTGAAAAATTGAAAACGACCTAAAAATCAAAATTTTTTGAAAAAGACGGAAAATCGATTGGAAATTGGTGAAAAAGCATATTACCCGATATCTGAGGCTCCGCCGGGACCGGTTAGACCAAAACAATAACGCTCCAAGTTTTTGTTCAACAGGGTGAGTTCCAGTCAGAGTTCCTTGAAAAAAAAGTTTTTGATTACGTCGTATTCAGCTCCACAAGCTTCAAAATCCTTGAAAATTGGTATTTGAAAAGCTGTATATGTGTTTTTTCGGTGTTGTAAATTAAAGTTTTTGCCGGGACTCGGCAAACTCGATTCAATAACGGGAAACCTCATTGACTTGCCTCAAAAAGGTAATTCATCATCATATTGTCATAGTGGCCAAGTCGGGTACATGCCCTTTGTGGCTAATATAATATTCCTCTATCGTTTCCTTACCATATAAACTATATTTTTTTCCAATTCGTTAACTTTGTAACATAATTGTTGATGGAATTAATAACGACTTTGAAGAATTGTATACCCCAGACGTGTAAAGCTAAAGTTTTCTGCCTAGCGATGAACTTTAGTGTGGATATTCTTTTTTTGGTCAGTCTACTATTGATATATGTTTTCTTTACTATGTACGCTATATTTCATTCCAAATATTCAACTTTGTAACATGATTGTGGATGGGAATTAATAACGATTTTAAAAAATTGGATGCCCCAAAAGTGTAAAATTACTGTGTTTTGGCCAGCAAAAATGTTTAGTGTACTTACACAACCGTATAAAATATATGGTATTTACATATAGTTCTAGCAAAATGAACGCACTCAGCTGTTTTTATTCAAAATTTGAGTGGTCTTTGAAAAATGAAGATATGAATACATGACCCTAGTAATCATTAAGCAGATTTTAATTTTTTTTCGAGCTACATGATAATATTAATATGATTTTCATCGAGTCAAAATTCATCTTGACCACACCAAAGACAATTAATGATACCATAACCAGGATTTGTAGTATTCTGTAGTTCCTTTTTAGAGCCGACATTGACATGCAATACTCCACAATTCTATTTTCAATGTCGGCGAAATTGTTCTGCGATCAATTCTATGTGTTGTGTCGTGGTTGCAGTTGTATAGTAACTGGTTACGTTTAGTAATTTTCTGATTGTGCAACCTGGGCAACGACAAAACGGTCCACTTTCTGTACTCACCTACGATTTCACCTATCCTAGTTTCATTTGGCAGAGTAGTTTTACTACTTGTGATGTAGAATTTGTCCCGGTAGTTAACAAGGTAGTTTGACGTAGTCTATGGGCTGAACGTGAACTGGCTCGTAATGAAATCTGTGTTTTTGTTTTTTACCATTCCACCACTGACCAACCAGTATTATTGACTATATATCATTATGAATGTAACCTGTTTAATCTCTTGGTACAGTAGCAATATTATTAATTCTCAATTACAATAATCCAGCTTTTTATTTGAGCATATAGGAATACATGATTGACGATTTTTAAAGACCAGTCCAGCAGCGTTGTTTAACAGATATACCTATATCAACACAGTGTTGAGTAACAATATCAATCGGTAAGATTATTTCCAATACCAGCTCATGGTATCGCAATGATCATCGCTAAACAGTTGGCAAGGAATGATTAATAATTGATTTCCAACCCTTATCTAACCAATTTCATAACTACTTTGTCAACTGCTATTGGTATCAATGACTGATTTAAAATTCTGAAGATATAGAATACCATCAGCTACTCCTCTTTCGAAACCCGTTCAAGTCGTTCAGGTTATGAACGGAAATCGACCAATATCAGTAGAACCATGTACGGGTCTCTACATCTACAGTCTTAATTGTCGATTTGGACAGCTACGTTTCGATACTATTCAATATCACGGCGGCGGACTGTCGGTCTTCAAGTGATTTGGATTGAATTCCAACAGTTATGGTGACATGGAGTAGAGTTGAGGTAGATATATCTGGTGTGTGGGTATATTTTCTTCTATCGGTATGTGTGCATACTCACATATGTAGACCGCTGAATACTGAGTTTGAGATACATACAATTGGAATTTATTGCTTTTGGGACAAAAAAAAGAATTTTTTCAAATTGAATTGTCATCGCGCTAGTACAAATTGCGTAATCTTTAAACCCTAGCCCTGGCTAAAAATAAGGGTTTTGAAGCTTTATGAAATTTGACCATTCTAACCTAACCCTTGTGGAATATAGAAATTATGTACATTTTACTCATAAATACTGCAAAACAATGATATCTGAAGTATTGAACACAATACTGGCGATGAGGATTTTGAGGCTTTTACGGGCCCAAAAATAAATCAGCTATCGAAAATTGAGACTCAATGATATTTCAATGTCATAGAAATGTATAGAAATACATAAACTATCGATTAACTGGATCCAATTATGTTTTGAAAAAATACCCAAGATGTATTTCGTAGCACGCATAGTACCAGTAAGGGTATATTTCATACCAGTTCATGGTATCGAAACAAACATCACTACCAACTGACTTGCCAATCATAAATAAATTTTCAATTTTTTTTGTAAACTAGTGAATCAATTTGGATTTAACCACCCTGGCTAACAATGACTGATTTGAATCCAGCGATGATATGATTGTTGAGTTACTGTTGGAAATCATTTTAGCATTAAACCAGTTAATACCTGTACATTCAGCCATTCGTCTACAAAATCTCCCAGCTACGAAAGTCTTGACAAAATGGTCGATATCGAGAAAATATATTTTTTTCTCGATTCAATAGCTCACATGATAGAAAATTCGAAAAAAAGTAGTGTAGCAAATTATCAAAACGCAGAGAGCCCGTTAAAGCAAGGAAAACGAAAACAAACGCACCCCCACGTGATTAAAACGTGATGTAACTTGCAAACACTGTTTATTAGTATATGTAGTTGGTTATTGAGAGAATCTCCCAACTTTGTAAGTCTTGACAAAATGGTCAATTTCGACAAAAAAAATTTTTTTTTTTTTTAAATTGTGTAAATGATGCAAAATTCGAGAAACCGTAGTGTAGCAAATTATCAAAACGCAGAGAGGCTGTTAAGGCAAAGAAAGCAAAGGAATACAAGAAAAAACGTGACTAAAACGTGATTCCACGTGAAACCCACTTGTTTACTATGAAAATTTTTTATTCATACAATTGCCAATAGTTCAGGTGATAACAGCAAAACAAACCAAATAATCTCATAAAAAACTACTATAACTGATAAATAAACAGTTACCCATTAGTAATATATATAGAAAAATGTTAGTGCATAATAGTATTAAATAAAAAATTTTGCTTTAGGCTGGGTTTCCGCAGGAACGATTAAATGAAGCTAAAGACGATTCATGGCCTTAAAGCCAGGTGGTAATAACCATTGTTAGTTTATTGAGATATTTAGTCAAGCTAAAAAAGAGATCCAAGCCTAGGTGACAGGTTGCTTGGCCTCTAGTTATGGGGAAGTAATCTGGGGTGGAAACTAAACGATTTCGTATGGGGGCATTTTGAAAATGGGTAACGTTTTATTCCAATTTTTTATTCCTTCAACTTTCCATACTTTTACTCATACATATATTTCAGTATTAAATTTTTTATTCGTCATTTTATTCATTTTTATTGATACTATACATCAGCTACTTGCAATATACTACAAGCGTTGATGTTTAGTTATGATATGGTGAAGTTCTAACTCATAATATCCACACTCTCTTGCATCTACGGCACGTTTGATACTCTACTGTACATGTATCCTTTTGTCAGTGTTGCCAAAGGCTTATCTAGTATCGGTTATATTATCGATAATGAACATCGATAAGACAATCCACGGTGTCGATAATTACTTCAGAACCCTATGGATGCCATATTGTGTAGCTATTACGTACCGCTGCCGCCACCGCCTTGAACTCCGCCTCTATAACAGACTCATTTAGAGTCGGATACAAACATCGACTCAATCTGTTGATTGGAACTATTTGGGTCAGGCTCATTGAAGTCGATGCCGATTTTAAAACGGTGAATGAGCGACACTTGCTGCTCTGGCGTTCTTGATCTTGTTCAACCACTGTCAGCGCCGAATCGATCTTCTTGGTGGCGACCAGAGCTGACACTGTCCGACTGTTTTTTTAACTTGCTATACTCTTCTACGGTATGATGACGTTCAATCCGACTGGAGGCTATTCACCTCGCTCCCGAGTTAGAGATCCATTCCCTGCACAGCACAATGACCTCTGGCCATCGTCACCGGTGTACTAGCAGCATGTTCTGGCAACAAATCCTATCCTTTGTTCGAAGGCGATGTTTATTCATTACAATTCTTGAAGCGATGACAATACAGACACCATAGTCATACACTGAAGGCATGGGTTAACATGAACTGACCAAAATATGGTTTAAGCAGGTACA
This sequence comes from Magnusiomyces suaveolens, assembly GCA_900642975.1. Classification (NCBI taxonomy): domain Eukaryota; kingdom Fungi; phylum Ascomycota; class Dipodascomycetes; order Dipodascales; family Dipodascaceae; genus Magnusiomyces; species Magnusiomyces suaveolens. The sequence continues at coordinate 2,602,677 of CAAAMA010000004.1, forward strand.
ATTCACGTGCTTACCCAGCGGAAAAGCCGAGGGTCAGGCAAAGCATAAACCTGACAGCTTTTCCAGCACAATTGTGCTATTGACGAGGTCCAGACAGAAAATTGGCTGTGATACTGCTCAAACGAGCGTTTTTTTAGAAAAAAGAACCGGGATTCAATAAATAATTGGTCAAAAAACATGTTGGGCGATATTTTACGCTCCGCCGGGACCGGTTATCCCAAAACAATAACGCTTCAAGTTTTTTTTTCAACAGGGTGAGTTTCGGTCAGAGTTTCTTGAATAAAAAGTTTGCATTTACGTCCTATCCAGCGCCACGAGCTTCAAAATCCTTACAAATTGGTATATGGAAAGCTGAATATATGTTTTTTCGGTGTTGTAAATTAAAGTTTTTGCTGGGCTCGGCAAAGTCGATTTAATAACGGCTTTATTCATTCCTTTGTCCCAAAATGGTAACCCATTTTTAGATTGTTAGAGTGATGAAGTCGGATATATACCTCATTTGGTCGATATAAACCGTTAGATACTTTCTTTACCATATATACTATAAATGTATCTAATTGATTAACTTCCTAACATCAGCGTTGATGGAATTAATAACGACTTTGTAGAATTGTATACTCCAGACGTCTAAAGCTACAGTTTTCTGCCTAGCGGTGAATTTTAGTGTGGATATTCCTTTTTTGGTCAATCTACTATTGATATATCTCTTCTTTACTATATACGCTATATTTCATTCCAAATATTCAACTTTGTAACATCAGTGTGAATGGGAATTAATAACGATTTTAAAAAATTGGATGCCCCAAAAGTGTAAAATTACAGTGTTTTGGCCAGGAAAAACTTTTAGTGTGTACTTACACAACCATATAAAATGTATGGTATTTACATATATTTCTAGCAAAATGATCATACTCAACACTTTTTTTCAAATTATTAACGTTATTTTTGAAATAAAAATACGAACAACTGATGTTATTAGTGATTAATTATTTTTGAGCTTGACCTAGGGCTACCCGCCGATAGTTTTATGACGAGCATCTTGTAAATATTTATTTTGGCCACATCATCTAATACAATTAATCCTATTCTATTTCGAACTTTCCGTATTTCCTATTCCGTTTTTACAATCCGAAATTGACCGATGAAGTTACTCGATTTTATCTACGATGTCGTCAAACTTATTTTGCAATCAATTTTATGTATTGTGTGGGGTTGTGCTTGAATAGTAAGTGGTTATGTTTACTGCGGACGGTTGGGCATTATGGCATTCGGTGAAAAGTTCAGCGGGTATGGCATCATAGAAGTGAGAATGGGTTGGGAATGACTTGAATATGGGTGTTGGAAGTTGGATTTGGCGTTGGAGTTGGCTTTGATCCAAGTGGTGTAAGTTGGAATTGGCTTTGATCCAGGTCGTGGGAGTTGGGTTTGGCTTTGATCCAGATGGTGGATCTACGAATCAACCGCTCTGTTTGAATGGGTCAACAGTTCCCTTTATGTTGATCCTCACTTGCCGATTTTAAAATACAGAGTATTGTAATGTTTCAACTGGGACTGGTAACTCTATTGCCGTCAGAATGTGAGTTAATATCCTTCGCGAGGCGCTCAGTCAAGAGTTGGTATCTAGAAGGTTTAGGATAGTTCATAATTAATAGTGATTTAAATAAAAGTAATAATAATTGATGATTGGTTTGATAGAGTCAACTCGTGAGGACAATGTTGACTTTTAATATAATGTATAAAATAAGCTTGATATTAAATTATTTAGTACCGTAGTATATACAATTTGCCCTTATAAAAGGAATAAAGAATTGGGAAAAGCGATTTCTTATATAATGATTCATGAAATCTATAATGTTTTATCTTGTTATTGTGTATTTGTTTCAGTTTCAGTTGATATGAAACAAAACATTTGATAACGAGAAGTGTTTCATCAATTGCTGGTTTGCTCAAGATAATTGCAAATGAAATGTAATTTCTAACACAGAATAGTATTAATATTGGAGTGACAAGACCTCTCTTGTCAAAAACCGATTAATTAATTGTCGACATGGTGAAAGTTCGAAAATCAGTTAAACAATTGATGACATGGCAATTCCAGTTCAACTAGACAGTAGAATATTATTGACGGCAATACTGAGTATTGATTTGCTTTGAAAAATCAACTGAGCATTAAACCAATCTAAATCAGTATATTCAGCCGTTCGTCAGCAAAATCCCAAAAGTTCTCAAGTCTTGACAAAATGGTCAATTTCGACAAAAAAAAATTTGCTCTTTTTTTACAAGCTTAAACAATGAATAATATCAAAAAATGGGGAGTAGCAAATTATGAAGAAGGAGAGACATTGACAAGCCCAGAAAAAACACAAAAAATAAACTGTCACGTGAATAAAGCGTGCGTGTACCGTAATAGAAACGTGATGCAATGTTTAAACATTTTCATGAGTACATTCAGCCGTTTGTCAACATAATCTTCCAGCTATGAAAGTCTTGAGAAAATGGTCAATATCGACCAAAAAAATTTTTTTTTTGGTTAAATAGTTTAAACGATCGAAAATTCGAAAAAACGTAGTGTAGCAAATTATCAAAACGCGGAGAGACCGTTAAGGCAAGGAAAAACGAATAAACGTATAAATGCACGTGAGTAAAACGTGATACGCTGTAATGGCTGTGAAAATTTTTCATTAGTACATTGACCAATAGTTAAGCTGATATCTGATACAGCCGTGCGTTGACTAAAAATCCCGGCTATGTAAGTCTTTACAAAATTATCAATTTCGACAAAAAAAAAAAATTTTTTTGTTTAATGGTTGAAATGATGGAAAATTCGATACAACGTTTTGTAGCAAATTTTCTAAACCTGGAGACGTCGATAAGACAAGGAAAACCGACAATAACTAATACAAACGTGATAGAAACGTGATGCCATTTAAAAACCACGTGATGAAAGTTAAATATATTCAATAGTACAACCATGTATAACTCAGCGCAAATATTAGCCAAAAGCAGCACCATTCATCTTTAAACGCTAGCATAACCCATGAATATAATTATTACTTGTAATACAAATGAGTATTAGTATATTCCAGTGCGTAATAGTATTACGAAAAAAAGTTGTTGTAGACTGGGCTTCAACAGGAACGATTAAAATGATGCTAAATACGATTCATAACTTTGAAGCCAGGTGGTGATAACTATTTTTAGTGTATTGCGACATTTAGTTAGGCGACAAATATTCAAGGTTTGGTGGCAGGTTCCGTGGTCAATAGTATTAGGCCATCTTGGGTGACTAAGACATACATTCTTCTCTGAAACATGGGTACTCCATTTTTTTTACTTTTTATTCCTTCTTCTCTCCATACCTTTACTCATTCTTTTATTTCAGTATTACATATTATACTTTCCATTCGATTCTTTTTTATGGCACTTTCCATCTACCTGCAATATACTAAGATCGTCGATGTTTAATTATGACATGATGATGATATAATTCATAATTTTCATGTTCTACTGATCATGTGTCCTTTTCACAGTGTTGCCAAAAAACTATCCAGCATCGGTAAAGAACAGCGATAAGACAAACCACGGCGATGATGGTTACCTCAGATGCCAATGGATGCCTTATTGTGTACCGATCATCTACTGCTGTCCGCTATCGTCTTGAGTACCACATCTATAACCGTGTCATCTGGGATCGGAAACAACCGTCGACTCAATTTGTTGATTAGAATTGTTTGGGTTAGTCTTGTGCGAGCTGAAGGTGGTTTTGATAAGGTGAAAGAGGTAATCTTGCTGCTCCAGTCTATTATATATTGTACAACCACTGTGAGTGCCGAATTCATCCCTTTAGTGACGAACGGAGCTGTCACTGTCGGACAATTTTGCAACTTGCCATCGCCTCCAACCGTATGATGCAATACAATCTGACTGGAGCCTTTCCTTCTCGCTCCAGAGCTAGAGATACGTTACTTCCACAGCCCGATGTTCTCGGTCTACCGTCACAAGCACTCTTGATAAGGGTTCCGGCAACAATTCATATCGCCTGTTTGATGAAGATGTTCAATCATTGCAATTCTTGACGCAGTGACTATACACACACTATAGTCATAGACTGAAGACATGAGAATCACATCAAATGAACAAATTCTCGTGTGAACATGTGAGATTCACGTGCGTACCCGGTTGGCTCATACTGAGAATCAGGTATAGCATTAACTCGAAAGCTTCTCCAGCACAATCCGGCTACTGATGAGGTCTTGAACGATTTTGAAAAATTGAAAACTACTAAAAAAATTTTTTTTGGGAAAAAGACCGGAAATCGATTGGAAATGGGTGAAAAAACATGTTGTCCGATATTTTTTGCTCCGCCGGGACCCGTAAGACCAAAACAATAACGCTGCGAGTTTTTTTTCAACAGGGTGATTTCCTGTCATAATCTTGCAAAAAAAGTTCGCATTTACGTCCTATTCAGCACCACGAGCTTCAAAACACTTGAAAATTGGTACATGGGAAGGTCCATATGTGCAATTTCGGTGTTGGAATTCTGGATTTCGCCGAAACTCTAATAACTCGATTTAATAACGGGAAACCACATGGACTTGTCTCAAAAAGGTGATTCATTATTTTATTATTTTGTTGAAAAAGTATAGTAAATACCTTTTTTGGTTAGTTAAGTGGTGCTATAGTTATTCTGTACCTTGTAACCTATATTATATTTAATTTTAAACTTTGTTGCATCATTGTGCATGGAAATATTCACGATTGCGACCTTTTGCATGCCTCAAAAGTGCAAAATTCTGGGTTTTTAGAGATCATATGACCAGCAACAGTTTTTCCACTAATATTTCACGACATGAAAACTATATGGCGTATACATATATTTCTAGTAAACTGATGATACTCCGTGATATTTTGCACATTTTCAGTGGTGTTTGGAAAATGACTAACTTTTTTTTCCATTTTTGTATTCCTTCTTCTTTCCATACTTGTACTCATACTTCTATTTCAGTATTACAATTTTTATTCTTCATCTTATTCTTTTTTTTTGATACTACCCATCAGCTACTGGCAATATGCTACAAGCGTTGAAGGTTAATTAAAGGATGATGTAGTAATTCATAATTTTCATAGTCGCTTACCTCTCCTATGGGTTCCATAATCCACTGAGCATGAGTCCTTTTCTCCGCATTGCCAAACGACTATTCAACGTCAGTACTATCATCGATAGTCAACAGCGATAAGACAATTGACGTTGATTATACTGCTGTCGGTCACTAAATAATGGCCAGTTGTTAAGCGATTGCCTTCCCGGACCCGCTTTGAATCCCGCCGATGTAATCGAATCATCTGGACTCGGAAAAAAAACGTCGACTTAATCTGTTGATTTGAACCATTTGGGTCAGTCTTATTCAAGTCGATGGCGGTTTCAAAAAGGTGAATGAGCTACACTTGCTGCTCTGGAGTTCTGTATCTTGTTCAACCACTACCAGCGCCAAATTGATCTCCGTTGTGGAGACCGGATCTGACACTGTCCGACTGTTTGTTAACTTGCCATCCCCTTCTACGGTATGATGAAGTTCAATCCGACTGGAGGCTATTCATCTTGCTCCAGAGTTAGAGATACATTCCCACCACAGCACAATGATCTCTGTGCATGGTCACCGGTGCACTAGCAGCATTCCCCAGCAACAAATCCTATCCCTTGGTCGATGGCGATGTTTATTCATTACAATTGTTAACGCCATGACTATACGAGTGCTATTGCCATACACTGAAGACATGGAATTTCACCAAGTGAACAAAATCTGGCGTAAGCAGGAAAAACCACGTACTTACCCGGCGGAAAAGCCGCGGGTCAGGCAGAGCATAAACCTGACAACTTTTCCAGCACAATTGAGGTATTGATGAGGTCGTGACAAAAAATTGGCTGTGAGACTGACCAATATCGCCTTTTTTCAAATAAAAACACCGGAATTCAATAGAAAATTGGTCAACAAACACTTTGCCAGATATTTTACGTTCAGGCGGGTCTAGTTATGCCAAAACAATAACACTCCAAGTTTTTCTTCAACAGTGCAAGTTCCAGTCAGAGTTCCTTGAAAAAAAGTTTTTGTTTACGTCCTATTCAGCTCCACAAGCTTCAAAATCCTTGAAAATTGGTATTTGAAAAGCTGTATATGTTTTTTCTCGGTGTTGTAAATTTAAGTTTTTGCCGGGACTCGGCAAGCTCGATTTAATAACGGCTTTGTTAATTCCTTTGCCCCACAAAGGTGATTCATTTTCCTATTGTCACAGTGACGAAGTCCGGTATATGCCTCTTTTGGTGAATATAATATTGCTATATCCCTTCTTTACCATACAAGGTATATTTTTACCTAATTCTTTAACTTTGCAACATGATTTTTGATGGAATTAATAACGACTTTGAAGAATTGTATACCCCAGACGTGTAAAGCTACATTTTTCTGCCTAGCAATGAAATTTAGTATGGATATACCATTTTTGGTTAATATACTATTGCTATATCCCTTATTTACCTTATAAGCTATATTTTTTTCCAATTCATTAACTTTGTAACATCAGTTTGAATGGGAATTAATAACGATTTTAAAAAATTGGATGCCCCAAAAGTGTAAAATTACAGTGTTTTGACCAGCAAAAATTTTTAGTGTGTACTTACACAATCATATAAAATATATGGCATTTACATATATTTCTAGTAAAACGAGTAACGATACCAATACCAATCAGTACAATTAACCCCAATACCATATTACGGCAACAAGAGGAACTGTCCCCAGTGAAAACTTCCGTAGGCAGTATGAACAAATGTTTTTTAATTCGTTTTTCAAAAATATGATTTATCCCTTTTTTTTTGAAAACTGATTTTGATAATTCATTAGTTAACTGGATTTTTTAACGATGATGTCCACAACATTTTTCAATTTAGTGAGAGGATATAAATTTATCAGCGTCTTTTTCTCTAGCGATATATGTTTGGGTTTTAGTTCTGGTTTTGGTCCTAGTGGTTGTTTTGTCCAACTTCGTACAGCTTTCTACATTTGCAGTTATACCTCTTTTTTTTAACGGCTTTTTCCGAGCTATTTAGCCCAGTATCGTACGGACACAGCTGGCACCGATCGATATTTTGAAATCCAGTCATCCTTTCCAACCGTATGATATAATTCAATTGGACTGGAGTTTAATAGGTTTGTCCCAGAACAAGAGATATGGCACCTCCACAACACAATGATCCCGGCTTATTCTCACCGTCACCTGTGCAGTAGCAGTACCTTTCTGCAACGAATGCTATTCCTTGTTTGTATTTCACCGACAGCAACCCCAATATCTCCCCCCAGTTGTTTCCACATCCGGCAAATTTTATTTTGTAAGTTCCTACCAAGAGATGTTTATCCCATCTTAATTATTTTTGGTGGCATCCTACTTCCGGTTAGAATTTTAACAGTTATAGCTTCTGGAAGTCAGATACGGTTCCGCTTTGATATTGGTGATAGATGTATGAATATTCTGATATATGTTGATTGTTATTTACTGCAGTCCAAATACAACACTTATCAGATCTACAAATATTTATTATAGATTTCATATCTGTACAATCCAAGTCAGTTTTCAGTTTCCTCAAGAATACCTACTACAAAATGGAGTTTTCAGCCTTTTCATTGGAGAATATCACATATTATGATGAAATATCTTACATAACAAGTACTCTACAATTAATGAAAGAAATAAGTCCCAAGTAACTGCAGTTGTATATTTCTCTAACACTTAATTAAATTGAATTGATTTGAAATAAAACGTGAAAATGGTGTTTGATTAAATTCTTTTATTGTTAATATATTTATGAATTAAATTACCAGGTAATTTTAAATTTATTTTTAACACTAAAACTGAGAAAAACGGTTTACCGCACCTGAAGGCTCATGTTTGGTGGGGTAGCATCTCACAAATATTCCAGCAACAGCCTTGTTTATTGGTTTTAACAATTGCTATCCTTCATGAGGAGATCAATCAAGACTTGGTATAGAGTGGATTTATCGGAGTTCATAGTGAATAGCGATTTCAGTAAAAGTGATAGTAATTGATACTGATTTGCTGGAGTCAACCCGTTAGGACAATGCCGAGTTTTAACTTAATATATAATGTATACTTGGTATCAAATTCTTTCATATATAAATAAAAGTATATGCCCTTGATAAAAGACAAAAGAAGTAAAAGGGATACCGCCATTTTAATACAAAATTTGTAATAACTGAAGATTTTCATTATAAATTGAGTATCTGGAAATTCCCCGATAATTTCCAGTTTGCGCAAGACTATGAAACATTAGAATTTTACGTCTAGTGTTTTTGTTTTCAATATAGTTTCAATATAATTTCCAGATATATTATATCAGAATATCATTTTGAAGCAATTGACTTAAATAGTCACATGGTATAATGTAATGTCTGACAGTTTTCTCCGAACCTATACCTGTTACTTCAGTAACACGCTGATTCTTTGGAAATACCACAATAGGACGGCATCTAAAAGTTATTGTGTGGCCATAAACAGGGTGACAGCCATGCTAGTGCCAAAATGATGTATAGTTGCCGAGTACTCAAGAAGGTGGGATATAAAAATCACAAGCAGCTCAAGAAATGGCAAATGACCAAAAAGAATCTGGCACACCGGCAGTGGAACACATAGCTCTAGAATGATTCGACAAAGTACGATTTATAAGTGCGACACGATCGTTTTGCTGATGACTATAAAGTGCAGTGATAGTGTTCGTAATAGCCTTTTAAGTCAACCATGACACAATGATGCTAGAAATAACCGTTACACCGTGATCAGAATGAAACCGTTTGACAAGGCGACCTCCTCTAGAGGAGAAGTTCATTTCTTCCAACAAAACAAAATTCATCAGGGCCATGAATGATTCACTTTTAGCAGTCAACGGACACAGATACACACAGTTTGAACAGTAATCGACGATGATAAACACGCAATGAAAACCATGGATAGATTCTGTAGCCACTGGGTATGAACAATCAGTACATATGAGCCGGCCAGCGCATATAAACCATGAGGGAGTATAAACTAGCCAGGGCGTAAAAACCAGAAGAGGGTATGAACTAGTCTGTGAGTATGAACCAACCCGTAAGTATGAATTATCCAGTGTGCATGAGTAAGTCAGAGCATATAAAATATAGGGGAGTATGAACTAGCCAGAGAGTATGAGCCAACCCATCAGTACGAGCCAACTAGTGCGTACGAGCCGGCCAGGGGATATGAACCAACTCGTAAGTATGGATCAACTCAAAAGTATAAACTAGTCAGCGTGTATGAACCAAGCCATGCGTATGAGCCGGCCAGAGTGTATAAACCATAGGGAGATATGAACTAGCGGGGGAGCATGAGTCAGTCGACGAGTATGAACCAGCGAGAGTTTAAACCAACCAATAAGAATGAACTAACCCGTGAGTATGAACCAGCCAGAAGATGCAAACTAGGCAGTGTATATGAACCAACCAAAAAGCATGAACCAACCAACGAATATAAGCCTGCCAGTGGGTATAAACCATGAGGGGTATCAACTATCCAAAGAGTATGAAACAACCCATGAGTACCAGCCAGCCAGTGTGTATGAACCAACTCGTAAGTACAAACCGGATTACCTTCCACTTGCTTTTATCAAACAACTGCTCAGTCGACTGGCCCAAATTCTATAGACAATGGCTGTATAGCAGATGTCCCAAGGTCTAGTCGTTGAAAGGACAATATCTGTCATAGCACAACACCAATAATGACTCCGATTCAATTTGATAGCATATCTGTAGTGGTCATTATCATCAAATAAATTACCACCAAAATACCACTCTGACAAATATTTTCATCGACATCAGTTTGACCAGATTCAATTCCGAATAACAACCACCCACCCAAACCATTGACTTCAGCATGGCCCGCTCGACAACTTTGTAGTCCGTAAATCTGTAAAAATATAACACAGTCATGACCTTGAATATTCTTAGTCAATGGCTTGATCGCTAAACTCGATGGTCTGAGATATATACGGTGACTGATAACAACCATAAATGGAAACATTCTCTGCACACATTGATATGAAAAGTTCGAGGTGATTGCCGTTGTAACTCAGTCAGCACAGATGCCCATATTGCGGATTATACTTAAACAGTTTGAAGTTCATTCAGCCAAAGAATATGGGCAATGTCTTGACTTCACCAGAACTCCAACACCAGCTCTGACTCAAACTCCGACTCTAACTAAATGCTTCCTATAAAGCACAATATAATGGGATATCATACTGAAACAATTGCAACAGTTGTGTAAACTGGTCAATCACAAGAAATATCATGACAACAGGTGAGCCCATCGTTTAGCGAGATGCAAACATATCCAGATCCATTTCCAGCATATTCGAGTTATGGCTGTGATTAATGACACGACAATCCAAACGAGTGAGTAATCAAAGTTTCGGCTGTACTCCCAAATAATCAAAAGGTCTTATCCCATAGTAATAACGCGGTAGCATGAAAAGTTCAACTTTCCAATTGTAGGCTTTATTGTCCAATACTGTGTGCTTGTAGATTGGATAAAAAAATTGCTAAATGGTCTGGAGTAATGTAAGCACATTCTCACACAAATCATACAGTCAACAATCATCGAATCTTTTAGGCACATGACACCTGGTCTGAATGCGAATATTGGCTTGAGTGACGTTGTCTGGTAGTTATTCAAGTAACCGCGAATTGCTGACCAAACATAAAATCAATGGTTATGGCAATGAAAAATACTCAGTTTCAATATACCAAGTATAGACCGCAATAGGATGTATTTGGGTACGTCAAATAAACTGATGAAAACGGATTGGAACACACAACGGATTAGAAAAGACCACAGCTGAAGGCCAAAGCAAAAAGTTCATAGGCAACAAAATATAAAGATGAAAACGAAATCATGACAACGCTTGCTGGTATTGTGATGGTAGTAGCCGCAAAAGTAAACAGAATTGAGGCTGTTATGTCGAATAATGGGAATAAAAACTGAAGATGGGTAGAAGAAAAAAAATGAAAAATGGAAAAAAATGGAAACAGAGGAACCACACTTGAAGACTTGATGTATGTAACGTGAAGATTTACGTCATAGTTAACAAAAACCTTCAACAGCTCAAGTCTCTAAACCTCCAACCAGATACCCAAATCCTCAAAAAAAAAAAAAAAACCAGATACCCAACCCTCAAAAAAAAAAAAGACACCATCTTTCCAACCCCACCATGAACTATCTGTTCACTACTGGTCCTATACAACCTTTTTAGCGATGTGCAACAAAGATTCTTGTGGCTCATACTTGGGTCATATCGAATCAATGACTTATCTGTCTAGTCCAATACCCATGTACTGCAAATGAAATTATATGTCCCAATTGTCAGTTCGATGTAAGCAGCAACCGCCATAGATTTCAGAGATATTTTGGTAATCAAACGATTCAAGTTGGTTGGATATTTTGAAAATATTGGTAGCTGGTATATGACTGTTAGCGAATTGGTTCAAATATGCAAACAGGGGCGCCTTATGCCAGGCAAAATGGATGATGGTGCTTATTTACCATTTGAATCAAAGATTCTCAAAATATATTTCATTAGAATATCGAGAAAAGTTCTGACGGGGTAGTATAAATCGCGAAGGATAGTTATACTATAACCGTCAATGCAGTATTTAAATGCGAACCGTTCGGGCTGTTGATTGAAGTTGGCCAGCGTCATCCCAGTGCGTTATAATTATTACAACATGGGGCATCAGCGAGGTTGAATAGAGTAGGAACAACAATGGCAACATCATCAGCAGCAATATCAGCGACGACAATCTCAACACCAGCACCAGCAACAATATCAGCGACAGAGGCCTCAACATCAGAACCAATTGATGTACTGCAAATGCAGTGGTCAACAAGGCAATAACATAATTACTGATAGTCACAGAACGATTCCTGTCCGGAAGACACAGATCAAGAACCATTGCAATTCATATTAGCAACAATATCAACAACAGTATACCTAAACACCAGCACCAATTGATAGACTGCAACTGCAGTGGCCAGCCAGACCATAATATAAATACCGATGGTTACGGAACCATTCCTGTACAGAGATCAAAGATCAAGAACCGTTGCAATCAATATAAGAAATTATCGCACTACCAGCAGACTCTAGACAACAAATACGGCAACCTTCGAATTCGATTTGAGATTTGGCAGATGTTGCAAATCAAGGGAGGTTGCACCAAGTAATCCGTATCAATCGCCTGAGGCATATGAAATGAAGATATTTTGCGGTTAGTAAAAAAGTCAATAATTATTTTTTTGAAAAAAGAAAATATCAAAAGCCACATACCGAATCCAGTTTCGACAGAAGAAAAATGGCTTACAACCCAGAAAATAATGACAAGCCACGGCAACCATTATTAAAATCAATGAATGAGTCGAAGAGAAGTAATAAATCAGTGCAGTCAGCATAACCACAAGACCATCGACAGGATTCGCCAAACAGTATCATCATTAGACTATTGGTACAACAAAGATCAATTGCTTGATAACACAAAAAAAAGTCGAAGTAAACCGAAAAAGGGTCAGAAAAGCCAGAAAGAAAATCTGATAGCGAAAAAAAAGGAAGTAAAGAGCAAATGAAAATGATGACCAGAGAAGACAAACAAGTGATGAAAGCAATGGAATGAAATTGATAGTAAGAAGAAAAAAGGAAAATGATAACAGATTACAACATAACCAGCTCTGAATAGTTGGTCATGAAGTTAAAAACAAAAACAAAGCGAGAACGTGTTTTCAAAGAATGACAATACTTTTGAATAAGAAGATTCATTGCAAATGAGCAATAAAATATTCCTCATTCGTCACCATGAGTTGCGTCACCAATTACTAGCCAGAGAGTATGAACTAGTCAACGGGTATGAACCAGCCATAGAGTATAAACCAACCAGTAGGAATTAACTAACCCGTGAGTATGAACCAGTCTGAGGGTATGAACTAGCCAGTGAGTATGAACCAGCCAGGTAATATGAGTGGGCCAGGGCGTACAAACCATAGGGGGGTATGAACTAGCCAGAGAGTATGAACCAACTCGTAAGTATGAACCAGTCCATGAGAACAACGGAGCACAAAGTTATGGTCAACAATAATCATTTCCAGGCATTCAGAAAACCACACACTGTCCAATTAACCATCACTGTAACAGTTCTTCGAAATAATATCCGTTAAGGTATAAAAAAAAAAAAAAATGCAATGTCACTACAACGAGTGACACATCAAATCGTGGCAATACCAATAACTTGTGTAGTAACTACCGCAAATAGAACGCTGACACAAAGATTTCGACCAGTAGTAGCAGTGGAACTCAAAAAAAAAGGAAATGAAAAACAATTCGGCTGTAAAAAAAAGTCCCCGCAAGAAATAGGCATAAAAATGGATATGTTCACCGGCAAGAGAAAATAAATCTGATCATCAGAATCAGTAGCCCCAAACACATCGTTACAGTCAAAAACCCATTGATTAGTCGCAAAAGGTTATGACTTAACGATCCAATAGACTGCAGCATGAAGGATAAGCACCATGACGATAAACAAAAATCAGAAAAACTCCAAAATCGTCACACATTTATAATATCTTGACAACTGGATTACCCCAACCTGCGTTTGTCAAATAACAGCTCAACTGACTAGCCCAAATCCCATAGACAACGGCTGCACAGCAGATATCTAACGTTCTAGTGGTTGAAAAAACATTATCTGTCAAAGTAAAACCCCGATAATGACCGTATTCAACTTGATACAATCTCTGTCGGAGTCTTAACCATCAAAGCTATCACCACCCAAACTGCCCTTTTCAGATATCAGGTCATCACCATCGATTTGAATGGATCCAACTCCAAATGAAAACCACCTGCTGAAATCATTGGCTTCATCGTGACCTTCCCGACACAATTGTAGTCCGTAAATCCGTAAAAATATAGTACAAAGATGATCTCAAATACTCTTAACAAATGATTTGGTCTCTAATGTCGATAGTCCGGGGGTATACATAGTGGCTGAATGCTGCAATGACCTGAAAAGCGCTGTGCACAGCTTGGTATGAACGTATTAAGATGATTGCTATTGTCACTCGATTATTGCAAAGAGTAATCTTGTGTATTACACTGAGACAGTTTGAAGTTGATTCAGCCAAAGAATATGGGCAATGTCTTAACTTCACCAAAACTTCAACTCCAACTGAATGCTTCTCATAAAGCACAATAGAATGGGATATCATACTGAAACCATTCCAGCAGTTGTGTGAACTGGACAATCACAAGAAATATCATGACAACATGTGAGTTAATCGTATACCGAGATGTGAAAATATCGAAATCCATTCCCACATTATTCGAGTTATTTCTACTATTAATGACATCACTATCCAAACTTGTAACCACTGAAAGCTTCTCCTGTACTCCCAAATAATAAAAAGGTCACATCCGATAGTCCCATAGTAATGACACGGTAGCATGGAAAGCCCACCTTTTCAATCGTAACCATTCTTGATCAATAGTGCGTGGTTGTAGATTTGAAAAAACAAATAAAAATAAAATAAAGTTGCTGAAAGGCCTAAGATAGTATGAGAACATTCTCACACAAATCATCCAGTCAACAATCATCGAATCTTTTAGGCACATGACACCTGGTCTGAAAGCGAATATTGGCTTGAGTGACATTGTCTGGTAATCATTCAAGTAAACGCCAATTGCTGACCAAACATACAATCAATGGCCATGGCAATGAAAAATACTGGATTCCAATATGCCGAGTATAGACTGCAATAGGATGTATTTGGGTACTTCAAATAGACTGATGAAAATGGGTTGGAAAACACAACTGATTAGAAAAGATCACAGCTGATGGCCAAAGCAAAATGTTCATAAACGACTAGATATAATGATGAACACAAAATCATAGCAACGCTTGCTGATCTTGTGATGATAGTACCGGCAATAGTAAACAGAATCGAAGCTGTTATGTCGAATAATGGTAATAAAAACTGAAGATGGGTAGATGAAGGGAAAAAACGAAAAAAAAAAAAAACAGTTGCAAGTAGATGAACCACACTTGAAAACTTGATGTATGTAACATGAAGAGTTACGTCATAGTTAACAATATCCTTCAACACACCCATTCTCTAAACCTCCAACAAGATACCCAAACCCTGAAAAAAAGACCCCATCTTTCCAACCCCACCATGAACTACCTGTTCACTAGTGGTCCAATACAACCTCTTTAACAATGTGTAACAAAGATTTTTGTTGTTCATACTTGAGTCATATCCAATCAATGACTTATCTGTCTAGTCCAATACCCATGTACTGCAAATGAAATAATAAGTCCCAATTGTCAGTTCGCTGCAAGCAGCAACCGTCATAGATTTCAAAGATATTTTGGTATTCAAACGATTTAGATGGGTTGGATATTTTGAAAATATTGGTAGCTAGTATATGACTGTTAGTGAATTGGTTCAAATATGCAAACAGTAGCGCCTTGTGCTAGGCAAAATGGATGGTTCTTACTTACCACTTTAATCAAAAATCCTTGAAACGCTCTTGATTACAACACCGAGAACAGTTCTGGCATGGTGGTATAAAATTCAATTGGTTGGCACATTGCAACCGTCAATGCAGTTTTTGAAAGCGAGCCGTCCGGGCTGTTGATTGAAGTTGGCCAGCGTCATCCCAGTGTGTTATAATTATTACAACATGGGGTATCAGCGAGGTTGAATCGGGTAGGAACAGCAATGGCAACATCATCAGCAGCAATATCAGCGACGGCAACCTCAACCTCAACACCAGCACCAGCAGCAGTATCAGCGGTGTCAACCTCAACACCAGCAATATCAGCGACAGCAATTTCAACACCAGCAACAATATCAGCGACGGCGGTCTCAACACCAGCACCAATTGATAGACTGCAACTGCACTGGCCAGCCAGGCAATAACATAATTACTGATGGTCACGGAACCATTCCGGTATGGAATATAAAGATCAAGTACCACTTCAATCGATAAAGGAAATTGTGGTACGGCCAGCAGACTCTAGACAACAAGCACGGCAATCGTCGAATTCGATTTGAGATTTGGCAGATGTTGCAAATCAAGGGAGGTCGCACCAAGTAACTCCTATCAATCGCCTGAGCCATATGAAATGAAGATATTCTATGGTTAGTCAAAAAGTGAATAATTTTTTTTTTCGAAAACAAAGCAAAAGTCACATACCGAATCCAGTTTCGACAGAAGAAAAATGGCTTATAACCCAGAAAATAATGACAAGCCACGGCAACCATCATTAAAATCAATGAATGAGTCGAAGAGAAGTAATAAATCAGTGCAGTCAGCATAACCACAAGACCATCGACAGGATTCGCCAAACAGTATCATCATTGGACTATTGGTACAACAAAGATCAATTGCTTGATAACACAAAAAGAAGTCGAAGTAAACCGAAAAAGGGTCAGAAAAGCCAGAAAGATAATCTGATAACGATAAAAAAAAGGCGGGAAAAAAGGAAAGAAACAAAACAGAAGGAAGTAACGAACAAATCAAAACGATGACCAAAGAAGAAAAACCAGTGATAAAAACAATGGAAGGAGATCGATAGTAATAAGAAAGAAGGAAATTGATATCAGATTGCAACAACACAACCAGCTCTGAATAGTCGGTCATGAAGTTAAAAAAAAAAAAAAAAAATGTGTGTTCAAAGAATAATGAACACATATTTGTCGCCAGGTAGCTTAATACCAATCGCTCACCTGCTAGAATAGTAGCTACTTTATCCCAACAATTGACTGCCTGACATCCAACGCTCTGCAATGCGCAATATTATATTCCGGGTAAAGTCGTGACCTCGGTCATGACAATACTTTTGAATAAGAAAATTCATTGCAAATGAGCCATAAAGTATTCCTCGTCCGTCACCATGCGTTGCGTCTCCAACTACTAGTTCCATTGTTGTGTCCAATCTCTTGCATCAGCAAAACTAATTGCTTCACAGTCATCAATCAAACTCAACACTTTCACAAGTCATTGAATATGCAACCGGCACTCAGTCAGATATTCCATGGCTTGCTCCAGCATTGTTTTCAATCTCGTGTATCAGCAATATGAAATTGCCTTTACAGTCATCAAACCCAGCACTTTTGCAAAACCATCCAATATCTAAGCAACGCCTTGTATTGGATATTTCATTGCTTGTTCCAATATTTTTATCAACCTCGTGCTTCAGCAATGAGATTGCCTCCGCAGTCATCAATCGAATCCAACACCTTTGCAAACAATTTAACACCCAACACACTTGATAGCAAGAGAAAACCTGATATTTGAAACGGGTTGAACCGCACCGAATATCAGGCATCCTCAAACTATCAAGGAGCCGACCCTCACCGCCGATGAAGGACTTGAGATCCAACACCGGAAAGTGACTCCATGTATCTAACCGGACACTTTGAAATTCCGCTCATTTCATCGTGCGCTTGATATAGTACAGGGGAAGCCACGAAGGACTGAGGTGCACTCAGTCTCAGCCTCCAGTAGGTTCATTCAAAAAAAAACATGCTCTCTTGCGTGCTAGAGATCCGCTGATCTGCTAACTGACGCTGGTGGTGGTTTTGAATGATAATCAGTTTCTGACGTGCATAGCCGCACCTTTTTGGCAAAACCTAGCCAACTCCTCTCATGAGTACTTCGTGGTTTGCTCTAGGTCGCTCACTGGCATCGTCATGGTACACTTAGAACGGCGCGGTTACTAAGCACCCAAAAGTCCGTGATCCGTTTGTGACTCGTGCAATGAGACACCGATAATCACGGCACGTAGCGAGGTGGCACTTTCCCCAGTACGCAGATAGAAGCAAAAAGCGATTGCGAAATGACCCAGAAACAAAAGCTTAAAGTTCGTTCGTGGCGACCCCCGGTCCCACGCCAACAGATACATCATGAACAGCGGTACATGATTATCTCGTGCTCGCAACACTACGCTACTGATCCTGTACTAGCTGAAGATGTGATCCGGTCCTCAGCATGAATCAGCGCTCGCACTTTTGAGCCTGCCGATGAAGGACTCAATCCAACACCGACAAGTGACTCCCTGTATCTAACCGGACACTTTGAAACTCCGCTCATTTCATCGTGCGCTTGGTAAGTACAATGGAGCCACGAAGGACTGAGGTGCGCTCAGCCTCGTCCTTCCGTCGATTCATTCAAAACCACACAGGCCCTCTTGCGTGCTAGAGATCCGCTGATCTGCTGGCTAACGCTGGGTGTTGGTTTTGAATGAGACACCGTTTCTGACGTGCAGGGTTGCACCTCTATGGCTAAACCAGCCAACTCCTTTCATGAGTCCTTCGTGGTTTGCTCTAGGTTGCCAACTAGCATCGTCATGGTACACTTAGAACGGCGCGGTTACTAAGCACCCAAAAGTCCGTGACCCGTTTGTGTCCCGCCTTGCGGGAATCCCAACCGTCTGGTTGTGGTTCGCCCTATGCGACACCGGTAATCACGGCACGTAGCGAGGTGGCACTCTCCCCAGTACGCAGATAGAAGCAAAAAGCGATTGCGAAATGACGCGGAAACAAAAGCTTTAAGTTCGTTCGTGGCGACCCGATGGTCCCACGCCAACAGATACATCATGAACAGCGGTACATGATTATCTCGTGCTCGCAACACTACGCTACTGATCCTGTGCTAGCTGAAGATGTGATCCGGTCCTCAGCATGAATCAGCGCTCGTACTTTTGAGCCGGCAGCCCTAGACCTTCCTTCCAGTCTATGCTGCTGGCAGCTCAAGCCCGTCACCGCGGACTTGGCTGCCATTCTTTGGTGGTTGAATCTCTGGTGTCTCTAGTGAAGAAGGTTGACACCCGAGATCTGTTCCCTGTTGTTGTATGGGGCAATCATTAAGTTGATTGATTGGTTGCCATATAGCCAGGCGGGGAAATGAAGATTGAGTACGCTGTTCTAAAGTGACCAACAGGCAAATCACAAAGAACAACAAACATTGCTGGCAATTGATGGATAAGTGTAGTGATTGATGGAAGATGTAGCGTAAACGCAGTAAAACAAGTGTAATCGAAATCAAATAGCAATACATAATAAAAAAACGCAATAATAAAACCTCTTTTCTATTCTTTTTTTCTCTCTTTTCTCTCTCTTTTCATTTTTTTAATAATAATAATGAGGTATAAAATAATCAAATAATAACTCTGAGTAATAATAATAATTCTCGGTAAAAGTAATAATAGTTTGAATGGTAATGATGATAATAATGATGATAATGATAGTAGTGACAATTGTAATAAGTGTAATAAGTGTAGTGATTGATGAAGAATGTAGCGAAAACGCCGTAAAAAAAGTGTAATTGAAATCAAATAATAATGTATAATAAAAAAACCCAATAATAAAACCTCTTTTCTATTCTCTTTTTCTCTCTTTTCTCTCTTTTTTCATTTTTTTTCCATAATAATAATGAGGTATAAAATAATCAAATAACAAATCTGGGTACTAACAATAAATTTTGGTAATAATAATAATAATAATTTGAATGGTAATGATGATGACGATAATAGTGGTAATAATTGTAATGATGATGATGATAATGATAATGACCAATAAGTCTCCATATTTCATAGACTGTTTCATTCATAGTTAGTAACCGCTTGCAATGTTTGTATTAAGCTCAAATTGACTTACTCTTAATGTAAATGTATTTGTGCATTATTGGTCATTCTGATTGGCCATCTCTTTTGACCAATGAACTGAAAGTTTAAACACTTTCGTCTCAACAGTAGTATTTGGATCCTGTTCTATTATGTAGATGAAGGTGCATCAGAATCCAATTGAAGCAATTAGTGGCATACTACTGACATACTGACAAGTCAATTTTGGAACGGGCATTGACCCAATGTCAAGTCAATGATATAGTGCGTAGCTGTCGCAAGTTTATACTTGATGTCCTTGGCAGTTTGTGATATCCAGCTAGCGATGAAGTGTGATGCTTTGTAGTTTTAAACTTGTAATTTAAGGATTTTGACAAGATTGGTGTGCATCTGTCGTCTATTGGAAAGATTGTGACGACAGTTATTAAATGAGCATTGACTCAATGTCAAGTCAATGATATAGTGCGTAGCTGTCGCAAGTTTATATTTGAAATGTGAATATTTGATGTCCTTGGCAGTTTGTGATATCCAGCTAGCGATGAAGTGTAATTTGTTGTAGTTTGGAAAGCGTAATGTTATGTTCCGGATATGATTGTTCTATATCTGTCCTCAATTGTAAAGATTATGACGACAGTTATTGAATGGGCATTGTCTTAATTTCAAGTCAATGATATAGTGAGCAGCTGTCGCAAGTTTATATTTGAAATGTGAATATTTGATGTCCTTGGCAGTTTGTGATATCCAACTAGCGATGTAGTGTAATTGTTTGTAGTTTGAAACGCGTAATTCAAAGTTTTTGATAACATTGTTGTATTTCTGTCGTCAACTGTAAAGATTGTTTCGACAGTTATCGAACGTGTAATAATGGTTCCGATAGAATGGACAATCCTAGAATAGTGCTCTAGAGATTGAAATAGGCTTGTGTTCAATCAAGCTCAAATGATGATAAAGTTGTGTAGGAATATTCACTGATGATGCTAAATTTGTGCATCAACGAGTGATATGAAAGAATGTCATAGTATTGAGATGACTTTTGGATCACCATCGGTCACGCGATCCAAATTAATCATAGAAATAAAGATGTATCTTGGCTTTGAAATGAGTCGTTTAAATTGAAATATGTAGTTAAAATTGACATTTTGACGTATATACTCATGTGCCGGGATGCGTCTATATATATGATTTAACCATAATTTCAGACATTCTTATTGTTGTGATGTTTGTTGGTTTGATTCGCAGTACTTAAACATTATAGAAGTCTACAATATTGGCAACTTTAGCCATACTCGTGTTGCTGTTTAATTTTGGCTGATTGCTACATCATCACATCATTTTTGAGGTCTTTCCATATCTATCTCTGATAACAAGATTATGAGCCCTGGTGACAGCTTACGAGGACCATTAATAAATATGAGGCATTGAAAATAGCACTCACTATTTACAACCACTTATTTTCATATATACTACTTTTTTTTACCGAAATAACAGATGTGTCCTGTCTCTCTCAGCAGAAATGAAATTTCAGCTAATATACTTTTGAGATCGGTTATGTGTGCATCCATCAGAGGGAAGTCATTCAGGATGTGATCCTGTGTCCAACTCCCCATATTCACCAGCATGAATCTTCTCAGTTATATCACTTCTCTCAAACCAAGCTCCTAATTGGCCATGGCCCGTACTATCTCGCATGATTCTGTCGAAGCCCATTGGTTTTGTTTTTCAAATATCACACTCGTTATTAGGTGCACTTTGCAATCGACGTATTTCATAGTTACTCTCACCCTTAGGTACCAACTAGTCTTTGGGTCAAATTCGCAACTTTTATTTTATTGTACTCGGTATTTTCATGTCATTTAGTTGTACATGGACTCCATTCAGAGTGTCATAGAGTACCATGATTTTACAGA
The DNA here is from genome assembly GCA_900642975.1 of Magnusiomyces suaveolens. Lineage (NCBI taxonomy): Eukaryota > Fungi > Ascomycota > Dipodascomycetes > Dipodascales > Dipodascaceae > Magnusiomyces > Magnusiomyces suaveolens. The sequence continues at coordinate 2,624,338 of CAAAMA010000004.1, forward strand.
CTGGTGAACCTTCATTTATTGTATTCAACTGCATCCTTATCGGGTTTGCATCAACCAGTCCGTGGAATGCCCTTCTGGCTTTGCTTGTATTTTGCAGTTTTTTTGTTATTTTGTAGGGTATTGTCTAAGAAGAATATTTATTGATTGTATTTATGGGTTATAAAAATATAGACCAGCTACTTTGGCCATTCCGTTTAACAATCTAGATTCAATCTATGTATAATCTCTTCATTGATATAATCTTTTCAATTCAGGTTTGAGTAGTTTCCAATCAGCACGAGTAAAAGTCCAAATACTAACTCACGAGGAACAGGAAAAGTCATATCTGGTAATAAAAAAAAAGCCCACCCAACTTCAACACTCTTCATTTTCATGTATTTCTCCCTGGACAGTGACTCTTATAGCATCAATGAATCCAGGAGGGCTTCCACCCCATTCCTTGATTGCCTTATACAGAGATGTGATGTAAATTAAGAAAAGCAGTGGTTAAATAGGTGATCCTTGTGGAATTCCGGTACTGATGCCACAAACTTGTCCTTTCCTTTGATACATTAGCATTCTTGCTTTCCTGTCCCTAATAAATTGGTAGGTCCAGCTAATCATGTTTTTGGGTACATTACTTTGTTCCTTGGTATCTGTCAAGATATTTCTGTTAACATTATCAAACGCACCTTGTATATCGGTTAATATTGCTGAAGTGGTATCTTTTGTAGTTTCAATTCTTTGAACTATGTCTAGTACAGCATCCGTGGCACTATAATCCTACCTGCCTCCAAATTTTTCCGGTGGTAGTAGGTATTTTGTTAGTGCCGTCATTCTGATTTGAACTATTTTTTCCAAGACCTTTGATGTACCTTTGAGTAATGAAATGGGTCTGTAAGCTCTGGGTTTGGTGTAGTCTGTCTTGTTAGATTTGGATATCACCATTATGGTTTCTTCTTTCCAAATCTATGGGTGGTATTTTAGTTTCATGCAAGACTGTGGTAGCTTGAAAAGTCTTGTTTTAAAAAGTCAGTTTTTTCCTGCCATTTTCAGCGCCCTTCCAGTAATATCGTCCTCACCGGGTGCTTTATTACTTGGAGTGTTCTTCAATGCATAATCTATCTTTTCTTTTGTCAGCAAAGGCTACTGTGAGTCGTTCTCTGGTTCAATAACCTTGGTCGGTCCATGGTTTATCTCTGGCAACAGAACTTTCCAAATTTCCTGTCTTTTTACTGCAACTGTCGTTGTTAGTGTACCATCTTTCATTTCGATTTGGGAAATGATTGTTTGTTTATTTTTCGGTTTGATATATTTGAGGATCAAATAAAGATTAGCTTTAGGACAGAAATAAATACATTATTGTGAAGGTTATGTAAGGAGGTGTTGTTTGTTATTCACACCTACATTCGCGCAGGTATTGCTTCCCAGAGAGTCACTGCAATTTATTATAATTATATAATCAGAATCTGGTTGATAAATTTATTGATTTTTTTACGGTGTCAGAACCTAGGGTAATGACTATACATTCAAATATCCAATTAAGAAAACTATTTATACTGCCCATAGAATTAAGTTCGACGATACGGATTTTCTGAGTGAGTTTGATCAGCAGTGTACCCATCTCTGTACTTAATTAGTCAAATCACGTTCGTATTTATAAATATTAGAAAAAAAAAGGCAAGTATATTTCTCATTCAACAATGAATGTCAGCATTTCTAACCACGGCAGCAATGAATTATTTACAATATTCTATTCCAGCAGTAGATTCCAGCCAGATTTCATTGTATCGATTCATGTTCGAGAATAGCAACCAGAAGAACATAACCAATTACAATCAAGGATTTGGGCTTGATAGAAAGAATCAATGAGTTATCCACAAGCTCAAAGTTTTGTCTTCATCTCCATTATCGTCCCAACATATTGGATAGTTGAGTACTAGTGGGAATTAGAAGTAAGAATATGAGACTACTGAAGAACTTGGGTACATGGAAGGGTTTGAATTGGAAGATTGTGATAACGGAAGTAAATAATAGGTATTTAAATTTAAACTATAATCTGCATAAAATCAAAAGATTTAGGTTAATAAAATAGCCCAAATTTCAATACATAACTGCTCCAACGGCGTTCGAAGAGTATGAATATGACCTTTGAAGAAACCCAAACTCCGATGGCAAGCTATGGCTTATTAGGCGGTAAAACTGAATGTAATCCGCATTACAAAGACAGCCACGCTGGTAACGCCAACACCAATATTAATGGCGATATTGGAGCTATTATTAATAATACCTGCCAGTACTTCATAGAAAAAAATCACAACCATTGCATTAACGATAACTTTAAAGATACACAATCATTGCATATATTAAATCCTACGTTGGGAAATAAAAGCGTCCATGACAGAATTTCAGTTTCAGGAAGTTTATTTTTCAAAAATAGTCATAGTTTAGCGGATCAGCCAGATTGCCAAGCTGTACCAAAGCCACAACTGCAGTCCCACAAACATTTGACGGGTACAGTAGTTATAATTGGTCAAGGACTAATGGGATATAGTACAGAACCAAAAGATAATGAGATAAAGAGGTTAGACGAAGAAGAAAGAGAAATTAATGGCAACCATGGATACAAAATAGACGGTACGGTGGATTTTCGGAATGAAGATGATAAATATAAGGACAGACGGCTTGATATACTAAAAGTAGAGGATCATAGTCAGAACTTGTTTATGTTGGTACCACCAGAAATTGAGTCGAGGACTATTCCGGCAATATCATCGGGGACTAGTTTGATACCATATATGAGCACAAATGCTAGTGAACATTTCAGCAGAAAACCAATTGGGTATCAAGGATTGAAGAATGTATATTACGATGATAAAGAAAAGGATTGGATAGAAACAATTCAAGATGATCACGGAATGGACGATGTTGTCATGACCAACGACGGGATACGTGAAGAACGTGGATATCAAGACGAACCAAACGAATGCCGACATGACGAGGTAAATGAACTGAACAAATCAGCGATTTCGAATGTAATGTTCCAATTCCAAATGGGGTTTCGACCGACCTGTGATAAATGCATTAATCGGGTTCCAGGACACTTTTCACATTTAGACTAGTATTATTGCATCGGGTCCACGCGAATCGGTGAAATATCGTGGTTCGGGCTTTGATATGTGACTGTTTAACTCCAAATAGATATAGAAAAACAGATTCCAACTTCCTGTTTTGAACTTGAAGCAAAAACAAAAAAAGTTGTGAACTAATCAAAACCCAATATTGTTTACAAATTCCTAACCGTATATAAAGCACAAAGCTTGGTGAAATGACGTGACTGTGGCTGTTTTGCAGAACACAAAACCTAGATGATGGAATCGTTTGTGATTTAGTCTCATTATCAGTTCAGATTCATGTTGTTTGCTCACCGCACAAATTTCGGTTATTGTTTCTTTTATTGCATTTTCAGATATATCTAGAAACCAATATGTCAAACTGGTTTTTTGTAGTTATATATAAACTGATTTATTTCGTTGAAAATATTGAAATTTTTCACCTTGATGTAATATATTCAATAAATTTCAATTTTGGATTTTCAATAACTGAAATTCTTGAGAATATGCCTTCATTTATCCCTAAACTTCGTCATATTGACGAAGATCTCCAAACTAAACTCTACAACGAGAAATACACACAACCTTTCTCTAATGACAGTCTGACAGATAAATTGCCATCTGTTCAAGTTTCATTGGCAATCGAATCCAGTTTCGACGATGAAGACTTTAAGAAAAACTCTTCACCTGGTTTTGAAGATGACGAATGGGAAATCCGTGACGAAGCAAACAGAAAATGGTGGTCCATTTTCAATGAGCGTGAATATAAACGTAAACCTAAAGAGGGAACTGAGCTCAAATGGTACCAATGGTTCGAACACGGTGATTCCAAAGAAGAGCGCAAACTAATCTCCAAAATTGACATACTTCTCTGTTTCTATTCTTTTGTCATGTACTGGGTCAAGTACCTTGATCAGGCCAATATCAATAATGCCTACGTCTCTGGTATGAAGGAAGACCTTCATATGAAAGGAAACGATCTTATATATGTCCAGGTTGCATATACGGTCGGTTCAGTTATTTTTCAAATCCCATTCATGTATCTTATTCACGCCTATCCTACGCACTATATTCTTCCCATTATGGACGTTGGCTGGGGTCTCTTTACTCTTGCCATCCACAGAGCTAACAGCGTTGGTGAGATCATGGCATACCGCTTCTTTGTGGGTGTATTTGAGTCTGCTTTCTACCCAACTATTCATTACCTCTATGGATCTTGGTACAAACCAAACGAATACGGTCGTCGTGGTGGTATTTACTACTTTGGCCAAATGCTTGGTGTTATGACTAGTGGTCTCTTGCAATCCAGTGCTTACGAAAATCTTCATAAAGTTGCAGGCCTTGCAGGCTGGAGATGGCTTTTTGTCATTGATACAATCATTACTATTCCTATTGGTATTATTGGCTTCTTTGTTCTGCCAGGTACTCCCAATAAATGTTACTCTCTCTTCCTTTCTGATGAAGAAATCTATCTTGCCCGTGATCGTCTTCGCCGTGCAAACATTGCCTCTGAAAGCCATGGACCTGACTTTTTTAACAAAGAGCTCTGGAAGTCGCTTATTTCGGACTGGAGGTTTTACATGTTTGTCTTGCTCAATACTCTTGGCTGGAATGCAAGTAACGCTTCTTCCGGTGCATATATTCTATGGCTCAAGTCGTTGAAAAAGTATTCCATCCCCCTTGTCAACAAGTACTCTACAATCACTCCTGCCATTGGTGTCGGTTGGATCTGGCTTGCTGGCTGCTTGGCTGACTACGGAAAATCGAGATTTGGGGCTATTGCTGTCACACAAGTACTCAACGTTCTTGGAAATGTAATTCTCGCTGTATGGCATATACCTGAAAATGCAATCTGGTTTGCCTTTTGTCTTTCCTACACTGGCTGGGCAGCTTCACTGCGAACTACTCTTGGGCTGCTGATGCTAACCGTCATAATCCTCAACGGCGTGCCATCACCGTCATCAATATGAATATGATTGGTCAAGCAACCACTGCTGTCAGCTCAGCGTTTGTCTGGAAAACTGTCGAAGCTCCTCGTTACTTGAAAGGTTACTCGTTCACTGCTGCCGGTGCGTTTGTTATGATCCTATGTGCTGTCGCTATCTTGCCATTATATAAGCGTGACGAACGAAAGTATGCCTATCAAAACAAAATCCTGTTGTACAACTCGGCAAAAGGTGAGCCAAGACCAGTTCCCCCTACCCAAAGCCAGTCTGTTGTTGAAGTTTTGGATCACGGTGAGAATATTTTCAAGAAAGTTTAATGTTTGTTTATAATTGTGTTTTTTAAAAAATTTACAGTAAAATGTTAGAAAAGTTTTGTAATACATGTGTTGAAAATTTTCAAACTGGCAAGCTGGTCTTAATCTAGTACATTATGTCAACATTTTGTTCTAAGTATTTTACCAAGAAATATTTCGTACCATATTTTCCTTTTAAAAATTGCTTGGCACTGACCAAAAACTTTTTTTTTAAAATAATCTTAGTAGCAAGGAATTGAACCTTGGTATATAACGTGCTGGTGATGCCCATTCAAGTCCTTGTCGTTGTAAGTCCAGTAAAAGGCAATCAACTAAGATGTGTCGACCTATTTCCAAATCTCCACATCTGCAGTTATAACCATCTTTTTTTAATGCCCATTCTTTGATACCATATCCCAAAATAGCCATGATTTGCTTGTAGTTGAGTGATTCTGCTGGTAGTTTAGCGATTATGGTGTTTTAGTATTTTGTTCGAATCTAGTGGATTTATCTGGTCCACACATTCGGTTCCAAGTGTCAAGTATCGATACCATCGACCGTTCTTTGTGAACGTGTAATCATAGTTCCATTGTTTTATCGCTTCCACTCGCAATGAAGGGTTTGCGATTCTTGTTGTAATCTCAGATCACTTCCTAACAGACAATTATTATGCTTTAAAAAGATCAAAAAGTCTCGGCAACGGGGAATTGAACCCCGGTCCCCCGCGTGCTGCAATACTACTGACAGGCGGAAATTCTAGCCACTAAACTATTGCCGATCGATACAATTGTAAGAAATCAGCCCTAGGTCTGGACCAGTGAAACCCAACCTCGAAGATATTACCTAAGCAACCAATGACCAAGACAGAAGGGAAATTAAGATTCGAGATGAAACTGATGAAACAACGGAGATACGATAAAACCAATGAAACAACGGAGATAAGATAAAACTCAATAAGTCGGAGACTTAGGAAAATATCAATATGCTCGATGGTTTCCTGATGAGGATTAATTATCAGCTTGACGGATATAAATAGAGATGGAATTCCCAGTTGAAGGATTACATCCTTAACACACGAGACTCGGCCCTTTACAGACTACTACTGATCTATTATCAGAATCTATACTTTAGATATATTTATCCACCTTGTAACTCTTGAATCCATTCTATTACATCCCCTTCCTATAAACAGATAAGAACAATACTAATTATTAGGTGTGTAGTATTCAAGCTCCCTCCGCATAAGGCAAAGATCTCCATTCGGGTCCAAACCCTTACAAAAATTGTAAGAAATCAGACTGTGATCCGAACCATTGAAGCCAAACTCGAAGAGTTTGCATAATTCCCAAAAGGTTAGAAGGAGATAACGAATGGCTAGCGCATTAAATACTAATCAAACTATTGAAAGTATTAATCTAATCGACTAATTAATCTAATAGTCAGAGTCTTATGAGAAATATCAATATACTTGATGGTTTCCTCATGAAGATTAATTATCATTTCGACGAATATAAATAGAACTGGAATTCTCAGTTGAAACAAGGGGAATTCACAACCTGGATATACAAGACTATTCTCCAGACATTTATCTATTTCTATACTTTCAATTTTATTTCAGATGCTTCCTCAAAACAGCTAATAAATATTCTTCAATACTAGGTTTGTAGTTTTCCAAGCGTAATCCGCATAAGGCAAGGTCCTTAAAAGAGGTCGTACTCTTTACAAAAATTTCGAGAAACTGATTCTATATCAAATAGGCATCTTAGAGTCTTTAACTTATGAAGTTTGACCATAATTATTACTGTTCAGAGATAAATTATTAAAATATTCAGCCATCTGAGCACTATTCGGGTAAAGTGCAAAGAATGTACATCAGGAATTACCAAAATTGATATGAGCGATAATCTTCAGTTAATTCATTTTACCAAGAGTGATAACGAGAATATCCAACAATCACAATTAGACTTAACGAGCGGATAAAACCGAGACTCACAACAAGACGTGATATTGTTAAGAATTGTTCTTGATCATTCACTGAACTTTACGAAACACATACACCACAAAATAACCAGCGCAAGGAAAGCAGTTGGTACAATTTGGAAACTTGGTGGAACAAAGCTAGGTATGAGAGGATCGACTGTCCGACTGCTTTTCACAGCATGCATTCGACTTGTTGTTGAATATGGAGTGGAAATATGATACCAGAGCGTATTGAAAGAAGAAATCAATAAGTTAGACGTCATGCAAAACATGGCATTGCCTCGAATAATTGGTGCCTTCAAGACCACTCCAGTAGAAGCGTTACAAAAGGAAGCAGGAATACTACCTTACGAACACCGACTTAAATACATGGCTGTGAGAAAAGCTACTAGACTCTATTTTGGTTTGAATGACACCAACCCAGTCAAACAACATTTGACGACACTGATACCAGCCTCACCAATTGGTCAGTTCACAATGACGTGTAATGATATGTATTGTGTGACTAGGAAGATTAATGAGCTCAATGGAAAAGTAGAACCAGACCCGAACGGTGATACGAGACTACAACAAAAAAGAACAACTATTTTATTGCGAGCAAAAACGTTAAAACAATGAAACGATTATTACAAGTTTGGGGAACAAGGTCGATGGTATCGATACTTGACACTTGGAACCGAATGTGTGGACCAGATAAATCCACTAGATTCGAACAAAATACTAAAACACCATAATCGCTAAACTACCAGCAGAATCACTCAACTACAAGCAAATCATGGCTATTTTGGGATATGGTATCAAAGAATGGGCATTAAAAAAAGATGGTTATAACTGCAGATGTGGAGATTTGGAAATAGGTCGACACATCTTAGTTGATTGCCTTTTACTGGACTTACAACGACAAGGACTTGAATGGGCATCACCAGCACGTTATATACCAAGGTTCAATTCCTTGCTACTAAGATTATTTTAAAAAAAAAGTTTTTGGTCAGTGCCAAGCAATTTTTAAAAGGAAAATATGGTACGAAATATTTCTTGGTAAAATACTTAGAACAAAATGTTGACATAATGTACTAGATTAAGACCAGCTTGCCAGTTTGAAAATTTTCAACACATGTATTACAAAACTTTTCTAACATTTTACTGTAAATTTTTTAAAAAACACAATTATAAACAAACATTAAACTTTCTTGAAAATATTCTCACCGTGATCCAAAACTTCAACAACAGACTGGCTTTGGGTAGGGGGAACTGGTCTTGGCTCACCTTTTGCCGAGTTGTACAACAGGATTTTGTTTTGATAGGCATACTTTCGTTCGTCACGCTTATATAATGGCAAGATAGCGACAGCACATAGGATCATAACAAACGCACCGGCAGCAGTGAACGAGTAACCTTTCAAGTAACGAGGAGCTTCGACAGTTTTCCAGACAAACGCTGAGCTGACAGCAGTGGTTGCTTGACCAATCATATTCATATTGATGACGGTGATGGCACGCCGTTGAGGATTATGACGGTTAGCATCAGCAGCCCAAGAGTAGTTCGCAGTGGAAGCTGCCCAGCCAGTGTAGGAAAGACAAAAGGCAAACCAGATTGCATTTTCAGGTATATGCCATACAGCGAGAATTACATTTCCAAGAACGTTGAGTACTTTGTGTGACAGCAATAGCCCCAAATCTCGATTTTCCGTAGTCAGCCAAGCAGCCAGCAAGCCAGATCCAACCGACACCAATGGCAGGAGTGATTGTAGAGTACTTGTTGACAAGGGGGATGGAATACTTTTTCAACGACTTGAGCCATAGAATATATGCACCGGAAGAAGCGTTACTTGCATTCCAGCCAAGAGTATTGAGCAAGACAAACATGTAAAACCTCCAGTCCGAAATAAGCGACTTCCAGAGCTCTTTGTTAAAAAAGTCAGGTCCATGGCTTTCAGAGGCAATGTTTGCACGGCGAAGACGATCACGGGCAAGATAGATTTCTTCATCAGAAAGGAAGAGAGAGTAACATTTATTGGGAGTACCTGGCAGAACAAAGAAGCCAATAATACCAATAGGAATAGTAATGATTGTATCAATGACAAAAAGCCATCTCCAGCCTGCAAGGCCTGCAACTTTATGAAGATTTTCGTAAGCACTGGATTGCAAGAGACCACTAGTCATAACACCAAGCATTTGGCCAAAGTAGTAAATACCACCACGACGACCGTATTCGTTTGGTTTGTACCAAGATCCATAGAGGTAATGAATAGTTGGGTAGAAAGCAGACTCAAATACACCCACAAAGAAGCGGTATGCCATGATCTCACCAACGCTGTTAGCTCTGTGGATGGCAAGAGTAAAGAGACCCCAGCCAACGTCCATAATGGGAAGAATATAGTGCGTAGGATAGGCGTGAATAAGATACATGAATGGGATTTGAAAATAACTGAACCGACCGTATATGCAACCTGGACATATATAAGATCGTTTCCTTTCATATGAAGGTCTTCCTTCATACCAGAGACGTAGGCATTATTGATATTGGCCTGATCAAGGTACTTGACCCAGTACATGACAAAAGAATAGAAACAGAGAAGTATGTCAATTTTGGAGATTAGTTTGCGCTCTTCTTTGGAATCACCGTGTTCGAACCATTGGTACCATTTGAGCTCAGTTCCCTCTTTAGGTTTACGTTTATATTCACGCTCATTGAAAATGGACCACCATTTTCTGTTTGCTTCGTCACGGATTTCCCATTCGTCATCTTCAAAACCAGGTGAAGAGTTTTTCTTAAAGTCTTCATCGTCGAAACTGGATTCGATTGCCAATGAAACTTGAACAGATGGCAATTTATCTGTCAGACTGTCATTAGAGAAAGGTTGTGTGTATTTCTCGTTGTAGAGTTTAGCCTGGAGATCTTCGTCAATATGACGAAGTTTAGGGATAAATGAAGGCATATTCTCAAGAATTTCAGTTATTGAAAATCCAAAAATTGAAATTTATTGAATATATTACATCAAGGTGAAAAATTTCAATATTTTCAACGAAATAAATCAGTTTATATATAACTACAAAAAACCAGTTTGACATATTGGTTTCTAGATATATCTGAAAATGCAATAAAAGAAACAATAACCGAAATTTGTGCGGTGAGCAAACAACATGAATCTGGAACTGATAATGAGACTAAATCACAAACGATTCCATCATCTAGGTTTTGTGTTCTGCAAAACAGCCACAGTCACGTCATTTCACCAAGCTTTGTGCTTTATATACGGTTAGGAATTTGTAAACAATATTGGGTTTTGATTAGTTCACAACTTTTTTTGTTTTTGCTTCAAGTTCAAAACAGGAAGTTGGAATCTGTTTTTCTATATCTATTTGGAGTTAAACAGTCACATATCAAAGCCCGAACCACGATATTTCACCGATTCGCGTGGACCCGATGCAATAATACTAGTCTAAATGTGAAAAGTGTCCTGGAACCCGATTAATGCATTTATCACAGGTCGGTCGAAACCCCATTTGGAATTGGAACATTACATTCGAAATCGCTGATTTGTTCAGTTCATTTACCTCGTCATGTCGGCATTCGTTTGGTTCGTCTTGATATCCACGTTCTTCACGTATCCCGTCGTTGGTCATGACAACATCGTCCATTCCGTGATCATCTTGAATTGTTTCTATCAATCCTTTTCTTTATCATCGTAATATACATTCTTCAATCCTTGATACCCAATTGGTTTTCTGCTGAAATGTTCACTAGCATTTGTGCTCATATATGGTATCAAACTAGTCCCCGATGATATTGCCGGAATAGTCCTCGACTCAATTTCTGGTGGTACCAACATAAACAAGTTCTGACTATGATCCTCTACTTTTAGTATATCAAGCCGTCTGTCCTTATATTTATCATCTTCATTCCGAAAATCCACCGTACCGTCTATTTTGTATCCATGGTTGCCATTAATTTCTCTTTCTTCTTCGTCTAACCTCTTTATCTCATTATCTTTTGGTTCTGTACTATATCCCATTAGTCCTTGACCAATTATAACTACTGTACCCGTCAAATGTTTGTGGGACTGCAGTTGTGGCTTTGGTACAGCTTGGCAATCTGGCTGATCCGCTAAACTATGACTATTTTTGAAAAATAAACTCCCTGAAACTGAAATTCTGTCATGGACGCTTTTATTTCTCAACGTAGGATTTAATATATGCAATGGTTGGGTATTCTCAAGGTTATCGTTAATGCAATTGGTGTGGGTGTTGTTATTTGAATGGTGGTAGCTGTTACTATTAATGTTGGGCTGAATGTCGCCATTAGTACTGATATTGGCGTTATCAGCATCTATGTTTTTGTAATGCGGATTACATTCGGCTTTACCGCCTGATAATCCATATCCTGTTGTTGGAGTTAATGGTCCTTCAGATATCATATTCATATCTTGTTCAAACGTCACTGAAACAGTCATATCTTGACTCCCATTTTCTTCTTCTTCTCTTCGCCTAACCTTTTTACTTTTATGCCAATGGTTTTCTAAATTCAAATATCCATTATCACTTCCATAACCACAATCTTCCAATTCAAAGTCTTCCATATATCCAAGTTCCTCTGACATCTCATAATCTCGATTCCGTTTCCCACTAGATCTCAACCACCCAATACTTCGAGGCGATAATGGAGGCGAAGACAAAACTTTGAACTTGTGAATAACTCGTTGGTTCTCTCCTTCTTGCCCTGGCCCTTGGCTGTATTTCGTTGTGTTCTTGTCTTCGTTCTTTTTATTGCTATTTCCGAAACTGAACCGGGACAATAGAATCTGGTCGGAATGAACTGTTGGAATAGAATATTGTAAATAATCCATTGCTGCTGTTGTTGAAAATGCTGATATTCAATGTTCAACAAGAAATAAGGAATTCTTTCTTATATTTTTTGACTTTTAATTAATTTTTTTTCCAATATATATAAATACAAACGTGATTTGTCCAGTAGTGGTCCAGGGGTAAACATACGGCTGATGATTCTGACCCGGGAAATATATTAAGCATAATTCTTTTTATGTGAAATACAAATAGCATTCATAATTATGTATTTGGATTTTTACACACTACCCCATATTTTGATTACATAAGCATTTTAAATTCGGGACTTGGGCATGTTGCATTATATGGTAATGTTACAATACAAGCTATTACATAGAAGGTCATTACGTATATTGTCATACCCCTTTTTATTTACTTCCAACCTGGCAATCTTGGCTTTGTTGATGTTTTTTTACTTTACCTTTTTTTGGCTTTAAGTTTATTAACGCCAATATCTCGTTTTTTCAGCTCTGCCAAGTCTCATTCTTATCGACTTCGCAACCAGTTTATTTCTGTTACGGAAGCTAAAGTAGTGACTTTAGATATCTCATCGCATAATTGCCATTTCTGCAACTGATACCTGGACTACTAACACAATAAATACCAAGCTACCAGCTCTACAATTATATTATACACAACCTCGTTCAATACCATTGATTCTAAATCTATTCCATATACCACATTGTCTAAAAAATCATAATGAAATTACTGCTACTACCGCTGCTACTGTCATTCTTTTCGTCGGTAATTAGAGCTGAACGTGTCATTCGAGCAAACGCTCTGCTGACTTGTATGGCGAACTCCCAGCTCTCTGCAAACACCTTTGACGTTGTCTTCACTCCTGATAACCGCACCATCGCTTTTAATATCGATGCTCTCACTACCCTCGAGGGCCATTTCGTCGCCAAAGTTACTGTGGTCGCTTATGGTATCGACATCATCACTGAAACAGTTGACCTTTGTAAACTCGGATCTACCTCTTCTCAAGTATGCCCGTTAGCTCCTGGTCGTATTGCCGGCTTAAAGGGCTCTCAGCAACTTCCTGCTAATATTGTAAGTCAGATTCCTGGAATTGCATTCACCGTTCCAAATCTCGACGGTATGGTTCGCGTTCTTGTATATCCCCAAAATTCCACGACAACACCTGTCGCTTGCGTTGAAGCAACTCTTACCAACGACAAAACTGTCCAAACAAAAATTGCTTCCTGGGTACTGGCTGTAATCACGATTCTCGGCTTTCTGCTTGCTGGTGTTGCATGGCTTCGCGGAAGTTTGTCTTCTTCGGCCCACATTGCTGCAAACATTGTTTCCCTCTTTGTCTATTTCCAATCTGTTGCAATTATTGCAATGATGGCCGTCGAGCGATGTCCTCCTATTGCCGCCGCTTGGTCTCAAAACTTTATGTGGACCGTTGGTCTTATTTCTATTCCGTTCATGCAAACAATCATCAACTGGTACGTCCAATCTACTGGTGGCAAAGCAACAAATATTCTAATCAATAAAAATTTAATGTCACTTTCCATCCAAAAGCGCGACCAGATCCTCGATTTTGCTGGTGACCAATTGGAGCACATCGTCAAAAATTTACAAGATCCAGATTCTCGTTTCAGACCTTTTGCTCTCGCCACTAGACAAACTGCTCAAAAAATAATTCCCAGAGACGTTGCATATTTTATGCAAGTCCCAGTCCTTCGAAAAAGAGCTCTGAATGTCGCCGATTTCGCTTTCAAAACTTCTGTAAAGTTATTTGTTCGTGCAACAAATGATAGTGAAGAAACTGAAAACCAAACTACTGACGAATTTCTCGATGACTACTCATCAAAAGTTCTCGTTTTGCGTGGCATGCAGCGTGTCGCTTTCCTTGCTAATATTGAAGTCACTTCTCTTTTCATCACCGGTATTACAGTTTTTGTTTTTTTAATTCTTTTCACTCTGTTTGTACTCTTTTTCTTGAAACTATTTTTGGAGATGCTTGCTTCCACCAATGTCATTAATCATGGTAGATTGACAGACTTTAAAAAGTCCTGGAGAGCCATCATTAGAGGTGTTTTGCTTCGTCTCTATTTGATGGCCTTCCCATCTCTAACTGTACTTTGTCTTTGGGAATTCACAATCCACCAAAGTATCGCAACTGTTGTTCTTGCTGGGTTTACTTTGGTCACTGCCGTAATGATGCTCAGTTTTGGTAGCTACAAAACCATCAGTATTGCCCGCCTTTCCATGCAGCGCCATAAGAACCACGCCTACATCTTGTATGGTGATTCTGCCGTTTTCAACCGTTGGGGCTTTTTATACGTTCCTTTCCGTGCTACTGCTTATTATTTTATTGTCCCCCTCTTGATATACATCTTTTTAAAAGGTCTATTCATTGCCGTAGTCCAAAACTCCGGAAAAGCACAATCTCTCTGTGTTTTTATTGTCGAGCTCATATACCTCATATACCTCTCTTGGACAAAGCCTTATATGGATAAAACCACAAATGGTTTCAATATCGCCATTTCTTCAATCAATTTTGTCAACGCCCTCTTCTTCCTATTCTTTTCCAACCTCTTTGGCCAGCCCGCCTACGTCAGTAGTATAATGGCTGTTGTATTCTTTGTTGCCAATGCTGTTTTCTCTTTTGTTTTGGTTGTCGTCATTTTGATTGCCTGCATCTGGGCAATTTTCACTAGAAATCCAGAAACCCGATACCAGCCAATGTCCGACGACCGTGAATCATTTATTCCAGATGCCCAAGGCGAAAAGAAAACCATTACCGAATTGGACGCCCTTGGTGCCACGGTACGCGACGGATACCCATCTACCGACGAAATCTACGACTCTATGACTTCTACCCAACCCCGGTCCGTCCTTGGCGAAGACCCCTCTGAAGGTTCTGCTTTACGACCGCTGGATTCGCACTATCGGGACAATTCGTCTGAACTTGTTCGCGGTTCAAATGCCATTCCTAGTAATTCAAGCACGTCCTCGTTAATTCCTAATTCTGGTCTACCGACAGGCAGACCGCAGAACAGCGGTATGCATTCGCCAAGTCTGTATTCCGACCCAAGTTCAACATCACTAAACTCTGGGTTCCCATCAACACGACTACCCCGTTCTGGAAATAATGCGCCATCTGAGTATACTGGATATACTGGTGCCTCCAGCAACGTGCAAGAGTACCCAGGGTACAGCGACAATAGAAGCATGGCTACCCGTACAACGGACCCATCTGACGGATATAGTTCGTATCCTAATTCAGCAGCACAAGCTCCGTCGTCAAGATACCAAGACTCACAATACAGTTATCCCACAAATTCAAGTACATACAGCAGCAATATGGGTTCTCGGCCAGGCTACGACACGTCCTATAGAGGATACTGATAAATATTGTAAAACGCCTTTTTAATTTTTAGAACCTTCATGGCTAATAGTGGGATATATAACTCTGGAATTTGATTGAGTTTTTTATATTTTTTATTAAGTTCTTGTTTGCACATTTCTATTTTTGTTTCATCATTTTTTTTGTTAATTTGTATAATTATATTTAATATTAAAATGCTCTATTGATGTATGATTATGTCTTGGGATATCTAAGTGTAAGATCCAGATTCTTTGTTTTGACAAATTCTTTTTTATTTGAATTTGTTATTGGGTTGAAAATTTGTACAGTTCCAATTATTTGTTAATTCGCCAGAACATAAAATCCAATTATTTCCCCAAATTATAACCTCAATCATTCATCAACCCATTCTTTTTTTTACGTTTTTCAATTTCAACCTGATTCCGATTCATTTTCGCAATTTTCTGAATCATGTTTTTATGTTTACGAGACCGCAAGTGAGTTTCCCAGTTTTGTTGACCGACAGCGATATATGGCAGCGAAACAGTCGTGGATGCTGCTGTCGATGTTGAGTCAAGTGAAGAGTAATTCGGAGTTTGTGTTGGTTGTTGGCGAGTGCATATCTCGCACGTAAATGTTTTCCATTGGGCGTGAGTAAACTTTTTTGGAGTGATGAGAAGGTTTTTGAGAGTTGTGAAGGAATGATTGTTTGACTGTGTGTCATTTTCTTTGTAATTCGTTTCATTTTTTCCTGGTCTTTCATCTTCTAGTTGGTCAGCTTCGTCATTCTTAGGTTCTTCAGATTCATCTAGAGAAAGCTCCTTTTCGTCAACTAGGATCGTATCATTTAACTGGTTATTAACAAACTTTTTTGCAAGTGATATACCTTTGGATCCGACATTGGTATTCCATTGCGTCAAATCAGACGCATCCAAAATCGTAGCAACAAGACTAGATCGTGTGTTTGAATCCATTTGGATACTATTTTTTTTCCCCCGATACAACAGGTTTTCGTGCATTACTTCGTTGATTTTGGGCATCAGTGTGTTTTTCATAAACTTAGTTTGCTGTTTCGAGTACCGTCTTGTATTTCTCTTCATCTCATCAACGCACATATCAAATAGTTTTGGATCAGATTTGTTTGATTCAAGCCATGGTAGAAACTGGCGGAATCCAATGACTTGCCAAATACCTTTTGAAAGATCAGTGTCACCCTGTGTACTTGTGCTTAGTCGAACGTATTCCTGATACATTTCGTCAATCTCGTCAACCAGTCCGTTTTTAATCATGTCATCTACCCGGTCATCCAGCCGTTTGTTGAGTACTTGTTGCTCAGACCAAATCCAAAACACCATCGTTCTGTATCGTGCGTTTAGTTTAATGTTTTCTATGTTAGAAGTGCTTTGGTTCTCAAATAAGGCATCGTTCTTCTGATTGAGGTATATCGTTGATGCTTTAGATCCGGTGGTATAAAAAACTTCTAAAGCTCGACGGATCCGGCGGGTATCATTAGGATGAAACTTTTCGGCAACTAAAGGATCATGCTTTTTTAAATTCTGCAAAACTAGAGGAGAAGGGCCATTCAAGATATCCATTTGTTCTTTTGTGAGATTCATCTCGCTTTGAGTATTGGTATCCGATGTCAGCGTAGCGTTTTTAAACATTATAGCTTGATTATAGTAATGGGTCCCGCCAACCAAGATCGGTAGCTTG
This sequence comes from Magnusiomyces suaveolens, assembly GCA_900642975.1. NCBI lineage: Eukaryota > Fungi > Ascomycota > Dipodascomycetes > Dipodascales > Dipodascaceae > Magnusiomyces > Magnusiomyces suaveolens. The sequence continues at coordinate 2,641,528 of CAAAMA010000004.1, forward strand.
CCTCTTGACAAAATATCTTCAATGATTTTTAATGCCTCTTTCTCAAACTGCTGTACGCTGTATTCGTCATTCCAGGAACAGTGACCTAGTAAGTGATGTGTAATATTTTCGCGTTCTTCGATCGGATGTTTGTTGGTGATGTTGTCGAGTCCACGGTACACTTGCATTGAATCGCCATTGATGATTTCGCCATTTAATGCTTTGGCAAGCTCAATACTAAACTGAGATTTACCGACGCCTGTGGTTCCAATGATTGTGATCAAGTTTTTTGTCGAATTCATTTTGAATGATTTTGATGTAATTTGTTGAAAAATTGAACGAGAGAAGAAGAAAAATAAAAACAAAAAATAAAGATCAAATCACATGACATCGGTTGGTTCCGGAACATCAATTACTCATTCGGTACACATAAAAATACAAAATGGATATAAAAAATGATGCACGCTCATTGGTCAATTCTATCTTATCAGCCCTATACAGCTCCAAAACTTATAACCGACAAAATTTTCCAAATTTTTTTTTCTTCTTTCCAACCATAATTTACTGTTTAGCATTTTTTTGATCAACAATATCAACAACAATGTCTCCTCCTACTTCTGGCGATAAGAAACAAAGCGGTATTGCCCGAGTTCTCGGTTCAGCTACTGCTGGTATCTGCGAATTGGCTGTTTTCCATCCTGTCGATACCACTGCTAAGCGTCTTATGAGTAATAGTACTAGAGTATGTTCAATTCCATGAATTCATAAAGACTTGATTCTAACCATATATTTTGTATTACTGGTGTGTACTAGATCACTTCTGCTGCTCAACTTAACAAGGTTGTTTTTAGAGATGCCGCTGAATCTCCTATCGGACGTCGTTTTTTTTCTTTATTCCCTGGTCTTGGATACGCTGCTGGTTACAAGATTCTTCAGCGTGTTTACAAGTACGGAGGTCAGCCCTTTGCCAATGAATTTCTCGGTCGTAACTTCAGAGACTTCTTTGAGGACAACTTTGGCAAAAAGACTGGTAAGGCTTTGATGTCTGCTACCGCTGGTAGTATGATTGGTATTGGTGAAATTGTCTTATTGCCTTTAGACGTCCTCAAAATCAAACGCCAGACCAACCCTGAAGCCTTCAAGGGCCGTGGATTCTTCAAGATCATTGCCGATGAGGGTTTTGCCTTGTACCGTGGTTGGGGCTGGACTGCTGCCCGTAATGCTCCTGGCAGTTTTGCCTTGTTTGGAGGTAACGCTTTTGCTAAGGAGTACATCTTTAAACTTTCTGATTATTCTTCTGCTACCTGGTCCCAAAACTTTGTTGCTTCCATTTTTGGTGCTTCTGCTTCTTTGATCGTTTCTGCTCCCCTTGATGTCATTAAGACCCGTATCCAAAACAAAAACTTTGAAAATCCCGAATCCGGATTCACTATTCTCAAAAATATGGCAAAGAACGAAGGTCCTACTGCCTTTTTCAAGGGTCTTGTTCCCAAGTTGTTGACCACAGGCCCTAAGCTTGTTTTCTCCTTTGCTCTTGCTCAATCTTTGATTCCTGCCTTTGATAAGCTTATTGCTGGCAAATAATTGAAATTATGAATGCTCAATAGGAAGCAAAGCTAAAATTTTTAAAATGCAAAAAAAAAAAAAAAAAACCAATACCCTTACAATGATTCATGAACTTTTGTCTTTTGCCTATGATTTGATATATTTTGCACATAATCCTTTTAATACCTGTTTATTTGAATAGACTATAAATTTATCAATAAAAAAACAAGCCTCTATATACTTGTCACATTATGAACAACTTTAGGAAAACCAACTCTCGGAATTGTTAGTGTAGAAGCATGTTTGTCACATTTTATACATTTCAGTCATTCAACTAATCCAGTTGAAAGCACACTAACAAAATTCCGATTTTCAAAAAACCAAAACCAAAACCAAAACCAAAAATCGTTTGTCATATATAAAATAATAACCAAAAGTTGAAGTTACAATATGGAGTCTAGTTTAGCATACACACTCAAGACTGCGGCAATAATTTCTATTTGAAGCTCTTTATTTCCATTGTCAGCCAACTCAGCTGCAATTTCTTCTGTCAGGTTGGCGCCCGCGCCGCCAGCACCTGGTCCAGCCCGAGCAAAAAATGGCCACTCGGCGTAGTCGTTTAGTATTTCGTCAGCACGGTTAAATGCCTGGTCGCGGGCATCGTAGCTCAGTGATGTGAGCACATTTTCGAGAACATTAGCAGCATATGCGCCAGCAATAAGTGCGACGGACCGTAAAAATCTGAACGGCACTTCTTCGGGAAACAAGGCTGAACTAGGTAGTACAACGGTTCGAGCAGTCAAAAAGGTAATTGTTCTTCTTTTGATTTCATCTTTGGCAGTGGTATCTGCAATGGGGTGGGTAGCTTTATCAAACAAGAAAAAGTTGCGTTTTTCGGTTCGTAAAATTCCTTTATCGACAAGGCCTTTGGCCAACCGTTCACGCACTTGTTTGAGTTGATACGATATTTTGGTTAAATTCCAAGTTTCGCCGGACAGATAATCAATCCATGTGGCTACACTAAGGGGTTCGCTGAATTTCATGAGTTTAACTGTTTCATCTAAAAGAGTTTCACCAGTGATTTTTTCGTCAATAACCTCGATAAACCGATCAGAAAGAGGGAATCGGCGCCGACTAGGATCATTGACCATTGCGATTTTTCCTCGAAAAGCTAGCTCCATAAGAATGCATCCTCGGAGAGCATATGAAATATTATCATTCCAAAAAGATAAATAACCCTATCCATCAAAGAGAGAGAGAGAAAAAAAAAGACAAAAAATTAGAAACTGGGTACATGACTGAACCAATAGCAGATATGAATGAATGAAATTGACGAAATCGTAGCAAATATAGGATATTTCGGAAATCAATTTATAAAACAGCCAAGGTATTTTTAAAAAGGGGTGAGCTGTTATTATCCATTGCGATTAAGGATTGGGCGACATTCGAATGCTTTTAAAAAATAACACTAACCCATTCTACAATGGATCAGAAACTGGAACTTACCAATTTGTCATTCAGACCTAGTAACAAAACTTCTTCCATTAAAGTCAGTTTTGGCTGTTTCAGTTCATCGACTGTATTATTAATGTCGTCCGGATCATAAGCAACTTTGCGCCCATCTTCTGTAAATCCGTTTCGTGAGCCTTGATTGGCAATGGTGTTAGAATTGTCGACGGCATCAGCGGTATCATTCGTTGCCGTCTGGACTGTAGATGAGGATCCAGCCACACGACGTCGTTGTAAACCTGAAGACATGAAAACTATGCTAGAATACTACCAACTATATCGTTTGTTGGTTGTTTCGTAATTTCAAAAATACAAATTGAGCGTCGTAAACAGTATTTGCCGAACAATTTCAAAAAAAAAAAAAAAAGAAAATCGGTAGCAAAAGTGAAGAAAGAATGTTAAAAACAATACTTAAAGACTTTTGTGAAAAATCGTCGATACACAAAATAAAGTGGTTAGCTGGCATTTCATGTATCGTGACACATAGTCATATGATAACCACGTGTATCTCACTATATATTCACATGTGACAATTTATAATCACATCTCCAGATTTTGCGAACAAAATATAACACATCACGTGAAATTTCAAGAATCAGTAAAAATGGTTTAAAGTTTACAAGTTTTGAAAACACAAAAAACTTGACAAAAAAAATGGTTGCAAACAACCAATGCTGCTACCTACTAAAAGCACCCGAACTAGAAAAGAATTTAATATCATGCAATCCATATTTTTCTACTACGTTATATTTATCTTTAAATACCTTGATTTGCACAGTGAACTCTTTACAAAACGGAGTTTTGTTTTTAAGATCTGGTGATCATGTTGTTAGTTTAGAAAGACAACCGTTCCAGTCAATCATAGTTTTTAGGGTGAGTCAAACCAGTCTATTTTGGTCTGAATTGTTTAAAATATAGAAGAAAATTAAGGTTGAAAAGGGATTTGGTCTTTTGTAATGCATTTAAACATGTTTTGATTTATGAAGTACCATCTTGGAACTGAGACAATAATAGTATTGTCCATAGTCAAATAGCATAATTCTGGTATAAGCATATTCATCAAAAGCAAACCCATTGTTTTGATTAGCCCCTCTGATAATGTATATTTCAAGTAAGCTATTCCAACTTGCCAACAAATATATTTATGAACTACTCGTGTGTTTGTAGATCACTAACCTTTTGCATTGATTTTTACAAGTCAAAAAGGTTCCGCTAAAACAAAACTAAAAGTGAATCATTTTTTGATCCATTTAGTTTTGAACGTTTTTGGTAAATTCTAAATTCTAGTCTTATATTTTCTTTACTCACTATTATTCCATTAATGTAGAAAGATATACAGTAGATAATCGAATATATATGCAAAAAATCTATTTCTATATAATAAACATAATATAATTAACATTATTCGCAAACTTCAAGGCTAAAAATCATTTTTGATACATCTATTTAAATCATGTTGTTTGTCTTGATTCAATAAATTCTCGTATTAATACGCTGTAGACGAAGAGTATTGCAATGATCGACTATTCTGGACCCCATTTTCGGATCCATGACTTCTTGTAATATATTCGTTGCTTGTTTCTGAATTAGAATTTTCATTTTCTGCTCGCATTGGAGGTTTTCCATTTATATCCACTGAGGAGTGTTGGACTGCTGCTCCCGGCTGTGCCGGGTTGGCACTTGTCGTAGGTTGTAAGTTCACTTGTGATGTTCCAATATTGATGGGTGCAGTTCCGATTGGGGCCAAATATGTTTGGGAGGTGGACGATGCAGAAATTGTCGGTAAGTATTGTAAGTGATATAAAGGAGCGTTAGGCCCGCTGGAATTCGGACCACTGTTGACAGTGATTGGTGACTGAAGTCGTAAATCGTTAGTTCCTCCTTCTGAATTATTGCGCGAAATATGAATATTGTACTGGTGGGAAGGTTGACTTGGGTATCCTATTGTAGAGTGTGGTGGATATGTGGATGTCTGGTTTATTGTTATTGGCGATTTTACGGGAACCGTGATTGGTGTTAAATGCGGACCTTGTGTTGGTTGTTGTTGCTGTTGCAAAGGTGTATTAGCAGCGGCAGTAGAAGAAGAAGAGATGGATGAAGAAGATGGTGGTGGTGGTAACGGTGGGTGCATCAATGTACCATAGTGGGAACCTCCTATTGCATTTGAAAGGGGTTGTTGTTGCTGCTGTTGGGGATAGTAGTAATTTGGATATGTTCCTGGGGATATAATTTGGGAAGAGGCAGATGATTGAAATTGCTGCAGAGATTGTTGGTTTGGTGATATACCTGAGCCTACTGTTACAGGTGGACCTGCAAATAAATAACTAGGCTGCGGTATATGTTGCTGACGTTGATATGAATCGACCGACAAAATGTTTCCAGATGGATATGGATTGTAATAATTATGAGGGTGTGGAAGAGGAGGAGCAGAAATGGGTACTCCGTTGAATTGAGCATGGGGCTGTAATTGGGCAATATGCTGTTGCTGTTCTTGTTTTTTGCGAAGCATTTCTTGTCTTTCCTGTTGTTTTTGCTGGTTTTCTTTCTTTTTACGAATAGCAGCAGACATAATTAAAGCCGTTCGAGCATAGTTTGTCGAGTGATACAAAAGTAATTTGATATCTGCAATGAACAATGGATACAGCAGATCGATGATCCTTTCCTTGTACGCAAAGGTTACAACTCTTTCATAAGGTATCCAGACGCCTTTGAAATGCATTGCTCCTACCTTCACGACGTGTCTTTTTCTTTCGGCCTTTAAGATTCCATCTCGTCGACCTCTTGACATACCCACAATATTAAGAAGCTTTGTGCCGTTAATCATATTATTGTCCTCTCGTCGCGCAACACAAACGCCTTTTACTTCGACTTGGAAACATAACGTTCCTTCGTCTTCCCATAATGTAGTTGTGATTTTGGGGGTTACTCCCTGAGGTGGTTTCCCCAGGGTTAGTGAAGAAAGAGAAAGGCCTGGATTTTGATCCAAAATAGAGTCCGGATCGATTTTATTTTCGGAAGTGGTGAGCAAAGAGGGGGTGTCGATTTGGGATTGTAATTGAGGTTGAGGATACGAGGAAGGCACATTGGATGTATTGCTTTGGTCGTTAGCAATTGGGGCAGGTAAAACAACGTTACCAGTTGAATAGTTAAGAGTGTTTGGATGCATTTGATTTTGGTGAAACAAAGGTTGTTGCAAGTCCGAAATGGTATTAGGTTTGTGAATTTGGGCTTGAGTTGCATGCGATACCGAAACTGTTCCTGGTGTAGATATCGAAGTAACTGTTGGAAGATCTGATGACGATTGTTGACTGAGGTAACGAGAATGTGGAGAAGGAGGGTCCGAGGATGGCTTTGCAGTTGATATGTAAGATGACTGGTTTGGTAATTCTTGGCTCATTTGTACAGTAGGCTGTGTTGAACTGGGCTTCGGGCAAGCTTGGTCAAAACGATCAACAGTATTAGTGGTTTGGTCAAAAGTCGAGGGCAAGGATGCAGGTATCGGATTCCAGTTATTTGTTGTATTTTCGGGTTTTCCGTATAAAACAGTGCTATAGCTAGTTGAAGAGGATCCGGTGAAGTTTGGAGATGTTGGAAAAGCTGGTGTTAGTGAATTAGGCAAATGATCAGTTGAATTGTTGGTCGATTGAGAAAGTAAAGAATCACTGCGGTTTTGTAAAACAAAGGGCTGTACCGGTTTATTTGGATACATTTAAAAAATTTCTGAATTGTACTGCAATATAATGAAAAATAATACTAATGAAATAAATAAATAAGAAAAAAAAAAAAAAAGTTAGATGGCTGTACACGAAATAGTTTCCATCAAAACAAATTTCATGTTTCCAAAAGAAAAAAGGGAATAAATAAAAGTGGTGAGTAGTTTGAAAATTTGAAAAGTAGTATTGAAAGGTTTAATTTATCAAAATAGAAACATTCAGTAGATATTTTTATTATAGTTCAACAAGAATTTAAATCTTTAATAGGGGTATATAAATGTATGTTGGATATTCAAAGACTTATAGGAAATTTTGACTTGAAAATTTAAATCAAGTTTCAAAGGTTTTATTCAAAAAAAAAAAAAAAAAAAATAGTAATAATTCAAAATAATGAAGAAAGAGGATTTCAAGTTATTATAAGCAAAAATATATAAAAAAGAGAATAAAAGAGCAAGAGCGAGAGAAACTAGTTAAAAATAATAACAAGTGAAAAATATTAATAAAAAAATATAATAAATACAATAAAGGAACCTGAATCTATATTTCCAAATAATATGTTTTATTATATATTCTATTTAACAAAATGAAGTTACTTACCAGAGTAAAAAAAATATTCTTTAAGATTTTAATTGCTTTAAACTTGTTCTATTCATTTTTATATTATGAATACTTGTCACTCCTTGGATTTAACAGCAGTTTAAAAAATTCCAAACACCAACCTAACAACATTTGTATAATGAACAAGATCTAGTAAAACTACTAAATTTGAATTCTATAAGTAACCGGAACAGTTGTTGTATATTTTAAGATTTTCTGCGTATATTTAAACTTTAAAAGAAACCGCATTCAGGCGGTCTTTTGCAATTTTGAACTTGCAAAAAAAAAAAAAAAAAAATAATACTAATAGAAAAGCTGGTTTTCGAGGTAAATATGCGTGTAAATGCATCATAATGTTGTAAATGATTTTTAAACAATATTAAATCTTTGTTACTGATTTCACTTTTTTGAGTTACTTGATATTTTTACTTTTTCTAAACCTTGAACTCATTTTATATCCAACTGTGTCTCGCACCCTTAGTTTTTAGTTTATTCAACTTCTTTTGATCATTTCAGATATTGAAAATCACCACGCCGGGCCAACTAATGCACGGTTAAAATTATCTTGTTGACCATTTCATAAAGCTGTTAATTTTTCGTTCCCAATAATACAATAAACCTTAGCTTATGAGAAATAATATTCACATTTAACATAAGGAACAAATATCATATATAAAGAATCAAATCAGTATTATTAATATTAAAGCAACATACCCATTCAGTGGAAAGTATAATAGTATGCACTTAAGCTCGAAATCTACCCGAAATTTACTGCATCGAAACAGACTGGTTAATTATTTAATACAAATTGTATATCACTGGACAAATTATAACATTCAAACACGCTTTGTTCTTTTGTTTAAAAAAGGAAACCCTATTTTCAAAATTTTTTCAGATATAAGATCAAAAGAACAATATTTAAAACGAATCCAATATGACTATAAAAGTAGTTTTTTTAGAAACACAAATGCTAAGGTCTAGTTAAACTGTTATGTGACTTTCCTTCTACTAAACCAATTGTGTTTGTTGGACCCAGCAAAAATCCACCGTAACAGATTTTCTCCTTGAAATGCCGTAATCCAATAGTCACCAGTTATTATCTATACATCAAGTTTGAATTGTGACCCAACTAATATTCTTGTTATTACGTAACAAAAGAAGAAGATAGTTACAGTAATATGGTTGAGACTTGTATGACACAAAATGAAACCATGAGTTCTTTTAAAATTGAACCAGGATTTGCAACTCGGCAGACGATATGTACCAAATCGGTGAATGCTATTATTGCCATTTCCCTGCCTCTAAAAGTATTGAATGCAGATCCCTGAGTTCTAGAAGAATGATCACATGATGGATTAAGCGACCTTGCAATTATGCAAAATTTCTGGAATATAGTTACCAGTTCCTCCGTCATATTAACCGTGATTAAATACTCAAATTAGGTCCGTTGAAAATATTATAAGAGGTGCTTGATTATAATATTTTTTTAATTATGACTCGGATCCACAACATTTGACTTCCTGTAGTTACTACCGTGTTTTAGACAGGAGTACCCGAATTTGAAACAGACATTAAGCTTAAATAGGTTTCATCAACCATATCACGAAAAGAATTCCAATCTGTCGCGCTGTATCTATTATTCTAAGTATACTGTATACTCATTATACAGGAAAAAAACAAAAAGTTGAAGCCAATTTAACAAGAACCGACATTCTCGGATTCAGTAGCAAATCTACAAGTTGACCTGTATCTTAAATAGTATATCATCTCTTTATATATTTTCAATGTATGCATTTCGTACTTTTGTTGAACAATCTGACTGTTTTAATCCATGTTTACATATACAATTATTTTTCAAAAACAGAACCGTAGTGTATTCTATTTATAACATTTATACATATTTTTACAGCTGAAGTAACATACACAAAGTTCAGAAGGAGGGGTTGAGGGAAGGGAGGAATAGGAAAAAGTAAAAAGTAGGCAGTTTTATGGAATACAAAGATTTAAATGTTTTCATTTTGATTTTATACCTAAATATGTTTGTAGACTTATATTTTAGTTTGTATTTTCATTACTGGTTGCTTGAGTTTTAATATTTTTGTCTGCTTTGTTTTTCGTGTTTGTTAGGGTTCTTTTGCTATGTTTGTAGTTTTACAATTGTGAGTACAATGGTAATCAAATATCATTGGTCAAAACAAGCCATACAAAAAACAAGAAGAAACAAGCCAGAAAAAAGGAAAAAGAATTAAGGAAATTCTACAAAAAACATGAAAGTTAACCATAAATCTACAATCGAATAATGTGATGATATGTAAACAAGATCAATTATATGTATAAGTACCACAAATAACAAAAAAAAAAAAACTGGCCTGGGATCTACTCTCTTTTCTTAAACAATGGCAACTTACAACCGTACCAATTGAAACACATGATAGTCATGTCTACATCGCTTATTCAATTTGTTTTTCAGACCAGTATTTGCTGGTCAGGGTGATCACACTATCTATCATAATCGGCGGAAAATGGGCCATGGAGACAATTAGTTATCCCAGAATCGCATAATCTTAAATGTTTCTATAAAATGTCAGACGAAAAGTGACAGCCACAGATGGTCTTTAGCTCATATAGCTAGGTAAATATATACAATACTTTCAAAAAAAAAAAAAACCTCCGAGATTTGAAATTTAAATTTCATGTTTTGGGTATTTAATATTTCCTAGGGAATGAATAGTTTGGTATGAAAAATAAAGACTTAACTATACCTTGATTCTTAAAAACATTATTAATATAACCATAAATTGGTTCAACTTTCTTCGATTTTATCATTAGTGCAGTTTATAACTTTCCATGGTATATTGATTCTTTAAATTAGTCCAAAAATGGAAGCATTGAATATTGTTTCACTGTTGAAATATAAACAAGTAATAACTATCTACACTATTAAACTGCACTAACAGCATTTCAAATGGAAAGTACATATATTCTCATCAGCTTTTGTTACTTTTGTGTAAACATACAAATGCATATTTTGCATGTTATTGGTTTGTCAACAATTGATAAAATACTGCAACCGTGGCAATCCGTTTCGTTTGTATACGGATTTAAAAACTTTAAGAAGAAATACTCTTCAAAAAAAGCTATATTTCTAAAGTACAAACCGGGTTCAATATTCATTATTATTACTGGTTTTATATCACAACTCAGATTTGATTGTGGTAATTTTGATTTATACCAAACAAAAAAGGCTACATTAATAACAAAGTTTCATCAAAGTTCGAGTGCCGCTTTGACTGGATAGCAGGATAATGAATGATTTACAAGTTGGTAAATTAAGTTGGAAGACATTTCCATTATTATTGAAATAATAGCAATGGCCAATAATGCTGACAAGTGCAGATATTTGCAATCGCGTTATGTAATAGTCTGAAACGGATTATTTTTTTGTTTGGGTCATTCGTTAGCATTTCTTTCAAAATATCCTATCTGAATATACTTGTTCATGTAGATAATCCAAAATTAAATACGATTGTATAAAATGAATTTCGCTTACCGAAGTACTGGCCAATAGTCGTATCCAGAATCACAATAATCCCTTTTTTTATTTTCAAATGTATTTTAATGTTTTTTTAGATTCCACTAATCTCAAAGTTTTTTTATTTGACTCAACTTCCGCTAATGCAAAGTGTATTTTAACACGTTGGTTTTAACTAACGACCAATTGACCATTCTAGAACAGTTAAAGGGCAATGATGAACAATGAAAACATTTTTTTTAAGACTTGTGCCAGCACTATTTTAACACATGACTGTTTGTTCGTTTTCTAGTCCTCCTTACCATATAATGTTAAACATTTTCATTGTTGTTTTCTCTTAGATATCCAGGATTTGCGAATTTGGTTTTTTAAATCATGTCGATCCTGCTTTGTGTGAAAACAAAATTATAAATTTGAAACAAAAAGGATGAAATATTATTAAAATCATTTTCATTATCTATTAAATGCTTTGAATCTCAATTTTGAAAACGTATTATCTTTTAACAAGAATTCATGCCCAAATAAATAAAAATACTCAACCGTATTTCAACCTAATGATATAATACAATTATACCTATACATGTAATTCGGTATAAAATCTCTTAAATTATAATTTCCTGTTGATAGGATTATCTACACTTCTAATCCCTGCAGTATATTTAATTATTTCGACCAATAAAAAAGTCAATAAAGGTTCAACCACAATATTACTAAATACCCAATGTACTCGTCTGTTTTCTCTTTCAAGCATGCATACAATCTCCACACATTTAATTAGTATGCAATAGAAAACTTCCCGTGTGGTCAATCCAATTATCTTTCAAACAATTGACACATTTGTATTCTGCACTTTATTATAATTTTATCAAATCAAATGGTAGTAAATTCAAACCACCTGCTTCTTTCACACAAATCTATTCCTTCGTCGAAAATAGTCCCTCCCTATTTTCTCATTCCATACCTGGAGACCTTACCAAATCCACGAGATTCACGAGACTCGCGATCGACTCGCTCTGGTTCAAAGTCTCTTTGGCTCTCCAACATTTCAATAGTAGCTTGAAGTTCGTCAAGACTGAAAAAATAAAAACCCTGTTAGTAAAGGAGCAAACAAAACTAAAATACCCAATTGAATACGTACGTTTTCGAGGAATGTTCAATATCCAAGTTCAATTCATCCTGTTTTTTTCTCAGTTCATTTCTCCAAGACTCAAAACGATCCTCATGAAAAGCAACAATAACTGCAAACCTATCGTTGATTTTCCGCTGTTGTTCTCGAAAAATTGGATCATTTTCCAATTGCCCATCTTCCAAGAAGTTTTTGCCATATTTGGAAATGTATACCAAAGTTTGCAACCCTCCATCAACCTCAATTTTTTTGGCGGAATCTGGACCTTCGCTTTCCAACACTTCACTGCGAGCATGTTCAATGCGACGGATCATGCAATTCTTGCGGTATAACTGATAATGCTTTTCAATAGTGCTGTCAACCAAGTCCAACATGTATTTTTCCATCAATACACGGCGGAGTTTGACAAAATCGCAATGATCCTCGTTTTCAACTTGCGCAACGCCCCATCGATAAGGACGTCCCCTAACCGGTCTACCAAATTGGTCAACACCAATAACATCTTCGGAAGCAATGACTGCATAAGGCATGTGTCTTATATCCTCATCTAATTCCGGATTCACATCTTGGGGACAATAAACTTCGATTCCCGAGCTAGCAATGGTTTCGCGAACCTAGCCAAAGAAAAAAAAAAAAAGAATAATAGATTAGTAACCAAAATATTAAAAAAGGACAAAAAAATAATCAATGAAGAAGGAAACTGATGAAATATTACAATAAAAGAATATGTCATACCTGTTGTTTAAAATACTCGCGATCTTTTAGTGTGAATGAATCAGCCTTTGCAAGGACAGGGATCAGATTCACTCGAGTACTCAACTCCTGCATAACCTTTACATCAAGTGGCAACAAACCCTTTCCAGAAGGTCTTATAAAATAGAGGCAAGCATGAACACGAGTATCCACTTTGCGTCTGCGATCCGGCTGTTCTTCTTGAAGCATGTATAGCTTATGCTGATTATCAATGTAGTTGACAATTGGCACCCAACAATGAGTATTGTTAGTATAGTCTCCGAATCCTGGAGTGTCAATTACCGTGAATTTAACAGGAAAACCTTTTTCAGTATAGATGGCCTCACGAACTTCAATATGAGTTGTCTTAGGTAAACTGGCATCCATGGAGTTATGATGCGGTTCCTTGTTAGTCTCTTCAAACCTATCTCCAAACAGAGTATTAATCAAGGTTGATTTTCCCAAGCCAGATTCACCAGCAACCATAAGCGTGAACACAGATCCACGTTTGGCGACGATGTTTCGGCGCTGGTCTGGAATGGGAGAAATTAATCCATATAAAGTCTCTCCACTATTTTGGAATGGAGCTACAAAGTCAATTTCCTCAAGTTTAGAGTAATTCGGTTTGGCAAAAACTGTCTCGTTAATTTGACCGTCACCTTGAGCAGAACGAGATTGGCGCAGGACTTGTTTCTGAGATTGAATTTTGTTACCGGCACCGTTACTTCCATTCGCACGTTGTTCAGTGTTCTTTGAAACTTTGTGATACTTGGATTTTTCAACACCCATAGTGTGTAGATCACTGTTGGAGCCAACCCGATCATTTGAAGGGTCTATATCTAATGTAGAGTTAGACGTATTAAATGACTCAATTAAAATCATATTATCAGGCCGGCAGCCAGGCTCTTCAAAGGTTGCCCGATAAGAAGAAACTTGAGGCAAATAATCAGATGATTCGGTAATATTGTTTTCAGGATGACCACAATGACTATCATTAGAGACCAATCCATTAGCGGGAGGAAATTTAGCCATAGGATTGATATTACTAGAATCTCCAACAGCAGAATTTTTCTTTTCGGTTTTAAAAGACATTGATCTGCTGCGAGGGCGGCGCGACGCTTGGTGGATTTGCCCATTTCCAACTTCGTGATGCTGGTTATTGGCTTGCATGCCTGGCAAAGAAGAAACTGATCCCATAGCATTGGGAATGTTTACAAATCCACTGGATTGATGTTGCTGGTTTTTAACATTGATAGTCACATCATCCTTCATAGCAGAAAAGCGAGAATCTCCGGCGTTAACAGTTGAGCGAATGTTATTTTTGGTTCGGCTATTACTAGGTCTGTTGCCATTATGAATCATTACATGCTGAGAGTCATGTATGGGTCCTGATGGTAAAGGGTCAGTCCCATTATCAAAGTAATTAGAGTATTGATAATTTCCGTTCATCGAATGGCTCTTTTTGAAAACAGAGTATAAAAATTGTTATCAGTAGTAAACACTTGTGAAAAAAAGATGTTTTTAAGAGTATTACAATAGTAATTGATAAATAAAAAATAAATGAAGTTGAAAGTGGAAAGAAATAAAACAAGTTTTTTTAATAAAAGCAGTATGAAGGTAATGAAGAATATAACTACAACAGAAAAGTTGTCATGGTATTTAAAAAAAAAATAAAGGCCTTGAAAAGCTATATTTCACGAAACAATGAAATATGTATGAATAATGGTGAAGATTGGTGAAACTTACAATGATGTCGATTATTTACAAAAGAAAAAAATATAGAAAACAAAAAATAATTAACAATAATGATAAAAAAAAAAGGTAAAAATATTGTCTAACAGGAAATGAATGGAACAAATTGAATCATTTAGTTCACAGTTACTTTTACTTTTTTGCATTCCGATTATTTAGAATCAATAGCAGCAGGAGGCGATCTAAAGATATCACCTTTGGTTCTCATGGAGTTCATCATCTTTTGAGGATCATCTAATGGGGTAGGCATGGGAGCCTCAAGAGAACTTTCAAACACTGTACCAGCAAAATAGACTCTAGCAGGAATCTTGGAAGCATCAAAAGTAAAAGCAGCATAGTCGACAACGTCGTGTTCAACAACCTGAGGCTCGGAGCTTCCAGGAACAGTTTTGGCAAGACGTTGGCGAGTTTCAATTTTGTAGACAATTTGGATATCACGCATGGGCTTATCAGGAAGAACAAGAGGTTGAACTAAAACAACTTTAGGAGTCGAGTTGAACTTGACGAGTTTCCAGTTGAGTTTGACGTTATCAGGGACAGATTTCAAACGCCCTTTAAGAGATTCATAAACCCACAAGCTGAGGCGATCACGAACAAGATCTAAACGACGTTCAGCAAATGCATGGTTGGTATCAACATAGGTTTCCAAAGCCAAATTTTTCCATTCAACAAAACGAGGTTTAATTTTGGATTTCAAACGAAATTGAGCAACACTGTCAGAAAACGAATGTGCATTTAAAAAAAATGGTTAATAACATTGCGGTATCAACATAGGAAATGCTATTTCGATAGATAATACTTACAAAGCTGTGTTCTTGACAAAGTTGACCAATCGTCGGGTATAGGATCTAAAGAATAGTTTTGGATTCTTATAGATTGGAGGAACGTTTTTTGGAGAGGGTGGGATATAAAGATCTGCGGGAATACCGAAAAACTTGATATCCATAGCCTGGTTTTCAGCTTTTGTAGCAGCAAATCTTACACTGCTGTTATTGATGCCGAAAGCGATTCTTGGATTGGCAAGAGAGGATGCGATGGTCGGGTATAACGCCAATCGACTTGAAGTCGATGAGATGAGGGCGGAACTTCTTGTAAACATTGTCAATTTACAAATCAATTTATATATTGATCAATGAAAAATGTTTTTTTTTTTCTTTTGAAACAATGAAATAGAAAACCAAAAACCTGATCCAACAATGCTGTTGATAAAAACAACAAATTATTTCACGTCAACTTGGTTGGTTGGTAATTCCAATCAATTCTCATGAAAAAAGTTCAAAACGTGATGGTCATGTGTCAGTTACCCGGCTCAAAAATTTCAGGATTGTTACAACACCTGTCGCCAAATACAATCACCTGATTGATATGCAGCGTTGCAAAACCAGTCACAAATTCTTATCAAGTGAACTGAAAAAACAAAAAAAAATGACAGCACTACAATATCGCATTGAGAGTCAGAAACACTTAGAAAACCCATAATATATGTGAATATATATAAATATATTTAAAAAAAAATTCAGTTATAATTATAAACCGTTAAGAATAGATAATTTTTTTCATTTTATAAGTTGAACTTCCTCAAAAGAAAATCTCTTAATATTCGACAGAAGTGGAAGAGGCGGTGTCGACATGAGAAGCGGCAGCGGCAACCTTTTCCTTAAGACCAGCAGAAGCGGAAACAGACTCAGAGGCATGAGCAGCAGGAGTTGGGACGGGAGCACCAGTGATACCAAGAACTTTGACAGAGAAAGGACGGAGAAAGTTAAGATAGATGTATCTAGCACCGCCAAACTGAGGAAGACCAATGTAAAGAAAGAAAAAGGTCTTGAAAACCCAGTAAAATGGAATCCAGTAGATAATAGTGTTGCTCCAGAACTCAAGAACAGAAAAAACAGCATAAACAACCCAGTAGGTCAAGTACTGAGTATCATCAGCACTGGTCTTAGATTCGAGAGCCTGAAGAGAGTAATATCCGGGAATTACAAGAGAGGCAAAGTTGGAAAGAAGTTGACCAAGACTAAAGAAAATTAGTTAGCAAAACAATAACTGGAAAGGTGTAAATCTGGTAAAAGCAACCAAAGGTATAAATACGTACCCAGCAGGGTTAATGGTAATAAGAAGAACGTAAATACTAACGAAACCAAGAACACCGTAAGACTTGGGGACACCTAGAAATATGTATTAGAGATGTACACTTTTGAATCAAGATGGAATCACGACTATGGAGTGACGGTTTATCAGGAGATAGATGCCTGAGCTATAAGAATATGAGTCTGTATCATCTTTATCTTTGACAACATCATCATCCAATGTCCAGCAAATAATAATAATACTATCGCGATGCTCCATCCATCCTTCAAATTGAAATCAAATTGACATACCAGTCTGAGCTTGAATCTTATTCAAAGCAGGATATTTGGTAAGTTCCTAAAATACAATCACAGAAATGTTAATTTATTGATATCATAAAAAAATTTTTTCCTCCTGATGAGTTTTCTCGATAACCAACACGAGATAAAGATATCAACATACCGAATCCAAAGTGTTAAGATGGACCTTAACCTTGTCCTGAAGATCAGCAGCAAAAGCCATTTTGAATTATAACTGATTGATTGGTGAATAGAATCAAAGAAAAGTGCACGGTGGCGATATCAATAAATGACAATTGAGTGGGTGGTAAGAAGTCAAAAATAAAAATTCCTGCAATTGTAAAAAAATAACAACAAAAAACGCAATCTTTTTTTTGTTTGTAGAAAAAGCAATTTCTGAATGGCTGGTTACATCACCATAATACAGTCCAATCGATACTCTCGAAATCATGATTGTATTTGGAAGACTGTCCTTCAATTGTCAAAGCATTGATTAACTACTTTTGTACCAAATTCTTACTCTTTCTCTCAAGAAAATCCGGTTCCGGTCGGTTCGCGTAATAAGTGCCGAGATTACATAAGCATGCTATTGTAATAACGTAATGTATGACATTTTGTCGCGTGATCAATTTACTGACTGTAAACAAAACCAGTATATAATTGGCTGAATAATCATTACAGCATCTTGTTCACCAGCAATTGCCATGAAATAAGAAAAATCATTTGTGGAATTGAATGAGCCCGAAAAGCAAAATATATATACATCGAAACTGTTTCAATGAAATTGACTAGTACTATGATATTCTCGTTTCAATTTTTAATTCATTCTTGAAAAAGTTATTACCTAAATACGACCTTGATAACAGTCATTGGAGCTCACTAAAAGAATTGTTCAAAGATTCTACTCTATTGTCAAATTAATCATAGTAAAGAACGTTTTTCAAATTGCAATAAATTTGATCATATAATTGGGAATGTTAATACTTTTGCTTTTGCTACAAAGCAGTGTTCAATCTTTTTAATAAATATATTCCGAAATCTGAATTGTTTGGTGAAGCTAGTTTATAAACTAAATTAATCCCCAAACTACAACCTCAACTCTTTGTCATTGCAACAGAAATGTATTAATATTGATTTTAGCTGTTAAAGTTTTCATGAGATATCGGTCAGATGCGCAATGCAAAATATAAAAATACCTGAAAAACAAGCTCGTCAGCATATAACTAACAGTAGGTTGAAAAACATGTGTTGGTTGTGTTAAAAGGCGTGAATCTGATTGATTACTAACTAGTTGAAAATACACAGTTAAAAACAATAGCATCTGTATAAGGTCGTTTGAAAATATCAATTGATCTATTTGATCTGGCTTGGGCGTTTTTGTCTTGCATTCAAAATAGCTATCAATGCACATCCATTTTTTCTCGAGATTCCAACCTCAATACCCGCTGTAATCAATTATGTTGAAAGCCTCCATTATCAGCTACGACTGGAATATTACTAGTAGCCAATCAAGTAACCGATTCTTTGTCAAATTAATCAATTACACATATAAGACATTCCAGAAAACCAGTGCATTTTCGGGATTGCTATTTTTTTGATAGTTCCTTTGCAACATTAAACTGAGTTCTATCCTTATCTCCTAAAAACTAGGGATTTTTAATTTTACTTCGATTGGTTGTTTTATTCAAACCTAGAAAACCTGCATACTTTACGTTTTGTAATGATGAATTTTGCTATTGATACTTAGGCAATGTCAATGACAATAGTAGTAAATACAATCTTTATTGTTGGATGAAATTATTGTTTTTCAGTTCTCTGCTGTAGAAAATGACTTCTTTTGCAAATGGACATATTTTTTTAATAATATTTAGGATGATTTCAGGTTATAACGGGATCCTAGCCGTCATTTTTATACGGAACCAAATTGCTTATTTTTAGTAATTTCAAAAATTGGCAGAATATTTATTTTAAGTAGTTTTTCGATGGCAAAGTAAGATCAAACAGGTTTATGTGATAACTTGGCAATAGAAAACAAATATTGACAAGAAAATATTCGAGCCAAAAGCCGTCTATCATATTTTTGCATCGAAATTTCTCAAATAATCCTATAGTTTGAACCTTTTTATTTTTTGCAATAATATAAAACCTTTTTTTGTGTAATCTATCCGGATAAGGATCAATAGATATATATATATATATTGGGCAGATATACTCGCAGGGTGTCTGGCCTTGACGGTCATTTATTTTATTATCAGTTATAATCATTTACAATTGTTTCTCATCTATATGGGTTTATTTTTATTTTTTTTAATCAGCTTGTTGATCTAATCAACTCTAGACAATTACAGAAAAAGTATTTTGACAAATAAATGATATCAACAAAAGAGTAGGAGTTGATTGGGCAATTATTAGTTGTTTTATTGCATTGTTAGTACGTAATCATTTTTCGATTGTATTACATAAAGATGCAACTATCTAAATCTAAATCAAAAACCCTACTACAGCTATTTTCTTAGAAATTCTGGAGTTTGCTATGGCACTTTACTCGCTTTCAATAACCTACTTCACCAGTTCAGACATGTATTGCTGTTAGGTTTCGATTCAAAGGCCATTTTGTCGGGACAAGTAACGTGTCCATTTTAAAGCATCGTTGTAGCTCATATTATACCAGTTAGACGAAAGCACCAACACCATATTCAAGAAACTTTAAAAATTAATTTGAAAAAAACAACATATTCAAACGGTCTAGCGGTCGATAGGAAGCACATCTTAGCTCTTCTGTTGTCCACTAGTGATCGATTAATGGGTATCGTATATTGGCGAACTTATTTTGTTATTGAAAGCGGGCTCGGCAGTCATCTCAGTGTCTCAGACATGACCTTCATATAGTGAAAATTCACGGAAACGTTAGTGAGTGCAATTTGGAGGTAATAAAAGCACTGGCAATAGTTTGAGTGATATGATATGGAAAATTCCAGTTGAACAAGATATCTGTCACCGGTTATTAAAACGATAAATGATCGCAAGCCTACCAAGTCGGATCACTTTTTAAACTGTGCAACCATTTCAAGATCTTTAGGATGCTTACACCATAGATAGGGGTTGGTCAATCCAGAAAGCAGATTAGTATGTTTTTTATTAGAGGCCATATGTAGTCAAAAAAACACGCTTTGTATTGACTTTCGGCTCGATACTATTGATCTTTACAAACTTTGATTGAACTATGACCTTGATCACTAAAGTGATTATTTCTACTTTGGCAATTAAAAGATTTGCTGTGGGCTAATATGTGCAAAAACTCCATATTTAACATGTAATAATATTGTCAACACAATCACTATTAAGACGATTCAATCAACATATTTTAAAATTTTGACAAGTC
The DNA here is from genome assembly GCA_900642975.1 of Magnusiomyces suaveolens. Lineage (NCBI taxonomy): Eukaryota > Fungi > Ascomycota > Dipodascomycetes > Dipodascales > Dipodascaceae > Magnusiomyces > Magnusiomyces suaveolens. The sequence continues at coordinate 2,661,764 of CAAAMA010000004.1, forward strand.
TAGCTGCTACAGCGTAAATCTATTTCCAAATTTGCTCCACTCTTTTTCCTTTGCAGGTCGTGTCAAAAGACTAAAATTTCTCACCTCATAACCCCAAAAAATAGACATAGTTGTCACTCCAGTGCCAAATAAAGAAACAACTCTGAGTTTTTCAATTGTTTTTCAAATACTTTGAACGTTTCAATTTACGCCAAGTTATATCATTTATATGTGAACCAAGCATTTTGAGGCAATTGGATGATTGTCGCACGAGGTCTTAAAGTAATGTCGGAGGATTGACTAAATAGTTGGTCTTTGTAAAATAATTAAGAAAATGACTATTATTTACACAAAATAAAAAGGTGCAAACCTAGATGAAGCGATATAAAATAGTAAAGCAATACAGCACGCATACCAAGGGAGGCAGAAGTGGTTGTAATTTCGTGACTTGTACAACACTATAATTACAGGAACGAGAGCAAAATCAAAATTTAAACTTCTTCTTCAAACTCCCAAAGTAAATTTTGTTTCTGAAATACCGGTACATTTAATTGTTTAAAACTAAATATACGAAAGGTTCAAGCTGTTTCAAATATTCAAAATAAGCTGGTGAAACCTCGAAACCTTCAATCGTTGATTGATGCTATTAAAAGACTACTGCAGGAGATGATTTATGTCGCACTTTTGGAGAAGCAAATACCCAAACTGAGACTCACAAAAAAAGATCTTGACTTTTCCAAATAGCACATAGATTAGAGACCTGATGAAGAGGATGATGCCTTTCAATCTGATACAATTAGAATAAGTCAATTTGAATCAAATGGCTACCAGTATTCATGTAGAAAAAAGTCGAAAAAGCATCGCCTAGAAAAAGATATGATTCATATAATCTCACATACTGGAAAGCCAACCATGGAATGGGGATATATGCGCTTCAATAGCAATGAAATAATTGAGTTGATTAGTTGTGAAATAGATAGAGATTAGGTTAAAAGCACTTTGCAACCATGTTTTCAAATAAATACACAAATCATAGATTTCCAAAGAAAAAACGATTTTTCTAGGAATGCCGACAATCCAAAGCATAAGGGTAAATTATCCATGAACCACAGGAAAATGCTTTTGACCATTTTCACACCATTTCATCGATATCAAATTTCAGTAAGTAAATATGGGGTACTATGAAGCAACTTTTGAAAAGGTATTCGATGCCTCCGGGATCCAAATGGTTTTAGTAAAACATGCTTACAAAACACGAGAGAAAAGACTTGACAACAATAAAAATTTATCATATTTGATGTTTATAAATACAAGTGTCTTTATAAACATCATTTTTACTTTTTACTTTTTTCGTTTGTCGTTTGTCGTTTTTATTTTCTTTTATTTTCGTTTGTTGAATTGTCAAAAGGCGCTTGAAATATACCCATAGTATCTCTTTAACTTGACCTAGTAACTCTGTCGTCTCCAATAAAGTGTTGGATTCTCCGTGTTTTCAAATAATGTCATACAAGGATCGGATAACTCTTACTGTACGAGTATTTGGGGTCGGAGAATTACCTGAAAATTTGATAGAATCCAACGGTTTGAAATATCTGGCAATCCACGATATCGTTTAAAATACGCAAAACAAATAGTCACAACTGTATAGAAAAGGTCGAGGATAGACCTGTTGCAGCTTGGAAGATCGGTATCAGGTTTGGTGATTGGATATTTGATGATTAAAGTTGTAAATAGACCGTTGCTATATTCTTGGATTTGACAATGCCTTTTGGTAATACTTTAGAGGTAAATTATCCGGCTATGATTGAAATATGTTGATGTCTATTTTGAAAAGTTGATCTATGCATTCGATGTGGACTGGTAATCTAGCAAGTATCAAAGAAATGTTTTGGAACCAGATTTTAGTCAAACATCAGTCTTGATCTTTTCCAAAAAGAATCATTTTTTAATTCATCCATGGTTTTTTAAACCTGCTAGTGACGTAATGCCGAACGTTTACGAGGTCCCAACATTGAGCCATTAAAAAGTTAGAAATGGGCGGTGTGTGAAAGCAAGAATCCAGTCGTAGAAGATTGAAGTGCGACAGTAATTGACTAAGAAAAGTGGACCAAAAACTATTATTTGTTAGTTACCAGTAATAATCAATTCAATAGAGTTTTTTTAATGTGTATTTAAATAATTATATTCGAAGATTTTGACAACCGTCCAGCTATCTGGTATCAACAATATGAAATTTGGTATCCTTCATGAAAAGTTGAGCCAAACCTTGGTATCTAGAATCCTATGTAGAGTTTATAGTGACTTGCAACTTAGTGAGAGTGATAAAAGTAAGTAGTAGTGGTTTGGTTACGTCGGTTCGTGAGGACAATACTGACTACTGGTTTAATCTTGAAAATAAACTTCGTATTGAACTATTTGATAGCAGTATATTCGGCTTTTCGCCAACAAAATTTACCAACTTTCAAAGTCTTGACAAATTTGAAGTTTTGGCAAAATATTTTTTAAAGACTAGTGTAAATGATTGAAAATTCGAAAAAAGGTAGTGTAGCAAAATTTCAAAACGTGGAGACGTCGTTAAGGCAGGCAAAACGAGATTAAAATGTACCACGGTAAAACATTTCTGTGCCATGTGATAATTTGCAAGCCGATTGTGAATAGTTTTCGATAATAAAACTACAAATAACTCACCCCTAATAGCATTAAAAGCGATCAAAATTTATGTATAAAAAACTAGTGGATATAAAAATAGAGCATATGAAAGTAGATTTAGTTTATGACGCAGCAGGAACGATCAATTCAATGCTAAGTGTGATTCATGGCCCTCAAGGCAGGTGGTGAAATCAACTACTTTTCGTGTATTATGGTGTACAGTCAGGCTAAAAATATTACCCAAAGCCAGGTGGTAGGTCGCTCGGCCTCCAATATTGGAGATGCTATCTTGGGTGAAATTAATGCGAGCTCTTATTGGCTCATTATTAAACATCGTTACCCCATTTTTTATTTTTTTAATTTTTTATTCCTTCTTCTATTGATTCTTCTTTTTCAGTATTACATATTGTATTCTCCATTCTATTCTTTTTCGATAGCACTATCCATCAGCTACTTGCACTATACTGGAAGTGTGGATATTTAATTATGAAATGACGACGTTATAATTCACAATTTCCAAACTCTCTGGCAGTCAAAGTATCGATAATGAACAGCGATAAGGCAATCCACGGCCACAATACTTGCCTCAGAACCTAAAATATGCCTAATTATTTAGCAATTACCTACTCCTGCCCGCTATCACATTGAGTCCCGTCGGCATACCCGATCCATATGGAGTCGGAAACAAACGTCGACTCAATTCGTTGATTGAAACTATCTGAGTCAGTCTTGTTCAAGCAGAAACTGGTTTCGATGAGGTGAATGAGCCAGCCTTTCTGTTCCAGCATTTTATATGTCTTATAACCACTGTCAGCGCCGAATTGACGACCTCGGTGCCGAACCAAGCTGGCACCGATTGACAATTTCACATCCAGCCGTCCCCTTCAGAAAAATGATGCAATATAATCGGACTGGAGTCTAGTGATCTCGTCCCAAAGCTAGAGATATGGAACTTCCACAGCGCAATGATCCCCGTCCATCGTCACCGGCTCAATATAACCGGGTTCCGGCAACAAATATTATTCCTTGGTCGATGAAGATGTTTAACCATTACAATTCGTGAAGCCATGACTATATGGATACTATATTAATACGCTGAACACATGGAATTGCATCAACTGAACAACATATGGTGGAAACAGGTAATATGCACGTGATTCCCGGTGGAAAATCCGAGGTTCAAGCAGAGCATTAACCTGAAAGCTTCTCCAGCACAATCCAGCATCTATGAAGGTCTTGACAGATTTTGAAAAATTGAAAACGACCTAAAAATCAAATTTTTTTGGAAAAGACCGAAAATCGATTGGAAATTGGTGATAAAACACAATACCCGATATCTGAGGCTCCGCCGGAACCGGGTAGACCAAAACAATAACGCTCAGAGTTTTTTTTCAACAGGGTGAGTTCCGGTCATAGTTGCTCGAAAAAAAAGTTCGCATTTACGTCCTATTCAGCACCACAAGCTTCAAAATCCTTGGAAATTGGTATTTGAAAAGCTGTATATGTGTATTTAAGGTGTTGTAAATTAGAGTTTTGCCGAGGCTCGGCAAACTCGATTTAAAAACGGATAACTGCATTCCTCTGTCTAAAAAAGGTTACTCATTGTCTTATTGTCATAGTGACCAAGCAGGGTACGTACCCCTTTTGGTTAATATAATATGCCTATATATTTTCCTTACCATATAAAAAATATTGTATCTAATTCTTTAACTTTGTAACATCATTGTTGATGGAATTAATAACGATTGCGAATATTTGTATGCTCCCGAACTGTAAATTTACAGTGTTTCACACATAGTCTGACCAGCAAAATTTTTTAGTATGTATATACCACAACATGAAAAATATATGGCATTTACATATATTTCTAGCAAAACGAGTAACGGTGCAAATCAGTACGTACAATTAACTCCACTCCAACCAAAGAAACCGCTGCCAGTGAATACTGCCAACGTCCAATTAAATACAATACCATCTTACGGCAACAAGAGGAACTGTCCCCAGTGAAAACTCTTTTAGACAGTATTAACAAATGATTTTTAATATTGTTTTTAAAAAATGATTAAATAATTCATTAGTTAACTGGCTTCATTAGCGATGATGTGTACAACATTTTTCAATCCAGTGAGAGGATATAAAGCCGTCAGCGACTCCTTCTTTAGCGATACTGGTTCTGGTCCTAGTGGTTGTATTGTCCAACTTGGTAGAGCTCTCCACATCTGCAGTTATAACTGTCTTTTTTAACGGCTTTTTCGGAGCTATTTAGCCCAGTATCGTACAAGCCGAGCTGGTACCGATTGACAATTTGAAAACCAATCACCAAAGAAATAGCCATAAACGGTTTGGAAAGTGTAAAATTTCGTACAATTGACCATCTCCGCCATATTGGTAAAACTTGGACCAAATGTTGGAATAAATCGGTGCCCACAACTAGTGAACCTTGGTATAAAAGATAATGGTATCAAAATAAAACTATTGTGACCGTAATGCCCCTCAGTGTCAGAGTCGAAAAGCTTAAGCCGGCCGGATTTCGATGATATTTGGGAGATAATGGTCGAAAGATATTCATGTGTATTATGAAAAAGCTTATAGATGTATTTGGCGTGGACTGGTGATCGATCAGGTATCAATAATGTACAAGATTGTTGTCTTTGAGACTGGTATCAATAGCTGGCAACGCAAAAATGTTGAAATGCCCTTCTAGAATGATATTTATACTCCAGTCTAGCATGAGTAAAGACTGGTTTGTAGATTGCCAATAGACCAAACAACTGGTTACCAGATAGTATGAACTGCTCAACGAACTTCTAAACACATATCGAGAGATTAAATGTCCAAAACATTTTGACAAGTGTGAGGAATTCAAAAAAAAAAAAAAAAAAAACGTTTATATATTAGAAAAGTATAATGGAAATGGTTGTAAAAGATTAGATATTGAAAAAAAAATGGGGGAAAAAAATGGACAAAAAGTAGATCACGTGACTGGCTGATTATATGCAAGGTAATTGGCTTCTCCATGAAAAACTTTTTTTTTTTTCAACCATTCCAGACTTGAACAATCATTTTTTCCCCCAGGATTTATCATTATTTATTCAACGTTGACAATCCGTTGGCACTATAGATACTAATTTACGAAAGTAAAACTTTTCATTATGGTGTCTAGAAATACATGATCCATTCTTTTGGACGACGCGTCCAACAAATATACCCATTTCAACCCAGGGTCGAGTAACGATTCCAATCAGTACGATTAAACCCAATGCCAGCTCACGGCAACAAGAGAAACCGTCACCAGTGAAAACTTCCAACGTACAATTAAACCCAATACCAGCGTACTATATGTCTTGCAACCACAGCCAGGGCCGAATTGATGGCCGCGGTGCCAAACCAAAGCAAACCGAGCCGAGCCGAGCCGGCACCGATTGACAAACTCACACCCTATCCAACAGTATGATTCGATACAATCGGAGTGGAGCCTAATAGGCTCGCCCCAGATCTAGAGAGCTAGAGAGCTAGAGAGCTACAGACATGGCACCTCCGCAGCACAATGAGCTGGGTCCATCGGCGCACTAGAACCGAGTTCCGGCAACCAAAATAATCTTTTTTCGCCAAAAATGTTCAATTGTTACCATTCTTGAAGCTATGACTCTACAGATACCATATTCATATACTGAAGACATGGAATTTCATCAATTGAAAAAAACTTTGGTGGAAAAAACGTCAGCCGCATATGATAGTTGTTCGGTACATACGTACAAACTGAGAATCAGGCAGAGCATGAACCTGATAGCTTCTCCAACACAATCCAGCATCTATCGAGGTCTTGAAAGATTTTGAAAAATTGAAAACGACCTAAAAATCAAAATTTTTTGAAAAAGACGGAAAATCGATTGGAAATTGGTGAAAAAACATATTACCCGATATCTGAGGCTCCGCCGGGACCGGTTAGACCAAAACAATAACGCTCCGAGTTTTTGTTCAACAGTGTAAGTTCCAGTCAGAGTTCCTTGAAAAAAAGTTTTTGATTACGTCCTATTCAGCACCACAAGCTTCAAAATCTTTGAAAATTGGTATTTGAAAAGCTGTATATGTGTTTTTTCGGTGTTGTAAATTAAAGTTTTTGCCGGGACTCGGCAAGTTCGATTTAATAACGGGTTTGTTTATTCCTTTGCCCCACAAAGGTGATTCATTTTCCTATTGTCACAGTGACGAAGTCCGGTATATACCTCTTTTGGTTAATATTATATTGCTATATCCCTTCTTTACCATACAAGGTATATTTTTACCTAATTCTTTAACTTTGCAACATGATTGTTGATGGAATTAATAACGACTTTGAAAAATTGTATGCCCCAGACGTGTAAAGCTACAGTTTTCTGCCTAGCGATGAATTTTAGTGTGGATATTTCTCTTTATGTTAATATAATATTGCTATATGTCTTCTTTACCTTATAAGCTATATTTTTTTCCAATTCATTAACTTTGTAACATCATTGTGAATGGGAATTAATAACGATTTTAAAAAATTGGATGCCCCAAAAGTGTAAAATTACAGTGTTTTGACCATCAAAAATGTTTAGTGTACTTACACAACCATATAAAATATATGGCATTTACATATATTTCTAGTAAAACGAGTAACGATGCCAATCAGTACAATTAACCCCACACCAACCAAAGAAACCGCCGCCAGTGAAAACTCCCGTAGGCAGTATCAACAAATGATTTTTAATATTTTTTTAAAACAATTAAATAATTCATTAGTTAACTTGCTTTTTTAATGATGATGTGTACAACATTTTTCAATCCTTTGAGCGGATATACACCCGTCAGTGATACCTTCTCTAGCGATATGTGTTCCGCTTTTACTTTTGCTTTTGCTTCTGGTCTTGGTCCTAATGGTTGTATTGTCCACCTTCGTACCGTTTTCTACATTTGCAGTTATATTTGTTTTTTTAACGGCTTTTTTAGATCTATCTTGTTTAGTATCGTACGAGCCGCGTGAATATTTTTCGCGAGGCGCTCAGTCAAGAGTTGGTCCCTAGAAGGTTTAGGATAGTTCATAGTTAATAGTGGTTTAAATAAAAATGGTAGTAATTGATAATTGGTTTGGTAGAGTCAACTCGCGAGGCCAATGTTTACTTTTAATTTAATATATAAAATTAGCTTGGTATTTAATTATTTAGTATAGTAGTTTATAGGATTTGCTCTTGTAAAGTAAATAAAGAATTGGGAAACGCGTTTTTTTTGTATAGAGATTTATGAAACCTATGATGTTTTATCTTGTTATCGTGTATTTGTTTGTGATTGATTGATATGAAACAAAACAATTAGTAACAAGATATGTTTTATTTTGTTATTGTCTATTTGTTCCTGTTTTAATTGATATGAAACAAAACATTTCATAACAAGACATGTTTCATCAATTGCTGGTTTGCTCAAGATAATTGCAAATGAAATGTAATATCCAACATATACCGAAGTATTATCGATTTTATTCTTCCAGCAATCCGGTTAGAATTCCAGCAGTTATAGTGTCTGGAAGTCAGATAGGGTTCCGTTTTGATATTGGTGGTGAATGTATGGATATTCTGATATATGTCAATCGTTATTTACTGCCGTGCAAATACAACACTTATCAGATCTACAAATATTTATTACAGATTCAATATCTGTATAATCGAAGTCAAATTTCAGTTTTTTCAAGAAAATTTTATACAAAAATGGAGCTCTCAGCCTTTTGATTGGAGAAATTCACATATTATGATAAAATATCTTACATAACAAGTACTCTACAATTAATGAACAAAACACAAGTCCCAAGTAACTGAAGTTGTATATTTCTATCACCCTTAAATAAATTGAATTGAGTTGTAAAAAAAGGTAAAAATGGTATTTGATAAAATTCTTTTATTGTTGATATATATATATACATTAAATTACCAGGTAATTTTAAATATATTTTTAACACCAAAACTGAGAAAAACGGTTTACCGTACCTGAAGGCTCATGTTTGGTGGGGTAGCATCCCACAAATATTCTAGCAACAGCCTTGTTCATTGGTTTTAACAATTGATATCCTTCACGAGGATATCAATCAAGACTTGGTATAGAGTGTATTTATCGGAGTTCATAGTGAATAGCGGTTTCAGTAAAAGTGATAGTAATTGATACTGATTTGCTGGAGTCAACTAGTTAGGACAATGCTGAGTTTTAACTTAATATATATTATATACTTGGTATCAAATTCTTTGATATATAAATAAAAGTATTTGCCCTTGATAGAAGAAAAATGAAATGAAGGGGATACCGCCATTTTAATCCAAAATTTGTAATAACTGAAAAATTTCATTATAAATTGAGTATCTGGAAATTCCCCGATAATTTCCAGTTTGCGCAAGACTATGAAACATTAGAATTTTGCGTCTAGTGTTTTTGTTTTCAATATAGTTTCAATATAATTTCCAGATATATTATATCAGAATATCATTTTGAAGCAATTGACTTAAATAGTCACATGGTATAATGTAATGTCTGACAGTTTTCTCCGAACCTATACCTGTTACTTTGGTAACACGCTATTTCTTTGGAAATACCACAATAGGACGGCATCTAAACGTCATGGTGTGGCCATACACAGGGTGACAGCCAAGCTAGTGCCAAAATGATGTATAGTTGTCGAGTACTCAAGAAGGTGGGATATAAAAATCATAGGCAGCTCAAGAAATGGCAAATGACCAAAAAGAATCTGGCACACCGGCAGTGAGACAAACAGCTCTAGAATGATTCGACAAAGTACGATTCATAAGTGCGACACAATCGTTTTGCTGATGATTATAAGGCGCAGCGGTAGTTTTCGTAATAGCCTTTTAAGTCAACCATGACACAATGATGCTAGAAATAACCATTCTACCGTAATCAGAATGAAACCATTTGACAAGGCGACCTCCTCTAAAGGGGAAGTTCATTTCTTCCAACAAAACAAAATTCATCACGGCCATGAATGCGTCACTTTTAGCAGTCAACGGACACAGATACACATAGTTTGAACAGTAATCGACGATGATAAACACGCAATGAAAACCATGGATAGATTCTGTAGCCACTGGGTATAAACCATCAGTGCATATGAGCCGGCCAGCGCATATAAACCATGAGGGAGTATAAATTAGCCAAAGAGTAACAACTAGCCAAGGCGTAAAAACCAGAAGAGGGTATGAATTAGTCTGTGAGTATGAACCAACCCGTAATTATGAACTATCCAGTGTGCATGAGCAAGTCAGAGTGTATATACTATAGGGGAGTATGAACTAGCCAGAGAGTATGAGCCAACCCATGTGTATGAACCAACCCATCAGTACGAGCCAACTAGTGCATACGAGCCGGCCAAAAGATATAAACCAACTCGTAAGTATGGACCAACCCAAAAGTATGAACTAGTCAGCGTGTATGAACCAAGCGATACGTATGAGCCGGCCAGAGTGTATGAGCCATAGGGAGATATGAACTAGCCGGGGAACATGAGTCAGTCGACGAGTATGAACCAGCGAGAGTGTAAACCAACCAATAAGAATGAACTAACCCGTGAGTATGAACCAGCCAGAAGATGCAAACTAGGCAGTGTATATAAACCAATCAACGAATATGAGCCGGCCAGTGGGTATAAACCATGGGGGGTATCAACTACCCAAAAAGTATGAAACAACCCATGAGTACCAGCCAGCCAGTGTGTATGAACCAACCCGTAAGTTCAAACCGGATTACCTTTCACCTGCTTTTATCAAACAACTGCTCAGTCGACTGGCCCAAATTCTATAGACAACGGCTGCATAGCATATGTCCCAAGGTCTAGTCGTTGAAAGGACAATATCTGTCATAGCACAACACCAATAATGACTCCGATTCAATTTGATAGCATATCTGTAGTGACCATTACCATCAAAGATATTACCACCAAAACACCACTCTGACAAATAATTTCATCGACATCAGTTTGACTAGATTCAATTCCGAATAACAACCACCCACCCAAACCATTGACTTCAGCATGGTCCCCTCGACACCAGTGTAGTCCGTAAATCTGTAAAAATATAACACAGTCATGACCTTGAATATTCTTAGTCAATGGCTTGATCGCCAAACTCGATGGTCTGAGATATATACGGTGACTGATAAGAAACATAAATGAAAACATTCTCTGCACACATTGATATGAAAAGATCTAAGTGATTGCTGTTGTAACTCAATCAGCACAGATGCCCATATTGCGGATTATACTTAAACAGTTTGAAGTTCATTCAGCCAAAGAATTTGGGCAATGTCTTGACTTCACCAGAACTCCAACACCAGCTCTGACTCCAACTCCGACTCTAACTAAATGCTTCCTATAAAGCACAATAAAATGGGATATCATACTGAAACAATTGCAACAGTTGTGTAAACTGGTCAATCACAAGAAATATCATGACAACAAGTGAGCTCATCGTTTAGCGAGATGCAAAAATATCCAGATCCGTTTCCAGAATATTCGAGTTATGGCTGTGATTAATGACACGAAAATCCAAACGAGTGAGTAATCAAAGTTTCGGCTGTACTCCCAAATAATCAAAAGGTCTTATCCCATAGTAATAACGCGGTAGCATGAAAAGTTCAACTTTCCAATCGTAGGCATTATTGTCCAATACAGTGTGCTTGTAGATTAGATAAAAAAAATTGCTAAATAGTCTGGAGTAATGTAAGCACATTCTCACACAAATCATCCAGTCAACAATCATCGAATATTTTAGGCATATTGCACCAGGTCTGAAAGCGAATATTGGCTTGAGTGATATTGTCTGGTAGTCATTCAAGTAAACGCCAATTGCTGACCAAACATAAAGTCAATGGCTATGGCAATGAAAAATACTCAATTCCAATATTCCAAGTATAGGCCGCAATAGGGTGTATTTGGGTATCAAATAAACTGATGAAAACGGATTGGAACACACAACGGATTAGAAAAGATCACAGCTGATGGCCAAAGCAAAAGGTTCATAGGCAACGAAATATAACGATGAACACGAAATCATGACAACGCTGGCTGGTATTGTGATGGTAGTAGCCGCAAAGTTAAACAGAATCGAAGCTGTTATGTCGAATAATGGGAATAAAAACTGAAGATGGGTAGAAGAAAAAAAAGAAGAAAGGAAAAAAATGGAAACAGATGAACCACACTTGAAGACTTGATGTATGTAACGTGAAGATTTATGTCATAGTTAACAATAACCTTCAACAGACCTAGTCTCCAAACCTCCAAACCTCCAACCAGATACCCAAATCCTCAAAAAAAAAAAAAAAACCAGATACCCAAACCCTCAAAAAAAAAAAGACACCATCTTTCCAACCCCACCATGAACTATCTGTTCACTACTGGTCCTATACAACCTTTTTAGCGATGTGCAACAAAGATTCTTGTGGCTCATACTTGGGTCATATCGAATCAATGACTTATCTGTCTAGTCCAATACCCATGTACTGCAAATGAAATTATATGTCCCAATTGTCAGTTCGATGTAAGCAGCAACCGCCATAGATTTCAGAGATATTTTGGTAATCAAACGATTCAAGTTGGTTGGATATTTTGAAAATATTGGTAGCTGGTATATGACTGTTAGCGAATTGGTTCTAATATGCAAACAGGGGCGCCTTATGCCAGGCAAAATGGATGGTGCTTATTTACCATTTGAATCAAAGATTCTCAAAATATACTTCATTAGAATATCGAGAAAAGTTCTGACGGGGTAGTATAAACCGCAAAGGATAGTTATACTATAACCGTCAATGCAGTATTTAAAAGCGAACCGTTCGGGCTGTTGATTGAAGTTGTCCAGCGTCATCCCAGTGCGTGATAATTATTACAACATGAGGCATCAGCAAGGTTGAATAGAGTAGGAACAACAATGGCAACATCATCAGCAGCAATATCAGCGACGACAATCTCAACACCAGCACCAGCACCAGCAACAATATCAGCGACAGAGGCCTCAACATCAGAACCAATAGATGTACTGCAAATGCAGTGGTCAACAAGACAATAACATAATTACTGATGGTCACAGAACGATTCCTGTCCAGAAGACACAGATCAAGAACCGTTGCAATTCATATCAGCAACAATATCAACAGTATACCTCAACACCAGCACCAATTGATGGAATGCACATCCAGTGGCCAGCCAGACCATAATATAAATAACAATGGTCACGGAACCATTCCTGTACAGAAATCAAAGATCAAGAACCGTTGCAATCAATATAAGGAATTATCGCACTGCCAGCAGATTCTAGACAACAAATACGGCAACCGTCGAATTCGATTTGAGATTTGGCAGATGTTGCAAATCAATGGAGTTTGCATCATGTAACCCGTATCAATCGCCTGAGCCATATGAAATGAATATATTCTGCCGTTAGTAAAAAAGTGAATAATTTTTTTTTTTTTTTGAAAAAAGAAAATATCAAAAACCACATACCGAATCCAGTTTCGACAGAAGAAAGATGGCTTATAATCCAGAAAATAATGACAAGCCACGGCAATCATTATTAAAATCAATGAATGAGTCGAAGAAAAGTAATGGATCAGTGCAGTCAGCATAACCACAAGAGCATCGACAGGATTCGCCGAACGGTATCATCATCGGGCTATTGGTACAACAAAGATCAATTGCTTGATAACACAAAAAAAAGTCGAAGTAAACCGAAAAAGGGTCAGAAAAGCCAGAAAGAAAATCTGAAAGCGAAAAAAAAAGGAAGTAAAGAGCAAATAAAAATGATAACCAGGGAAGACAAACAAGTGATGAAAGCAATGGAATGAAATTGATAGTAAGAAGAAAGAAGGGAAATGATAACAGGTTACAACATAACAAGCTCTGAATAGTTGGTCATGAAGTTAAAAAAAAAAAAAGCGAGAATGTGTTTTCAAAGAATGTCGATATTTTTGAATAGGAGGATTCATTGCAAATGAGCAATAAACTATCCCTCATCCGTCACCATAAGTTGTGTCACCAATTACTAACCAGAGAGTATGAACTAGTCAACAGGTATGAACCAGCCATAGAGTATAAACCAACCAGTAGGAATTAACTAACCCGTGAGTATGAACCAGCCGGAGGGTATGAACTAGCCAGTGAGTATGAACCAACCGGAGAGTATGAACCAACCGGAGAGTATGAACCAGCCAGGTAATATGAGCGGGCCAGGGCGTATAAACCATAGGGGGTATGAACTAGCCAGAAAGTATGAATCAACTCGTAAGTATCAACCAGTCCGTAAGAACAACAGAGCACAGGTTTATGATCAACAATAAACATTTCCAGGCATTCAGAAAACCACACACTGTCAAATTAACCATCCCTGTAACACTTCTTCGAAATAATATTCGCCAAGATATGACAAAACAAAAAAAAAAAAACATTGCAATGTCACTACAACGAGTGACACATCAAATCGTGGCAATACCAATAACTTGTGCAGTAACTACCGCAAATAGAACACTGACACAAAGATTTCGACCAGTAGTAGCAGTGGAGCTCAAAAAAAAAAGGAAATGAAAAACAATTCGGCTGTAAAAAAAAAGTCCCCGCAAAAAATAGGCATAAAAATGGATATGTTCACCGGCAAGAAAAAACAAATCTGATCATCAAAACCCCAAGATTATCAGAATCTGTAGCCCTAAACACATCGCTACAGTCAAAAACCCATTGATTAGCAGCAAAAGGTTATGACTTAACGATCCAATAGACTGCACCATGAAGGATAAGCACCATGACGATAAACAAAAATGAGAAAAACTCCAAAATCGTCACACATTTATAATACCTTGACAACTGAATTACCCCAACCTGCGTTTGTCAAATAACAGCTCAACTGACTAGCCCAAATCCCATAGACAACGGCTGCACAGCAGATATCTAACATCCTAGTGGTTGAAAAAAAATTATCTGTCGAAATACAACCCCAATAATGACCGTAGTCAACTTGATACGATCTCTGTAGGAGTCATAACCATCAAATCTATCACCACCAAAACTGCCCTTTTCAGATATCATTTCATCAGCATCGATTTGAATGGATCCAATTCCAAATGACAACCATCCGCCAAAATCATTGGGTTCATCGTGACCTTCCCGACACAATTGTAGTCCGTAAATCCGTAAAAATATTGTACAAAGATGATCTCAAATACTCTTAATAAATGACTTGGTCGCTTATGTCGATAGTCCGGGGATATACATAGTGGTTGAATGCTGCAATGACCTGAAAAGCACTGTGCACAGCTTGGTATGAACATATTAAGATGATTGCTATTGTCACTTGATTATTGCAAAAAGTAATCTTGTGTATTACACTGAGACAGTTTGAAGTCCATTCAGCCAAAGAATATGGGCAATGTCTTGACTTCACCAGAACTCCAACTCCAGCTCTGACTCCAACTCCGACTCTAACTAAATGCTTCCTATAAAGCACAATAAAATGGGATATCATACTGAAACAATTGCAACAGTTGTGTAAACTGGTCAATCACAAGAAATATCATGACAACATGTGAGTTAATCGTATACCGAAATGTAAAAATATCGAAATCCATTCGCACCTTATTCAAGTTATTTCTGTGAATAACGAAATCATTATCCAAATGCATGACTACTAGAAGCATCTCCTTTACACCCAAATAATGAAAAGGTCAAATCACGTAATAATGACCCAGTAGAATGGAAAGCCCAACTTGTCAATTATAACCATTCTTGGTCAATAGTGTATCCTTGTAGATTCGATAAAAAAAATTGCTAAATGGCCTGGGACGGTATAAGCACATTCTCACAAAAATCATCCAGTCAACAATCATCGCATCGTTTAGGCATATTGCACCTGGTCTGAAAGCGAATATTGGCTTGAGTGACATAGTCTGGTAATCATTCAAGTAAACGCCAATTGTTGACCAAACATACAATCAATGGCCATGGCAATGAAAAATACTCAATTCCAATATGCCAAGTATAGGCCGCAATAGGATGTCTTTGGGTACTTCAAATAGACTGATGAAAACGGATTGGAAAACACAACTGATTAGAAAAGATCAAAGCTGATGGCCAAAGCAAAATGTTCATAAACGACGAGATATAATGAACACGAAATCATGGCAACGCTGGCTGATCTTGTGATGGTATTACCGCCAATAGTAAACAAAATCGAAGCTATTACGTCGAATAAGAGGAATAAAAACTGAAGATGGGTAGTGGAAGAGGAAAAAATGAAGAAGAAAAAAAAACAATGCAAATAGATGAACCACACTTGAAGACTTGATGTATGTAAAATGAAGAGTTACGTCATAGTTAACAATAACCTTCAACACACCGAGTCTCTTAACCTCCAACCAGATACCCAAACCCTCAAAAAAAAAAAAGACACCATCTTTCCAACCCCACCATGAACTACCTGTTCACTAGTGGTTCTATACAACCTCTTTAGCAATGTGCAACAAAGATTTTTGTAGCTCACACTTGGGTCATATCCAATCAATGACTTATCTGTCTAGTCCAATACCCATGTACTGCAAATAAAATGATAAGTCCCAACTGTCAGTTCGATGCAAGCAGCAACCACCATAGATTCCAAAGATATTTTGGTATTCAAACTATTCAGGTTGATTGAATATTTTGAAAATATCGGTAGCTGGTATATGACTGTTAGCGAATTGGTTCTAATATGCAAACAGTAGTGCCTTGTGCCAGGCAAAATGGATAGTTCTTACTTACCATTTGAATCAAAAATCCTTGAAACGCTCTTGATTACAACACCGAAAATAGTTGTGGCATGGTGGTATAAAATTCAATTGGTCGGTGCATTGCAACCGTCAATGCAATATTTAAATGCGAACAGTTCCGGTCGTTGATTGAATTTGGCCAACGTCATCCCAGTGTGTTATAATTATTACAACATGAGGTATCAGCGAAGTTGAATAGAGTAGGAACAGCAAAGACAACATCATCATCAGCAATAACAGCAACGGCGGCCTCAGCACCAGCACCAGCACTAGCACCAGTATCAGCAACGGAGGTCTCAACACCGACACCAATTGTCGTACTTCCAGCAGACTCTGTTCAACAAACACGACAACCGTCAAATTCGATTTGACATTTGGGAGATGTTTCAAATCAATGGATTATGCATCAAGCAACGCGTATCAATCGCCTGAGCCATATGAAATGAAGATATTCTGTGGTTAGTCAAAGAGTGAATAAGTTTTTTTTTTAAAAAAAAGCAAAAGTCACATACCGCATCCAGTTTAGACAGAAGAAAAAAGGCTTGTAACTGAGAGAATAATGAGAAGATATGGAAACCATTAAAATCAATGAATCAGTGCAGTCGGCATAACCACAAGAGCATCGACAGGATTCGCCGAACGGTATTATCATTGGTCTCTTGGTATAACAAACATCAATTGCTTGATATCACAAAAAAAGTCCAAGTAAACCGAAAAAGGGTCAGAAAAGCCAGAAAGATAATCTGATAACGATAAAAAAAAAAGGGAAAAAAAAAAAAAAAAAAAAAAAAAAAAAACAGAAGGAAGTAAAGAACAAATCAAAACGATGACCAAAGAAGAAAAACCAGTGATAAAAACAATAGAATGAGATCGATAGTAAAAAGAGAAAAGTAAAATGATATCAGATTGCAACAACATAACCAGCTCTGAATAGTTGGTCATGAAGTAAAAAAAAAAAATAGAGAAAAAAACGAGAGAATGTGTTTTCAAAGAATAATGAAAACACAATTGTCGCCAGATAGCTTAATACCAATCGCTCACCTGCTAGAATAGTAGCTACTCTATTCCAACAATTGACTCCCTGACATCCAAAGCTCTCCAATGCAAAATCATATATTTCAGGTAAAGTAGTGACCTCGGTCATGACAATACTTTTGAATATGAAAATGCATTGCAAATGAGCCATAAAAAGATTCCTCGTCCGTCACCATGCGTCGCGTCTCCAATCACTAGTTCCATCGTTTTATCTAATCTCGTGCATCAGCAAAACTAATTGCTTCACAGTCGTCAATCAAACTCAACGCTTTCACAAGTCATTGATTATGCAACCGACGCCTAGTTAGATATTCCATGGCTTGCTCCGGCATTGTTTTCAATCTCGTGTATCAGCAATATGAAATTGCCTTTACAGTCATCAATCAAACCCAGCACTTTTGCAAGACCATCGAATATCCAAGCAGCGTCTTGTGTTGGATATTTGATTGCTTGTTCCAGTATTGTTACCAACCTCGTGCTTCAGCAATAAGATTACCTCCGCAGTCATCAATCGAATCCAACACCTTTGCAAACAATTTAACACCCAACACACTTGATAGCAAGAGAAAACCTGATATTTGAAACGGGTTGAACCGCACCAAATACCAGGCATCCTCAAACTATCAAGGAGCCGACCCTCACCGCCGATGAAGGACTTGAGATCCAACACCGGAAAGTGACTCCCTGTATCTAACCGGACACTTTGAAACTCCGCTCATTTCATTGTGCGCTTGGCAAGTACAGGGGGAGCCACGAAGGACTGAGATGCGCTCAGCCTCAGCCTCCAGTAGTTTCATTCAAAAACATACATGCTCTCTTGCGTGCTAGAGATCCGCTGATCTGCTGGCTAATGCTGGCTGGTGGTTTTGAATGATAATCAGTTTCTGACGTGCATAGCCGCACCTTTTTGGCAAAACCTAGCCAACTCCTCTCATGAGTACTTCGTGGTTTGCTCTAGGTCGCTCACTGGCATCGTCATGGTACACTTAGAACGGCGCGGTTACTAAGCACCCAAAAGTCCGTGATCTGTTTGTGACTCGTGCAATGAGACACCGATAATCAGGGCACATAGCGAGGTGGCACTCTCCCCAGTACGCAGAAAGAAACAAAAAGCGATTGCGAAATGACCCAGAAACAAAAGCTTTAAGTTCGTTCGTGGCGACCCCCGGTCCCACGCCAACAGATACATCATGAACAGCGGTACATGATTATCTCGTGCTCGCAACACTACGCTACTGATCCTGTACTAGCTGAAGATGTGATCCGGTCCTCAGCATGAATCAGCGCTCGCACTTTTGAGCCTGCCGATGAAGGACTCAATCCAACACCGACAAGTGACTCCCTGTATCTAACCGGACACTTTGAAACTCCGCTCATTTCATTGTGCGCTTGGTAAGTACAATGAAGCCACGAAGGACTGAGGTGCGCTCAGCCTCGTCCTTCCGTCGATTCATTCAAAACCACACAGGCCCTCTTGCGTGCTAGAGATCCGCTGATCTGCTGGCTAACGCTGGGTGTTGGTTTTGAATGAGACACCGTTTCTGACGTGCAGGGTTGCACCTCTATGGCTAAACCAGCCAACTCCTTTCATGAGTCCTTTGTGGTTTGCTCTAGGTTGCCAACTAGCATCGTCATGGTACACTTAGAACGGCGCGGTTACTAAGCACCCAATAGTCCGTGACCCGTTTGTGTCCCGCCTTGCGGGAATCCCAACCATCAGGTTGTGATTCGCCCTATGCGACACCGGTAATCACGGCACGTAGCGAGGTGGCACTCTCCCCAGTACGCAGATAGAAGCAAAAAAGCGATTGCGAAATGACGCGGAAACAAAAGCTTTAAGTTCGTTCGTGGCGACCCGATGGTCCCACGCCAACAGATACATCATGAACAGCGGTACATGATTATCTCGTGCTCGCAACACTACGCTACTGATCCTGTACTAGCTGAAGATGTGATCCGGTCCTCAGCATGAATCAGCGCTCGTACTTTTGAGCCGGCAGCCCTAGACCTTCCTTCCAGTCTATGCTGCTGGCAGCTCAAGCCCGTCACCCCGGACTTGGCTGCCATTCTTTGGTGATTGAATCTCTGGTGTCTCTAGTGAAGAAGGCTGACACCAGAGATCTGTTCCCTGTTGTTTTATGGGGCAATCATTAAGTTGATTGATTGGTTGCCGTATAGCCAGGCGGGGAAATGAAGATTGAGTACGCTGTTCTAAAGTGACCAACAGGCAAATCATAATGAACAACAAACATTGCTGGCAATTGATGGATAAGTGTAGTGATTGATGGAAGATGTAGCGTAAACGCAGTAAAACAAGCGTAATTGAAATCAAATAGCGATACAAAATAAAAAAATGCAATAATAAAACCTCTTTTCTATTCTTTTTTTTTCTCTCTTTTCTCTCTCTTTTCATTTTTTTAGTAATAATAATGAGGTAAAAAATAATCAAATAATAACTCTAGGTAATAATAATAATTCTCGGTAAAAATAATAATAGTTTGAATTGTAATGATGATGATAATGATGATGATGATGATAATAATGATAATAATGATAATAATGATAATAATGATAGTGATAATAATGATAATGATGATAATGATAGTAGTAATAATTGTAATAATTGTAGTGATTGATGAAGAATGTAGCGAAAACGCCGTAAAAAAAAAAAATTGAAATCAAATAATAATGTATAATAAAAAAACCCAATAATAAAACCTCTTTTCTATTCTTTTTTTTCTCTCTTTTCTCTCTTTTTTCATTTTTTTTCATAATAATAATGAGGTATAAAATAATCAAATAACAAATCTGGGTACTAACAATAAATTTTGGTAATAATAATAATAATAATAATTTGAATGGTAATGATGATGACGATAATAGTGGTAATAGTGGTAATAGTGGGAATAATTGTAATAATTGTAATGATGATGATGATAATCATAATGACCAATAAGTCTCCATATTTCATAGACTGTTTTATTCATAGTTAGTAACCGCTTGCAATGTCTGTATTAAGCTCAAATTGACTTACTCTTAATGTAAATGTATTTGTGCATTATTGGTCATTCTGATTGGCCACCTCTTTTGACCAATGAACTGAAAGTTTAAACACTTTCGTCTCAACAGTAGTATTTGTATCCTGTTCTATTGTGTAGATGAAGGTGCATCAGAATCCAACTGAAGCAATTAGTGGCATACTACTGACATACTGACACGTCAATTTTAGAACGGGCATTGACCCAATGTCAAGTCAATGATATAGTGCATAGCTGTCGCAAGTTTATATTTGAAATGTGAATATTTGATGTCCTTGGCAGTTTGTAATATCCAGCTAGCGATGGTGTGTGGTGTTTTGTACTTGAAAACGCGTAATTCAAGGTTTTAGATTAGATTGGTGTATATCTGTTGTCAATTGTAAAAATTATGACGACAGTTATTGAATGGGCATTGACTTAATTTCAAGTCAATGATATAATGAGCAGCTGTCGCAAGTTTATACTTGATATCCTTGGCAGTTTGTGATATTCAGCTAGCGATGGAGTGTAATTGTTTGTAGTTTTGAACGTGTAGTTTAATGTTCCTGATAAGATTGGTGTGTATCTGTCGTCAATTGTAAAGATTGCGACAACCGTTATTGAATGGGCATTGACCTAATGTCACGTCAATGATATAGTGCGTAGCTGTCGCAAGTTTATAAATGATGTCCTTGGCAGTTTGTGATGACCAGCTAGCGATGAAGTGTGATGCTTTGTAGTTCTGAACTCTTACTTTAAGGATTTTGACAAGATTGGTGTGCATCTGTCGTCTATTGTAAAGATTGTGACGACAGTTATTGAATGGGCATTGACTCAATGTCAAGTCAATGATATAGTGCGTAGCTGTCGCAAGTTTATAAATGATGTCCTTGGCAGTTTGTGATATCCAGCTAGCGATGGAGTGTGATGTTTTGTACTCGAAAACGCGTAATTTAAGATTTTTGGTAAGATTTGTGTATATCTGTCGTCAATTGTAAAGATTATGACGACAGTTATTGAATGGGCATTGACTTAATTTCAAGTCAATGATATAGTGAGCAGCTGTCGCAAGTTTATATTTGATGTCCTTGGCAGTTTGTGATATCCAGCTAGCGATGTAGTGTAATTGTTTGTAGTTTGAAACGCGTAATTCAAGGTTTTTAATAACATTGTTGTATTTCTGTCGTCAACTGTAAAGATTGTTTCGACAGTTATCAAACGTGTAATAATGGTTCCGATAGAACGGACAATCCTAGAATAGTGCTCTAGAGATTGAATTAGGCTTGTGTTAAATCAAGCTCAAATGATGATAAATATGTGTAGGGATAGTCACTGATGATGCTAAACTTGTGCATCAACGAGTGATATGAAAGAATGATATCCTATTGATGTAACTTTTGGATCACCATTTTGGTCGCGCGATCCAAAAAAATCATAGAAATAAAGATGTATCTTGGCTTTGAAATGAGTCGTTTAAATTGAAATATGTAGTTAAAATTGACATTTTGACGTATATACTCATGTGCCGAGATGCGTCTATATATATGATTTAACCATAATTTCAGACATTCTTATTGTTGTGATGTTTGTTGGTTTGATTCGCTGTACTTAACCATTATAGAAGTCTACAATATTGGCAACTTTAGCCATACTCGTGTTGCTGTTTAATTTTGGCTGATTGCTACATCATCACATCATTTTTGAGGTCTTTCCATATCTATCTCTGATAACAAGATTATGAGCCCTGGTGACAGCTTACGAGGACCATTAATAAATATGAGGCATTGGAAATAGCACTCACTATTTACAACCACTTATTTTCATAGATACTACTTTTTTTTACCGAAATAACATATGTGTCCTGTCTCTCTCAGCAGAAATGAAATTTCAGCTAATATACTTTTGAGATCTGTTATGTGTGCATCCATCAGAAGGAAGTTATTCAGGATGTGATCCTGTTTCCAACTCCCCATATTCACCAGCATGAATCTTCTCAGTTATATCACTTCTCTCAAACCAAGCTCCTAATTGGCCATGGCCCGTACTATCTCGCAGATTCTGTCGAAGCTCATTGGTTTTGTTTTTCAAATATCACACTCGTTATTAGGTGCACTTTGCAATCGACGTATTTCATAGTTACTCTCACCCTTAGGTACCAACTAGTCTTTGGGTCAAATTCGCAACTTTTATTTTATTGTACTCGGTATTTTCATGTCATTTAGTTGTACATGGACTCTATTCAAAGTGTCATAGAGTACCATGATCTTACAGACTGGTGAACCTTCATTTATTGTATTCAACTGCATCCTTATCGGGTTTGCATCAACCAGTCCGTGGAATGGCCTTCTGGCTTTGCTTGTATTTTGCAGTTTTTTTGTTATTTTGTAGGGTATTGTCTAAGAAGAATATTTATTGATTGTATTTATGGGTTATAGAGATATATATCAGCTACTTTGGCCATTCCGTTTAACAATCTTGATTCAATCTATGTATAATCTCTTCATTGTGGTAATCTTTTCAATTCAGGTTTGAGTAGTATTTCCAATCCGTACAAGTACAAGTCCTAATGCTAGCTCACAAGAACCAGGAAAAATCCTACCTGGTAAAAAAACCCCAACTTTAACGCCTTAAATTTTTATTTATTTCTCCCTGAAGTGTGATATTTATGTCATTAATGAACTCAAAAGAGTTTCCATTCCATTCCTTGATTCCCTTATAAAAAAGTGTAGTGTAAATCAGGAACAGCAGTGGTGAAATACGTGATCCTTCTGAAATTCCGGTACTGATGCCAGAAACTTGTTCTTTTCTTTGATCCATTAGCATTCTTGCTTTTCTGCCTCTAATAAATTGGTAGATCCAGCTAATCATGTTTTTGGGTAAATTACTTTGTTCCTTGGTATCTTTCAAGATATTTCTGTTAACACTATCAAACGCCCATTGTATATAGATTAAGATAGCTAAAGTAGTATCTTTTGATGTTTCAATTCTTTGAACTATGTCTAGTACAGTATCTGTGGCACTAGAACTTTGTCTGTCTCCAGATTGTTCCGGTTATAGTAGGTTATTTGTTGGTCCCATCATCCTGATTTGAACTATTTTTTCCAAGACTTTTGATGTTTCTTTGAGTAATGAAATGGGTGTAAAAACTCTGGATTTAGTGTAGTCTGGCTTGTTAGGTTTGGGTATCACCATTATGATTTCTTCTTTCCAAATCTTTGGGTGGTATCCCAGTTTTACGCAAGACTGTAGTAGCTTGAAAAGTCGGCTCTTCCATGCCATTTTCTGCACCTTTCCAGTAATACCGTCTTCACCGTGTGAATTATTACTTGGAGTGTTTTTCAACGCATATTCCACCTCGTCACTTGTCAGCAAAGGCCACCATGAGCCATCCTATGGTTCAATAACCTTGGTCGGTCCATGGTTTATCTCTGGCAACAGGGCTTTCCAAATTTCCTGTCTTTTTTCTGCAACTGTCGTTGATAGTGTACCATCTTCCTTTTCGATTTGGGAATGATTAAATATTTGTTTTTTAGTTTGATATATATGAGGACTAAGTAAAGATTTGCTTTAGGACAGATAAAAATACGGTACTGTGAAAGTTATGTGAGGAGGTGTTGTTTGTTATTCGCACCTACACCCGTGCAGGTATCGTTGTCCATATATTGTAATTGTTTGACTGAACAGTTTTACTGTGTATCAATTACTTGGACTATACACGAATCATTATAGTTTTAAGCGAATTCCCTGCACTCGATTTGAGAAACTCTGTAACTAGTTGTTGGTAAATTGAGTAAAAAAATTTTACTTCTGTACAGCAAAATGTTGAATTTTATGTTCATTTTTAGAATAGAGTGGGATACACTAATTTAGGGACCAAAATGAAAACAGAAAATGAATAGCCTTGAATAATAACATATAACTTGAGTGTATTCTTGGATATCATCAAGATAAAAAAAAGAGATGGAAATTATCTACAAGATTCAAAATTATTATTAGCAAATTTGGCGAATAAAATACTTAAATATGTATCACCAAATTCAAAAAATATAGAAATTGTAGAACTAACCAAATAAGTATAATGTTTTTTGGCTATCTATTGAGATACTAATTTCACACCAACTTTGTCTGTTTTTAAGATTTTTATGAATTACTTTGGACCTACGGAAATACGATGTATTTGCATCATTTTTAGCATGAGATCGATATGAATAAAACAATTTAGTGCAATGCTTAAATAATTTCGGTGAAAAATTATCTACGGGTTGTTTATAATAAAATGCAATTTTTATAGGACTTAATCTTATAAATATTTTGTTATAATACTTAGAACTTAAAATTACAATCAAAAAAATTGTAACCTGAGCAATCAAACTACTGTTTTTCTTTTTTCGTTTCGAAAGTAAAAACAGTCACTATCAAACAAACCAAAATATCAATACTTAGTCTCTAAAAACATTATGAATTAATAATACTCTTACCAAAAATTTCTTGTAAATTGATTATAATATATTTGAAATTTTTAAACAAACCATTTTTTTAATATGTACTTGAATATGATCTTCATTTATATTAGACAACTACCAATAAACCCTTTGAGGTTTATCTTTTTGTATTGATATTTCATACTTGATTTAGTATTAATATTGGAAAGCTACTTGTTATTAAAGCAATACTGTTTATTAAATGAAAAATTAATTATTTTTGAGTTAAAATTAATGGTGAATCAAACTGAAAAACGGAAACATTGCATTACTTGGCCCAATTATTATCGTAGAGAATCTACGAAATATAAATGTCCTTAGAAGTAAATCAACAAAACGCTATGACAGTGATTATGAAATATTGACATTTTTTAAAAAAATTATTAATATCAGATGAAATCAGAACCTTAAATAGAATTTAGTGTAAAATATATGACAATGAAAGTTTTAGATTAATATCTGTAAACGATGTTTGTATGTATTCTACACTATCCAAAAACAGCCGCATTTTTTATTGGTCAGTCAAAAAAACAGTGGTGGGATTCAACTAGCAAAAACCTTTTCATGAGTTTAAACAAATTGCAACTTTGAGAGTACAAAACTGCTTGTTCAGTTTTGTAACATAAAATCTACAGTCTGCAAGTTCACATTTGAAAAACTATGCAAAACATATGAAAGACTATCAACACTAAGATTATACCAATTTGTTCAACTCTACGAAAAACAAGAGCATATTTTTATGCTTTTTCATGATAATATATTTGAAAAAAATATAGGGTAGCTAGAATAATACGAAAATTTTCACTTATTCAACACCAGCTAGTCATAGGTTTTGATATAGTTGATTGGAATGATTAGATTCTGCTAATAACTGTAATGTAATTTAGTTCATTGTAAGTTTGAGATCACCACTATGGTCGAATAATACCGACTAAACATTAGTTTTGCATGCACTGCCTCTTAAAAAAGGTTTTTAATGACCTATAGTGACGATTTGTAAGGTTTTTTTATAGATTTTTATTTAATATACTTTTTGTTATGTTACAAAAAAATAGATATAACTGTGTCATGTCGAAAATAATATACTGATCTGAACCATAGGGTCCGAATATATTGTGAAATGGTCTTGAAGAAGAAATACTAAGTATTGCTTTTGTTTATTAAATTTTGTTGAATTCTGATAATCAGGATTCATATTTTTTAAGTAATTTCAAAACCATTCTTTTAACTAGGAAATCTTAAAAAATTTTGACCGCGTTGCTCGTTTTGATTTTGATTCAGCAAGGTTGATTTAGATACCTATTGTATTTTTCTAATGCGGTTTTAATGATGCAAATCAGTTTCCATAACCTATATTACAAGAAGATATTTCTCAAAGCTTAAAAATAATAGTGTCCTGGATTTATAGCAAATAAATATTGGTAGAAGAACATGATTATTACATACTGTTTTGAAAGTACAAACATAAATTGTCAGTACCTTCTTCGATTTTTATTTTTCTTTTTTGAGAACTTGTTAAAATCATTCCTTTACACAATTTTTTAATTAACTTAAGTTTGAAAACAATATTTTAAACAAAATTTGTGCATTTTAGGGGAATTTATCTACTTCTAATTTTATTGACGTTTAACAGGATCAAATTTAATTGTGAAATAATCAAAAGATTGCCATAATTATCGAGGTTTATGATGCTTCATTCATTTTATGAATGCTATTCAGATACTTCAAAAAAGTCAAAATGAAATGCATTTTTTAATTGAAAAAATCACAATAGGACTAAACAACCAAATCAAGAGTTGTATAATGTTTGCTGCCATATCATTCAGCCTTGTATGATGAATGAAGAACAATAAACACTTAGGTATTTATTTAGTTTTAGATGTTTAACTGAAAATACTGCTATTCAATTTTCACAAAAATACTATAATCAGGGAAAAATTTTAAAGTAAACCAAATGTAATAAATATTCATCAATTCGATTTGCTGTGACTATTAGCAGAGGTTTGTTATTTGTAAACTGAGAAAAAAAAGAAATCAAACAAATCGAATCAGCAAAGGAAAATGACAAATATTTGTTTGGATTCTATAACTTGAACCAATTCAATATAAGCTCTAATTAAAGCAATGGTCCTAACAAATCACCCTCTAATGACAATAAAAAAACGTCAGCTTCAGACTTGAAAAATATTTGTCATTGTGCAACCATATCGACTGAACGAAATAGTGCAAATTAAACATTGCTGGACTAGTCAACCGTTAAAAAAACGTCTAAAGATTATCAATCAATAAAAAAGGTTTCCGTAAGCATGTTAGATTTGAAATTATAAAGATGATTTTCTAATAGCTATATTGTGTGTTCATGAAACCTCTAGGAAGTTGATAATTTTGTTTTCATTAAAGCTCATTCATTTCTTTTAGCACCACAATGACTGACGTCATTGACAGCTTTTTCTCTCGAGATCTTTGAAAATCACTGTGGGATCAAATTGATATAGAGAATTGTTCACCATCATCAAATTATTTTTAGTCTTAACCAAGGATATAAATATAAAGAAAAAACAATAGCGTCCGCTCCTCTTTTGTTTTCAATTCAAGCCGAAATTTCATAGACTTGTAAAACTTTAATATTAATATTATTGGCCAAAATAGATTCCCATATTAGAACTATTTTTCAATTTACATTTTGGAAGTGAACGGAGCTTAAAATAACTTCATGTAGGTATCACTGAAGTTTTTTAGACGAGATAAAACAGCCAGCTAAAAGGGCAGCGATATATTGATTGAAGTGCTACTTGGTTCTTTTGAAAAAAATATAAATTTACAGCTGAATACGTTTTGATTTATCACACAGATGGTCATGTGAGAACATTTTTGATTATTAGCTGCATTGGTGGATTCTAGATCGTTTTGAAATCGATGGTTATTCATATTGAAAATTTGATGTTTTTCTTCAGAGATATTATGCTTTTTATAAGCCAATCGATAAAAATTTAACCACCGAGAGTGGAAATAGACGATCAACTAGCACTGTTAATTTTATCAATACTACTTGATCTATACCCGCATGGGCTAATTACAAATTAGTATAGGCATTTAAACGTTTACTGTTCCAGATATGACTTCAAGATCTTTAACTGATGTTGAAGTACTACCAGATGTTGAGATAATTTGTTCTGATAGAGTAATATGGTATCTACTTTCTGTGACCCTTAATAAAATAAATGATTTATCTACTCTATGCTTAATAATCTATCTTAAGTATTATCAATGTGCTTTTCAAAATAGGTGAACCTTTCAAATTTCATCATAATCAATTTCTCTTTGAGCCCTTTAAGTTTTAAATATTCGAAAATATGCAAAATTACCTTAAAAATGTAACATGGTTTCCTAATTAAAGCATTTAACCCGATTTATTATTATTGGAAGATGATTATATCGATGCCTATTCTTCATTTCCATTCTTTTTTTTAATTATGTAATTTCTCTAGTTGCAACACGTTTTGACCAAAATAATTTCTCATGATTTGCTCCAAAAATAGATTCCTGTGATGGCATGAGTAAATTACTACCTTGCTGCTGTTCGTTCATTCACATTTCTTTGTCAAATAGTGGGAAAAGCATTATTCGAAAAAGTCAAAGTTCAATAAGGCTTTAGTAACACCTATATCATTACTTCTAGCCGAAATGAACTAAAAACAAATTATCTTTCGTACCTAGATTTTATTCTAAACCAACACAAATACAAAATCACCAAACGAATGCTGTTAGACCGAGAGAATTAAAAAAAAAAACTCAATTTACATTTGAAAAAAAACGTTGAGTTGCCCAATTATATAAATTTTATGAGTTTTAAAAATAAATAATTAGTAGTAGTAAGAGAGCAGAATATGATGAGTATATATTACGGTTTTTTAATAAATATCTCTACATTTAGCTAATTATGCAGCAGAATCTCTATGTTAATATTTAAATATCTTTTTTTATCTCCATAAATAGCTTCAAGTATTTCAAACCGACTAAAAATACTATTAGAGCTGAGTTAAATATTAAATGACGGTTGACATTCATATATATGTAAAAAACGATTCAATGTACTATCAAAATGCTGGATAGTTGAGTGTTTCATCCATCTATGAAATATTATTCCAAAAGTCTAATCAACAAAATTTGATTATGAATTAGAAAAAAGGTTTATTTACTCTGTAATAACAAAATAATACATAAATAAATTTCTTATTAATTCTATAGATAAAATTTAGAAAATAATTTTATATGATTAATTCATTTTTAGATATGACCAATGAAACTTTGATACAGATATTATTTATTTTGGTTTATAAAACAAAATTTTGATCTAGACTCGTTCCAATCATATTTATTTGGGTTTTCTTTTTAAATTGAAGACTCAATTCATTGTTTTTCCATTTGTGATTAACTAAAATTAGAATTATTACATTATTATACACATAGCTTTTAACGAGTTAGGCTATCTAATATTCATTATTTTATGCGCCATTATAGGCATATTTGCTTTTGGCTCGAATTTTCGCACCAAAAAAGAAAAACAGGAAAGGAATAACACAGCATGCCAATGATACAAATGCCAACAGTGAAGTAGCCCATTGTGTGCCCATTGCGTGATATTGCTGGATAGTTCCTAGAATGACGGTTGCACCCGCAAAGGAACGAACACAAGTTTTTGCAGCTAGAGCAGAGGCCGCATAATGTTGGTATGAGTCCACAATATAGTTGTTTGCAGAGTTATAAATTACCAAAAACCCGATACCACAAGGTAAACCTGCAAGAACAGGGCCGACCCAAATCAAACTGGGGTATGCTGTCCAAGCAAAAATAAATAAACCAATAGGAACCAACCAACAGGAAAATAACATTGGAATTAACCTCAATTCTGGAGGAGGTTGTTCTCCTTTGGCCACATAAGGAGCTGCTCGTTTAACGTAATCTTTGTTGATGAATGGAGCAGTGAGCGCACCAACAATAGTTCCAACGGCAATTGGAATAAATGCCAAACCAGTTTTTCCATTGCTCCAACCTTTTCCTTCCCTAAATACAATAGGATAGGCAAAAAAGAAAATGTACAAAAGACAGTAGATAATTGTCATGTACATTGTCATTAGAAAGACAATGAGTTCCAGAAACAAAAGAAATGGACGAGTCAGAGTAATTCGCATTACTTCAAATAAGGGTGCTTTTTCAATTTCATGTTTGGATTTGTAACGATCGTCACCAGTAAGCTTTCGAAGCTTTTTAGCTCTTCGTTTGAGAAGCGTTGCATGGTGAGTTTCTGGGATAATAATTACGGCATAGACATATACACAACCAGAAAATATAAGCAAAACGTAATAAATCCATCGCCATCCAGCATGATCACCAATATATCCACCGATTAATGGACCCATGACTGGACCTAAAAATGGAGCAGCAGAAAAAACTGCCATTGCGATTCCTCGTTCTTCGGTTTTCCAAATATCTGATAGTGAGCCGCCAATCAGTGTCATTGGTGCAGAAAAGGCGATACCACTGATAATTCTGCCAACTAATAAAGTTCCAATGTTTTTAGCAACAGCACAAGGAATGATGAACAAAACTGCAATCAACAGAGTAGTGTTGTAAATGACCTGTCGACCCCACTCCTCCGAAAATGGAGCAAATACTAATGGACCAACGCCAAAACCGACGACGAATAGAGTGACCGTAAGAATAACAACTTCCATTGATACATGAAAAGCATTCATGGGACCTTCCATATCACCCGTAACAGCTGCAGAAGAAAAGGCTACGACAAAGCATACTAGACCAAGATTCATTGTTTGAAGCCACTTACGACCTTGTTTCCAATTCATTGGGTTTTCTGGGTCATTGTGAACAAATTCAACAATTCGGAGACCGGTATCTTCATCAATAGGATATTTCCATTCATCTTTCTCATTAACATCACCAATAAATTTTGGATCTGGATGGGTTTGGATTCTGGAAATGCGAGCTTCAAGTTCTGGGTCTTCATATGCTAAATCAATATTATCACTAATACAAAAAACAAAAAATATTGGGAATCAGTATTCATAATTGTATTATAAAAATTAGTATTTGAGAAAAAATGGTAACACATACCTGATTGAGTCACGACCATTAAAAGATTGTGGTTTTTCGTAGTTGTCGAAAGGAGGTGAGTTAGAGTAAGGTCTTGGTGACCCTTCTAAATCGGTGTTTTTAGACATTCGTAGTTAATTTAAATAGTTATTACTTGATAGTTACACTGGTATAGTTATTTACTTGATGTGTAATTGTCAAAAAAAAAAAATTAAAAAAAAAAAATGGGATTACATTATGTTTATATAGATGAATGTTGAGGATGAGGAATAGGAAATAATAAGTTCCGATATCCAATTGTTTGTGTATGCAAACAAGTTCAAGGGAATATTTCGGTGTTAATAGGTCCCGACATGAAAAGTTGCCATAGTATTTGACTGGTGACAGCCGTTCCCTGTCATTTACTTAAAAAATCACTCTTGTATGACTGGATTCGGAACTTATAAGTTCCGGTTATTGACTTTGTTTACTTCGTATTGTTTCACAGGTTTTTTAAACACTTTTTGCTCATGAAAACGTTTCCTTTACTGATTTATTCACAGCATTTGTTTATTATTTGGAGAATTTGTCAATTTATGCGGAAAGAATATATGTGGAACAACAACAACAAAAAAATCATAATGAAATTGCTTGATAGCTTGGTATAAACCTATTCATCGTTTCTCATTACTTTTTGAAAACTTGTTTCTTGGCATTCATATTATATTGAAAAGTCGGCAAAGTAAAATAATTGAAAGAAAAAAAGTCACTCAAACAAAAAGATGGGCCCAACCGGGAATTGAACCCGGGACCTCTCGCATATTGCTTAGCTAACCCTAAGCGAGAATTATACCACTAAACCATCGGGCCATGTGTTTTTTTAGCGGAATGTAAGGGTTCGGACCCGAGTTGAGATCTTTGCCTTATGCGGAGGGAGCTTGAATACTACGCACCTAATAATTAGTATGATTCTTATCTGTTTAAAGGAAGGAGATATAATAGAATGGATTCAAGAGTTATAACAAGGTGGATAAATATATCTAAAGTATAGATTCTGATAATAGATCAGTAGTAGTCTGTAAAGGACTGAGTCTCGTGTGTGTTAAGGATGTAATCCTTCAACTGGGAATTCCATCTCTATTTATATCCGTCAAACTGATAATTAATCCTCATCAGGAAACCACCGAGTGTATTGATATTTTCCTAAGTCTCCGACTTATTGGGTTTTGTCTGATCTTCGTTGTTTCATCAGTTTCATCTCGAATCTTAATTTCCTTTTTGTCTTAGTCATTGGTTGCTTAGGTAATATCTTCGAGGTTGGGTTTCACTGGTCCAGACCTAGGGCTGATTTCTTACACGGAAACTAGGAGATCTACCCTAGTTCAAAGAGGTAAAACTACGCTCAGTAATCATGGACTAAACACTAAATAATCTTGGAAGCATATATATATTTATGCAGTTTGTATCTCATAGAAAGTCAATTAACTTTTTACTTAACTCCCTGGATAATAGTTTGGACTTAGTATCTACAGAGGTTCATTTCAAAAGTCTTGGTCTTTTTTCTGAGTTAGACTATAAAAGTTCTCGGCCGCAATAACATACACCATAATCCAAAAAAGCAAATAAATTGAACAGAAATTAAACAGAAATTGAAGAAATCCATCTCTTGCTGATTTGTGGGCTTTTATATCTAGTTTATTTGCTTTTTTGGGTTATGGTGTATGTTATTGCGGCCGAGAACTTTTATAGTCTAACTCAGAAAAAAGACCAAGACTTTTGAAATGAACCTCTGTACTAGAATCCAGGTTGCAATTACAATCATCTTAGTTACAGCATAACCGCTTACAGTTCCTACAATAGTAAATCGTTTACCAATATATTTGCGCTTTAAATAATGAAATCAAGATATTTCTCTCTTCATTTGAGATCTTTACGAGTACTGGTTGGAAACAAAACCCGAACACGAATTGATAATATTACAATAATAAAAATATTATATATAGATTGAACCAAGATTGTTAAACGGAATGGCCTAAGTAGCTGAGGTTATATATTTCTATAACCAGTAAATAAAATAAGAATAATCATTTGAGATCTTTGCTGTTGTTTGCGAGTTAGTGTTTGGGATGTTACTTGTACCAATTGGATACGCCATTCGAATCTGAATTGAAATGATTTCTAAACATGAAATGATTAAGTATATTGAATCAATATTGTTAAAACAGATAGCCCAAGTAGCTGATCCGATACATTTCTATAACTGATAAATAAAATAGTAATAATATACATTTGCGGTCTTTGTTTCAATATATTAGTTCTGGAAAATAGTTTAAAAATATCTCAATTACAATTATATTTCTCTTCTACTTGAAAAAAAAACTGACCCGACCTCCTCGTTCGATCTATTGCCATATATATATTAAATAAACATATCTATAAGTTCAATCCTTAGCTCCGACATGTTCCTTATTGAGAAAGGTGTTGTGGTTATTGTCTGAAAAGTATATCCTTACTTATTTCAAGTCATTTTCTTGGATTCTTGTAGCCCGAAATATGAGTATGATATCGGGTTGTTTAACTGTTGCTCTTTGAAGCTTTGCCGTACAATCAAACCGTTGCCAAATTATAGAATCAAGAATGATAATCCTTGGATTGGATATCATTTACTTGTCTAGTTTTCCTATAAATTAAAAAGCAAATCAATTGATGGTTTTTGATACAATTTTAGGTATTATTGTTTCTTTGATTTTTCAGTGATTTTATTTAACCTCCTATGAGGGCTGGTACCGAGATATCTTGATAGATAAAGAATTCAACAACAAAACGAACTGTCTTGCATGTATTCAAAAATAATAAAATATAAAAAAACAATAATATAAACAGTTTTTAAAAGTAAGATCAAATTTATAAACACATCCATCAAAGATATCTCATTAGCACCATATAATCCAAACAACACTGTTTCTGAAGCTACCCTTATTCCGTTTTTTTTTTCCAATGAGAAGATTCGATTAAAATACACTAGAAAATGAATTAAAAAATAATAATAATAACAAGGAAAAATATAAGAACCGACTCGATAAAGATATAAATTATACCAGGAATTGTATAGATTGTAGTGCCAGTATTTTTATGAAGTTACTCAACTAAATTCCATGAATGCGCTTAAAAATTCTTCGAAACTTAAGGTAATGAATCCTGCTCTTTGAGTATCCCTCTTTCGGAAAATGTCAGTCATACGTTTTATGTGGATACAAGCTTGAACAAACATATCGAACGACATTACAAGCTCGCCAGCCTTGTCGGGACGGGCATATACATCAAACATTTTTTTAGTAAAACCTCGACTAAGTGTATATCCAAACTCTGAAAGGGCAGTAGTAAATTCGTCTAACGAAATGGTATCACTTTGATCGAGATCGAAACGCGCAAAAATTTTTCTCCATTCCGCAAGATATCTCCACAAATATTCAAACTCTTTAAAGTTAACTGAATTGTCATGATCACTGTCAAACATTTTTATCATTAACAAGACAGTATTCCGGTCGAACTTAGTATAATCACCGTTGATAAGTGCACTTTGTAGTTCGGTTTCATTTAGTTTGCCGTTACCTGTTTGTGAAAAAGAATGATAATAATAATAATAAATATTAGGTTTGTTAGCTCAGCAAACCAAAATATGATTGAGAAACACGTTGAAGAATTCAATTAATTGCTTACCATCAGTGTCAACGCCGTTGAACATTCGACGTAATTTTTCGGTTCCGCTCACGCTATTTGAACGGCCGTTGGCAGCAGGCCTTGGCGTATTCACAGGTCTCTGGTGTCCGGTATAATTTTGGGGTATAGGGCCATAGCCCATCTGCTGAGGCTGAGGAGTAGGGGCATAGCCCATATTATATCCCATGTTTGGAGGTTGACCATAACCTGTAGGTTGGACACCGATAGGTTGTTGAGGCATCTGAGGATAGCCTTGAGATTGGGGTGGCATTTGGCCATAGCCTGTAGGTTGAACACCTATAGGTTGTTGGGGTTTATAGCCTTGATTAGGAGCACCATATCCCGAATAAGGAGAGGGCTGTGGTGGGACTTGTGGCTGGTATCCGTAACCCTGAGGCATGTTTGGTTGTGGATTGGGTTCAACCAACGATGGAAATACCTACAACATTGAATTAAAAAAATGAGTTTGAAAGCGTTAACTTATTAGTTGATAGCGCTGAAAGGAATTAAACTGAAATGTTCATACAGGAAGATCGCTCATTGTAATGTTGCAAGACAAATAAAAATAGAAAAAAATAAATGTGTCGAAATAAATAAAAAGATATAGATTGTGTATGTAAACTCGTTCCAGGACATGTGTAGGGGTGGCATGTCATGAACTGTCACTTTGATCACGTTTATTTCATGTGAATACATCACGGGATTTATATGTGTTTTATAGGCAAAAACCCGTTGAAAATTTTGGTCTAGAAATGTATATCGGATTCGGTTATTTTTTCTGCTTTTTGTCATTCTTTTTAGAATTTTTGACTGCTTTTCTTTTTTTGGGCGTCGGTTTTGGATTTTCGTCTTCTTCTTCTTCTATTATGACTTCTTCATCTTCTTCGTAGTCAGCTTCATCGTCTTCATCGTCTTCACTTTGGTCGTTCATATCCTCAGCTTTATCCAATTTACTCCATAAGTCTTCGTCTTCCTTTTCTTGTTTACGTCTTTCTTTCTTTTCAACTGTCTCACCATCATATCCTTCACCGTACAAAGTCTCGAAACCATCAAGTACCACAATTCCTGTAGGTCTAGTTCCTGCAAACACTTTAGCAACTTGTTTACGTGAAGATGCATCATAAACACGAACAAATCGATCCAAAGAACCAGTAACTACATATTGATCCGTATCATTTTTAGTCATGTTTTTCTCTTTTTGTTTGGTATAATCAATAGGCTGGGCAAAATTGGCAAATGCTCCAATTGCACCTGTAGCTCCGTGCAGCTTGCCAGTCATTTTAATATTGGTTTGGTCTGACGGGTCAATGTTGACTACAAAAATTGAGGTTGTGCGATCAGCAACCAGTAATGATAACGGTGTTGTGGAATATAAGTCTTCTTCTTCGTCTTCTTCTTGAATGGTATTTTTGGGAACGTTAAATTTAATTTTTCCCAAGCCGGCAGTTCCTAAAAACTCACCATTAGGAACCAAAGTAAGTCGCTTTACTGGTCTTTGCCGTTTAACAGGATCATAAATACGGACTTCACCGTGGTGTGTAACTGTAGCAATTTTGGTTGTAAGCTGGTATTCCTTTTTGTTTTCATTGTCTTCTTCACCAATATATGACCATGGAATACTACTAATCGGTTCCACACGTTCAGGATCTTCTAAGAAGAATAATTTTTCAATCCACACTGGAACAGGAAGATCAAGATGGTCTCTTTTAACATTTTTGGGCGCCCAAATAGGTGTGATTTTTGAAGCTTGATCGCCGTCTTCTTTTTCCCAATCTGTGCCATAGACTTGCATTTCAATATCGTTTCCAGCAACAGCAATAACGCCAGGCTGTGATGGATGAGTAGCGATGCAAGTGTATTGTTTACCTGGCAAGTCTACGCTTCCCAGCAATGATTTATTCGAAAACATTGACTTTTCATGATGATTGTCGTTGTCATTGTTCATAGTAGCAGCAATAACATCATAAGCAGTAAGTTTGCCTTCTTTTGATAATGTAATGACGATTCCTCCAGGATATTCTTCAACGAGACCAACAATGTTATCGCCTTTTTCATATTTAGGTGCATTTTCTGGTTTGGGATACGTCGCAGTGTGTGCTGGCCATTCATAAATCAAAGGAAATCGGTTGTCTGAGCCTTCAATGGTGGGACATCCAAATTTCTCTTTTTTCTTATCGTCAGCAGCATCTTTAACCTGTTGTTCCTCGGCTTTGTCAACGTTGCTGGTTGCTGCCGATGGTTGAGGGGCAGCTGGCGACGAATTTTCGTACAGTCCAACAGATCCATCTTTTCTAACTGCCATGATCCATTGGCCCTTGTCACCAACCCGAGCCATACATTGAACGTGTCTGGCGGCTCCTTCGCGCGCGTAAACTAGTATACTAGAAGGTTGGGGGGCTGCTTTGTCGGAAGTGTTTGTCGACAGTGGAAATACGATTTCTTTCAAACTTCCCGAGTCTTGGTCGGATACTAAAAGACGCATTTTTGTAATCCGTTTCTTCTATTTAACTTGTTCGTCTTGAAAATATCAAGGCTAAATGTTCAAAGCAAAGGAAAAGTTGAAAAATGGAAAACTGATAAAAAAATTTTCTTCTATTGTTTTTCTGTACGGCTGAATTATTTTATTTTATTTTATATATTTCTTTTTTTTTTTTTTTTTTTTTTTTTTTTGTATTTTATCCTCTCCTTGTATGGTAACTTCTGTTGTAAGTAATAAGTACTAAAGAATTCGAATACGTTAATATTTTTAAACAAAGATCGTTTATGGAATCAACGAATCATAATAGGAACTGCCGTAATTTGGAAACAAATTCGAAATTAGGCAGTTCTTTTAACTTCACGACACATTTAAATTTAAATACATAGTTTAGCATCTCGTGTTTTCAAAACGTCCTTGTTACAACATGTAACCAAATGTAGACTGGTGTTTCCGGCAAGTTGTTTTATTTTCTCAGCAAAAGTTCTGAAAGGTTTAACTATGAGCAGAATTGATCTTTAACAAAACCAATTTGATTATATGATAACGATAATTCTCGAGTCGTAGACAAATATTAAAAGTTTCTTCGATATATTTATTATGTGTTGTGAATTGTATTTCAATGTTGAACTTTTGATATCAAGATTGTATAGAAACGAAGATGCCTTCAATACAACCTACAACTGTGTTTGTTGATTATTAAAACCTCAGAGTTGAAGGCTGGCCACTGTTTTGTTATATATTGCACATTGATAATACTGTGAATTGAACAAAAATAGAGAAAATGGACCACACTTGTCTTTGCAGTGCACAATACAAACCCCTCTACAAATACAAATGGATGCTGGTTTAGAAAAAAATAAATAACATGTAATTAGAATTCTACATTTGCGGTTTGAAAAATATGTAATGATCTTGTTATGATATATCCATAATGACTCATCAACGGAATGATTATATAAATTCAAAACGGGTATTTTCTGGAATATTTCTTACAAAAACAATAAGAAACGTAAACAAAATCATTCCCAGTAGTTTTTTCTTATTTCAAGAACGGCATCAGCCCATTCACCAACTTCTTCTGTTTTGATCGACTTTCTAACACTCTGGAACTGACTCAAATCTCTTTCCTTCTCGTGTTGAATTTCATATTCGAGCATTTGTACAAGCAACTCAAATTTGTCTATATCCATCACAAATCGAGCTTCGACCGTCGATAAGTTTTCGTACTCGTTCCATAGCTCAAAAATGGTATCAGCAGCTTCAGGATTGAATGGTTTGAGTAGAGTTTGAGTTAAATATTTCATAGCTGCCAATTCTCGATCATGCTTTTCTGCTTTAGAAACAGATCGATCCTGGGGAGTAATATCTCCAACGATGCATTCAGCCATATCATGGACGATTGCCATCAACACACAACGTTTGGTATCCAATTTTGGAGAATTTTTGTTGTTGGTCAACATACAAATTATACCCATCCGATACATGTGATCAGCAATAGACTCTGGGTCATCAACTTTATGATCAACCCATCCTGTACGTCTAGTTGCTTTAAGATGTTGTGTAAGATGAAGGAACTTGTATACGTTAGGAAGACCTGAAATAGATTTGGTATCAGCGACATATTGTTGGATCGATACCGAATTATCGATACAATCCAATCGAGGTTTAACAGATGGGTGAATCGCACCTTCGGGGCTCCATTGTTGTTTTTCAATAGCCTCTTCGTTTTTCTTGGATGCCGTATTGGTTGTATCTCCCTTCCAATAATCTGAACGAAGATTTATCAACACGTCAGCCCATTCCATAACTTCTTTTGTTTTAATTTGATTCCGAACATCTATAAACTGTGACAAGTCCTTTTCTCTATTGTAGTTTTGTTCAAACTCAAGTGTCTGCACAAGAAGTTCAAATTTGTCAACAGATTTCACAAATTTGGCTTCGGGGGTAGTCGAATTTTCGTATTCGCTCCATAAGCCGTGAATTTCATTGGCAGCAAATGCATTGAAAGGCTTCAAAACGGATTCGGTGAGATAATCAATGGTGGCCAACTCACGTCGATGTTTTTCGTGCTTTGGAATAGGATCTTTCGGTGTGATATCTCCGACAAGTGCTTCGGCCATATCATGAACAAGTGCCATAAGGACACATCGTTGAGTATCAAGAGCGGTATCATTTGAAAGCATGGATATGACGCCCATTCGATACATGTGATCAGCAATAGATTCTGGGTCTTTAACATTATAATCTAACCATCCGGTACGTCGAGTAGTTTTGAGTTGTTGAAGGATAGTCAAAAAGGTTAAAAGAGATGGAATATTTTTATCATTGGGATTTTTTGGTTGATATGATTGAATAACCTTGATACGCTCTTTTAGCAATTTTGGAATGGAACCTTGAGGTGTCCAAACAAAGGTGGAAGAATCTTTATTAATTTTGGTAGCCATTATCGAATACAATCTTTTTTGTGACGACCGATGAATATATATACCTGAATTCGAAAAGAAAGGTTTTATCATTGAATATTGTAAAGGAATAAAACCAAAAATCAAGTTTTGTTTCTGTATAAATTACTCATAATATTGTGATAGGTTACGAATATGATTGTAAATCTATTACTATGGTGTTTGCGAGCTATAGAAATATATAGTATCAGCTACTTAGGCCATCTGCTTGACAATCTTGGTTCAATATACCGATTTTAAACCAATGCTTAAACCTCCTGTAGTACCAATATCAATAAGCAGGCCACTCAACTAACTTGAAAAAATCTAAGCGAAAACTATAAGTACATCAAAAATATTCCAACATCTAAAAAAAAAAAAAATACATGAGAAATTTCATAAAATACCAGGTTTATTTATTTTACTTTTGCAAATTGTTTACAAATATAACTAATACGGGACCGCACCTAATATTTCAAAAGAGCCTTTCCCTGTTTTGATTGTGATGTTGTCGTGCCAATCATGACATTACTGCCATTTCTGTCTTGCTTATCGTTGATGCTGCACTGGTTGCATGTTTTCTCGAATAGACAATCGATTATGATTTATTTTCACTCTAAAAATTGTGGCTTTAAGTCTGAAGCAACATTGGAATACACCGTGGTCAATTCATATATTTTGTTTCTATATGTTCATTTCTTTCATTATGTATTATGTATATATCGGGGTCATTTCCCATATTCTTTTATAGTTCTTGACACATGGCTGTATATTAATAAAAGTCCGTATTCTGTCATTACCTCTGAACTCCATTATGACCGTAGGCTAATAAAATACAAAACTCCGTTTATTACCACCGATGTACTATATTACGCAGCAGGCTAATCAAGACCGATATTCCGTTATTTCCATCGATCCCTGTCGAACCAACTCACACCATCTTTCCAATCAATCCCAATATTTTTTTACACTTGACCTCATATTTATTTTCATTTAGTTGCCGTATTTCAAGCTCTAGTGCGACAACATAACAATGAAACCGAATATTAATTACATTGAAAACATCATCAACATTGGTTCTCTACTAAACAGAGTATGTGGGCTTGATCTGTTGGCCCTGTAGTAGTTTGATGCAAGAATTTCCAGTGATGTTTTCCAACTTATCATGTTCAACACTATTTATTTTCAGTCGCCTTTCAGTTCCATCCGAAACCCTCTTCCATATGTCATTTGGTCGGGACAACTAATAGGCCCATTTCGCAACACAATCATAACGTACCAGCTTGATGAACGCTCTGACATCATAGTTAAGAAACTTTGCTAATTAATCTAAAAGGAGCAACAAAACCAAACAGTCTAGAAGTATGTAGGGAGCACATATTTGCCTCTCTATTGTCCACTTTTAACCTGTTAGTGGTATCATGTATCTATGGACTTTTTTTTGCTATGCAAAGCAGACTCGGCAGTCATCTGGGCGTCTCAGAAATAAATCTATTGTAGTAAGAATTCATAAAAACGTCAATCAGTACAAACTATAAAATAATATGAGTACTAATTATAGTTTGTGTTGGATTTGGCACAAAGCAAATAGTTGATTTGTGACAATTTACTGACAACATATGTAATATGTTATGTAATATGTATGTTTGTTCTAACAGTTTTTATAAGTGACTTGTCACCATTTTTTAGTAGGAACAATTCATTCATCATTCATTATTCATTCATTTTGGGAAATATTTTGAAGCGAATCGTTTTATTAGGAGAGATACCTTATTTTAACTAATAATCTTAGAGTTTGAACAATGCAGTATGGAAAACGTCAGTTAAATAAGACACCTGTCACCGTTTTTTTTTTTTTGAAACGGTTAATAATCACAAGCATACTAAGTCCGACTACTATTACAAAATTAGTTGTAGTGCAAGTATTCCATAGTCATTCTAAGTAATTTATTGGTACTTGAAAACTGGAAGCTGTGGTCTAAACACTGGCAGTTGAAAATGACATCCTGGAATGAAGTATTTTATAATCAATTGGTGACTTGGAATTTGATTCCAAATGATGGTGAAGGATCCTAAAACCAATGGAAATATACTTATTAACTCATA
Organism: Magnusiomyces suaveolens; assembly: GCA_900642975.1. Classification (NCBI taxonomy): domain Eukaryota; kingdom Fungi; phylum Ascomycota; class Dipodascomycetes; order Dipodascales; family Dipodascaceae; genus Magnusiomyces; species Magnusiomyces suaveolens. The sequence continues at coordinate 2,703,561 of CAAAMA010000004.1, forward strand.
CAAATTAATAATTGACATTATATTTTAAATTTGAAACGCAATTGACACTAATCCAATTTTCGTATTGGTCTACAATACAAAATAATTATATTAAATATTGGTCAAAGTAGGAATGGATTCAGTATAAGGAACAAGAGGCACCTACCTGTGCCATACTACCAGGACACATTTTGGTGTTCATTATATTTATTCAAACATATAAACGCCACAGTTGGCCATGAGAATTAGTTTTTAGTAAGCCAAAATCGGCTGTAAAAATGTAAATATAAATACTAGTTACGCATTTTCATGGTTGAGTACAATATAGTAGTGTATATTTATGATTAATATTTTTCTACAGAGTCGAGAGTCGTGAAGAATTCATTGGCATCACTTTTTAGAGACTGCCGATAGAAATTCTCTGGTCATTAGAACTCAATTTCAAACTCATATTGTTTTTGAAATATAACACCTAATACCCGTCTATTCCCTAAATTGCAGTATGATAATACAGCATGGGGTCCATTGTGACCAAAGAAAGTATGCAAATTCAAAGCTCAAAAACAGCTCGATGCCGATAAATATCGAGAGTTTACAACGTGTTAATATCGCTGTACAATATCCAAATTGCTGATGAATCTGGCTGTCCATTCGTGTGAGTTGGTAGGATTGATAATTTAAACTCACAAAAAAAATACAAATGAATGAAAAAAATACAAAAGTGAATCAAGAAACAAAAAAAACAAGAAATAAAGTTTAAAAAGTCCAAATAAACAATGTAAAAAAGAAAACAAAAGAAACGAGGTTAAAAAACGCTGGATAGTGGTGATGCAATTTTTAGTACCTCTACAACGATGAATAATTCATAACCAATTTCTCGGTATTCAGTCTTGTTCCTTTTCTACCAAAAACATCAAAAGATAAACGCGCTGTATATCAAGAGAACCATCTCGAATAAAGATATGAATAACAACAGGCGCAAACATCGCTATAACATGCGTCAATTAACAACCAAAAGTAAATATGATAAGTAAAAGCCATAGTACCTGGTAAAAGTAAACAGAAAAAGAAGTCTCCAGCGAAAGGGTTCGTACACAATACAATAGTTGTCGCAATAGCAGTTGAAATAGTCCCACTTTCTAAACATTCACTCTAGAATCAACCAGTAACCAGTGAAAATAATCCGTGGGTATAAACCAACCAGAGAGTATAAACTTTCGAGTGTGTATGAACTGACCACAGCGTATGAAATAAAAGGGGGTATGAACTAGACAGTGTGTATGAGCTGGTCAGAGCAAATGAACCAGAGGGAGTATGAATACACCCTTGAGTATGAACCAACCCGTAAGAATGAAACGACCCATAAGTACGAGCCAGCCAGAGAGTATGAACTAGCAGTGCATATGAGCCGGCCAGGGCGTATAAATCATAAGGAGGTATGAACCAACCCGTATGTATAAACCGACCCATGAGTACGAGCCAGTCAGTGCTTATGAACCAGAGGGGGGTATGAAGTAGCCAGGGAGTATAAACTAGTCAACAGGTATGAACCAACCGGTCAGCATGAGCCGGTCAGAAAGTACGAGCCAACCAGTGGAAATAAACCGGAAGGTGAGTATAAATCATAGGGGGATATGAACCAATCAGATAGTATGAACCAACTCATAAATATATACAAGCCCGTGTGTATGAATCAATCCATGAGTACGAGCCAGCCAAGGCGTATGAACCTTAGAGTGTATGAACCAGAGGGGGATATGAACAATCCAGACAGTATGAATCAGTCCACAGGTATGAACAAACCAATGAGTATGAGCCGGCTCGTAAGTATGAACTATCCAGAAATTATAAATCAACTCGTAAGTATAAACAAGTTAGTGGGTATCGACAAGCCCATTAGTATGGACCAGCCAGTGTGTATGAACCAGTCCGTGAGAACCACAGAGCATAAGTGCATGTTCAACCATAAACATCTCCAGAAATTCAGAAAAGCCCACAGTGTCAAATTAACCCTTCCTCCAACAGTTCTTCGAAATATCTTTCGCCAAGTTTTAAAGCAACAAAGAATTGTAATGTCACTACGACGAGTGACATATCAAATCGTACCAATACCAATAACCGGTGCAGCATATATCACAAATAGAACAGTACCACTAATACCTAGACCAGCAATAACATTGTATCTCAAACAACCAAAAATCAATAATAATTCGACTGTGAAAAAAAAAAAAAGGACGGCCAAGCAAGAAATTGGTATAAAATGAATCTAATCATCAAAAACCCAAGAAAATCAGGATTCGTACCTCCAAAAACATCGTCACAATTAAAAATCCTCTTATTAATAACAAAAGGTTTTGACTGAACGATCCAATAGAATGCGGCGTGAAAGATGAATGACATGATGTCAAAGTAATTAAAAGAAACGTTCAAAATCGTCACGCATTTTCAACTGTCCTGACATCCAGATTACGATCAACCTGCTTTTATCAAACTACTCAGTTGACTGGTGCAAATTTTATGGACAACAGTTGCACACCAGATATTCAGAAGTCTAGTAGTTGAAAGTACATTATCCGTCGTAGCACAACCCCAATGATGACCCGATTCAATTTTATAGCATAACCGTAGTATTCATTATCATCAAAGCTATCACCACCAAAACCATGCGTTTTAAACTATGATTTCTTCAGAATGAATTTGAACAGATCCAATTCCGAATGGCAACCGCCAGTCAAAATCATCGGCTCCAGCATGACCTTCTTGACACAATTGTAGCACATAGATCCGTAAAACTATAATGCAATTGTGACCAAAAAGTCTTGACGAACGGGGTGATCGTTAATGTCGGAATTCTGGGCAATACACGGTGTCTGAAAGCTACAATGATCTGAAATACACTGTACACAGCTTGGTATAAACAGATTAAAATGATTGCCATCGTCACTCAGCTATTTCAAAGAGCTCTCTTGTGGATTACACTGAGACAGTTTGAAGTTCATTCAGTCAAAGAATATAGGGAATGTCTTGACTTCACCAGAACTCCAACTCCGACGCCAACTGAACGCTTCCCATAAAGAATAGAATGGGATATCATACCTAAACCATTGCAGCAGTTGTGTAAACTGGACAATCACAAGAAATATCATGACAACATGCGAGTTGATCGTATACCGAGATGTGAAAATATCCAAATCCATTCCCACCTTATTCGAGCAATTTCTGTGATTAATGATATCACTGTCCAAAGGGTTGACAACTAGAAGCTTCTCCTGTACTCACAAATAACAAAACGGTTACATCCGATAGTCCCATAGTAATGACCCAGTAAGAGGGAAAGCCCAATTATCCAATCGTAGGCATTATTGACCAATACTGTGTGCTTGTAGATTCGATAAAAAAAATTGCGAAATGGCCTGGGACAGTGTGAGCACATTCTCACAAAAATCATCCAGTCAACAATCATCAAATCTTTTAGGCATATTGCACCTGGTCTGAAAGCGAGTATTGGCTTGAGTGACATAGTCTGGTAACCATTCAGGTAAACGCCAATTGCTGACCAAACATACAATCAATAGCCATGGAAAAAATATATAATGGATTCCAATATACCAAGCATGGATCAAATTGAGTGTCTTTGGGTACTTCAAATAGACTGATGAAAACGGATTGGAAAACACAACTGATTAGAAGAGATCACAGATGATGGCCAAAGCAAAATGTCCATAAACGACAAAATATGATGACGGAAACAAAATCATGATAACGGTTGTTGATTTTGTGATGGTAGTACCAGCAACAGTAAACAGAACCGAAGCTGTTATGTCGAATAATGGGAATAAAAACGGAAGATGGGTAGTGGAAGGGAAAAAAAATAAAAACCAGTTGGAAATTGATGAACCACACTTGAAGACTAGGTGTATGTAACATGAAGAGTTACGTCATAGTTAACAATAACCCTCAGTACACACTGTCTCCAAACCTCCAACCAGATACCGAAACCCTCAAAAAAAATCACATCTTTCCAGCCCCACCATGAACTACCTGTTCACTAGTGGTTCTATACAACCTCTTTAGCAATCTGCAACAAAGACTTTTGTTGCTCATACTTGGGTCATATTCAATCAATGACTTATCAGTCCAGTTCAATATACATGTATTGCAAATAAAATGATAAGTTCCAACTGCCAGTTCGATGCAAGCAGGAACCGAGATAGATTCCAAAAATATTTTGGTATTCGAACGATTTAGGTGGGTTGGATATTTTGAAAAAATGGATGGCTAATATATGATTGTTAGTGAGCTGGTTCAAATATGCAAATAGCAGCGGATTAAGCTAGTCAAAATGAATGATACTCACCTATCATTTGAATCAAAAATCCTTGAAACGTGCTTGATTAGAATACCGAGAACAGTTCTGACGGTGTGGTATAAACCGCAATGGATAGTTATACTATAATCGTCAATGCAGTATTTGAAAGCGAACAGTTCTGGCCGATCATTGAAGTTGGCCAGCTTCATCCCAGTGCGTTATAATTATTACAACATGGGGTATCAGCGAGGTTGAATAGAGTAGGAACAGCAATGACAACATCATCAGCAGCAATATCAGCGACGGCAACCTCAACACCAGTACCAGCACCAGCAACAACATCAACGACGGTAATCTCAACATCAGCAACGGCCTCAACACCAACACCAATTGTCGTACTGCCTGCAGACTTTAGACATCACACACAGCAACCGTCAAATTCGATTTGAGATTTGGCAGATGTTGCAAACCAAGGGAAGTTGCATCGAGTAACCTGTATCAATCGCCTGAGCCATATGAAATGAAGATATTCTGTGGTTAGTCAAAGAGTGAATAATCTTTTTTTAAAAAAAAGCATAAGTCACATACTGAACCCAGTTTAGAAGGAAGAAGATTGACAGATAACTGAGACAATAATGAGAAGCTGTGGCAACGATTAAAATTAATGAACGAGTCGAAGAGAAGTAATGAACCAGTGCAGTCAATATAACCACAAGAGCATCGACAGGATTCGCCAAACGGTATTATCATTGGGCTATTGGTACACCAAAAATCAATTGCTTGATAACACAAAAAAAAGTGGAAAGACACCGAAAAAAGCGCCAGAAAACCCAGAAAGATAATCTGATAACGATAAAAAAATACTAAATGAAAACGATGCCCAAAGAAGAAAAACCAGTGATAAAAACAACGGAATGAGATCGATAGTAAGAAGAGAAAAGTAGAATGATATCAAATTGCACCGACACAACCAGATTTGAATAGATGGTCGTGAAGTAAAAAAAATACAAAAAGAAAAAAAAAGAGAAAAAAAAAAGAAAGAAAAAAAAAAAGCGAGAATGGGTTTTCAAAGAATAATCAACTCACAATTGTCGCCAGTTAGCTTAATACCAATCGCTCACCTGCTAGAATAGTAGCTACTCCATTCCAACAACTGTAACCCTCGTTTCTCACCAAACATTGGGTACCCAATGTCCATAGCGCTACAATGCGCAATCTTATATTCCAGGTAAAGTAGTGACCTCGGTCATGACAATACTTTTGAATAAGAAATCGCATTGCAAATGAACCATAAATCATTCCTCGTCCGTCACCATGCGTTGTGTCTCCAATTACAAGTTCCATTATTGTGTCTAATCTCATGCATCAGCAAAACTAATTGCGTCACAGTCATCAATCAAATCCAACACTTTCACAAGTCATTGAATATGTAACCGACGCCCAGTTAGAGATTCCATGGCTTGCTCAGGTACTGTTTTTAATCTCGTGTATCAGCAATATGAAATTGCCTTTACAGTCATCGATCAAACCCAGCACTTTTGCAAGACCATCGAATATTCAAGCAGCGCCTTGTGTTGGATATTTGATTGCTTGTTCCAGTATTGTTATCAACCTCGTGCTTCCGCAATAACATTGCCTCCGCAGTCATCAATCGAATCCAACACCTTTGCAAACAATTTAACACCCAACACACTTGATAGCAAGAGAAAACCTGATATTTGAAACGGTATGAACCACACCGAATACCAAGGATTCTCAAACTATCAAGGAGCCGATCCTCACCGCCGATGAAGGACTTGAGATCCAACACCGGAAAGTGACACCATGTATCTAACCGGACACTCCGAAATTCCGCTCATTTCATCGTGCGCTTGGCCAGTACAGGGGGAGCCACGAAGGACTGAGATGCGCTTAGCCTCAGCCTCCAGTAGGTTCATTCAAAAAAACACATGCTCTCTTGTGTGCTAGAGATCCGCTGATCTGCTGGCTAACACTGGCTGGTGGTTTTGAATGATAATCAGTTTCTGACTTGCCTAGCCGCACCTTTTTGGCAAAGCCTAGCCAACTCGTCTCATGAGTACTTCGTGGTTTGCTCTAGGTCGCTCACTGGCATCGTCATGGTACACTTAGAACGGCGCGGTTACTAAGCATCCAAAAGTCCGTGACCCGTTTGTGTCCCGCCTTGCGGGAATCCCAACCGTCTGGTTGTGGTTCGCCCTATGCGACACCGGTAATCACGGCACGTAGCGAGGTGGCACTCTCCCCAGTACGCAGATAGAAGCAAAAAGCGATTGCGAAATGACCCGGAAACAAAAGCTTATAGTTCGTTCGTGGCGACCCCGGGTCCCACGCCAACAGATACATCATGTACAGCGGTACATGATTATCTCGTGCTTGCAACACTACGCTACTGATCCTGTACTAGCTGAAGATGTGATCCGGTCCTCAGCATGAATCAGTGCTCGCATTTTTAAGCCAGGCAGCCCTAGACCTTCCTCCTAGTCTATGCTGCCATTCTTCTGTGGTTGAATCTCTGGTACCTCTAGTGACGAAGGTTGATATAAGATATTTGTTGCCTGTTGTTGTATGACGCAATCATTAAGTTAGTTGATTTGTTGCTGCACATCTGTGTAATAATAATAATTCTTGGTAATAATAACAACAGTTTGAATGGTAATGATGATGATGAGGCCGAAGATAATAATAGTTGTAATAATTGTAATATGTGTAGTGATTGATAGAAGATGGAGCGAAAACGCTGTAAAAAATGTAACTGAAATTAAATAGGAATGAATAATGTAAAAACCCAATAATAAAACCTTTTTCTATTCTTTTTTTTCTCTCTTTTCTCTTTTTTTTCATTTTTTTTCATAATAATAATGAGGTGCATAAAATTCAAATAATAAATCTGGGTAATGATGATGATGATGATAATGATAGTGATAATAATTGTAATGTGTGTAGTAATTGATGACCAAACCCAAATAATAAAACCTCTTTTCAATTCTTTTTTTCTCTCTTTTCTATCTCTTTTCCTTTTTTTAATAATAATAATGAGGTGCATAAAAATCAAATAATAACTCTGAGAAATAATAACAATTCTTGGTAAAAATAATAATAGTTTGAATGGTAATGACGATGATGATGATAAGGATAGTGGTAATAATTGTAATAAGTGTAGTGATTGATGAAAAATGTGGCGAAAACGCCATAAAAAAAGTAGAATTGAAATCAAATAATAATGCGTAATAAAAATATCCAAATAATAAAACCTCTTTTCTATTCTCTTTTTCTCTCTTTTCTCTCTCTTTTTATTTTTTTTAATAATAATAATGAGGTGCATAAAAATCAAATAACAAGTATAGGTACTAATAATAAATCTTGGAAATAATAATAATAATTTGAATGATAATGATAATGATAATGATGATAATAGTGGTAATAATTGTAATGATGATAATGACCAAGACGTCTCCATATTTTATAGACTGTTTCATTCATAGTTAGTAACCGCTTGCAATGTCTGTATTAACCCCACAATTTACTTACCATTAATGTAAATCTATTCGTGCATTATTGATCATTCTGATTGGTCATGACTTTTGACCAATGAACTGAAAGTTTAAACACTTTCGTCTCAACAGTAGTATTTGGATCCTGTTCTATTGTGTAGATGAAGGTGCATCAGAATCCAACTGAAGCAATTAGTGGCATACTACTGACATACCGACACGTCAATTTTGGAACGGGCATTGACCCAATGTCAAATCAATGATATAGCGCGTAACTGTCACAAGTTTCTATTCGAAATGTGAATATTTGATGTTCTTGGCTGTTTGTGATAACCTGCTAGCGATGAATTATGGTGTATTGTAGTTTGGAACGCATAATTTCACGTTTCTGATATGATCGTTGTATATATGTCGTCTATTGTAAAAATTATGACGACAGTTACTGAACGTATAATAATGGTTCCGATAGAATGGACAATCCTATAATAGTGCTCTAGAGATTGAAATAGGCTTGTATTCGATCAAGCTCAAATGATGATAAAGATGTGTAGGAATAGTCATAGATGATGCTAAACTAGTGCATCAACGAGTGATTTGAAAGAATGACATATTATTGAGATGAACGTTGGATCATCATTGGTCGCGCGATCCTATTTAATCATAGAAATAAAGATATATCTTGGCTTTGAAATGTGTAGTTTAAATTGAAATATGTAGTTAAAATTCACATTTTGATGTATATCGTCGCGTGCTGGGATGCGTCTATATATATGATTTAACCATAATTTCAGACATTCTCATTGTTGTCGTGTTTTTTGGTTTGATTCGCTGTACTTAACCATTATAGAAGTCTAAAATATTGGCAACTTTAGCCATACCCATTTTGCTGTTTAATTATCGCTATTTTTTACATCATCACATCACTTTTGAAGTCTTTCCATATCTATCTCTGATAACAAGATTATGATCCCTGGTGACAGCTTACGAGGATTAGGAAAAACCGTAACGTATGGAAAACAAAGCTTCCAATTTATCGCTATGTATCTTCATAGATATTTCTTTTTTAAATAAAAAGCTTTTGTGGTAGAGTGTTCCCGTATGCCTCGATCCGGCGTTACTTTTTGACCCAAGTCCACCAGTACTTTTCTTGTATCGATTCTTGGCTTTTTGCATCCGTTTCCTCTTTTCATTATTCCTGTCTTCTAGTAAACTTTTGTCTATAATGCGGATTTCTGCCTTTTTGTGCCCTATGATCACTAAAAATTGACAGTCTGCGTAGTAACAGGCGTTTTTAAAGACAATCACTGCCAATTTTTCTCTTTTACGTTCTGATCGTTTATGTGGACTTTGGAGAACTATTTTTCTTTCTTCAAAGTTGAATATGGCGTTTTTAACTTCTTTGGCGGTTGTTCTATGAGGTCGGAGAGGACAGTTCTATACCACGGTGTATTATTCTTAAGTGAATGTGTAGGTTCAATTTTAGGAATCCAGTTTCTGGCGTCTTCAACTACCTGAGTACCGTTCAATATCACCGAAAAATGTCTACTATCAGAGTACTTGATGTTTAAGATGGCACTTTAATCAAAATACTTGTCAATATCATCCCTAAGTGCAGTAATATCAACCTTTGCCAAGGTTTCCGAGATTCTGATAATCATTCTGGTCCCATTAGGAAACTTCGTTTTGACACACTTTGCGGTTGTCTGACCCATTTTCTTGTTCCTGAATTCTTGATAACGATGAAGAATATTCTCTGAGGCTTTCACGATGGTCCATGAGCTAGTGTCTACTTTTCCCGGTACGCTTTCTTTTCTGACGCAGCCAATATTTGTTTGGCTCTTAGAAACGTCTTCTTGTATTTTATTACCTTTGAAGTCAATTCGTTTAAATTTCTTTTCAAGTTTACTTGCCCTTGCAGCTTGGGTATAGGTTTTAGACCGCCCTTTGGACAAATAAATTGCTTTTGTAGTACTAATGGATATTATGCTATTCTCTATTAGCTTTCGTGGATCTCTATACGAAAAATGTATCAATAAAACCAAAAATTTAAGGAATTATTATAATTGTAAGATTATAAATTTATGTGACACTTCTCCTAGGCCCTCATATTAAGCGTTGTATGATTTCTTTTGAAAATCGATGATACGATTTAAAAATACGTATCATGTTTTTGAACATTTCAAGATGAACCCGGGTTTCATATTTTTTGTTCAAAAATCGAAAAGTCAATTACAATAATGTTTTTTGAATTTAAAAACACATGGACGGAATATTTTGTTTTTTTACTATGTATTTTCCAAAGTTTCTTCAAGGTTTTTGGTTATGAACTTATCCATTGAAGCCTTTTGGTTGTGAAATGATGATTGTCATTGGTGAATTCAAATTCTTGATTCTTTAATGATGACATTGATAGACAACAATCGGAGAAATTTGCAATTTATTCAAGTATCGATTTACCTCTAAAGACGTCATAATACCTGTAAACATTCTTCTTTTCTGTAGTGTACAATTATATACGAATTTTTTTTACGGAATCGCACATCACTTTAATTATTCAGGACCATTTTTATGTATGATAAGTTGTTAGATAACCCTTGTTTTTCGATCACAATGCCATACAAATCATGTTTTTATTGGCTAATATTCTGTCCATCTCATAAAAACAACATTGTTTAATCAAGACAAGTATAATTTTATTATTCACCATCACTCTCAATTAAAGCCCCAAGCAACTTTTCCACAAACTCTGAACCAACCAATTCAAATAAAAAAATCGAATTCTTCGCACATGTTTTCTAAAAGTGCCTGTTCAATATTACATTAATTGGTCCCAAACTGAATAAAGCTACAAATATTCAACTAATTGAAACCTAAATTTTCACGACGTCAAAATTGTCACTTATGTAAAACTTTGCCTTGTGGCTTGGCTATCTTTATTGCGACTTGGCTTCAACGTTTTTTTATGCAGAATATAAAAAATAGTGGGTCAATGATTCATTAGTTTTTCCGTTATGTTAAGGTGGCTCATTAACCCTATCACTAGTTTCGACTATTTACAAATATGGTAGTCTAGCACGTGAAGTTGGATACAATGTTATTTATCTTTTGAAGACTCAACTTATAAATATCGACCTCTTTGTCTCGTTTGATTCAATAAAATGCATCATCTTCCTTCTCTTTATTCAATAATGGATCACTTTCACATCGCTAAGCAAATTACTCTTATCATCGTCTACCTTGTTGTCGTCGTCTTGGCCATTGCAACCGTTTCTTATCCAGATGAAGATTTCTTAGCTCCTTATTATTCTTCAGATATTTATCCGATATTTGCTGCATCATTAGCTGCACTTTCAGCTGTTTACGCACTATCTTCAAAAACTTGTCTTAAAAAACTTGATAACCATCGTTCCATCAACATCATGCAAACAATAGCAAGCGTAGCTATGGGAGCCTCTCTTACCATTTCATTTCACAACTGGTTGCATTGGGAATGCGACGGTGATACTCATTGTGTATTGGGAAAAAGCACCATGTGGGCATCTTTAGTCTCCACCATTATATATACATTAGGCGTTATTTTCACAATCATTTACGTGAAGATCATCCATAAGAACAACCAAAAGAAGTATTCGCAAGCCCAAAATGGTGATTTTCAGCAAGATTCATCAAAAAGCATCAACCCTCAAGCCTATGATTTAGAAATGGGCAAATCACAATCCGAATATGGGGTAGTTAATACTACTTATTATCAATACAATCAATCTGAACAGGCTCCTTTAAGATCTTAGTCAGTTGATTTTTACTGATTTTCATTAATCTTATTTGGCTACGTTGTATAACCACAAGTTTATATCTCCTTTTTAATGAATTATAAATATAACTTGTCTAAATAAATATTGTTTTTACGCCGATTTTACTGTAGATACATCACTATCTTGATTTAATGTTTCAATTTCCGATGTATTAGATTGGTTTGTACTGTATGATGTATATGAATCCCTTGATTCGATCGAGCTGTTGGTAGTTGTGAACGTCCAAGAAGAAGGCGATAATCTTTCCTGTGAATTTATGCTGTTGGCCGTAGGTTCTGTTTCAAAAGACTCGGTTTCTATAAACCTTGTCATATCACGCTGCCTAATTTTTACAGATCGTTGACTTGTTTCTGGCTTTTTACTTTCATCAATACTGATAGCTGACCTGTCACGTTCAAATACCGAATCCGTTGTACAACATTCCGGGACTGTTGAATATATTCCGCGGTCGTAGATTCTACATGAATTATCAAACACGCTATTTCTTGCTTGCGCTAGGGTTGGCATACACTGATACTCCTCCATCAAGTTCCGGCCTTGAACGCACATCTTTTGTTTGGCAACACGTAGAATATCCTGTAGCGAAATCTCATATTGGAATTGTGGCACGCTCTTGGCTTCTCCAACATAAACTCGAAAAAAAAGATTGCTCATTTTGCCTGAAAATACATGTTTGAGCAGTTTTGGCATATCACACTCAGTGTAGTCCTTTTCTGTGCATATCAAAAAGTTGAATTGGTTAAGCCTTGCTTTTGTATCATTCCTTTCGTATTCTTCTGATATTGATTCCTCAACAAAGACTCCCAAATCTTCTATCTCTTTTGTAGGCATCATTGACAAAAATCTGTAAAGCTGCGCAGAGACGTACAATCTTTTGAATATATCATTGGTTCCTTCTTTTCTGTAAAGAGGAACCATGTGTAGTTCATTACCATCTGCCAGAAAGCGCTGCAAGTCATTAACACAAAACCGTTCTTCTGTTGTAATATTAGGCTTTTGGCCTTTAAAACGTCGTCTCTTAAGCTCGCGAAGCTTTTTGATTCCACGGGAAAGCGCAAGATACCCAACGAAGGATGTCGTAATAAATAGCATGCCGGATATTTTTACAGTTTTTAGAGGGCTGTTCTATAGAAATAAAAATTTTTGAAAGGGTCGTGAAAATTGGAAGGAATTGGTTTAGTTTATATTGCGAATTATTTGGCATGTTGAAAACTAAATTTAATATATAAATATATATATATATTAATTTCTTGTTTAAAAAAATTTATTTGTAAAAAAAATATTGGTTTTTACTCCAAAATTCAATTTTTTTTTTAAATCTACATGAATTTCTAGTTCAAAAATCCATATTTTTCAAAACTAGTTTGTTACCATTTTTTTCAAAAAACAAAAAAACCTTTTTTAAACTATAATAATCATGCTCTAGTGACCATTTATTGAATATACCTTTTTATATATAAACATATACTTTATACTTTGTTCCTTTTGAAAAACGGTCGCAGTCTATGTCTTAATTTATCGTCATCGGATTTTACTGGATTTGTTATAAATCCATGTTTAATCATTTCTTCATTTTCAATATCTTTGTTTTCAAACGCTCTTAATTCATCAACTTGCTTCTTTTTTTTCTTGTGGCTAGACATGTCCTGGAATCGACGTCGTGTTTGACCTTCCTTTTCTTCATTTCTGTTAAAATGGCCAAGTACTTTCCCGTTTTCTTCTTCACCACATACCATTTTTTTTCTTTGCGGTGTAGATACTAATGGCTGCGGGTCTTTGAAAAATTCAGAGCTTTGGAATCCAGATCCTCTATTATGTATACTGGTTTTGTCTTGTTTCTCATCATTCAATAATTTCGACTTTCCTGTACTTATTACTGCTTCCCTATGGTTGGAATCAAACCTACAAGATGTATTACTTGTATAACTTTTCTTCATATCTTTGTCCAAGCACTCACCACGGCCATCATCCTTTTGTTGGTCGACGTTTTGTACTGAAGTGAAAATAGAGATTGGTCTTGTTGTTATTGTTCCGGCTGTGTATCCTATAGAAACATCCACTCCAGATGTCTCTTTTTTTTTCAAAATCATTGCTGCATCTCTTTGCTGGCGCATCACTGTCTTTTCCAAACACTGCAACTTGTAATCTAAATCTAAAGCCTCTTGAATTGAATTGGTCATTTTTCTTAACCTATTTTGTGACTTCAGCTTTTCAAAACCCTGCAGCCCTTGGGTACAATTCATTAATATATTGCTAGATATCAAATCTTGACACATACTAGAACGTACTTGCTCGTTATAAACTCTGTCGCCAGATTTTGTTGCACTCGTTTTATCGTTTCCTCTATCCTCCATCCCAAAACTGCTAGTGGATGAAGGTGTAGCAAAATTGCAAATAATTGAGCTATTGGATTCAGCAGTTCCGTTATAAAAGCTGTATCGGTTTTCAAAGCACTCGTCTGATACAGCCAAAGCCATCCACAAAGGATTATTTGGAGGCTCAACCTTATTTTTCTCAGTACGCAAAAAACTGTTGTGAACCGATACGCTTTGCTGAAGGCTTTGATTTCCTTTGTTTGAACTGTTTAAATAATTGCGTTGATACAAAGATTCTGCACTTGTCAAATTGCATATACGTAATGTGTTGTTGACACTGGCCATATAATCATACTCTAAACAGTTATTGTTTCCTTCATTAAATTCGTCAGTTTGATTTTCACATAACTGTGACGGTGAATCGTTTTCGGAAATAGCTGAATAGAAATCGCAATCGCCAATGGTAGAGTCCGCATCATATAAACCGTTGGTATTTTCAAAGCATTCACTCAATTTTTGTGAATATTCTTTATTCCTATCTAAAAAATCCACCATGTGCCCAACTCTGTTTTCCAACTCAATCAACTTCTTCCAAACCAAATCCATCCATGGATTTAGTGCATCTGTGGTGGATTTTCTTTTGACCCCGTTTTGCATAAGATTTCCAGACAAGCTAAGAATTTTCATTTTTTCTTCAACCTTATTCAATTGACGCACAGTCATTTCAACTTTATCGATACTTCCCTCGCAAAAATTCCGCAAAAATCCCAAATCGTTCTGTACATCCAATAAATAATTTTCGAGATTAAATATTCGAGTTTCAAACAAATTCATATCTTCTGTATTGGTTTCTCGTTTTTCAAACGTGGTGCTCAGTTCATCTATTTTGCCCTTCATTTTTTCAAATTGTTCAGAAATTTTCTTCTTTTGGTCAACATCTTGCAGGCAACTATTTTCGACAGTCTTGGATATTTTTTGCACCAGCTCTTCAACACTCTTTAGTTTTTGGCCAAGAATTTCAACCTGAATTTCTCCTTCAAGTGCCATGCCAATATTTTGGGTAACAGCAGCCGTCAGTTCTGTCAAACAACCATCGACACCCTCAATTGCCTTTTGAGTTTTGAGTCGGTCGTTATAAATATCAGTTAGACAATTATCCAAAAAGGATGCGGAATTGTTTGAATTGTCAATTTTACGCGATTTTGGATCCAAATCTTTGGATTGTATGTTTAAAAAAGCAGAATTCTGTTTTTTATGCGATGAATTGCTTCTCCTAACAGCTTTAGATTTGTTATCACCAGAATCAACAATTGGTACATCATTTGCAGAGGATTCTTGGCTATTAGACACGTTTTGGTTGGAACAGGTTGTTTGGTGTCGGGTAGTAAAATAATCATTGACTGCCTTGTCAACTTGTTTTGATACCGTTTGTGTAGCTTCATTTTGAAGTGTAGCCAAAATTTGGGTAGAAAAGTATTGGCCTAAACCATCCTTCAGATCAGCTGCAAGTTTACAAATTTTCAGCGTCAAACTATCAACTGTTGTAGTATTGTCCACGACAGAAACAATCAAGTCCCTCACAAATTTTTCAACCAACAAATTGCAATTGTCGTCGTACCCGTGTTTGGGAGGATTGTTGGTGAAACACGGTAGTAGTTCTGAAAATGGAGACGACAAAGGAGGTGTCGGCAATGGTCGAAATGGAGGTAGTTTTTTGGTAGTTGGAAGAATTGATGGTGCAGTACAGTCGCCGGTGAATGTTGTAGGAGTGTTCATTGTTACTGGGGGTGACATTGTGCTTGACTTGCCTGTTGATGGCGAGGATACTGCTGACAAAAAACAAAGAGGTTTCGTGTTTTCAACATCTGAATCCAGGTCAATTAAAGAAGGAGTATTTACAGGCATTGGGTTGAAAGAAAAATGACTTTTGTTTTCGATGATTTCCAGAGAATCGTTGGATATTTACTTTTCCAAAAGCAAAGATAATTGTGGGTAAAATAGTTATTGGTAATAGACTAAATTTGAAACTTGAGATTTTCCTGATGAAGTCAAAAGATAAATGCTAAAGAATTTATACGTAAACAAAAGACGTGGTGGTGATTTTCAAAAGTTTATGAAATTACATGATTCAAGTTGTTGATGACCTCACGAACAACACCTTTTTTTGCGTTGAAAAATAATTCTGATGATAAATAACTGGAGATAGCTAATTTACATGTAAATTAAAAACTATTTTAGACAGTTGGATTAAAATCTATATATATGGTGATGTCTTTCTAATATATTTCCAGATATTTTCAAAAGAAAAATTATTCTTGGTCATTATTCATAGAAACTGTACTTATATTTATTGGAGTGCGACGTCACCAATCTTTGCTTTTCCGGCGTTTGGGTAAAGGCGAATGAACTTGTCACAAAACGGCAATTCATCGTCAAGATGGCCAATTGCAATGACGGTTGCATCATCCCAGTCATTAATAAATTCTTTACATTGTTCGATCCTCCAACTATCCATAGCGGAGAACGCCTCGTCTAGAATGAGGATTTCTGGACGGTTGACGATAGCTCTCAAAAACAAAACAGTTTTTTGATCACTGAGTGACAATTTTTGCAATGTGGCAGTGCCATCAAGCTCAAACTCGTCGATGAGATCGTTGATTCTGGCAACTTGAGATTCAGATAAGTCTTTAGGAGGAATCATTGATCCAACGATATAGCCGGTTGCAATTGCTTGATAAACAGTCAACTTGGTTGGGAAAATAGCGTGGATCTCGGGAGACGAATGGCCAATGGATTTGTTGATATCAAAGTAGTTGCTTTTACCTGTTTTACGAGGTTCGCCATTGATGATGATTTTGGAGTTCCAGGATTGGGGATGGTCAGCTGTTAATAAGGAAACCAATGTACTTTTTCCAGCCCCGTTGTCGCCGCGAAGATGCCATTTTTCGCCTTTGGCGACGGACCACTCGAGCTCATCGAGAACTAGCTGACCGCGGTATCCAATTGAGATTTTATCGATTTTGATAAGTTGCTTGCTTGGTTGAGACTGCTTTGCTTTGCTTTTGGCAACCTGTTTTTCTCTGTGCTTTTGAGAAATAGCAGCAATAGCGTCTTGTTCCTTCCGTTTGAGGAAATCCAAATAATCAGCCAGTTCCTCTTTGGGCCCAGCACGATCAATGCCGTCTTTGTCGGTAATTGCAATATGAGTAATCCATTCGGGGTATTCGTCTTGGATGCGCATTCCCAAGACAACATGAGGGTTTGGGGCTAAGGAGCCTAGAATCTGAGACAATTTTTTTCTGCTGGAGGGATCTAATCCAAGATAGGGTTCATCAATAAGCAAGAGCATTGGCTTTTTAAGTAGAGACTTTGCCAGGCGGGCACGGCGCATTTGGCCATTACTAAGGCCAACAATCCAACGGTCTTGAAGATCTTCGAGTTTAAAAGCTTTCATCATTTCTTGTACAAGAGCCTCGTTTGGTGTGGAGTTATTTCCTGAGGTTTCATGAAGATAGTCTCTTAACGGCTGGTCGAATTCGTCGCGGAAATGCTCGTATCTAGCAGACAAGTGGGTAGCCAAGACAGAGCCTTTAAATTGGACTTGCTGGATTACTTGAGAAGGCCAAATGTTGGAGTCTTTGATAAACGGATAAGTACGAGATAACGGCGGATTTGGAATGTTTTTAGCGGCAATGACGTCTAAAAGATTATGTTTTCGAGGGCCAGTGATTGCCCATTTTTGGTCAGCATTGATGGTGAGGTTCAAAGGTTTTGAAAACAGCGGTTTGGAAACTGAGTCGACGAAAGGCCTGACAACACAGCTTTCCAGCTTGATGATTGAGGCAGCTTGTTGCATTGTTGAACAAAATTGGTTTAGAATTGAAGGCAAACTGTCGGACTGTTGGTTATTTTATTTCAGACTATTTGGAAATGAAGTCAATGAGTCAATTCGGAAGTGATCACGTGAAATATATTTATCGGGTAGCAATAATAAAAACGATTGGTCAAAAACATTAGTATCCGACAAGGCTATGAAATAAGGCTTAAACTGAGGCATTGGCCAATTAAAATGTTTTCTTGTGTACAAATTCTTTAAAAAAAAAACACTACACACACACACTCCGACATTGAAACCAACGACCGGAACCGGGCTTCACACTTACAGCTGCCGAATGGAATCATTATAATTTGCAACTCAATGAACCCGGCGGCCATCTATTTTTTGATCAACAAACCGAGGGTTTTGGAGATGTGGGGTGCATTGTCTCCGCACAAAAAAAACAAATTGTTTAAATGTAGTAAGACAAGTTGAAAATAGTCGTGATTGAACTTGTACTAGGATATTGAAATATATTAATTTAAACCCCACTTGAGAAATCAATTGAATGAACATTAATTGGACATAAATACCAATTGAATTTCCTTTCTATTCCTTGTTTTTTTATTATTATTATTATATTTTCAATCTAATTTATATTTCATAGTCTTCTCGTCAATCTAATTACAATGGTTTTACTAAACACTGAATTCCAACCCCAGCTCCAAAAACGTATCATTGACTACCCCGTAGTTGCTCATCGCAACATATCCGAATCCGACGATCCTTTTGTCAAACAAATTGCCAAATTCGATCCCAAACCCGGCATCCCACAAGCTATTCCTGTTCCTGGGAGTGAGCGACCCGGGTTCTCGGCTGTATACCGCAACGCAGAACATCCTGAACAGCTAGTTACGGTCATTCACCCACATATTCAAACTGCTGACGATCTGTTTCGCTGTATCGCCAACAAGCATCCAAACAGTTTGTGTCTTGGAGAACGTGTCTTTGATCAAGTCACTAAAGAGTGGGGTCCGTTCCTCTTCCAAACATACTCTGAAATCGACGAACGCGTTTCTAATGTGGCTTCCGGAATCCTCAACATTGTCGAAAAGCATACCGGTTTAGACCCTTTCAAAGAACAGTATACTGTCGGTTTATATGGCCCCAATTCCAAAAACTGGGTCTTGACCGATTTTGCTTGTAATCGGACTGCATTGACTCCTGTTCCTTTATACGATACCTTGGGAGCTGATGCTGTTAAATATATAATCAATTTGACCGAAATGCCCGTCATATTTGCGTCCATTGCCCATATTCCCTATTTGCTGTCTGTCAAGCATTTATTGCCATCCCTGAAGCTCATTATTTCGCTTAACGAGCTGAGCGACCCCGAATACTATGAACATCCTGGGCACTCCAAAAGAGACGTACTTAGTGCTTGGGCCACCTCTGTTGGCGTTGATTTGTACTCTTTTTCGGATATCGAAGATTCAGGCAAACATGTTCCTCGCAAACACCGTAAACCAACTGGCAAAGACATTTTCACACTCAACTTTACGTCTGGAACCACAGGTAACCCCAAAGGCGTTATCATTCGTCATAGTAACTTGGCAGCTTCTGCAGTATTGACTCGGTCAAACGATTTAATTAGTGATGTCGTGGGCGAAGACACTTTTCTTTCATTTTTGCCGCTAGCCCATATTTATGAACGCATCAATATCCATGCAATGGTCGGTGCTGGAATCAAAATTGGGTTCTTTAGAGGAGATGTGACAAAACTATTCGAAGACATTAAAGAGCTAGAGCCATCCATTATTTGTGGCGTGCCTCGAATTTGGAATAAAATGGTGAACTCAATCAGAGCCACGACTGTCGAAGCTCCCGGCGAGATGGGAAAACTATCGCGCAAGGCATTTGAAGCAAAACTAAAAAATCTAAAACAGAACCGAGAACTTAAACACCCCAAATATGACAAGTTGTGGAGCGACAATATCCGGCAAGTGCTGGGTTTTTGTAAAACCAAGGTGATTCATTCAGGATCTGCGCCTTTGGCAGCAGAAAACATTGATTTCATAAAATGTTCGCTCGGTGTGTACTTTGCGGAAGGTTACGGACTGACTGAGTCGACTAGCGGTATCACCTTCATGAATCCCAAGGATCAGCATTCCGGTGCGGTTGGACCGCCTCTGGTTACAGGAGAAGTATGTTTGAGGGATTTAAAAGAGCTCGGATACTCTATTGAGGACAAACCATACCCTCGCGGAGAAATCATGTTGCGAGGTCCGCAGTTATTCCAGGGATATTACAAGAACCCAGAAGAAACTGCTAAGGCTTTGACAGAGGATGGTTGGTTTTATACAGGCGATGTTGGCCAAATAGACGACGAGGGTCGCCTTTATGTCATTGATAGAGTGAAAAACATGTTCAAGCTGGCACAAGGCGAGTATGTTGCGACAGAGCGTTTGGAAGCCTTATACAGCTCAGCATCCTCGTTAATTTCTCAAATCTTTATTGATGGTAACTCGTTTGAGACCTACTTGGTAGCGATTATTGGCGTAACGCCTGAAAAGTTTTCAGAATTTGTAGGGAAAAAGTTTGGAACCAAGATTTCGGCAACGGACAAGTCACAAATTGAACAGATGTTCAAAAGACTGGACATCCGCAAGGCCTTTTTGGAAGATATCAATAAGGACGTAAAGCCGGCAAAGTTGAAAGGGTTCGAGTTGATTAAAAATGTGCAATTGTTTTTCGATCCATTGAGTCCTGAGAATGGAACATTGACTCCTACATTGAAAATCAAAAGACCAGACTGTCGCCGATACTTTAACGCAGTGACAAGTGAGATGTACAATGAAGGAATACTGTTGGATAATGGCAAGATTTAGATAGTTTATATACAATGAGATATTTGGAATGAGTATATTTAGACCAATGAAACTCGGCATTAGAATGAAAATGATTGAAACTACCTGAACCAAACATTGAAAAATTTTGAAGCTCTACATAAATACTAATTACAGAAAATTCGGTTGAAAATTCTACGAGGTCGAATCTGTTTTTTATTAAACGGTTTGAAGCACCAATGTCGATTAGTTGAAGTACTGAATCAAACAAAGCCCTAAAAAAATGTGTGTTGCTGTTTTAAATGCCAACACATGTGGATTTTGAGTCTACACCTCCTTTTTTTTTTTTTTTTTTTTTTTTTTTTCTTGCACACATTCTATACACCATTCATTCCATCGATCATCCAACATTTTTGCCATGGACAACAACAGTCAAACTACACTATTGGCACCTCGTCCGGTTCGTGCCCGCCGTCACCAAAAATCCATCATTTCTTTAGAACACTTTATACCGCAGCCCCTTGCTTCTGCCTCGATAGTCAATACAATCCACCGAGATTATGATGACAAAACACCCGACCCCAGTCTCGGACCCTTTAACGAGAGACGGAACAACACGATGTCCCCATTTCCGACATCATCGACACCGTCTTTAGAAATGTCAGCAAGACTTGAGCATTTACAAATAAATGAGGCTAGTCCAACCCCACGTCAGAATATACACAAACGGTGCGGGAGCGCAGAATTTGACGAAGAGATTCCATTTCCTAGTGTAGACGGAGAGACTAGTATGAACAATTACATGACGTACCAAACAATACCCACAAAACATCGTCGGTCCACAGCAACGAGATCACGAAAATCGTCATTATTACAATCATGGGACTACCAGCCAGTCCGGATCAGCGGCGCTGATATGGTTGGCGAGACCGATGTCTCATTACTCATGCCCGTCTCCAATTATCCATCTTCTTCTTCCCATTTTGGTTCTTCAATACCCCAAGCTTCATCGCAAGAGGACACTGACTTTTCCATGAATACCTGTGACCCGCCCAAAAAGCCGGCACTGCTACATCGACGGACAACAAGCAACAGCAGTTTGTCTTTATCCAACTTTGCACCAAGCTACTCACCGCGAGACTCCTTAGTGCCAGATGGCAGTACCAACTTGACATTCCAGCCAATGCAGATATACAGCCCGTCAAACGAAGCTGTTTCAGAACTTTTTCAAATCATGCGGAACTCGGGTCTTTCTCCAGGTAGTCATAATAACAGCACCAGCAATTTGAATTTAGAAAATTTGGCTAGCATCGATGAGCACTGTGATGATGGAAACTATAACAATAATGAAAGCAGCGGCAATAACAACCACAACAACTACAACACCCCAATATCAAGAACTAACAGTTATACCAACATTCACAAACCTGGCCGGCGACGCTCTAGTCTCGTATGGCCCAACCATTCCCGTCAGCGAACGGACTCCGGGGCCAAAACGACATGGATCCCCCCGCCGTCGCCTGTGTCACGCAATACAATGAACAATCCAATCACGCGCAACGATGTGTTTCGACGAGAAATGGAGATTGACATGACAAACGCGGAGGAACCAGTTACTGGTGAGGTTGCATATGTAGTAAACCACCAACCACTAGCTTTTTTTTCAAATCACGGCAACAAGTTTGGGTTTATGGACGATATGGGTATTATGTCGGAAGACTTGGATTTGGAAATGTTTTAGAATCTGTTTTGAGTTTCAATTGATTTGAATCATGATTTTTTTTAAAAGTCAGTTCAATGCAATTATATAATTATAAAAATCTACTAAATCAAAGCCAATCAATGCTTAGGCTCAATCTTCATTCTGACAGCCTTGACTTGAGTATAGTTGTCAAGACCCTGCTGACCCATTTCTCTACCCATACCAGACTGGTTGAAACCACCGAATGGAACAGACTCATGGAATGCATTATAGGTATTGACCCAGACGGAACCGGAGTGGATCTTGTTGGAGACATCAATAGCCTTGTTGATGTCGGTAGTGTGTAAACCGGCACCAAGACCATACTCAGTGTTGTTAGCAAGCTTGACAACTTCGTCAACAGTCTTAAACTTAGTAGCAGTGATGACGGGACCAAAGATTTCTTCCTTGACAATTCTCATGTTCTCGTTAACATCTGCAAAGATGGTTGGGGCAACAAAGTAACCGGGTCTGTCGAGACGTTCACCACCAGTGACGACACGGGCACCTTCTTCCTTACCGACCTTGATGTAACCAAGAATCTTGTCAAGTTGTTGCTTAGAAGTCTGTGCACCTTGGAAGGTCTCGAGGTTGAATGGGTCGCCGACAGGGATGGCCTCGGCCTTAGCCTTTAGTCTTTCAATGACTTCATCATAAACTTCCTCTTGGACATACAAACGGGAACCGGCAGAGCAGACTTCACCAGAGTTGTAAAAGATACCAAGAGAGGCAACATCGACGGCAGTGTCAAGGTCAGCATCATTGAAAATGATGTGGGGAGACTTACCACCAAGTTCAAGAGTGACCTTCTTAAGATTAGAGCCAGCAGCCATTTCCATAATCTTGCGGCCAGTAGCAGTTGAACCAGTAAAGGCAACCTTCTTAATACGCATGTGCTTGGCAATTTGGGCACCAGTAGGACCGTAACCAGACAAGATGTTGATGACACCGGGAGGAATTCCAACGTCTTTGGCATACTCCGAAGCCACGAGGGCAGAGAGAGGAGTTGACTCGGCAGTCTTCATGACAATGGTGTTACCAGTAGCAAGGGCGGGGCCAATTTTCCAAGACCACATCAAGAGTGGGAAATTCCAAGGAATAATTTGACCGCAAACACCAAGGGGTTCGCGGCGAGTGTATGTGAAGAATCCATCGTTAGTGTCGATGGTAGTACCATAGATCTTATCGGCCCAGCCGCCATAGTATCTAATGACCTTTGCAACCAAGGCAACATCACCACGGGCCAAAGCAAGGGCTTTACCGTTATCGTTAGACTCAATTGAGGCCAGCAATTCAGCATTGGCTTCGATTTTGTCAGCTAACTTGAGCATGAGATTGCCACGGTATGAGGGCTCAGCCAAAGACCAAGTTTTAAAGGCTTCTTCAGCAGCAACGACGGCTTTCTCGACATCTTCTTCGCCAGCCTCGTAGACATGAGTGATTTCTGATTCAGTAGATGGAGATTCGACCTTGAAAGTTTTACCAGAAACAGAAGGAACAAATTCATTGTTGATAAAAAGACCGGTTGGTTGGTCATACTTGATACCATTTGCCAAAGTGATTGGGACTTTAAGAGGTAAAGCACCAGAAGAGTAGCATCTTAATAAAGAAGTGGAAAAGGCCAAAGGAGCCTTTGAAGTTCGAAGAATTCCCGATGCGAGCGTGATTGTGCGAGACATGGTAATGGCGATGATTATAATAATAGTAAAAAAAAAAAGAGACTGATGGTTGGTCATGATGTTGGCGACGGACCCGGTATTTATAGCCCCAAGCCCCGCTCACTGTTCCCCGCTACAGGACCTTCCCGGAAAGAAGGAACCGGCGCGGACCCGTTTATTACTAATCACTACTAACTTAATAAGCGGTGCTCGGGTTATCGTATTTCCAGCATTGTTGCCTGTTTTTAAAAAGTCCATGGAGTTTATTTTCTTTGGGTTTGCCAGGCAAGGACTGGGCCGTTTTCTTTACCCCACCTGAACCATATACGGCTGACTCACTACCCCAGCTTTCTGTTTTATAGTGTCAGTTCTGGTATTCATTTTGGAAGAGTTGTTTGCCGTGTTTATATAAAATCACGTGTACTTTTTGTGAGGTATTTTATTTTATTTATTTATTTTTTTTTTTTTGGTTTCCATTTATGATTAATAAAACTAGGCAATATGTCATGTCATACGTAAATCTGTATTTATATAAATTTGTGTTTTAATGTCCCTAAATACGTACAATCCTTTAATAAAAAAAACAATAGTAAGACGACCCAAAACAGCACTATTAGAAATTACTTATTTTATTGCTCATCTGTTCTAAATGATATACATATTTTTTACTCGGCCTGCTTGCGGGCAAGTCTCTTCTGGAGTCTCTTACCAGTACCAAAGACCTTCTTGCCACGGTTCTTCTTCTGTCTTCTCTGTTGTCTGTTGGTCTTTTCAACAGACTCGGCAAGACCGTATCTGACAGCACGGTAACGGGGCTCAAACTTCTTAAGAGCCTCAGGAGAGTCGTAAATAAGACCGAAACCAGTGGTCTTGCCTCCACCGAACTGGGTCTCAAGTCCAAAGACAGAGACAGCATCCTTCTCGGAGTTGTACATGCCAGCAAGCTTTTCACGAAGATCGTCCTTGGAGACACCGGCCAAACCAGGGTGAAGAACGTCGACAACAAATTGACGACGGCCCAAAAGGGGGTTTCTGATGAACTTTCTAGTGCGGATAGTAACGGAATCACTCTATCATAAAGGTTAGCACTGGCACTTGTGTATCGATTTAGTAATCTAGAGTTTTAGTGTTGGTATAGAAAAGCAATGGAAATCTATGGGTACTTGTCAAGTTGAAGTTGAGATTGAGATTGACACATGTATATGTGTTCACACATATACACGCCTATCCAACATTCAACCATCAGATCTAACACTTCATCTAGATAAATCAACAAACCAACAGATACCTCCATCAATCCGTATTAATATCTAGACATTCCACAGTAACCTCCATCATTCACCTTTAAACTGCCTCCTTATCCGTCCAAGTATGGTATATGTATCTTAAGGTATCTATCCACCAAGTTCCACCAACTTCTAACCACTTTCTGCTGAAAAAAAAAAATCCATTCTTATCTCCTTAACTTTTCATAAAACTCTAGATTCAGAACATATCGTTTCAGCTTCAACATACCATTGTGCCGAACAGTAAATGTGCTGTGAGGATCTACTTGATGGTAAAGTGAGGGTTCGGTAAAAAGGTTTCGCAGCCCAAAAAACACAAAATTTTTCTGCAATATTCCTAGATTCGTACATACATTTCACTCCCCTAATCCATCCCTACACTTTCCTGCTTTGTCGCCTTTGAAAAAAAACATTTCATACATTATAGGTATTTTTCCCCTTACCCTCATACATTTACACAATCACGTGAAATATTGTTCACTAGACAAAATCGTATGGTACAGCCGTGTTGTCCTGAGGTCCTAGGAATATCACATCATACTGAAATATTCAATACTTTTTAAAAATGTCAAAGTATGTCAGAAAAAGCAGTCACAATTGTTTTTTTTCACTATGAAATTGACTTGTCTTGCTAAGTTTCACTGACCAAGATTTCGTGTAAAAATTTGTATTTAGTTCAACTTTGTCTTTTCATACAAATCAGTTTCATGAATCACAAGTTTATCCCAATAAAAACACTAAATCTAAAACCATGCCGGGATAAATATTGCGATTCTCGTAGTTTAGTATTGAACTTGTATTAATGTAAGAGTAGTCATGCCTGGTTCAACCAATGTACTACATTTCACGGTTACAAATGGAAATAAATCTATATACATAAAAAAGTATGTATTGTTTTCATTTGTATTCATGCTCCTCTTTTTCTCATATATCAGTCCACCAACTGTCTTTAGGCCACTAGTTTTCATTGTGTACCGTCATGCCTTATCTGTTAACTCAAATTCCTGGGATTAACAGCATGTTGCATCCAGAAATGCTATGAATAGCTTTTGTCCTAGTTTGTAATTCTTCTTAAAAGCATTGTAATTCTTTGGTAATTGGTATTTGTATTTTGGCCATTCCCATAATTGGACTTTTTTACTTTACTTGCATACCATTGGCTATAATTATTTACCTAGTTTAGTCCTAGATACTATCTGATTTGTTGACACAGAAAATTAGTTAACTTGAAAAATACGTCGTTTTTTAAGTCATCTACATTATTTTTGATTAAAGAAAATATAATTTTTAATCCATATACATTATTTCTGATTAAAAAAAAACATATTTTTTTTCAAAAAACTAAATCTATTTTCGAAAAGTCTACCTTACTGCATATTCGAAATCATGTCCGGCATTGTTCACATTTACTCAATCAATAATACACGAAGTCTTTTACAATTCAATCATCACTGTTTCTTAACTCAAAACCTCTTCATCTTTACCAAAAAATCAAATATAAATATTAACTGTTTTCTCCGACTAATAGCTTTTTTTCTTCATCAGCTTCAACAGTTTAACATCCAATAAACACCAGCTTCAATAATCGCTAAAATGGTAAAAACTATCGGTCAACTCATGTACACTGGATGCATCGCTCTTGCAGCTTTGGTTTGTGCTATCCACACTCAGGAAACTGACAACAAAAAGCCTGCTTTGTGGATGTTCGAGGAAAGCATTGTCGAACTCAACAACATGCTTGGTTGTACAATCATCCCTGCCGAAACCCAGCCAACCACTATGCAAGAAACGAACGACTTGGTTGTCCAGTACATCCGCCAAATGACGACTTGTCTTGTGAATCGTGCCGGAACCGAAGCTGAAGCTTCTGAGCTCAAAAAGCGTGCCTTGGCTTATGAAGCAGTCATCGTGACACTCAACAAGCAGCTTGACTGTGAACATGTTCAGCCTCCAAACCTCTCGTCCTCCGACACCCAAACCCTTTTGTCTAACTTGAATATTTATCAAGCTGAAATTGTTCAGTGTGCTTTTGATAACAACGCTGCACGTACTCTCTTGAAGCGCAGCTCCCAAGCACTTGATGCCTTTCCCGAAGAAATGGCTACAGAGAAATGGACTATTATCAACAATCATATGCAGAATTCTCAACTTCATACCAGCGACTGGAAAAAATGGAAGCAGCATCTCATGAAAAAGTTGAGAAAGGGTAAAAACAAACATTCAGACGATAAGGAGTCCAAGGATGAGCCTTGTGAAGAACCAATTGAGGAGCCGATTGAAGATCCTTGCGAAGACTCTGAAATAGTCGAAGAGCCAGTTGAGACACCCATTGAGGAGCCAGTTGAGGAGTCAACCGAAGATCCTTGTGAAGACTCTGCAACCATTGAAGAGCCAGTTGAGACACCTACTGAAGAACCTTGCGAAGACTCAAACCTTATTGAGGCACCCATTGAAGTGCCTATTGAAGAACCGATTGAGGAGTCAACCGAAGATCCTTGTGAAGACTCTGAAACAATTGAAGAGCCAGTTGTTGAGGAATTTGGTAAAGGTCTAGAGGCTCGCGATTTTGGCATACTTTCCAAGTGGAAAAATATTTTTTTGGATAAGTTTTTCAAGAGCAAAAATGATGACAAGGATGAGCCTTGTGAAGATTCTGATTCGGACGATGAAGAGCCCTGTGATGGCTGGCAGCCATATGAGGAGCCCTGTGAAGACTCTGAACCCGATTATGAAGAACCTAGTGAAGATTGTGAACCTGACTATGAGGAGCCTTGCGAAGATTGTGAACCCGACTACGAGGAGCCATGTGAGGATTCTGAACCTGATTATGAAGAGCCATGTGAGGACTCTGAGCCAAGCTATGAGGAACCATGTGAAGATGAAGAATCCACTTATGAAGAGCCATGCGAAGATTTTGAACCTGATTTTGACGACGATTTCGACTTAGACTTTGAAGACTTATATGAAGACTCCGATCTCGAAGCACGAGACTTTGGAAAATTGTGGAGATGGAAAAAGAAAATGTGGAATTATTTGTTCAATAGTAAGCATACCGAAGAAGAACAGCCAAAAGAAGAACCTTGCGAAGAGTCTGAACCGGTTGAAGAAAACCCTTATGAAGAGTCTGAACCGGTCAAAGAGGAACCTTGTGAAGAGTCTGAACCGGTTGAAGAAAACCCTTATGAAGAGTCTGAACCGGTCGAAGAAAACCCTTATGAAGAGTCTGGACCAATTGAAAAAGACCCATGTGAAGAATCTGATTTTATTAAAGAGCCATGTGAAGAATCGGAACAGGTTGAAGAACTTCCTGAAAAAGATCCATGCGAAGAATCTGAGCCCGTTACTGAAGAACCTTTCGAGAACGATGAATCCGAGTATGAAAAGTCCACTGAAGAATCAGATACAACTGTCGAGGAGCCCAGTTATGATGATCCCTGCGAAGATTTCGAAGAAAGCTTTGAGGAATCCATTGATGATTCTGAGCTTGACTTTGAAGAACCAATCTTTAAGGATCCAATCTTCAAATTTCCAGTCTCTGAGGAACCATTTGATGAAAATTTGATCAACGAGAGCCTACAGGAAAATATTAAAACTCAAGATTTCAGTTCATGGAAAGGAAAATCTGACAAGGATGATGAGGATAATGAGGATGAAGATGACAACGAAAAGACTGGTGTTGGCAAAAAAAAGTTACTCGAAGAATGGCGTGAAGCACTCAAATGGGCCTATCAATTGAAAAAGAATGAACGCAATGCTAGAAAAGATAGCGAAAGCGACGAGGATGAAGAAGACGATGAGTCCAGGCTTGAGGCTCGTAGTCTCGAAAAGTTGCTCAAGTGGAAAAAGAAACTTTTACACAAGTTTTACAAGAACAAGCATTCCGACGAAAAGAAAAAGAACGAAGAGCCATGCGAAGATTCTGAACCTGTCGATAAGCCATTTGTTTTTGAGCCAGTCGAAACTCCCATTGTCCTAGAACCAGTAGAAACTGAGCCGATTGTTCCCGAACCAATTGTCGAAGATCCATGTGAAGATTCTGAACCGGTTGAGGAAAAGCCTGCTACTGAAGAACCTTGCCTTGAAGAGCCCATCACTGAAAAGCCCTACACAGAAGAACCTGCTGTCGAGGAACCCTGCAGTGAAGAACCCAAGCCAGTTGTTGAAGAGCCTTGCAGTGAAGAACCCGAACCAGTTGTTGAAGAGCCAGTTGTTGAAGAACCAATTGGTGAGGAGCCTTGCAGTGAAGAACTCGAACCAGCTGTTGACGAGCCGGTTGCCGAGGAACCTTGCACTGAAAAACCCGAGCCAGTTGTTGAGGAACCTTGCACTGAAGAACCCGAACCAGCTGTTGAAGAGCCAATTGTCGAGGAACCTTGTACTGAAGAACCCGAGCCAGTAGTTGAAGAACCCGAGCCAATTGTTGAAGAGCCATGTGAAGAGTCTGAGACAGTTGTCGAGGAACCAGTTATCGAAGAACCATCTATTGAAGAGCCAGTTACTGAAGAGCCCTGTGAAGAGTCCGAGCCAGTTACTGAAGAGCCAATTTTTGAGGATGCTGATTTCGAAGAGTCTGAACCAACTGGTGAGTATTCTGGAACTGAGCCTTGGGAAGACGAAGAGGCTTTGGAAAAGCGTGAATTGAGTACTAGCATCAAGTCTTTGACTACTATCCACTCTACCCCTACCAAGCTTTCCACTACTGCTCATTCTAGCACTACACACTCTACTATTGCTCACTCTAGTGTTGTCAACTCTAGCACTTCCAAACCTTCTGTTATCGCTTCCAAGTCTTCCACTACTATCCATTCCGCTATTTCTAAACCCACGACAATGGTTTACTCTCACAAAACCTTGTTTACCAGTCATATCTCCACACCCAGACCCTCTTCTACTCAAACCAGTGTTCACCACATCTAAACATGTGAGCCATTCCATATTTCTCTGCTTAAATATATGCACATAATTTTGTTTTCTAGTAATTATATAATTTCTTCATATTGAAATATATTTCTTTTTCTTAATTCTGTTATATCTGTTACCTGTTTGGACAACGACAATTGGTACGGAAGTTGGGTATTCAAGAGTTATACACTTTTATTAATGAAATTCAACAAAAACATATATAAACATATATTCATATATATCTAAAACAAATTGGAAACATAATTATTGGGCCTTAGAAGATCCACCAATTTCTGGAGTCTTTTCAAATGCCTTGTAAGTAATTTGGAGACTGGAGATCCAATTATAAGAGGTGAAAAAGATGCCGATAAGGAGGAAGGAGATCAAGGTGGACTCAAAGATTCCAGGCGAAAAAAATTGATAGCGCTCAAAAAGGCCGCTATTTTCAGAGACAAAAGAATCATCATCGCGGACTCCAGTGGATTGGGAGGAAATAGAGTGGGTAGAGGTTTTCTCGGTGGGTTCGGGATGGGTATCGGCTTCAGAATCGAGAACATCTTCTCTTTCAAAAGCAAGTTTTTCGTCGAATTCGTTAGCAGGAGCTGCAGAAGCTACAAGATGCTTTCTGATTTTTTCGACGTGGTCGGGATCAGCAATAACGGGCGAGGCGGAGTCGGAGACTGGAGAAGAAGTTAAGATAAGGACATAGTTGGGAGAAGGTAGTTGATGAACAATGTCGTCTACAAGAGAGTCAAGAGATTTGAGGGCCGAAAGACGGGCTGTTGCGTCGGATCTTGAGGGAAGAGTTGGGAGGTCGCAAACAATGACGCGAGGTGTAGTATCAATATAAGATTCAAAAGGTGAAGTGGAATTGACTGATACAAGTTTAGCATTGCAAGTAGAAGAGATTGTGTTTGCGAGAGAGTTGGAGGGTGTAGTGTTTGACGAGTCTGAATTTGCGACATTGGGGAAAATGTACTTGGAGGTGGCCGAATCGTAGAGCTGACGGAGGGAGGGAGTAGGACCGCCAGCAAGATCATAACTATGAAGAGCAGGCTGGTTGATAAAGACATAAGCGTCAGCAGGACAGTCTGAAAGGGAAGTAGCGACGAAATGGTCAAAACGATCTGCGTCCATGACAAACGAAGAAAATTGCGCTTTCTTCAATCCGTTATCAAGTTCTTTAGTCGAGGCCATCAAGAGATGGGGCGACGTGTCGCCGAAAGAAAAGACACCGTGAGTGAAGACGACGGCAGCGGTCAGGATCGATTTGTATGAAAATTGCATTGGACGAAAAACACGGACTTGAAATGAATTGAGTTGAAAACTAAAAGAATTGAAAATACAATTAATGAAGAAAAAATAGAGTGAAACGGTTGCAAAGTCAGAAATGGCTGCAAGATCACATGATTATCACATTATTAAAACAAGGCTTAACGAGAAATTTATTATATCATCATTTGTAATCATTGATATTTACTTTTCACCTTTATGATTTTTTTGTTTTTGGTCAGCTTGTTGATATAATCGACTCTAGACAATTACAGAAAAAGTATTTTGACAAATAAATGATATCAACAAGTAGGAGTGGATTGGGCAATTATTAGTTGTTTTGTTGTCTGGTTAGTACGGATTCTTTCTTCGATCATACTACATAAGGATGTGTCTATCTAAATATAAATATAAATCTCAATCTCATTATAAAACCCTACTACAAGTATTTTCTTAGCAATTCTACAGTTTGTTATGGCACTTTACTCGCTTTCAATAATCTACTTCACAAGTTCAGACATGTATTGATGTTTAGTTTTCATTCAAAGGCCATTTTAAAGCACCATTGTGGCTCATATACCAGTTAGACGACCGTACCAACAACATATTCAAGAAATTTTGAAAATTCATTTGAAAGGAGCAATGTAGTCAAAAAACACACTTTGTATTGACTTTCGGCTCGATACTATTGATCTTTACAAACTTTGATTGAACTATGACCTTGATCACTAAAGTGATTATTTCTACTTTGGCAGTTAAAAGATTTGCTGTGGGCTAATATATGCAAAAACTCCATATTTAACATGTAATAATATTGTCAACACAATCACTACTAAGACGATTCAATCAACATATTTTAAAATTTTGACAAGTCTAGCTGCTACAGCGTAAATCTATTTCCAAATTTGCTCCACTCTTTTTCCTTTGCAGGTCGTGTCAAAAGGCTAAAATTTCACACCGCATAACCCCAAAAAATAGACATAGTTGTCACTCCAGTGCCAAATAAAGAAACAACTCTGAGTTTTTCAATTGTTTTTCAAATACTTTGAACGTTTCAATTTACGCCAAGTTATATCATTTATATGTGAACCAAGCATTTTGAGGCAATTGGATGATTGTCGCACGAGGTCTTAAAGTAATGTCGGAGGATTGACTAAATAGTTGGTCTTTGTAAAATAATTAAGAGAATGACTATTATTTACACAAAATAAAAAGGTGCAAACCTAGATGAAGCGATAAAAAATAGTAAAGCAATACAGCACGCATATCAAGGGAGGCAGAAGTGGTTGTAATTTCGTGACTTGTACAACACTATAATTACAGGAACGAGAGCAAAATCAAAATTTAAACTTCTTCTTCAAACTCCCAAAGTAAATTTTGTTTCTGAAATACCGGTACATTTAATTGTTTAAAACTAAATATACGAAAGGTTCAAGCTGTTTCAAATATTCAAAATAAGCTGGTGAAACCTCGAAACCTTCAATCGTTGATTGATGCTATTAAAAGACTACTGCAGGAGATGATTTATGTCGCACTTTTGGAGAAGCAAATACCCAAACTGAGACTCACAAAAAAAGATCTTGACTTTTCCAAATAGCACATAGATTAGAGACCTGATGAAGAGGATGATGCCTTTCAATCTGATACAATTAGAATAAGTCAATTTGAATCAAATGGCCACCAGTATTCATGTAGAAAAAAGTCGAAAAAGCATCGCCTAGAAAAGATATGATTCATATAATCTCACATACTGGAAAGCCAACCATGGAATGGGGATATATGCGCTTCAATAGCAATGAAATAATTGAGTTGATTAGTTGTGAAATAGATAGAGATTAGGTTAAAAGCACTTTGCAACCATGTTTTCAAATAAATACACAAATCATAGATTTCCAAAGAAAAAACGATTTTTTTAGGAATGCCGACAATCCAAAGCATAAGGGTAAATTATCCATGAACCACAGGAAAATGCTTTTGACCATTTCCACACCATTTCATCGATATCAAATTTCAGTAAGTAAATATGGGGTACTATGAAGCAACTTTTGAAAAGGTATTCGATGCCTCCGGGATCCAAATGGTTTTAGTAAAACATGCTTACAAAACACGAGAGAAAAGACTTGACAACAATAAAAATTTATCATATTTGATGTTTATAAATACAAGTGTCTTTATAAACATCATTTTTACTTTTTACTTTTTTCGTTTGTCGTTTGTCGTTTTTATTTTCTTTTATTTTCGTTTGTTGAATTGTCAAAAGGCGCTTGAAATATACCCATAGTATCTCTTTAACTTGACCTAGTAACTCTGTCGTCTCCAATAAAGTGTTGGATTCTCCGTGTTTTCAAATAATGTCATACAAGGATCGGATAACTCTTACTGTACGAGTATTTGGGGTCGGAGAATTACCTGAAAATTTGATAGAATCCAACGGTTTGAAATATCTGGCAATCCACGATATCGTTTAAAATACGCAAAACAAATAGTCACAACTGTATAGAAAAGGTCGAGGATAGACCTGTTGCAGCTTGGAAGATCGGTATCAGGTTTGGTGATTGGATATTTGATGATTAAAGTTGTAAATAGACCGTTGCTATATTCTTGGATTTGACAATGCCTTTTGGTAATACTTTAGAGGTAAATTATCCGGCTATGATTGAAATATGTTGATGTCTATTTTGAAAAGTTGATCTATGCATTCGATGTGGACTGGTAATCTAGCAAGTATCAAAGAAATGTTTTGGAACCAGATTTTAGTCAAACATCAGTCTTGATCTTTTCCAAAAGAATCATTTTTTAATTCATCCATGGTTTTTTAAACCTGCTAGTGACGTAATGCCGAACGTTTACGAGGTCCCAACATTGAGCCATTAAAAAGTTAGAAATGGGCGGTGTGTGAAAGCAAGAATCCAGTCGTAGAAGATTGAAGTGCGACAGTAATTGACTAAGAAAAGTGGACCAAAAACTATTATTTGTTAGTTACCAGTAATAATCAATTCAATAGAGTTTTTTTAATGTGTATTTAAATAATTATATTCGAAGATTTTGACAACCGTCCAGCTATCTGGTATCAACAATATGAAATTTGGTATCCTTCATGAAAAGTTGAGCCAAACCTTGGTATCTAGAATCCTATGTAGAGTTTATAGTGACTTGCAACTTAGTGAGAGTGATAAAAGTAAGTAGTAGTGGTTTGGTTACGTCGGTTCGTGAGGACAATACTGACTACTGGTTTAATCTTGAAAATAAACTTCGTATTGAACTATTTGATAGCAGTATATTCGGCTTTTCGCCAACAAAATTTACCAACTTTCAAAGTCTTGACAAATTTGAAGTTTTGGCAAAATATTTTTT
Organism: Magnusiomyces suaveolens; assembly: GCA_900642975.1. Classification (NCBI taxonomy): domain Eukaryota; kingdom Fungi; phylum Ascomycota; class Dipodascomycetes; order Dipodascales; family Dipodascaceae; genus Magnusiomyces; species Magnusiomyces suaveolens. Next base: position 2,738,364 of record CAAAMA010000004.1, read on the forward strand.
TAAAGACTAGTGTAAATGATTGAAAATTCGAAAAAAAGGTAGTGTAGCAAAATTTCAAAACGTGGAGACGTCGTTAAGGCAGGCAAAAACGAGATTAAAATGTACCACGGTAAAACATTTCTGTGCCATGTGATAATTTGCAAGCCGATTGTGAATAGTTTTCGATAATAAAACTACAAATAACTCACCCCTAATAGCATTAAAAGCGATCAAAATTTATGTATAAAAAACTAGTGGATATAAAAATAGAGCATATGAAAGTAGATTTAGTTTATGACGCAGCAGGAACGATCAATTCAATGCTAAGTGTGATTCATGGCCCTCAAGGCAGGTGGTGAAATCAACTACTTTTCGTGTATTATGGTGTACAGTCAGGCTAAAAATATTACCCAAAGCCAGGTGGTAGGTCGCTCGGCCTCCAATATTGGAGATGCTATCTTGGGTGAAATTAATGCGAGCTCTTATTGGCTCATTATTAAACATCGTTACCCCATTTTTTATTTTTTTATTTTTTTATTCCTTCTTCTATTGATTCTTCTTTTTCAGTATTACATATTGTATTCTCCATTCTATTCTTTTTCGATAGCACTATCCATCAGCTACTTGCACTATACTGGAAGTGTGGATATTTAATTATGAAATGACGACGTTATAATTCACAATTTCCAAACTCTCTGGCAGTCAAAGTATCGATAATGAACAGCGATAAGGCAATCCACGGCCACAATACTTGCCTCAGAACCTAAAATATGCCTAATTATTTAGCAATTACCTACTCCTGCCCGCTATCACATTGAGTCCCGTCGGCATACCCGATCCATATGGAGTCGGAAACAAACGTCGACTCAATTCGTTGATTGAAACTATCTGAGTCAGTCTTGTTCAAGCAGAAACTGGTTTCGATGAGGTGAATGAGCCAGCCTTTCTGTTCCAGCATTTTATATGTCTTATAACCACTGTCAGCGCCGAATTGACGACCTCGATGCCGAACCAAGCTGGCACCGATTGACAATTTCACATCCAGCCGTCCCCTTCAGAAGAATGATGCAATATAATCGGACTGGAGCCTAGTGATCTCGTCCCAAAGCTAGAGATATGGAACTTTCACAGCGCAATGATCCCCGTACATCGTCACCGGCTCAATATAACCGGGTTCCGGCAACAAATACTATTCCTTGGTCGATGAAAATGTTTAACCATTACAATTCGTGAAGCCATGACTATACGGATACTATAGTAATACACTGAACACATGGAATTGCATCAACTGAACAACATATGGTGGAAGCAGGTAATATGCACGTGATCCCCGGTGAAAAATCCGAGGTTCAAGCAGAGCATTAACCTGAAAGCTTCTCCAGTACAATCCAGCATCTATCAAGGTCTTGACAGATTTTGAAAAATTGAAAACGACCAAAAAATCAAAATTTTTTGGAAAAGACCGAAAATCGATTGGAAATTGGTAAAACAACGTATTACCCGATATTTTAGACTCCGTCGGGACCGGTTAGACCAAAACAATAACGCTCAGAGTTTTTTTTCAATAGGGTGAGTTCCGGTCATAGTTCCTTGAAAAAAAGTTCGCATTTACGTCCTATTCAGCACCACAAGCTTCAAAATCCTTGGAAATTGGTATTTGAAAAGCTGTATATGTGTATTTAAGGTGTTGTAAATTAGAGTTTTGCCGAGGCTCGGCAAACTCGATTTAAAAACGGATAACTGCATTCATTTGTCTAAAAAAGGTTACTCATTGTCTTATTGTCATAGTGGCCAAGTCGGGTACAAGCCCTTTACGGCTAATATAATTTTCCTCTATCGTTTCCTTGCCATATAAACTATATTTTTTTCCAATTCGTTAACTTTGTAACATCAATGTTGATGGAATTAATAACGATTTTGAATATTTGTATGCTCCAGAAGTGTAAAATTACAGTGTTCTGACCACCAAAAAATTTTAGTGTGTAGATACCACAGCATAAAAAATATATGGCATTTACATATATTTCTAGTAAAATGATAATACTCAGCGATATTTGAAAAACAACAACACGAATATCTCACCCTAGTTGTCTTCAAATGCAACAAAATTTATTTATTGAGTTCATGTGGATATTCTTATGACGTTTATATAGATTGATTTAGTATTGGCCATACCAAGAAATGTTTATCCTATCTTAATTTGTTTTGGTGATATCGTACATCCGGTTTTCAGAATCGGTTACTAAAATCAGATGATACGCTATTCCATATACTGAATTGCTATCGACTTTATTTTTCAATAAATTATTTATTTGGTGTCATTGTGTTATTTGAATTACCGGTCTGTACATCTCGGTATTTAACATTTTGTGTTCCTGGTACTAAGACGCAAACGACCACTTTTTGATACCATGCCATACCCTGTCACGCCTGTGGACTGCTGGCCTTCAAGCGATTAGGTTTGAATTTCAGCAGTTATAACGTCTGGAGGGCAGATCGGGTTCCGCTTTGATATAGGTGGTGGATGCATCAATATTCTGAGTTATGTAGACCATCGTTTACTGAATTTTGAAGACAAAACTCACAAGAACTACAAAATTTTATTTAAATTCAATATCTGTACAACCTCAGTGGTTTTTCAGTTTGCTCAAGACAATTACATATAGAAATGTAATTTTTAGGCTTTTCATTGGCGAATATCACATAAGATGATATATCTTACATAACGAGTACCCCACAATTAATGAAAAAAAAATTATAAATGATATTTCATTAAATTTCAATATTTCAAATTTATTTATTGATTACATTTACTGGTGATTTTAAATTTATTTTTAAAACTAAGACTGTGAAGGACGGTTCACCTCATCTGAAGGCTCATGTTTGGTGGGGTAGCATCTCACAAATATTCCAGCAACAGCCTTGTTGATTGTTTTTGAAAATTGATATTTTTCATGAGGAGATCAATCAAGACTTGGTGTCTAGTAGATTTATTGGAGTTCATTGCGACTAGTGATTTCTGTAGAAGTGATGGTAATTGATAGTGATTTGATGGTGTCAACTCGTTGGGACAATGCTGACTTTTAGCTTAATATAGAAAATATACTTCGTATTAAACTATTGGATATATAAATAAACTTATTTTTCCCTTAATAAAAGAGAAAAAAAGAAAAGAGAATACCGAGGGTTTGATGTAACATTTATAAAAACTGAAAAAGTTCTGTATAAATTGAGTATCTGGAAATTCGCCGTTAATTTCCAGTTTGCGCAAGACTATGGAACATAATAATGTGATGTCTAGTGTTTTTGCTTGCAAGATAATTTCAAGATAGGTTGTATTGGAATATGATCTTGAAGCAATTGCCCTAGATAGTCACATGGTAAAATGTAATGTCTTACAGTTTTCTCCGAACCTATACCTGTTACTTCGGTAACATGCTGATTCTTTGGAAATACCACAATTGGACGGCAGCTAAAAGTTATGGTGTGGCCATATACAGGATAACAGCCATGTCAGTGCAAAAATGATGTATCGTTGCCGAGAACTCAAGAAGGTTGAAGATTCACATCATAAGCAGCTGAATAAATGGCCAAAGACCAAAAAGAATCTAGCGCACCGGCAGTGAGACAAATGGCTCTAGAATGATCCAACAAAGCACGATTCATAAGTTTGACACAATCGTTTTTTTGATGGGTATAAGGCGCGGTGGTAGTTTTCGTAATGGCCTTTTAAGTAAACCATGACACAATGATGCCAGAAGATACCATTCCATCGTGATCTGACTGAAGCCGTTTGACAAGGCGACTACCTCTAGAGGAGAAGTTCATTTGTTCCAACAAAAAAAAATTCATTAGGGCCATGAATGGATCACTTTTAGCAGTAAACGAACACAGATACACACAGGTTGAACACTAATCGACGATGATCAACACGCAACGAAAACAATAGGTAGATTCTGTAGCCACTGGGTATGAACCAGCAGTGAATATGGGCAGGCCAGGGCATATGAACCATAAGGGGGTATAAACTGGCCAAAGAATAACAACCAGCAAATGCGTATGAACAAGAATAGGATATGAACCAGCCAGAGAGTATGAACCAACTCGTAAGTATGAACTAGCCGGAGAATATCAACCAACCCGTGTGTATGAACCAAAAAAATTAAATGAACTAGTCGGTGGGTATGAACCAACCCTTAAGTATGAACTGGATTACCTTCAACCTGCTTTTATCAAACAACTGCTCAGTCGACCGATTAAAAATCTATAGACACCGGCTGCACAGCAGATGTCCAAAGTTCTAATCGTTGAAAGCACATTTACCGTCGTAGTACGGCCCCCAATAATGACCCGATTCAACTTGATAGCATATCCGTAGTAGTCATTACCACCAAAACCGTCCCTTTAAAATAATTTCATCAACATCAATTTGACCGGATCTAATTCCGAATGGCAACCGCCCGCCAAAACCATTGGCTCCAGCGTATCCTTCTTGACACAATTGTAGTCCAAAAGTCCGTAAAAATATTATGCAATTGTGATGTCAAATAGTCGTAACAAGCGGCGGGATCGTTAATGTCAATATTCCGGGGTATACACGGTGGTTGAAAGCTGCAATGATCTGAAATGCACTGTGCACAGCTTGATATAAACAGATTAAGATGATTGTCATCATTACTCGGTTATTGCAAAAAGCCATCATGTGGAATATACTGGGACAGTGTAAATTTCATTCAATCAAAGAATATGGGCAATGTCTTGGCTTCACCGGAACTCCAACTCCAGCTTTGACTCCAACTGAATGCTTCCCATAAAGAATAGAATGGGATATCATATTAAAACAATTGCAGCAACTGTGAAAACTGGACAATCACAAGAAATATCATGACAACATGTAAACAGACCGTTCATCAAGATGCGAACATATTGATATCCAATTCCACCTTATTCAAGTTATTGCTGTGATTAACGAGATCACTATCCCAACTTGTGACCACTCAAAGCTTCTCCTGTACCCCCAACTAATACAAAAGTCATATCCCATAGCAATGACCCAGTAAGATGGAAAGCCCAATTATCCAATCGTAGGCATTATTGACCAATACTGTGTGCTTGTAGATTCGATAAAAAAAATTGCGAAATGGCCTGGGATAGTGTGAGCACATTCTCACAAAAATCATCCAGTCAACATTCATCGAATCTTTTAGGCATATTGCACCTGGTCTGAAAGCGAGTATTGGCTTGAGTGACGTAGTCTGGTAACCATTCAGGTAAACACCAATTGCTGACCAAACATACAATCAATAGCCATGGAAAAAATATATAATGGATTCCAATATACCAAGCATGGATCAAATTGAGTGTCTTTGGGTACTTCAAATAGGCTGATGAAAACGGATTGGAAAACACAACTGATTAGAAGAGATCACAGTTGATGGCCAAAGCAAAATGTCCATAAACGACAAAATATGATGACGGAAACAAAATCATGATAACGGTTGTTGATTTTGTGATGGTGGTACCGGCAACAGTAAACAGAATCGAAGCTGTTATGTCGAATAATGGGAATAAAAACGGAAGATGGGTAGTGGGAGGGAAAAAAAATAAAAACCAGTTGGAAATTGATGAACCACACTTGAAGACTTGGTGTATGTAACATGAAGAGTTACGTCATAGTTAACAATAACCTCAGTACACACTGTCTCCAAACCTCCAACCAGATACCCAAACCCTCAAAAAAAGACCCCATCGTTCCAACCCCACCATGAACTACCTGTTCACTAGTGGTTCTATACAACCTCTTTAGCAAGCTGCAACAAAGATTCTTGTTACTCATACTTGGGTCATATTCAATCAATGACTTATCAGTCCGGTTCAATACCCATGTACTGCAAATAAAATGATAAGTCCCAAATGCCGGTTCGATGCAAGAAGCAACCGCCATAGATTCCAAAGAGATTTTGGTATTCAAACGATTCATGTTGGTTGGGTATTTTGAAAATATTGGTAGCTAGTATATGATTGTTAGCGAATTGGTTCTAATATGCAAACAGTAACACCTTATGCCAGGCAAAATGGATGGTGCTTACTTACCATTTGAATCAAAAATCCTTGAAACGTGCTTGATTAGAATACCGAGAACCGTTCTGACGGGGTGGTATAAACCGCAATGGATAGTTATACTATAACCGTCAATGCAGTATTTGAAAGCGAACAGTTTTGGCCGATCATTGAAGTTGGCCAGCTTCATCCCAGTGCGTTATAATTATTACAACATGGGGTATCAGCGAGGTTGAATAGAGTAGGAACAGCAATGACAACATCATCAGCAGCAATATCAGCGACGGCAACCTCAACACCAGCACCAGCACCAGCAACAACATCAACGACGGTAATCTCAACACCAGTAATAACATCAGCAACGGCGGCCTCAACTCCAACACCAATTGTCGTACTGCCTGCAGACTTTAGACATCACACGCAGCAACCGTCAAATTCGATTTGAGATTTGGCAGATGTTGCAAACCAAGGGAAGTTGCATCGAGTAACCTGTATCAATCGCCTGAGCCATATGAAATGAAGATATTCTGTGGTTAGTCAAAGAGTGAATAATCTTTTTTTTAAAAAAAGCAAGTCACATACTGAACCCAGTTTAGAAGGAAGAAAATTGACAGATAACTGAGACAATAATGAGAAGCTATGGCAACGATTAAAATTAATGAACGAGTCGAAGAGAAGTAATGAACCAGTGCAGTCAACATAACCACAAGAGCATCGACAGGATTCGCCAAACGGTATTATCATTGGGCTATTGGTACACCAAAAATCAATTGCTTGATAACACAAAAAAAAGTTGAAAGACACCGAAAAAAGCGCCAGAAAACCCAGAAAGATAATCTGATAACGATAAAAAAAAAGAACAAATGAAAACGATGCCCAAAGGAGAAAAACCAGTGATAAAAACAACGGAATGAGATCGATAGTAAGAAGAGAAAAGTAGAATGATATCAAATTGCACCGACACAACCAGATTTGAATAGATGGTCGTGAAGTAAAAAAAATACAAAAAGAAAGAAAAAAAAAAGAAAGAAAAAAAAAAAGCGAGAATGTGTTTTCAAAGAATAATCAACTCACAATTGTCGCCAGTTAGCTTAATACCAATCGCTCACCTGCTAGAATAGTAGCTACTCTATTCCAACAACTGTAACCCTCGTGTCTCACCAAACATTGGGTACCCAATGTCCATAGCGCTACAATGCGCAATCTTATATTCCAGGTAAAGTAGTGACCTCGGTCATGACAATACTTTTGAATAAGAAATCGCATTGCAAATGAGCCATAAAATATTCCTCGTCCGTCACCATGCGTTGTGTCTCCAATTACTAGTTCCATTATTGTGTCTAATCTCATGCATCAGCAAAACTAATTGCGTCACAGTCATCAATCAAATCCAACACTTTCACAAGTCATTGAATATGTAACCGACGCCCAGTTAGAGATTCCATGGCTTGCTCAGGTACTGTTTTTAATCTCATGTATCAGCAATATGAAATTGCCTTTACAGTCATCGATCAAACCCAGCACTTTTGCAAAATCATTGAATATCTAAGCAGTGCCTTGTGTTGGATATTTGATTGCTTGTTCCAGTATTGTTATCAACCTCGTGCTTCAGCAATCAGATTGCCTCCGCAGTCATCAATCGAATCCAACACCTTCGCAAACAATTCAACACCCAACACACTTGATAGCAAGAGAAAACCTGATATTTGAAACGGTATGAACCACACCGAATACCAAGGATTCTCAAACTATCAAGGAGCCGATCCTCACCGCCGATGAAGGACTTGAGATCCAACACCGGAAAGTGACTCCATGTATCTATCCGGACACTTTGAAATTCCGCTCATTTCATCGTGCGCTTGGCCAGTACAGGGGGAGCCACGAAGGACTGAGATGCGCTCAGCCTCAGCCTCCAGTAGGTTCATTCAAAAAAAAACATGCTCTCTTGTGTGCTAGAGATCCGCTGATCTGCTGGCTAACACTGGTTGGTGGTTTTGAATGATAATCAGTTTCTGACGTGCCTAGCCGCACCTTTTTGGCAAAACCTAGCCAACTCCTCTCATGAGTACTTCGTGGTTTGCTCTAGGTCGCTCACTGGCATCGTCATGGTACACTTAGAACGGCGCGGTTACTAAGCACCCAAAAGTCCGTGACCCGTTTGTGGCTCGCGCAATGAGATACCGGTAATCACGGCACGTAGCGAGGTGGCACTCTCCCCAGTACGCAGAAAGAAGCAAAAAGCGATTGCGAAATGACCCGGAAACAAAAGCTTATAGTTCGTTCGTGGCGACCCCCGGTCCCACGCCAACAGATACATCATGAACAGCGGTACATGATTATCTCGTGCTCGCAACACTACGCTACTGATCCTGTACTAGCTGAAGATGTGATCCGGTCCTCAGCATGAATCAGCGCTCGCACTTTTGAGCCTGCCGATGAAGGACTCAATCCAACACCGACAAGTGACTTCCTGTATCTAACCGGACACTTTGAAACTCCGCTCATTTCATCGTGCGCTTGGTAAGTACAATGGAGCCACGAAGGACTGAGGTGCGCTCAGCCTCGTCCTTCCGTCGATTCATTCAAAACCACACAGGCCCTCTTGCGTGCTAGAGATCCGCTGATCTGCTGGCTAACGCTGGCTGTTTGTTTTGAATGAGACACCGTTTCTGACGTGCAGGGTTGCACCTCTACGGCTAAACCAGCCAACTCCTCTCATGAGTCCTTCGTGGTTTGCTCTAGGTTGCCAACTAGCATCGTCATGGTACACTTAGAACGGCGCGGTTACTAAGCATCCAAAAGTCCGTGACCCGTTTGTGTCCCGCCTTGCGGGAATCCCAACCGTCAGGTTGTGGTTCGCCCTATGCGACACCGGTAATCACGGCACGTAGCGAGGTGGCACTCTCCCCAGTACGCAGAAAGAAGCAAAAAGCGATTGCGAAATGACGCGGAAACAAAAGCTTTAAGTTCGTTCGTGGCGACCCGATGGTCCCACGCCAACAGATACATCATGAACAGCGGTACATGATTATCTCGTGCTCGCAACACTACGCTACTGATCCTGTACTAGCTGAAGATGTGATCCGGTCCTCAGCATGAATCAGCGCTCGTACTTTTTGAGCCGGCAGCCCTAGACCTTCCTTCCAGTCTATGCTGCTGGCAGCTCAAAGCCCGTCACCGCGGACTTGGCTGCCATTCTTTGGTGATTGAATCTCTGGTGTCTCTAGTGAAGAAGGTTGACACCAGAGATCTGTTCCCTGTTGTTGTATGGGGCAATCATTAAGTTGATTGATTGGTTGCCGTATAGCCAGGCGGGGAAATGAAGATTGAGTAAGCTGTTCTAAAGTGACCAACAGGCAGATCATAATGAACAACAAACAGTGCTGGCAATTGATGGATAAGTGTAGTGATTGATGGAAGATGTAGCGTAAACGCAGTAAAACAAATGTAATTGGAATCAAATAACGATACAAAAAAAAAACGCAATAATAAAACCTCTTTTTTATTCTCTTTTTCTCTCTTTTCTCTCTCTTTTCATTTTTTTTAATACTAATAATGAGGTGCATAAAAATCAAATAATAACTCTGGGTAATGATAATAATTCTTGGTAAAAATATTAATAGTTTGAATAGTAATGATGATGACAATGATGATGATAATGATAGTAGTAATAATTGTAATAATTGTAGTGATTGATGAATAATGTAGCGTAAACGCCGTAAAAAATGTGTAATTGAAATCAAATAATAATGCATAATAAAAAACCCCCAATAATAAAACCTCTTTTCTATTCTTTTTTTCTCTCTTTTCTCTCTCTTTTCATTTTTTTCATAATAATCATGAGGTATAAAATAATCAAATAACAAATCTGGGTACTAACAATAAATTTTGGTAATAAGAATAATAATAATTTGAATGGTAATGATGATGACGATAATAGTGGTAGTAATTGAAATGATGATGATGATAATGATAATGACCAATAAGTCTCCATATTTCATAGACTGTTTTATTCATAGTTAGTAACCGCTTGCAATGTCTGTATTAAGCTCAAATTGACTTACTCTTAATGTAAATGTATTTGTGCATTATTGGTCATTCTGATTGGCCATGCCTTTTGACCAATGAACTGAAAGTGTAAAAACTTTCGTGCCAACAGTAGTATTTGGGTCCCGTTCTATTGTGTAGATGAACGTGCACCAGAATCCAACTGAAGCAATTAGTGGCATACTACTGACATACTGACACGTCGATTTGGAACGGGCATTGACCCAATGTCAAGCCAATGATATAGTGCATAGCTGTCGCAAGTTTATATTTGAAATGTGAATATTTGATGTCCTTGGCAGTTTGTAATATCCAGCTAGCGATGGTGTGTGGTGTTTTGTACTTGAAAACGCGTAATTCAAGGTTTTAGATTAGATTGGTGTATATCTGTTGTCAATTGTAAAAATTATGACGACAGTTATTGAATGGGCATTGACTTAATTTCAAGTCAATGATATAATGAGCAGCTGTCGCAAGTTTATACTTGATATCCTTGGCAGTTTGTGATATTCAGCTAGCGATGGAGTGTAATTGTTTGTAGTTTTGAACGTGTAGTTTAATGTTCCTGATAAGATTGGTGTGTATCTGTCGTCAATTGTAAAGATTGCGACAACCGTTATTGAATGGGCATTGACCTAATGTCACGTCAATGATATAGTGCGTAGCTGTCGCAAGTTCGTATTTGATGTCCTTGGCAGTTTGTGATGACCAGCTAGCGATGAAGTGTAATTTATTGTAGTTTGGAAAGCGTAATTCAAGGTTTTTGATAACATTGTTGTATTTCTGTCGTCAACTGTAAAGATTGTTTCGACAGTTATCGAACGTGTAATAATGGTTCCGATAGAACGGACAATCCTAGAATAGTGCTCTAGAGATTGAAATAGGCTTGTGTTAAATCAAGCTCAAATGATGATAAATATGTGTAGGGATAGTCACTGATGATGCTAAACTTGTGCATCAACGAGTGATATGAAAGAATGATATCCTATTGATGTAACTTTTGGATCACCATTTTGGTCGCGCGATCCAAATTTATCATAGAAATGAAGATGTATCTTGGCTTTGAAATGTGTGTTTAAAATTGAAATATGTAGGTTAAATTGAAATTTTGATGTATATTGTCGCGTGCCGAGATGCGTCTATATATATGATTTAACCATAATTTCAGACATTCTCATTGTTGTGATGTTTGTTGGTTTGATTCGCTGTACTTAACCATTATAGAAATTTACAATATTGGCAACTTTAGCCATACTCGTGTTGCTGGTTAAATATGGCTAATTGTTACAACATCACATCATTTTTGATGTCTTTCAATATCTATCTCTGATAACACGATCATGAGCCCTGGTGACAGCTTACACAGACCATGAAAAACTATATGGCATTGAAAATAGCCCTCACTATTCACAACTACTTATTTTCATATATACTACTTCTTTTTTTTCTAAATAATATATGTATCCTGTATCTCTCAGCAGAAATGACAGTTCAGCTAATGTACTTTTGAGACTGGTCATGCTTGCATCCATCAGAGGGAAGTCATTCAGGATGTGATCCTGTTTCCAACTCCCCATGATCACCAGCATGAATCTTCTTAGCTATATCACCCCTCTTGAACAAAGCTCCTAATTGGTCGTGGCCCGTACTATCTTGCATGATTCTGTTCATATGCCAGTGGTGTCGTTTTTCAAACATCACACTCGTTATTAGGTGCACTTTGCAATCGACGCATTTCGTAGTTGCTGTCACCTTTAGGTACCAAATTCATAGAGCACCTTGAGCTTATGGACTGGTAAGGCTTTATGTACTGTATTCAACTGCATCCTTACCGGATATGCATCCCCCAGTCCGTGAAATGACCTTCTGGTCTTGCTTGTAACTAGCTGTTTAGTTGTTTTGTTGTAGGGTATTGACTAAGGAGAATATTTATTGATTTTATTTACAGATCATAGAAATATATGACATCGGCTATTTTGGCTATTCCATTATTTGTATCGGCTTTAGGACAGAAATAAATACGTTATTGTGAAAGTTCTGAGCTGTTATTTGTTATTTGCGCCTACACCCGTTCGGGTATAACTGTCCAATGATGAAAACTCAATTCCATGGTATAATCACATGATCACTATTATTACACAAGCCAAAATACAACGAAAGGTTGTTGTATTTGTGGGGTTACTCTTGGAACTTGCCACTATCAACACTTTACCCCAGAACTATCTTACGTAATCGGGACTTTTTGTTAAAAAGAATTGGCTTTTTGTGTTGGTTCTGTTGAATTCATCTGACGTTGAGTCTTTGAATCCCCTCATAACCGTCATTTGCTCCGACAATTAGATTTCAAACGTATTTTTTATATCTATATTTGATTTTGTATAAATACTGTTCTGTTTGTCCTGCTTTGGTTTATCAACTCAATCCTATTTCTACCAATTACATGTAATTTTAACAATGGAAACTGCAAACATTACATTTCCTAACGGTATTTCAGCAGAAATACCTACTGGACTTTTCATCAACAACAAATTTGTTGAGGCTATGACAGGCAAAACGTTTCCTGTTTATAACCCGACCACTGAGAAAGTCATTTGTCAAGTTCAAGAAGCCGGTTCCGAAGACGTTGACGCCGCTGTCGACGCCGCCGAAAAGGCTTTTGAAGATTGGGGTTATGGAGACTCTACTAAACGTGGCAGACTTTTAACTGATTTAGCGGACCAAATTGAAAAGCATGCTGAAACTCTTGCATCCATTGAATCCCTCAACAATGGTAAGCCAATGTCCTTGGCCCGCATCGACGTTCAGTTTGCTGCAGATTGTATTCGTAACTACGGTGGCTGGGCAAACAAAATTTACGGTGATATCATTGATTCTGGCGCCGAGTATTTCAACTATGTTCGTAGGGAACCCATTGGTGTCTGTGGTCAAATCATTCCTTGGAACTTTCCTCTTCTCTTGTGGGCTTGGAAAATCGGACCGGCCCTGGCTGCAGGTAACGTTGTTGTTCTCAAAACAGCTGAATCAACTCCCCTTTCTGCTCTTTATGCTGCAAAGCTTGTTCGGGATGTCGGATTTCCTCCCGGCGTTGTCAACATTCTTTCTGGATATGGTCAAACTGGTCAGTACATTTCCTCTCACATGAAAATCAAAAAAGTTGCCTTTACTGGATCTATTGCCACTGGCCGTCATGTAATGAAGGCTGCTGCCTCATCTAATCTCAAGAAGATCACTTTGGAATTGGGTGGAAAGTCTCCCAATATCATTTTTAATGACGCAGACCTTGAAAAGGCCGTTGAGTTTGCCAACATGGGTATTTTTTTCAATTCCGGTGAAGTCTGCTGTGCCGGGTCTCGAATCTATGTTCAAGAAGATATTTACGAACCTTTTCTTTCAAAACTCAAAGCTCGTGCGGAAAAGAATGTCATTGGTGATCCGTTTGATTCTGAAACTTTCCAAGGCCCTCAAACCTCTAAGATCCAACTTGACCGTATTTTGAATTACATTGAAGAAGGTAAGCGAGAAGGTGCCCGGGTTCTTACTGGTGGTAAGCGCGTAGATCGACCTGGGTTCTTTGTGCATCCCACCATTTTTGCCGATGTCACCGAGGAAATGAAGATTGTTAAAGAGGAAATATTCGGTCCGGTAGTAACTGTCGCCAAATTCAAAGACACGGAGGAACTCATTAAAATGGCCAACGATACAAAGTACGGTCTTGCGGCTGGTATTCACACCCGGGATATCAACAAGGCCCTTCATGTAGCCAACAGAATTCGCGCAGGCACTGTTTGGGTCAACACATATAACGATTTACATCACAATGTTCCGTTTGGCGGATTTAACCAGTCTGGTATTGGTCGTGAACTTGGTAAAGAAGGCATTGTAGAAGCTTACACTCAGCCCAAGTCAGTTCGGTGCAAGATCGATATGTCTGCATAAAAAATTATCTTTAAGGTTTATTTATTTATTTATTTTTGTGTGTATCTTTATCTTATGACTGTGGTTCAAGTTGACGTAATGATTTTTTTTTTTTTTTTTTTTTTTTGAATGGCGTTTAACCTTCAAGGTATTTACACCTTTTTACGTCAATCGTTTTCCGCACTGCGTCGAGATGACTGAAAGAAGAATTAACAAGCAAGAGTCACTCGGATGTCCATTTTTCAGGAAGCAAAGGGGGCTTTCAAAAGACTAGAAGTTGGCGTGGATGGTGATGCTTGAAACGGGTGTGAAGACCGTAAGAATTTAACTTTACAGCACTGTTTCGATTGTATGATTTTGAATTGAACATGTATCATACATTTTTGTTCATGTTGATTCATATTTAAACCGTTTAACAATTGGATGATTGGATGATTGGCGTCCTGACAACAGTCAGATATAATTGGCTCTTTTATAGTTGTACTCCTAAATGCTGCTTACTGACAACAATTGACAGATGTGTATTATTATTATTATTATTTGAATGAATTCAATACAAAAAGAGTTATTATCTTAATGAATTCAATACACAAAGAGTTATTAATCTAATGAATTCAATACAAAAAGAGTTATTAATCTAATGAGTACAACATTAAATTCAGTCACAATATCAAAGTCGTTTTTAAATAAATCAATAAACCAGAAGCATGACAGACTGCCAACAAATTAGTCAACTTGGCTTTTGTAGGGTGCGAATTTTACAAACTGCCAGATTACGAGTGATGCAGCCATATTTTCATTGGAAGATAACTCCAAACTGACGCTGTTGCTGGAACCAATGAATGAAGTTTGAATGTAAATTTGTAAACTATCGGTTTCCAGCTGCATATATCCTTTGAAAGAAATGAATTTGTGTACACAAAAGAAAACTCAGCATGACCGTAAATATCTTTATGAATGAAATGTAATGATAGTTTTTTTTTCATTTACGATGAGCAAACAAATGTAAACGATGAAAATCAGTTTACGTACCGTTTACAAGCTCATTTTTTGTGGTTTGATTCCGTTTAGAATTGCTTGATGCTGCTCAATACTGCTTAGATAGTCGATAGCATTCGGATATTTTGTACTGCCGTAATGTTCAGTTTAATCATATTCAAAAAAAAAAAAGCAGATTCTTCCTCTATAAAACCCGACATATTTCTCTGTTTTCTTGAATTTTTTTTCATCATCAAACAATTCGTTTATCTTAAACAATCTTCTCTTTCTTCACTCCAAAAAAAAACACTTTTTTTCAAACACTTTTATCAAACCAAAATCATCAACAATGGGATGCTGCGCTTGCTGTTCAACTAACTGCCATGGCACTAAGCCTAACTGCAACTGTTCTTCTTGCAAGAAATAGACAGTCCAATGATAAATTTACTTTGTCAAAATTAATGGAAACTTCAATATCCGCATGTAAGTAGTGTACTACACCTTTTGAAAACGCAAAGCCATTTACTAATTTTTGATTTAGCTCGACTTTAACTGTTTAAACAAGTTTATATATATCTCCATTAATGTTTCTTTTTATATAATTTCTAAATATATTTTATGGGATGCAAATAAATTCTTCACAAACTGAATATTTGTAAATGTCTTTTAAAAATAAGAATTGAATATTTTTCTGTTTTCGTAAAAGATTGTCTCAATATGGTTTACATTTACATTTATTCTACACGCCCAGAGTATTATGTTCTCTGGAATACAACATTGGTTCAATTCTGAGAATCGACATTTCCTTTTTTTGCAATTCACTATCAAGATAGATGACCCCATCACAAGCCAGTATATGATTGGCTCGAATTATTAATGTCCGTAAAACGATTCCTTATTTCTGACGATTCCGTTCAATGCTTCCACTCCACAGATGACACTGTCAATAATGACAATTTCTTTTCCAACCTCTTTTCTGATGGCCTTATCCAAACCGGAAAGCCCTGCGCAGCCCAGAATGAGTGATGTTGCACCGGCATCTACAGCCTCTCGTGCTTTTTGAACAAGTTTTTGGGTGACGACTGGCATTGGCAGGTCGTGGATCTCCAGTACAGATAGACCTGTCGAAAATGTTCCTGCGTAATGGAACGTGGACCCAAGCAAATTCAAAACTGCTTGATCAAGCAATCGTTCCCAGATCTTTGCGGTCGTAACAATAGCAAACTTTGTGCCAATAGACAAGGCAGCAAGCACTGAAGCCTGGAAGATCCCGACCACTGGTTTATGGACAGGCAGGGCCTCGCGTAGCAGGTTGACGAGTGGGTGGTCCGAAAAGCAAGCAACAAGGAATGCATCGTGCCGTTCAAGGAGAGGTTGAAGCTGGGCGAGGCAGGCAGCAGCAGAAATGACGGACGTAGTAGAGTTGTCGATCATTGCTGGTGCAGTCAGATCAGATGGGTTTGGGGTGTACTTGTAAATAGAAATGTCATTATGGATAGTAGTTGTTGATAATCCGGTATGAGCTTGGTGGGAAGGACCAGTGAAGAAGGTATATGACACCCCAGGAACGGGTTTGATGATGGTGGCCAAATTTTCAGTGATTGAAGCTGAAGAATTGGGGTTGATTATGAGAATTGAAGGCATTTTTTTCGAAATTGTAAAAGGAAAGAAAGAATAACTAAATAGAAATAAAGGGTTTAAATATGCCCTTGGGCAAAGATAACTGGGAAATCACCAATACGAAAAAAGCTTATCATAAGCCAGTCGATAACGAAAAATTCCAAAAAATAATGAAAAGAAACCACCAACTCTAGATCAAGCAATAATAATAAAACAATTCAATTATTTACAAAAGGTAGCCAATAAAACAAAAAAATAAAAAGAACCAAGATAAATACATGTATAGATAAAACCAGGATATGGTATTGACTGATTGGTCATCAACTCAATTTAAATGATATCATTCACATATATTAAACAAATACCGTCAAATAAACCGAGAACCTGGATTGATCAAAAGTCTAAGATGAATCAAACATAGCATTTACTCGGAAATCTTAGCAAGAATTTCTTGGTCTCTGAAAAGAAGGTATTCGTCTTCACCAATCTTGATGCTGGTGCCGCCAAATTCAGGAAGAAGAACAATGTCACCAGCATCGACAGCAGGGGTAACTTTGTTACCGTTAGCGTCGGTGAAACCGGGTCCAACAGCGATAACGCGGGCCTGGTTGAGCTTCTGAACGTTTTGTTCAGGAATGAAAAGACCAGAGGCAGTCTTGTTGTTGGCCTTGACACGCTGGACGAGGACGCGGTCGAGAAGGGGAACGAGGTTCTTAGCAGATTTCAATAAAGACTAGAAACATGTTAGTCAAAGCTCAATGAATCAGGATCGTTTCAAGACTTACCATTGTGAAATTGACGATGGTTGAAAAAAAAAGAATGAATGTGGAGGGAGGAAAACTGGTATATTTTTATATTTTGCGGTCCTTTTTTCCAGAATATTCAGTCACGAGAATTCGGTTCAGAACCCGTGAACTTCTAGCCAATCAAATATTTAAAATTTATATATGTAGTCACATACCCTACCACGTGATATATGTTAGGGTTTTGATCAGGGTAACTTTTTGCTTGTTTGCATTTTTTTTATTTAAAAATGGTCAAAACCAACTTGTACTTTAAGTTTTTTTTCAGTAACAAAGATGTATTTCTGGTATGTGACAGACTTGTTTTCAACGTTCAAACGTATTTTATACTTTTATGATGATTCCCAATATGCATAGTTCATCGGAGGCGCTACTATATTGCCATTGATGATAAAAAGCTAGAATTTAGTCTTTCGCTCCTATCTGACTTGAAATCGTTTGGACACTAAAAGTTGTGGTGGTTGAATTGTTTATACTAACTTTTGGATTTAGATATCGATGATTGCATTGTCTGTGTATTAAATAGAAATAAATTTTATTATATTGTAACTTTGGTTAGAAAACGGTCTTATTTGCCGAAAAGTACTCTTGTTTTCGAAAACCATTTGTAATCTACTTAAAACCATTCTTAATTCACATTGAATCAAATATAACTCGATTCAGACATAAAATACGATGATGAATTTGGTAGTTTTCACCGGTTCGATTGACGGTTAAGGCTGTAGTGATGAAAAACTAGGTCCAAATCCACTGTCTTTGATTATTGTTTACATTTGTAAAACCAAAATGTTCTTACTTGATATCCAAACAAACTATGGAAATAAATTGCAAAACACAGTCAAGCTCGTTTTCATTTTGCTATTACCTAGCGATTATCGAGTCTGATGAAGGGTACATGTTGACCAATATGTCACTCATTGTAATTACCAACCATACTTGATTCGGTTTTCCAACCCAACCCATAATGACACAAATTTTGACCCGAAAGGAAAGAACCAAATAACACATTGTTTTCTGCATCACAATGAACTGCTGAAGGCTTCAGTTTTAATACTGCGGAATGATGGTTTTGAATGCTTTTCATCTTTTGGATTACTTCGGTTAGTGAATATAATCATCAGTACCTTTCACTTAAACCAGTCAAACCTTTTGCGGGCTAGTGACGTTTTTCTCCAACTAGTCTATTTGTGCAGTCACTACCAATATTTATAGATTCTAAATGGTGATTCGTATAGAGCATAAAGAAAGTGACTGACTATTTTAACAATTATATATCGACCGTTTTTAGTTTCATAAATTTACTATCTCATCCAATATCGTTTTTTATAGCTAAAAAATGTTAGTTACAATCATGTTTTCTAATCTGGCTATTCCATAATGAATCAAAATATCATGCAATATATACAGATTCTAAGAACCTTTAGATAAACTTCAATACAACAAATCCTTCAAGTCTGCTTCAGTTATATAAGGTCTTTTCAAAAATTGGATTGCATTTTCTGGTGGATTTGGATGATAATATTTTTTTTTGTCAGGTTTCAATACAATGTCGTACATTTCATAGGCCTTGCTTCGCATCCTTTTCATATCTTTGTCGGGAATAAATGGCAAATACTTTAAAAAGTCTACAGCTTGAAGCTTTATTTTTCCCATAGCTAGCGCTTCTATTTCGGTTGTCCAGTCATGATACAGTTTGTTTTTTTGTAGGTTTCTTAAGCGAGTGTAAAATGCTTGTTGGTCAATTGATCTTTCGGGCACTTTGTCAAACTCTTCAATATCTTTGAAACGATCAAGATTATGAATGGGCTTTTCATGTGTATAATTACGAATAGGTGTGAAATGTGGCTCTGTTTCCCAATGTTCTGGTTGAAAATGATATTTTGAAAATGAATGGTAAATACTACGTCTGGCACGACCATCTCCATAATCTTTGACTTCATTGTCCCAGCCCAATGATAATAAAGGGCCAACTCTTGTACCAACAACAAACCCAAACATATTGGTGATAAAATCCTGTGCTCTACGAATCGTATTTCTTTCGTCGGTTGAATAGTCGTAGTTCTCGAAAATGTCAATTTGATTGAACCAGTTATAAGGAACGTACTTTCTTGCACCAAAACGCAAATTAGCACCAACAGGATATGCCTTAAGCATAGGAAATCGAAAATCGTAGTGTCGCAAATCCGGTAAAGTGTCCCAAAAAAGTGCCGGTATGTCAGCCATAATGGGATATAATGGAAATGCATTTTCATTCGTACATTCAATGTCGTTATCATCTAGAGTACCAGGACATCTGAAAATTCCACCAACCCAGTCACCTGGATAGTACATGGCTATACTTCGGTGAGTAGCCTCTTTTTTTCTGGCTATTATATAACAGCTTCCGGCAGAACTATGCTCGCTTGAACAGAAACGAACACCCCACGGTGTTTCGACAGTCTTATTAACTGGGTAATATGCATCTATGGCTTTGACTCTGGATTGGTGACATTGTGTTATAACTGTGTGGTCAATTGCAGGAAAAGAAATTCCAATTTGATGAATGATGCGAAAACCGCTGAACTCACTTAGACCCAAATGTGAAGGCTCACATGCCTCGTGGATGCTCCTCCAAGGAAGGTCAGGGTGATCTTTGTCGGCTGGAACAGCATAAATAGATTTTAGTAGGCGAAAAACAATGGTAAGAAAAATTAAATATAACCACATTTTCAATAAAAACCAATTACGGCCAACTGCAATTGACTGCCGAATGTTCAATATATAT
This sequence comes from Magnusiomyces suaveolens, assembly GCA_900642975.1. Classification (NCBI taxonomy): domain Eukaryota; kingdom Fungi; phylum Ascomycota; class Dipodascomycetes; order Dipodascales; family Dipodascaceae; genus Magnusiomyces; species Magnusiomyces suaveolens. The sequence continues at coordinate 2,758,530 of CAAAMA010000004.1, forward strand.
AGAAAATTCAAACGATAGGAAAAACATTGTTTTTATCACTAATCTTGGTATGCATGAGCAGAATTTTTATACCATTTGACTACGGAAATTTTATAACCAGAACTAAAAACATTTTTCATGCTTCAAATGCTTTGAAAATATGTTTTTTTCCCAAACAATTTTAGTTCTCTACGTTTCAATGTAGCTTTAGTAAAGTATAAATATGTCGACTCAGTTCAATTGATGGCATTTATAATACTATGTTAAAAATGATTATAATTGTCTATTTGATGGTTGAAGCACTTATCAACACATATTGTATTTTGTTGGTGACATTTTTAGCATTTGCGAAAAGAGTTGAGACAGCCCCGATCAAAACTTTGGTTGAAAATCATTTAGACGAGATTCGAAAAGATCCACAAAACATTTCCAGTGATAGTAATGGTTTTTTCCCAGTTACTTCAAAGAAATACAGCTTTTTTGGCAAGGCGAAAGTCAACTCCACAGCATATGACAGTCAGATTGATTCTCAAGAGTGGAGCTTTTGGGGGTTTTTAGATCATGAAGAATACCATTACCATAATGAACGATGCGATCTGGCATGCCAAACATTTTCGCATCCATACTACCCTTTCACAGGCTTTCGTTTATATCAACAGTTTGAAATGATCAGACGTTTTGGTATCTTTCCAACTACTACTAAAACCTCTGTTCAAATGGTTTTTTGTTATAAAGGAATTGTTACTTCCACTGCCGAAACACTTGAAGATGAGCTTGAATATTTAGATCCAGATTACAAACCTCCGGATTCACCTGATTCTGAGCAATCTAGTGATTCTCCAAAGCTTAATAATTTCATTTTTGACTTCAACGATGCGTCTAACAAAAAACAACAAAATAAAATTAAGGCTAATTTTTTGTTTGATGTAAGAGATCCTAGTCCCTGGGGCAGAATCTTTTGCTTTACCAAGAAAGATCCATTTCGACCTGATGCCCGTGGCTGCTACAAACTGGCTCGTCGAGGTACTTGGAAAAACGCTGAACGCACCCTTTTCCTTCGAGAAACCAATGCAGGTGTTCTTTTTAAATGTCATGGATGCCAAGACGGTCTTTGCAAACGACGCAATAGATTAGGTCCACAACATGATAGTTTGTGGTGTAATGAAAATAATGATGTCACACCCACAGCACCCGTTGTTGCCGATGAGCCTTATGCTGGGTTTTTTGAAATTCACAATCCTTGGAAGTTTTTGTACAGACAACCGATTGTGTACACACCCGATTACTTCAATTTTATATATCCCCGGAAAAACGATAGATATGCAGCGTTTGTTGATGGGAACGAAAATTATGGAGATTTGGTGGATGGAGACGATGATGAATATGATGAAGACACAGAAGAACTAAAAAGTCAAAGTATTCACCGAAATCCAGCAAATAATAATCGAACTTTTGAAAGAGAGCTTTCGGAAAAAGATTACAATGAATTCAAAAACATTATTAAGGCTGAAATTCCCAAGACATTTTACGATTTTGTGTTTAGTGATACCAACATAGAAGAATCGACAGGCATTCCTGCTTCTAGAACGTCGAAAAATGGACTTGCAGAATCCCGGAAGCCTTTTTTGAACAGCATGGCCCAGAACAATACTACAGATATGTTCACTGTTGCAACAGCAAGTTTAGAATTCAAGCAAATGATGAATTATCTTCCAAAACTGAATCGTGTCATAATGGCTCTTAGTACTATGTCAAATCGCTTTAAAGCCATGAACCTCTACAACATATTGCTAAGCAAAACTACCAATTTGTCGCAGGAACTAAGAGAATGGGGAGCTTATATGGAAAAAGATGGTACTATTCGTCAAATTGGGAGCCATGGCCAACTGTTGCACAAGTCGCTCATTAATAAAATCCGAGAAAGAAAAAGCGGCAGAGTAAATTTACCGAATTCATTAAATAAAAGAGATTTCACTAGAAATACCCATGAACCTCCCAAAAACCATCAGCATCTGGGTAAAGTTTATAAAGACTGGCTGAATGAATTAAACCATCAACTGAACGACTTTAATAACGCCGTCGGTTTGGTTAAATTAAGTGAAAGTGATGAAGCAAAAACGGATATTATGAAATACTTGAGTTCTTTAACTTCAAGTATCGACCATTCATCTTTGTTCATTGACGTATAACTTTCCGTTGTTGTCTTTATTTTTTTAGTCGTGACGACTGGATAAAAGCTGGTTAAAACATTTATAACTCAGCGACCTAGCAAGTTTATTTGAGATTTTTAAATATCTGAATTATCTGCTCGCTATTCAAATATATACAAGAATAGTGTTCAGTCGGCACTAACTTCACCATATTGTTGTCAGCATAGAATACAAACTAATTTTTCAATGACGTAACTATTTTTTCAAAATAGCCAAGTAAGTGTCACAAATAGTTAAACGGCAACAAATTAGTGACAGAATATGTAACTGTAATATATATATCAGCCTCTTTTAAAATACAAAAATAGCTGACAAAAACCAACCTTTTTTTGTTTTTTCATTCAAATAAAACCAATTTTTTGACATTTGGATATTCCTTTTTCTATTCAACAATGTTTTCATCTTCTGCAGCACCTTCAGTAATTAAACAGGCCATTGGTATGCTATGATTGTCGAAGAGTAGAAATTATGCTCCAAAATAGGTACAAACACATAACTAACACACGTTTTGGCATAATCAGATAAGGCCACTGATCCTAGTCTCACATCTGAGAATTGGGAGTATATCATGGACGTCTGCGACAAGGTCAATGATGATCCTGAAAATGGTTCTAAAGAATCCGTTGGGATTATTGAGAGAAATTTACAAGAAAATGTGGCAAACCGTCAAATTTATTCTTTGGTTCTTATTGATGCTTTAGCCCAGAACTGTGGGTCTAAAATGCACCGCGAGATTGCTTCTCGTAGCTTTACAACAAATCTCTTGGAGATGGTTTCTGACTCTAATATTCATGCTACAGTTAAGAATAAGGTTATGGAGGTTATGGAAACTCTGTCTCGTGAATTCAAAGGTGACCCTTCACTTCGTCAGATGGAGGATGCCTTTAACAGAGTCAAACAGCAGAACCCAGCTTATGCGGCTCCTGAAGTACCACAAAAGCACCAGCTAAGTGCCGGTGAACGTCAAAAAGAAGAAGACGATTTCCAATTGGCATTGAAACTTTCTCTCGAAGACTCACAACCTGGTCCCTCGGGTTTTTCTTCCACTCAATCTCATGTGCAACCACAAAGCCAACCTGGAATTCAAACACAACAGGAACCCCAACAACAAAATTCACAACCAGAAACAGCTAAGGGAAAAACCGCTGCAACTGTGAATCGCGTACGTGCTCTTTATGATTTAAACTCTGAAGATCCAAGCGAACTCTCCTTTAGAAGAGGTGATATCATCACTGTTATTGAAAGTGTTTATCGTGATTGGTGGAAAGGCTCTTTGAAAGGCCAGGTTGGTATCTTTCCCTTAAACTATGTGACGCCTATTCCGGATCCGACACCTGAACAGCTTGAACGAGAGGCTCGTGACGAGGCTGATGTATTTGCCGAAGCCAAAAATATTGAAAAGCTTCTTGCTATTCTTAGCAGTGCAGAGGCCAACGGTAGTTCTAATGTTGCCGAAAATGAAGAGCTTCAAAGACTTTACCATTCCACACAGGCTATCCGACCGCGACTTGTTAGATTGATTGAAAAATATGCGGAAAAAAGAGATGATCTTATTGACCTTGATAAGCGATTCATCACTGCTCGTAAAACCTACGATCAATTGATTGACTCCTCACTCTCACAAATATCTATAAACCCAATGTCGAACCAGGCACCTTATGGAGCTCCTCCTCAATCTGCTCCATTTAATTCTTACTCGCAACCCCAGCAACCTTATAATACCAGTAACCCTGCCGTTCCTTCTAACAACTCTTACCAGCAACCACCTGCAAACAATTTTGGTGGCAGTGAAACTAATTCTGAACAAGCTCCACCATACAACTACAATAATAATGTCCACTATTAAACAGGGCTTAGTGCAATTGTTATGATGTTTTTCTACTGCCGATAATCAAAGTAATGTTTGTATTTATGTTCAACTGATGCGGGTGTTCTAAACATATAGGTCACATTTTTTATGTATTGAATATTATTCAAAATTTTATGTATCAAAAGTTACCAATTCATTACTTTTTTATTTTTTTTATTTTAATGATATCCAGGATATAATACATCTCATTTACGATTATTGTAAGCCAATAAAGTGAAAATAATATGTTGTAGGCGGTATTCCCAACCATGTGTGAATAGTATTTTTGGTTTTCGCAAAATTTTTGCGGGTTTTTTTTTTTTTTTTGTTCCTGAATTTTTACTTTTTTTTTGATTCCATCAAAGCGTTTAATCAACTTTTGCCCAGTGCCATTCGAAAAAGAAAACGAAGAAGAGCGTATTAGGTACGCAAGTTTAGTTAGATTATGGTTGTTATTGCATTGTCTTCTGTTGACTAACGACGTTTTCCTTTTTCATTGGTGTCATTTGCATCTAGAATTATGACCAAGCTGCCTATCCAGCATCCTCAATATGAATCCTTTGACAATTCAAATTCAACCCAACAGCATCAACTACCTTCATCGCAGGGTTCGACAGACGACCAAAATTTTCCGGAAATCAGATCAGCAGTAAAGCAGTTACAATCATCTTCCAGTGTAAGTCGATCATCGACACCAAATGTAACAACCAATCCTATTACTGCTGTCAAGATCACCGCTAATGATACTGGTGGCAATGGCAGTAATCGGCAATACCCGTCCGCTGATAAGTTTTCGGTGGCAAATTCATTTAATACCAACACTTCCGGCACATCTAGTAACGCTACTACCGTTCCTAACCGTACGACTACCAAAGCTAATAAATCTCGCCGTTCATCTACTCATTATAATATGTACGAACGTCCTTTTCTTGGCTCAAAAAATACTTCGAATGACAAAGATATTAGTTGTGATTCGCCATTTTCTCCTTCATCGTCTCTGAAATCTTTGTCAATGTCAAGGCGCTATAGCAGCAACTCCTCTTCCATTGATATACCACCAAATACATCAGTCAAGAGACAATGGGGATCCAAAGATTTGCAAAGAAATAAAAGCATCAGCATGTATGGCGATTCGAAAAATGACTCCGATGCAACAGTCAAGACCGAATATGCCCTCTGTTCTGCAATAATTGAGGGTTGTGGTCAAGATAGCATTGATTTTTTACCGTTTGACGATAACGTCATTGATCCCGAAGACTCCATATTTGCCGCATACATTTCTTCCCTTTCTAAAACTGCACTTCAATCTCGGGATATCTTTGGAAGAAATATCTTACACGTTGCTGCGAGATTACCGAACGCCGATTATGTCCGTTTGATTCTAAACCATCCACATGCAAATTCTTTGACACATGTCACAGATATTGAGAATGGGTGGACACCACTCCACACCGCTTTGGATGCTGGCAATCTGGCCGTTGCCCAATTTCTTCTTAGTCATTCTCCAGATACTGCTGCAATTAGAGACAAAGCAAAGATGAGACCTGTGGATGTATTGCGTAGTTTAATTGCTCCGTTTACAAGCTTCCAAAACTTTGAGCAAGATGCCGACGTCAGGAAAAGACACATTGTTAGACATGCCCAAGATCATCAACAGCCTGATAATAACGACGCAAATCAAAATCATAATGATGTCGGTGTAGCCCCACAACCAGCCCAAAATGCTAATATTGACAATAATCAAGTACAGCCATTAGTAAATGAAAATAATCAACATGGTATTGCTGTCCAAAACGCGCAAGGTACTATGCACACCATATCGGCTACTAGCACTGCTCCTAATACCCTTAAAAAAATTATTGGGCTCAACCCTAAAAAACGTAATGGCATGACGGAAATCATCGCTTTCGGGTCCAATACAAATCATACCCTTGGGTTTGCTGACGGTGACGATAAATCAATTCCTCAAAAAGTGGAAATCGAGCGAGATTTGAATATCTCCGAGACACTCTTTGGTTGTAGACCAAAACGAAGATACTCATCGAAAATCTCAAGTTTTATAAACCCTATCGACAGCGAAGATGATGACAATGATTACAAATTTTATAAGAGTCATTTTGTAGAGGACTCAGAATCAGATCTCACTGACGACGATAACGATTCAAAGACCAATCATAGAAAGATATCTTCTAATTTGAAAAAGGAACTAAAAGACATTTCCATCAACTCTCCAGCAGCAAGATTTTTGCCATTACAAATTACAGACGTTCAAATCGCAAAATACCATTCGGCCGCCCTTTCTTCCGACAAATCTGGAAACTTTTATGTTGCCGGATCTGCTCGTGGCGGAAGACTTGGTTTGGAGGTTGGTACAAACCATTTAGAGTCAATGCACAAAACAAATCACCATGATAAGCACCACCAGCATAAAAACCATCAGGGAAACAAACATAGCAATAACAAAAGCCACCAATTCACTTACAGACAAGTTCCAGAGTTTGCAAATAAGCGTGTTAAAGCATTTGCACTTGGAAGCTTCCATACTGTAGTGCTGACAAGTGAAGGCAAAGTCTTTACTTTTGGAAGTAACGAGTTTGGTCAACTTGGCTATGCAGTGGACCATTCGCTATCGGGTACCTCTGATGTGTCCACATATGGCTTTGGACCTAATTCTGTTTCAGCTTCTTCTTCTGTTGTTTCGATATCTTCGACCAATATCCAAGAGCAACACACCCCTCGTTTAGTTGATGGTGCACACATTTCTTCAGAGCCTATTATTGGAGTTGCAGCATCAAAAATCCACACAGTGGCCTACTCTGAAAACCATTTACTGTTTTGGGGTAAGAATATAGGACAGATGGGGTTCACACCACTGGAAACCAGTTATTTTGCAAAAGCAATCCACAGAAATATGCCTTCTACTTTCCAACAGTTGCGGGATGCTCGAGACGGAGGTATTATACAACAAACTCCACGTGTATACCCGGGTGTTTTCGGTTCAATTCGCCAGGTAGCTTGTTCCGAGATTGCTACTGTCTATATCACTAATGACGAAGGCCATGTTTATGTTCTCATGAACAATGAACATTTCCGTGTCAAAATGCCAAATACTGGAGCTGAAACGGTTTCGGAGGAATCATTTGCAAGCTACCAAGTAAGCCAACGCAAGCGTGGAAAAATTGTAAAGATTTCGACTTCACCAAAAGGATACATATGTGCCTTAGATGACACTGGCATTGTTTATGCATTTAACTTACGTCCTCAATACAAAGATCCAGCATCCTTGGAAAGCGAGGCAAATGGCGATATCCGTGGAGTCGATATAGGAGACCGTGAGAATCATAGAAAAGGGCACCAGATTGCGAAAAACTTAAAGGTCAAAGTGCTATGGAACGTTTCAACAACGAACTTACAGGCTGTCGATGCAGCTGTAGCTGATGACGGTTCTATCATTGTGTGCACTCGCGAAGGTACTGTTTGGAGGTCTTCTGTGGCCAGAAGTTTAAAAGGATTAAAGCCAGGTACTTCAAATGCCCATAATGCTCACTATGTTGCACCTCCACATCTTACTATTATTCCGTACAGTGGCCAAGGAACAAGATATCATTATGAGCAGGTTGTGCACACCAACAGGATATTTGGAGTGCGGACAGACGCTTTATTTTCTCAGTTTGTTATGCTCAGAGAAGAGTATGTTGCCCCACCAACTGGGAGTTCAGTATCTTTGGCACGAAACGAGTTTGCTCATTTGCTGCCTCAAATTTCAGGTGGAATGATAGGCAAGTCGTTAGTATCTTTGAACGCTGTTACTTACAACTCCCTTTCTTCTCTTGGTGTACATGCTGGTGATGGCTACGCTATAAATTCATGTTTCAGCAAACGATTCCCCCCACAGGAGTATCACCCACTTTTTCCTCGAAACCGTTCAACAAAGGATGCATGTGAAATTGCAACAAAGCAGTCCATTAGCGATGTTTTATTTGAAAACGAAAGAAGTGTTCTTTTAACGGGACTAATCGGTTCTTCTTACAAATACATGTCTTTTCCTGGCGATGCAACAAATCCTACACTGCCTGATCCCATTGATCCTCATTTCGATTTAGAAATCCAATTAATTGAAAACCCTTATATTGCTTCACCTTCGCAAATCAAAGCCGAACGTATCGCAGCTGTTCATTTTCTCTTTTTCTTGGCCAGAATTCCGGCATTTGAGGAGCTTGTGTATGCAGTAAATGGAATCAAAAATTTAACTTCCCGCGACGGCACTATTATAATAACTTTCGAGCCTGGAACTATTCAAAATGAATTTAAAGCTGGTGTTGTCACTTTCTCTGGTATAAGCAGAGAATGTCTAGAGGCACTTATTACATATGTCTACACAGATGATTTTTTCTTTGGAAGAGATCGATTACTAATTCCCAAGTCAACAAAAGGTGATGATGAGTTGGTAAAACTGTTTGACCAAGCTGAATTTGATGATACCAAACCTGATACCCCTAGCCGACTTCAAGCGACACTGCTTAAAGAAGATATCAAATTGGAAATGTACAAGCTATGTAGGGTGCTTGGCATCATGAGCGAAAAAAATCATCATGAAACTGGCTATGATAAAAAAAGACGCACTTCAAGTCGAAATCAAACTGAAAACCCAAAGGTTTTGGCTGTTAAAAGGCGATATGGACATGAACTTTCGCCTTCAAATATAGTTGCAATGTTTCGCGGAGATACCGACAGACCAAGTTCTGTAGGTCGCGATCTTTTGAAGCTTGTTGGCGAAACATATTTAGTGTCTGATCGACAGAGGAAACTTGATGGTGATAGAAGCTCTCCTTCACTGGCTTGTGATATTTTGACTAGTAGTCCAGATGTTGATATTACATTGAAAGGTGGTGTTCATGTTTTCCTTCACTCTTACATTCTTGCTAGTCGCTCTTCATTTTTTTCAACTTGTTTTTCAAGCCGTTGGTATTCTAACAGAGATCCATCCCAGTCGTTCAATCCCGGAGAAATTCTTTTTTATTGCAGTTTACCCAACATTTCATTACCTGTTTTCAAACTTATTGTTGCACATATTTATGGAGATTACGGTATTGAACTGTTTAGTCAAGCGGTAGCTCAACATCAGTCTATTGATCAGGACAATAGTCCGCTTGATCCCATGATGAAGGGAAGTCAATTTCACTCTTCTACAGAGTTTGTCGATTTTGTTAAGCAGGTTTGGATTGCTGCAGATGAACTCGTTTTATTTCGGCTTTCTGAAGTGTGTCAAGTTGTTTTAGAAGAGTTCATATCAACCTCCTCTGTATGTGACTTGCTCGAGTTTTGCCATAAGTACGATGGCTACAAACTGAAAATTCCTTGTACTCAGTACATTTTTGAAAACCTTGAATATTTGTTTGAAAATGGCATTTTATCAGATCTCTCATATATGAGTTTCAGTTTGATTGAAGAATATGTTCAAAAGATTCTGGGAATTAAAAACAGGGTCGATTCGGACAATGAAAATAATTTGAACAGGTTTTTCTTGTTTTTGAATGACTTCGAGCAATACAACGAATCAATCAGTTCTCTTGCCATTTTAAAATATGTCTCTGACACCAAACTATCAACAGATGCCACACAAAAAACTGGTCGCTCAATGTCGAGATCAAAAGATAGAGAACGAAGAGATAGTGTTAATAATTCAGTTATTGGGTATTCAAGTGATTTATCTTCAACTTCAAACACACGTCGATCAGTTTCTGGAAATGGAAATGTTGGAGATTCTGATCTTGTGTTTAGTTTGGACATGGATGAAGTGTCATCACGACCAAACTCTGCTTCAGACCAACCATCTTCTTTCACTTCTTCAAGACGTGTTAGTTTCAACACATCTGAATCCGCAGGTTGGCATGTTGTTGGCTCTCGTAAGTCTTCATTTCCATCCTCTTCTAAAACTGCCATCCGTGAATCACTAGTTTCGACTGGCTTGTCTCCCCATTCGTTAATGATACAGCGGGGATCCAAGGTCCTGACTACTGCTGACACAAGCACTGTCCAACCAGGATCTGTTTTGACTCCAGGAGCGTCTGCTTCTACTCAGTTGCCAGCAACTACTAGCACTTCTCTGTCGACAAAAGGACTTGACGAGAGTGCCTTTCCCAGTTTAGACGCATGGACAGGTAAAGATAGAAGAGGTTCGTGTAACGAAAAACAGGCAATTTATTCTGATTCATGTTCTACTAATAAAGTAGCGCTGTCCCCAGTCAACAAATCTTCGAAACTTTTCCAAGCCCTCAGTTCACAGAAACTGGATTTGTCCAAAGGGAAAGTATACAATTCCATTGTAGCTCCAGCTACATCGACATCACAGCCCTATTCTACTTCTTTGCCAAAAGGTTCCGATTTGAACAACGGCTTTTCAAATACCCCCAAAAGAAATGATTATACTCCGGAAATCACGATTAAACCGGCAAAGATGTCTAAAAAGGATCGGAAAAAGTGGCAGCAGAAGCAGGAAGAGGAAGAAAAAAGAAATGCTGAGAAGGCTACAGCACAAAAAGATATAGAGAGTGAGCTAGCTTCAACCACCACTACATTGAATCCTTGGAAAGTTCCAGTACCGAAACCAGTTGCTATTATTCCTGTTGAAGGAAATAACAATAAAACAGGCTCAGCCTCTATGGGTATTGATGAATCGGCGTCTCCATTTGCAATATACTCAGGAAATAACGAAACAAACCAAAAACTCGCGAAAGCAAATAAGACTAACGGTTCTGAAGTTTTAAGGAATAATAAAAACAAGGAGCCAACTACTGCAACTAGTTTTCCAAGACAACCAGCTCCAGGCAGTATGAAATCAACCAATGGAGATTCGCTAACCTCTTTTGCTGCACCCACTCTTGCGGACATCATTGAACAAGAAAAGCTATATACCGAAATCAAGTCTAAACAAAACAAAAAGAGCTTGAAGGAAATCCAAGAAGAAGAAGAGTTTGCTAAATGGTGGAAACAAGAATCAGAAAGGGTTCAGAAAGAAGAAAAGGAACGAAGGGATCGCGAAAACGCAGCAGTGATGAAAGCCACGAAAATGTCAAAAAATAACGGAAAAGCTGGAAAAGGAAAAAAGAAGGAAGGGTTTAGCGAAGAAGAAAAAAAACAATTCAAATCTGATGGAAAAACTGACAACAAAGGAGATTTGAAAGGGAAAGGCAAAGGAGGAAGAAATCAAAAGAAGCCTAGTAATGAAAATGAGAATCGATCAACTGGAACTAGCACGACCCAGCAAAATCAAAATACAACTAAACCAAAACAAGTTCCCAGGCATAGACATAAAAACTACGCAAAAAAGATAGCAAACGGTGTTAAAGCGGTTGTTATAGAGAACGCTCAAGATTGAAATAAAGCAGTTGTAAATAGAAAATATTAAGGATTAGAACCGGATTTGTATTTTCATTGGTCATAATTGATATTTGTAAAATCCATAAAGAGTAAAACCCTAATATTTGAGTTACCCGGCTACACATAATGCAACCCTAAAAGACAGCACCTATCACAAAATGTATATAAAGGCGAAAAGTTTTTTTTCCTTCTTTTACTTTTTCTTTATCCTTTTAAATTTTTTTTGCAACCTTAACTTGAATTGGTATGTTTTGTTTATGTCTTAAAGATAAAGTTCATTCATCTTGCTGGATTCATTTGTTTTTTAAATAAATATTATGATGACTCTATTTTAAATCAAAAACCAAAAACTAGAGTATATGAAAAATATATGATTCGCAATTTTATTCTGATACAAAATCTCTATCTTCTTGCAAGGAGATGGGATTATTTTTTAATCAACGAATGCATTTTTTAAACCAGTACAAGAGGATGGATTCTATTTATCAAGATACGCTTTTGCTAACCATTATTTCAAATCAGCTTGTAGTTTTGTTTCAAAAAGTGCTTTTTTTTCGTGCGGAAAAAAATGACTATTTCTGAATGTAAATCTGGGTTTTAATTTTTAAAAATCACAAAGGTATGCAATTTTTTTTAAATCTGTTTAATTTTTGTTTTTTGAATGTTGGGTTTTTATGATGAAAGACAAAAAGCTGGAATTACCTACTGAATACATTTTGTAGAGAAAATTTTTGCTGCAACAACCTATACTGATACTTTACATTCAAAGAACTAAAGTTGCAGAATTAATGAGGATTCAATATTGAATTTTATTTCTAACATTTTGTTTAGGTAAATATTTTTGTTTGATACTGTTGAGATTTGCATATGAAGAATCTTAGCACTGGGCACCGACGAACTTTAGTTCAATGTGAGTGACAGGCTTTTTAGTGGACGTAGAAAACCCACGCAATCAGATGCATTCTCGTTTAAAGACAAATTATTCGACAAGTTAGAAATAGTTCACAAACTTACTCGATATTAATAGATTTTTCTTTGCATTACGTGAATTTTAAAAAGTATGTGAGAATTTTTTGTTTAAGGAATTAACTATTTAAAATTGTTTCGGTGATGATATCTTGATGACGAGTCATATTCGGGCTTCCCGATGACGATAACCTTTTTTTTTACCATTCATGCATTCCTGAGAGACTCAATTTTTTAATAGTTGCACCATTTTACTATTTTGATGGAACCCTAATCTAACATTTATTATTAGTTTTTATTAAATTGTGTGAAATATTTCAAGTTATTGAATGCTTAAAGGGTGTTCCTGAGAGTACTTCAATATAAAATTTGGATTGAAATAGAAAAACTTTGTTTAATGAGGGACGAGAACTGTTTAAATGATGAAACAAAATCAATAGACAAGCATATGTCTGATATTATTGAAGACAACCTTTGTGTCTGATTTTCAGTTTTTTATACACTTGTTTAAAAAGTTTTTTTCATTGAATCCAAATACATTTTTACAAAAATGTATCGATTGTTTTTTGAGAACGTAAGTTTTGATTGAATTGTTTTTCTTTTTTCATATTCGCATGATGATTTTCCACAACTCACGACGGTCAACTGTGCCTAAATTTCTGGCGTTGATGATAATATCGCCTCTGACAGGGCGTGGACACTGATATACTTGAATATGAATGAGGGTAATTGTGATTTTCGTGAATACAATTTACTAACTTTGGTGTTTCTGTGGAAATAGATATTTTATTAAATGTGTAATTATTGATAATCGATTAAATATAAAATGTTTAGATATTAATACATGTCATATGAAGAAGTTTTAAATTTTTTTTTTTGTTTTTTTTTTAAAAAAATGATTTTTAGAAAATAAATTCTATTAACCGTTAAAATATCCCAATACTGTTTTTGAATAATTAAAAAAATTAAAGTGTAAGATTATTGTTTTTGTCGTGGTAGATGAAATATCGTAATTTTAAACCTGTTCATCAGCAAAAGCACTTTCGATAGGCTTTTCCATGATACAAGCATGGCCAATGATGGTGACACCTGAAGCACCAATCAACCAAAGAATAGTGGAAAGAGGAGATGCAATGAAACCAAGAGGAAGAGCAATGATAAGAAGACCAGTATAAAGCTGGGAAGTTGTCAAAGTGGTGAATCCCAAATTGAGGTCATTACCACCAAGCATTCCAATACCGTACATACCAGCAATCACCAAAATGATAACGAATAACAAAAGAACGTTTGTTAACAAGCTGTAAACGGAAAGAAGAGCAAAGATGACGGCATAATTGGAGGAGAAATAGCTCAAATTGAAGTTGATTCGAGATTGAGCATCGCCCCAGCCTTGAGGCTTGGACATACGTTTCACATCAAGAAAGTCAGTGATTGATTTAAGATTAGAAAAACGGCTGGTGAGTGCGCCAGTTTCAGACTAAGAATAGAACGAGACGTAAAAGGTTAGATGGTTCGAAACGAATACAAGTTTGTTGTTTGAGATTCTATCATGGATTCATTCGAAATGTTCCAGAAAAAAAAAGAACCATTCTTGGGTTTATTCAAACTGTTCTCTATATACATACTCTTAACCGATCCAATCCAAGACGATCAGTGAAATTTGATAAAGGAATCGAAGCAAGACGAGATGTTAAACTGTTCATGATGGAAATATTCAAGAATCGATTCACAGAATTCGGTCAATAAAAAAAAGGTGCAATTCTCAAAAAATTCAAACGAAACACGTTTAATCGGTTTCAAGTAAAGATAAACTTGGGAATGTTGAAAAAAAAAAAACAAAAGGAGGTTTGAAAAAAAAAAAAAGTATATAAAACAGCCAGATCACCACATTGATTTTAACGTGTGGCTGCTATGATAACATATAATCGTTAATTAGCTCTCCTAATCATGTATCAAGCCACGTCACACTCTATAAACGTTCTCATTTATACTGTAGCACTAGTATAAATTAAACTGACTTACATAATCCATCATCTTTTATCAACAAAAACATGGTTTATCCTAGGACTGCAATATACTCAGGGTCTCATATTTACTGTAGAGTTTTGATGATATCACATGACATAGTGACTAAGCCAGAAAAGCAAGTATAAATATCGCCACTTGCTTTCTTTTAAAATTATTCCACCTTCCAACCACCATTTTAAGTATTTTTGGCTTTTCCTATTTCTTAATCACAATCCCCTAGCTTTTCGCAAGCGATTATTTTTTTTAATTGTCGTTATTTTTGTTGATTTATCTTCGTTTTTGTAAGAACATTTAAATATATTATTGTTCTATTTTATTTTGTATAACCTTTATTTAAGAAAAGAAGAAGAAAAAAAAAAACAAAACCTGTCAAATTCTTTTTGCAAGTTTTACTTTTTAAAATACATATTTTCATTGTTTATAAATAAGTCGAAATTTTCAATTCTTGTATTTAAAGATTTACTATTTCGCTTAAATATTCTTTCATCTGGGGTTTCTGGTCAACAAAGCACCTTTTCCAAGTATTCAATCACCATTTAAAATACCATTTCCAACCGCGACAGCATTCTCAATAAATCTCTTTTTTATTTTCATTATTAAAGTGTGTAAAAATTCTCGAATCTGCGCACTTTCTCATATTTGCATATTTAATAATTTTATTATTATAATCAAATAGTGTTTATCAGTTTAGGTTCCCCTCGACTTGCATCTTTTATTTACTTTTTTTTTTTTTTTTTTTTTAAAAGAAATCAATTTCTGTTCCCTTCTTCATTTCTATCATTTATTTATAATGACTTCTGTTGTTTACTATAAATTCAAGTCTCAAAAAGAACCTTCCCGCGTTCTTTTCGAAGGCACAGGCATATCAGTCTTTGATTTAAAAAAAGAAATATTACTTGAAAATAAGTTGAGTGAAACTGCAAGTAATTTTGATTTGGAAATTTCAAACCCTGATACTAAAGAAAGTATGTCTTTTTTTTATTTTTTATCATTATTATTACTTATGCTAACTATTTCATTTCATTATTTCATTTTTTTTTCCAGAATATGATGACGATACTGAAATCATTGCCCGATCAATGTCTGTGTCGGTTAGAAGAATTCCCGCAGTTCGTCCTGGTAAAGGAACTGCCATCAATTATGTTAATGGAACTCTATCTTTCTCGAATCCCACATCTTCTTCAAATACCAAACGCGATACTTCCAAGTCTGTCACCTTGGCTGAAGGTGCTACTGAAGAAGATATGGTCAATGCCATGTTTGAAACCCAAGGCGAGGAATGGGAAAAAACCCAAGAACGTATGGCTACCGCCGAGAGAATATACACTCGCCCAAACCAACAACCCAAAGGTACACCTGGTCCTGGCTATGTTTGCCACAACTGCGGTAAAACCGACCATTTCCGCACAGACTGTCCTTTAGGTACTGATCGCCGATACAAACCAACTACCGGTATTCCCCGTAGCTTTTTAAAGACTGTTGAAAAGCCTGCAGAAGGCGAGACTGGTACTTTTATGGTCAACGGCGATGGACAAGTTGTTGTTGCTATGGCTGACGAAAACTCTTGGAAAACTTTCCAAAGCAAGGCCAAGAAGGGTCAAATCATGTTAGAGAAGCCTGACGACCCTGAACTAGAAGACCCAATCTCTCATCGTTTGCTAGTCAATCCCGTCAAAACAACATGCTGTGGAACTACATATTCTGAAGATACTATTCAACAAGTTCTTTCCGATTCCGGTGTATGTCCAAACTGCCACAAAGAAGTTACTTTAGACCAACTTGTGCCTGATAATAATATGATTGAAAAGCTACGTGCCTACAAGACTGCCAAGGAACAACAAAGACTTCAACAAGAAGAAGACGGCGTTGTTATCGACAATGATACTGTTACTTCTAATACTTCAATCAATAACGAAAATCCGTCAAACAATAACGCCAATACCAGCACTACTGTCTCTTCTCCACCTAAAACACAACAACCCAACTCCTCTGATGCTGATGAAAAAGACACATCTGTCAGTAAAAAACGAAAACTTTCGGAAACCGCTGATAGCACTGAAGATGGATCACAAAACGAAGGTGAAGGTAATAAAAAGGCCAAAAAAGAAAATGACCAAAGTGCAAAGAGTGACTCTGAGCCAACAAATTCCGATGCCAACCCTGAAGAAGTGGAAGAAATTTCTACTAAAACCGATGCAGACAATAACTTGGCCGATGGCGCTGGAAACCAATGGGCTTCTAATAATATGAATAACATGATGCCTTTTGGTATGCCGATGATGCCTGGCTTTCCAGCAATGCCTAACATGCCCGGTATGCCCAATATGCCAAACATGCCTGGTATGCCGATGATGCCAGGAATGCCAATGATGCCCGGTATGCCTCCTTTCATGAATCCCATGATGATGATGCCCAACGGTATGCCTTTTATGGGCGACAATTCCATGATGTCTAATAATTCCAACCAAAACAATTTCAGTGGTGTGCCGACTAACCCAAGCTATTACAACAAACGCCAAAACAACTACAATAACAACAACGGGTACCGAAACAATCGACGAAATAACTATAATAGAGGTCGTGCAGCAGATTTTCAAGTCTTGTAATGATAATTAATGTTTTTGTTTTTTCATGTTGTGTATTTTTGTTTTTTCCAAATATTTCAACCAGTAATAAATTTGTAGTATATAAATATATCTTTTAGCTAATTGTACCTTTTAAATTTCCCATATTCCCTTTCTCTATTTACAATTCATCGTGTTCCATATCATCGTCATCCTCAAAAAATCCCACAGGCTTGGGGGTTTCAGTTTCGTCAACCTCGGTCTCAGCTTCACTGAGCTCGTCTTCTGTATCGCTGTCCGTCAATTCAGGGATACCATTTTCATCTTCTACTTCCTTGTTCAGCTTTACTACGTGCTCATCGTACTTGACCCATTCAGGAACTTGTCGTTTAGCTCTGTCAAGTTTGGGTTCCTTGGTCATGGGATTGTTGCACAGATCAATGGTCTTTGCTGTCAACAAAGCTTCGTCGCTGCACCAGGTTTCGCACCATAACCAATCTTGGGGAAGCGAATAAATGGGTAGCATCTTTTGTAAGTGGTTGGGGAGATCCTGATCCAAGTTAGACAAAGATCCCGGGTCAGCACTAAGCATTTGATAATGCTGGCGTAACATGTCGCCGGCAGCAAGCTCGCGGAATCTAATCAAGTCAACAACATATAGCGCAGAAATATGGTATTTGAGCTTTCCAAGATACTTTTTCCAGTATCCTTGTTTCCAAAATCTAAAGCCCTCAATTTCTTTTCGCGAGTCACACATGGGCGTGAATCCGTACGGTGCACCTTCCAAGTCCAAATCAACAAGTTCCTTCATATCAGTGCGGACAATCTGGTCGGCATCAACAAAGATAATCTTGTCCAAAGACTGTGGAAACAGCACATCTAAAAACAAAATCTTGTATCCCCAAATAGTTCGCTGCTTTTCAGTCTGTGCTCTCAACCAATGTGGCCATTTATATGTAACAAGCTCGTACTCAAAACCTTGTTCCTTGGCCAAATGTGGCAGGAAATCTTTAAATTTCGGCGACAAAAAGTTTTCAATAATCCAAAATTTGACAGTCTTATTGGTATGCTCCATCACACTCAATGTCATGATGCTCAAAAATCGTTCATACAAATGGCCTGATGCAACTGAAAAGATATTGATCTCTGCATTAGGCTTTGATTCAACAACTGCATTTGAAGAAGAGGAAGAGCCAAATCTACTCAAGAAGCTGCCAAATTTGTTTTTAAGGTTTTTTCCAGTGTTTTCAACAATATCAAATACCTGCTGAATCGGTTCTTTTTGAGCGTTTTGGCCGCGACTAAACCGAGAAGAAGGTTTACCTAATCCGGTGCCTTCACCCAAAACGTCTTTACTTTCCATTCCTTTTCGACGCACAAACTTGGGCAACACAAGGGTGCCAGTGAAGTCAGTTACCCAAACATGAGAAGGATCAGAGGGCACGGGAGAATCATCAGAAAGTCCCATATCAAGAATTTCAAAAATCTCAGAGGAGAGTCCCTCTTTCAAAGTTATTCTCCACAAACCGGGACCAGCCTTCAACTGGAGATAACCCAAGTTCTCCATAACAATAGTATCTGTGATATCAGGATGAGCTTCGGTACCCAAGTTTAATTGGACACCACGTGGAGGTTGTCTCAATGTAATATCTGTAGCATGACCTTCGACAAGAATATACTTCAGCTCATAAGTAGCCTCTAAATCTTCTTCTTCAACTTTATCCAAAATGATGTTATCCAAGTCATAAATACTAGATTTCGGCATCGAGATCCAAGCGGAAGGAACATCCAAGTCCATAGACATGAGAGTAGACTGAGGCATATTAGACAAAACGACATTTCCAGAATCTGATTCAATTTGACCGTTTTCATTGAATACAGGCTTGACAGGAAAGCTGCTTCGATAAAACCGCTTCAACGGAATATCTTCGAGACCAGGTGTAGGGTTCAAAATTACCTTGATCCAAAAATTTGGAATCTCAATTAAAGATTTCAAATAACTGGTATATACTTGGCCCCTTTCACTAAGAGGATCAATAACAGCAACAATATGGATATTGGAGTCCTCTTTAGATCCAACTTCAAAAGATGAGCGTGGCAAGTCCCAGTTTTCTAGACCAACTCTAGGGAAAATTTGATTTCCAACAGCGGTCTTTTTAGTATTATAACTAAACTTGACATTTGACACCAAACTGACGAGTTTATCAACAAAGTTAAAAGAGCCGTGATCTTTTCCTTCTGGTTGAGGGATAGTGACACCATGGCCTTTAACGAATTTGATAATATTTTTGACATGGCTCTTAAGTTCGAAATTTTGCAACAATTGTAAATCTTCGACACTAAAAGTATAGCCTGTGGGAATAGAAATAACACGACCAGCAGAAAAAATTGAAACGTCAGAATCAACAAGCTTTTTGAGTTGCGAATTCTTCAGATTAGAGATAGTGTCATAATTTTGGTCATAATGAATCTGGTTAGTTCCAACCTCAGGTGCAATATTACTTTCGATTTCAGACAATGTTGGTGAGCCTTTCTTTTCTTCAGTAGTACCGTACAAGGAAATGTAAACATTTTGCAGAGTTTCATAGGCAAAAGCAGAGTCAGCACCTTGGGATGCCAAATAATATAGAATCTGGTTAACAGATTTAGATTTACTTTGATCAGAGCGAGAAGAAGACGGCGATGTAGCTGGAACAATATTCAGACGAACAGTAGTTGTACTTTTTTGAATAAACGTAAGAGCTTGGAGAACTTGATTTAAGAAATCGGCAGTATTAGAAATACCAACAACCCAAAAAGTAGAAACGAAATCGGGATCTTCAACATTAGAAGGAAGACGATCACGAACAAAAGAGACGACATGATTTTCCTGAGCATCAACGTCTGATTTCCACAAAGCATCGTAAAGTTCTTGAGCGCTAGTGTACTCAACCTCGGAAGTGTCGGTAGTAACGAGAGAGTTACGACGAGTAGCAGCATTCTTTAAAAGTTCATCCTTCAAAATAATGGAGTCATCATCAATATCGATAACGCCTTGATCGAGTTTTTTCCTGATAGTTTCGGTATCCTCTTGAAGAATTTTAAGCATATCATGGAACCAGTTATTACCAGAAGAAACAAAAATACCATTGGCGATCATTGTGGGATTGCCGCTAATAGCTTTAGTAAGATCCAAATTCTCAACCAACTTTTTATTGGCAGAAATCAGTTCCTGAATTGATTCGTCTTTAACAACTTCTTCAAAACTTGAGTATTTTCCAGAGTTCATGCTATTGGCAAAAGCAGTTTCATGATCAGATCCTTGGAGAATGTTTACAAGGTACATGACGATTTGACGACGGTTATCACCGTTTTCGTATAAAGAATACATTTCTTCGGCAACAGTTTTAGAAATTTCGTCGGTTACGATGGGAAGTAAACCAATTTGGATAGGAATGTTTCTTTGGAGAAGGGCAAAAAGATCCCGGATAGCTTGGAAATGGTATGGGTTGGATGGGCTAAATGTAAACACAAGCGTATGAGCGTTGTGAGCGACAGAATGAAGTTGTCCATTTTTCAAAGGATTCAAAAATTCTGAAAGAGAACTGGACCAACGTGAATATTGATGGTCCTGGGCAAGATCGTTTAACCAAATAATGGCAGGGGATCTGTAATCGTATCTGTCAGCAGAGTCATTAATTTCATCATCATCATCAGTTTCATTGGAATTATCGCCAAATTTTTCGTTATCGACGCCAGAGTAAC
The DNA here is from genome assembly GCA_900642975.1 of Magnusiomyces suaveolens. Taxonomy (NCBI): domain Eukaryota; kingdom Fungi; phylum Ascomycota; class Dipodascomycetes; order Dipodascales; family Dipodascaceae; genus Magnusiomyces; species Magnusiomyces suaveolens. The sequence goes on from CAAAMA010000004.1 coordinate 2,779,250, forward strand.
TGATCAGTTTAATAGCATCACTAGCTTTGATACCAAACTCTTCAAACAACAACATATACTGTCTTTCTCTGTTGATTATGTTTGCCAGGGAAAATATGTTGTCTTCCAATTTCGCAATAGGTGCACCATTGATATAAAGAATATTGGCACCAGGTTGAATCCCACTTTTAGTGATTTCTTTTTGAATTGACTTATTAGGAGTCAATTCCGAAAGAGAAAAGGAATACTTTGGGAAATCAAGAGAAACATTAGCGAGCGAGTCAAATTTGTTTTCGTTTTCCATGATGTAACTAGCAGCTTTGAAGCCAAGCATAGGTATATTCTTTTTGCTGAGGGTGGCAGCTTCGTCAACAAGAGGTTTTAATTCTTTTTTTCCCTTTGAATTTTTCGCTTCACCAGAATTGGAGTCAGACTTGACGTCTCTGTCGTCGATGACCAAATAATCAGTTCGTTTAATGTAGAGTTCAACACCATAGCCAGCCAATTCCTGCTTTTCAGATGGGTATTTTTCGGTGGTCATAGGTTTTCTATATCTTAAAACGTAGCGAATCTTTCCGGATTCGGCTGAGTGGTATAAGTGTTTATGAAAAAGACCAAAGGAGGGATGTGAAATGTCAGCATACAAAATAACAAGGGGAGCTGTAGAATCAGAACCAAAAACACGATCATGAGGAAGAATAAACTTGTCGTCGTCTTGACCAGAAGCTTTTGTTTCCAAAGCAAAAACGGTACCAGAATCGCAAGAAGTTTTTCCATTGTAGTGTATCCAAACAGGACATTGAGAGTTAACATTATCCAGATTATTTGAGGAAACAAGATTCGACTCTGGAGCAGCAACTGTATCATGATATTGATAAAAGGCCTGAATCTTTGCAGAATGTTTGTGTAAACTCAAATCCAGGTCAATGAATGGAATAGCCGACTCAGAAATAAAATTTTCTTTAAGAGCAAACTGAATAGCTGATTCATAAAGTTGTTTATGAGACGGATTTTCGTGACCATCGTCATCGTCAGAGGTCAATTGCAATAACAAAGGATAATATGCCTCAGGGTTTTGAGCACTAATTGCCTCGACCAATTCGTTTTGAAAGGGAACGGCATCCCACTCAGCTTTAAGATCGACAACTATATCTTTTGAGCTGAGAGCGACGGCATTAGAAGCACTTAAAACGACAGAAGCCGCAGTAAGTAGCGGTTTCAATAAATATTTCATCGTTAATTACGAAAAATGGTAAGAAATCAAAATGAATATGATTCAGAAACTTTAGAACAATTCAGAACTTTTCTAGTTTTCGTTTGTTACAGAAATAGTTCGACATGCGTGGCAATATAAATCTTGTCATACAATGTTACATAACTTGTAACAATTGAGATAGTGTAATATTTACATGCGGCTGAAACAATGCGGCTGCAGACAACTCACGTGAATTATGAATTGAGCTTGTTTATTTTTAAAAACAGGTGGCTGGTTGAATGTGAAAATATATAAAAACACCTAACCCTTGAGTAATTTAGTATTATTGTGGAGTACTTGGCTGAATTTAATCCGATTTAGCATGAACTAAACAAGGCTCCGTTGTGAATTTTAAACTAGAGCGTTGTTGAGCCCGAATTTAGATCGAACTATACAAACCGAATCCTCGTGTTTTTTTCGGTTCCGACTCAATGAAAAGTTCCGGTTGGTCTTGTTGTGTCCGGCACTTTCCTTGAACTCCTACTCTGGAGTCAAAAAATAAAAAAACAACAAAGCCACTTTGTTGTTTTGTTACTTCACCACCAAAAAAAAAAACACCACCTAACCACTTTCTTTCTTCTTACCTGTAACTCCTAAAGAATCCTAGATTGAATCATATTTCAAGTCATCGTCGCCGAATTTAGCGACAGTTGTATCGAACGATTTCATTCTTATCAAATCAGTATCTTCTGTTCTATCTAATACATCACTTTGTCTTGTTAAAATACCACTTCCCCTTGTTCTCCCTTATTCTTACTTGGATATTAGTCGCCGTTTACTCATCTCCTTAATTATCATCTCTATTTGCTATTTGGCACTTGAATTATGAGCAATCATAATCGTAACGTCAGCACGTTGTCGCAGGATGACCGTGTTATCCAAGATATTCAAAAGAAAATCCTTCGTGAAAAAGGCATTGCTCAAGGTGCTATTTCTCTGAAAAAATCAACTAGAAATGTCAGTGTTCAACAAAAGTGTGACACCAACATCCGTGAAGCTCAAAAAAACATTGAATATTTAGAAGAGCGTCTTCAACAATTACACCTTAGAAAAAGGAATTCCGTCATTGCCCAAAATTCAAACACCTCTCCTGATTTAAACTCAACTTCTCCTTTTTCAGCCAATTCACCTTCTCCTTATTCAAACAGAGATGCTTCCAGTCCTAACGCTGATAGTATGTATTATAAAAACATTATTTTTTCATTTTTCCATTATCATGCACATTTATACTTGCATATTTCTCCATTTTTCATTTTTATTGACTTCCTATTCTAATAAACTTATTTTTGTTTACAGATGCTCCAGTAGTTAGACCAAACTTTACCAGACTTGATCTCATCAAATATGATACACCTTATCTCGGTCCTCGTATCCAGCTTATGCTTCAACAACTCGAGTTTAAATTGAGTGTTGAAAACAAATACCAAGAAGGTATTGATAAAATGATTAGTTTATATCAAATGGAAGGCGATAAACGCAGTAAAACTGAGGCTGAAGCAAAACTTTTGGAAAGTACTCAAAAAATTCAACTTTTGGCCAAATCTTTAAAACGCTATTCTGATATGCACATTGACTTTGAAGAAGACTTTGGTGAAGATGAAAGTTTGGTTCATGCAAACCTCCGACGGCCTCTGACTGGAAAACTCCATATTGCTTGTCATGAAGTCAAAGATGTCAATCATTATGCTACCGCTCGTCCTACAAAACTACCCGATTCTTTCATAACTATTAAGGTCGAAGACCAAACAAGAGCAAAAACCCGCCTTTCGAGAAATGACCACTGGGTTGATGGTTTCGATTTCATGGTTGATAAAGCCAACGAAATCGAAATCGTTCTTTATGATCGTTCTGGAGATAAAGACTGCCCCATTGCACTTTTATGGCTTAGAATCTCCGATATTGCTGAAGCAATTCGCCGAAAGAAGGTTGAACAAGAACTCAACCCAGGCTGGGTTAGTGCATCAAAAGTACAATCAGATTCTCATACTTCGTTCTCTTCTACTACTGGTGCTGCTGGTTCTGGTAGTCCCGCTGGTCACCATGGCCACAAATCTTCTGGAAGTATCCCTTACAATAACCCTAACAGTGCTATTTCTAATAATGCAAACCAGAACGCCAAAAACATCACAATTGACGCTTGGTTTGTACTCGAACCTGTCGGTAGAATTCATCTTACCTTGGGATTTGAAAAATCAAACCGTGGTCCTCGTCACGAAAACAACGGTGGGCTTGGAAGACAAGGTGCCATTCGTCAAAAGAAAGAAGAGGTTCATGAAATGCATGGCCACAAATTTGTTCAGCAAAACTTTTACAGCATTATGCGCTGTGCTCTATGTGGTGACTTTTTAAAGTACTCTGGAGGATACCAATGTTTGGACTGCAAATATACTTGCCACAAAAAGTGCTACCCCAAGGTCGTTACCAAGTGTATTTCTAAAGCTAGCACTGAAACTGATCCAGATGAAGAGAAACTTAATCACCGTATTCCTCATCGCTTTGATCCTGTGACAAATATGAGTGCAAACTGGTGCTGTCATTGTGGTTATATGCTTCCTCTCGGAAAGAAAAATGTTCGGAAGTGTACCATGTGTAGTCTTACTGCTCATGCTCACTGCGTTCATTTCATACCTGACTTTTGTGGTATGTCGCCTGAAATGGCTGGCCGAATCATTGCAGAGATCAAGCACACAAAAACTAAACAGGCACATCAAAAGTCTAACAGCGTGGGCACTATTTCATCTTCTGCTGCCTCTCCGGTTCCTCCTCGTCCTCAGCCACAACCACATCTTCCACCTCAGGCTTCTTCTCCAGTTTACTCTTCGCCTGGTTCTCGCCCTGGTTCTGGTCCTTCTCAAAACTTTTACCAGCAACCATATAACCAACCAATCCAGAAACAGCCTTCACTTCCTCCTCAAAGCCACCCAACTTCAACTTTGGATGTTAATTCCCCCTATCAACAACTCCATCATCCAACTTCACCCTCTCAAACCGGGTATTATCAACATCAAGCTGGCAGTGTTTCTCCACCCAAATCCTCTTCACCTACACCATCTCAACGTGTTCCTGTAAAGAGAAAGGAAGTAGGAACTCATGGACGTTCGCCATCACCTCCGAAGTTTAGCTCGTCATCTGATATAACACTTGATCCAACTCAGAGCCAAAGATCTTCCTTTGCTACTACTGAAGATACGGTAAACACACTGAAACCTCAGATTTCTTCTCACCAATCAGATGCTCAAACTACGCTTAATCCTCAATTCCACTATCAGAAACCTTCTCCTGAGCAGAATTATGGATCTGAAAAACAAACACAGCCTTTTACGTCATCTCCACAACCTCAAAAGACTATTCAGTCTACAACTGAAAAATTGCCTGTTTTTGAATCACAGCCAATTACCAATCCTTATAGTCAGGAACCTCATCAGAAAGTTTCAAATGAACCTAATGACGTTTCGACAACTTCGAACTACTTGGATACTGAAATGTCGACATCCAACAACCGTCTTTCTACTCAAAGGTCTCCCTCAGAACAACAACAGCAACAGCAAATCAAACAGTACCAGTACCAACAGCAAAATCAGATTAAACAACAGGCTCCTCGCAGACGTAAGGTTGGTTTGGATGATTTCAACTTTTTGTCAGTTTTAGGCAAGGGCAATTTCGGTAAGGTTATGCTGGCTGAGTCTCGCCAAACCAAAAACTTGTATGCTATCAAAGTTCTCAAAAAGGATTTCATTATCGAAAATGATGAAGTTGAAAGCACTCGATCCGAAAAACGTGTCTTTTTGGTTGCAAATAAAGAGCAACATCCGTTTTTGCTCAACCTTCATTCCTGTTTCCAAACTGAAAACAGAGTTTACTTCGTTATGGAGTACATCAGTGGTGGTGATCTGATGTGGCATATTCAACAAGTTCCTTTTACACCTCGTCGAGCTCAATTTTATGCTGCTGAGGTCCTTTTAGCGCTCAAATATTTCCACGAAAATGGTGTTATTTATCGAGATTTGAAGCTTGATAATATCTTGTTGACCCTTCAAGGTCACATTAAGATTGCCGATTACGGTCTCTGTAAAGAAGAAATGTGGTATGGAAATACTACAGGAACCTTCTGTGGTACACCTGAGTTTATGGCACCTGAAATTCTTTCTGAACAGAAATACGGTCGTGCTGTCGATTGGTGGGCTTTCGGTGTCTTGATTTACCAAATGCTTTTGGGTCAGTCGCCATTCCGTGGTGATGATGATGATGAAGTTTTCGATGCTATTTTGTCAGACGAACCATTGTACCCTATCCACATGGCACGCGATTCAGTTTCTATTTTGCAAGGTCTTTTGACTCGAGACCCGCAAAAACGATTGGGTTCTGGACCCGACGATGCTAAAGAAATTATGAAGCATGCTTATTTCCAAAATATCAACTTTGACGACATCTACCACTGCAGAATTCCACCTCCATATATCCCACATATCGAGTCTCCTACAGATGTTCGAAATTTCGACCAAGAATTTACTTCCGAAGTTCCAGCTCTTACACCTGTAAACAGTACATTGACACCAGAAATGCAAGAAAAGTTTAGAGGCTTTTCCTATCTCAGCAATGATGTTGTTTAAAATGGTACTTTTTGGAATATATGGAGTTGAAAGAATTATAACATGTTGGAGACTACATTTTTTCTCTCTATTTCCATCGTTTAATCATGAATCAGTTTAATATTGAACCATGGTTGGAGTCCTGTATAATGTAACCTGGTTATGTTTTCTTTCAAATCTTGTTTTACTCGCTTACTTTTGTTTTTGTTGTTTAATGTCATGTTCTGTACAAACGTCGATTTTTTTTGTCATTATATTTAATTTTATTATTTCGCCTGTGTATTTAATTTTTATATTTTTGTAACCACTAAATTAATTTTTATTATTATTTTCTTTAAAAAAATACATTTAAAGCATATTTTCACACTTACGAAGGGCTATTGTAACTAAGCAAAGTCCGAGGTTGAGGTGAAAAGCAAAATGTTATGTTATTATCACTGATATCCATCATTAGCATCTCCAAATAACGAAAAATAAGATGTGGCACAAAAAGTCGTTTAGTTGACCAGTATCTTGCTCAGAAGAATGAATTTCCAACCTATTCGCTTGCCTTCTTTTGGAATTGAGGTTCGTTGACCAGTTTACCAACCTCGATATACTTTCCGTCAAACATTTCAAACCATTTCGTTAATTCACCAAGTTCTTCGTCATCTAAGCCCTCGAGCAAATCGATTGACTGATCAATTGGTGTCAAAATATCATCATCAAAAGAATTTTTGGCCAGTCCGCGGGATGCATCACGGCCTGCGAAATTGGCGTAGGGTCCGTCTGGACCATAGAACCGTGCACCTCTAGAGACATCAAAGACAGTGCCTTTGACAGCCATGAGTAAAGGCTTAGAGGAATCTACTCCACGGAACTCATAAAGTTCGGTAGGAGTGTATTCCTTGTACACGAGTTTGTAAGAGGAACTTCCGGTGCTTTCGCTTGACTTGGAAGATTGTTGGCCATCTGCCCAACCACCAATATTGAGAAATCCTGGAACCCCGAAAAGGTGAAATAAAAGCTGTGATCCGAGAAAACAAATAAATCCAATCACAATCGTTTGTTTAATATCAATATCATCAAAAAATCCCATTGCTGAGTCTGTTATTGTAATGTGTTTATTCAATTGAAGTATCGTAAAAATATAATTAAGTGGTGTTTTGAAATTGTGTTGATCCTGATCTGAGTAATGGAGTGGATATGATTGAATAGCAACCCTAACCCTCGATTAGTTTGGTACAAAATTTATCGATATCCCAACAATCAAATCTGTTTTTCTTTTTCCTCAACTGTAAGCGGAAAATTGTTCAAATCATGCCATCCAACAAGAAAAAGGGTCGTCCGTTGGCGGGTAACAAAAAACACGAAACGTCTATTACCGGGAAGTCAGCAGTCCAGATTGCACGCAACGCTTCGTCGCAACATTTTGGTAAAGTTTTGAAAGGTGCAAAACCTGCAGGCCTTCCATCTAAACATACACGAAGGATTATCAGATCTCACCACACACTATTGAAACAGCAGGCGATTCTCCAAAAAGCGTTGGAAAAGGAAATAAATGTTGAACTCCAGGCTCAAAGGACTATGAAAAACAAATCCGATACCCATGATAATACCCTAATTGCTAATACAAGCGAAAAAACTCATGTGAGTAACGACAAGATTGAAAATCTTACAAAAGAACTACAAGAGATCGAAGAGAAGATTACTTCTAACGGCGGAATAGAGCAATACCAAAAAGCATCCATAGCTGGACAAGATAGTTCTCGTGGTGGAGATACCTCGAAATTGTTGATAGAGTGGCTACAAGAACTGGGAATCACTTCCAAATCAAATTGCCAATATTCACTTTCGTTATTGGAAGTTGGTTCATTGTCGGCACAAAATGCATGCTCAACTAAAGGAGTTTTTCGATTCGTCGAACGAATAGATTTGAATTCTCAGGACCCAAATAATATTAAACAGCAGGACTTTATGAGACGGCCGTTGCCTGGTACATCAACCCAGACCAACTCTCAAAATAGTGGTACGAGAAACAAAACGAGGGAAAGTAATGGGAACAGTGACACAAATGAACAGGTTCCGGAAACTTTCGATATAATTTCACTGTCTCTTGTTGTCAATTATGTATCTGATCCACAAATACGAGGCGAAATGCTGTTGCGAACTACAGAGTTTCTAAAAAAACATGTATATCAGACTTTGAAATCGACCAAGCAACAATCCAAACGTATAAAGTTTGCCGATGATGGAACCGTTAACAACAATTCTACAAAAAATAACATTCCCACAGAAGATGAAAAAAGTACACCATTTCCTTGTTTGTTTTTTGTTCTTCCAGCTCCATGTGTGACCAATTCGAGGTATCTAACAGAAGATCACTTGACAAAGATCATGAACTACATTGGATACACAACGCTCTTGAAAAAGAAAATCACAAATAAACTCGTGTACTGGCTTTGGAAATATGGTGACGCACCTGAATCTTCTTTAGATGTAAATGATACGCCTACTGTACAACATCAAGTCTATATGCCTTCACCATATGTTAAACAGTATCTCAACAACATGCGGGTCAAATCTTTGAACGAGTCGCAAAACAAAACGAAAGACGTACACAGAACATCTTCCCAAATTGACGCCACGGGGTCTTCATCCGCAATACTTCAACAAAAGAAGAAAGCTTTTGCGAAAAAAGAAATTAGTCCCGGTGGTGGAAAAAACAATTTTGCAATTACGTTGTGATTTGCTTTGATGATAATAATGTATTTCTATAAAAATATATTTTACAACATTGTAAAATAGTAATGCAAATCTTGAAATTAATATACAAAACGTTAAAAAACTTTTTCTTGAATAGGAAGCAACATTAAACATAAGAAAAAGAGTCTAGTAATATTTTATTGTGCTGCAACTGTAAATTTTGTGAATGGGACTGTTGTTCATCTAAAGACAGATCTTCATTCTTGTTACTAGGTTTCCAGCGTTTTAAAAAGTCAAATTCTGGACATTGTAGAAGCGTTTTATCGGCATCGTGTAGCTCTTGAACTAGTGGTACGCGCACGGTTTTCGAATCACTGAGGTTATGAATATGTTTCAGGAATTGTATAATAAAAAACCTGTTATTTTTGAAGTTTTCTTGACCAATACCGGAGGTAGATGAAACAGGATTACTGGCGAGGTTGCTCAAAGTCCATGTCTGTTTTCGCTGTTGGTAGTATGAATGGCTAGATTTCGTTCTTTTCGAAGCAACACTCGAAGAAAGGTTAATATGAGGAATATCAAGAACGTATTTGGCGTACCCAAATAACGCAAGATGTATAACAGAGTCTAAATAGAGTGGTCGGTTAAAAAAAAAGGCGTCGAGTTGTAAAGTGTTTCCTTTTTTATGTTTGATTTTCATGTATCTTAGCAGTGAACTAGTGATTCGAAGCAACGTGTGATAAGTGTCCCACGATACTTGGTATCTTTGATTTTGTTCTTTGATTGCAATCTCGTCAACAACAAAACCAATTAAAATACCAATCAATTCACAAAATGAACTTGCATCCAAAACCTTGTAAAAATATTCATATGTGGCAATGTTAAGTACGATTTGGCACAAACATGGGATTAAACCTCGTAGTGATTTACTGGTATTGGTATTAAGGGTACTTGTTTTATGAGTAGCCGGAGCTTGTGATCGTTGTTGCTCCTCTTCCATGATTTGACTCAAAATTGTTGGAAAAATTTCGAGCAAAAATTTTTTCCTTGCTATATCGGTTTCGGAGGATGCTGAAATACCACAAAATGAATCCGTAATAACCTTGACATAAAATTCAGGTCCTTTCGTATCATACACACTGCCCATCAAAAGTGTAGAAAGATAGCTTGTCAACCGGGTTTTTTCCAAGATTGCCTTTTCGATGTGGGATTGGATAATGACGGCATTTTGTTTTTCTGTCGGTAGCAGATAGTAAAAATCTTTATCACATTTTACTAGAACAAGCACAACCACTTCCTGGACAAGACTCGAATTTTTACAGCTTTTCAGTCCTTTTTCCAACGTCTGCAACAAACTTTGCGCTGTTTTGTTATGTTCGGACGACTTGATCATAGTTCCGATTTCTGAAACCAGTGTGGCCAGCCTCGAGGATAACGAGTCGGCCTGGTACGTTCGTTTTAGCTGTTCAACAGCACGTTCGGAAAAGATTGTAGGCCCCATCTTGAAAAACTTCCAGACAAACAAAAATTTCGAAAGAAAAAACGCTTTAACAAGGCAGATTGAAAAAAAGTCTTGATGTCTTAGAAATGCACTCTTGGGGATAATATCCAACAAGTAGGTAGCACAGGTAACACTTTCGGCATCAAAGCCATCGCAAAAAGAGCTCCAATACGGCATATCCTGCTCCCAACTTTCCAACAATCCCGTAATCTGCACAGAAATCTTGACAATTGCTTCGTTTTGCATGTGAAATTTAGGATCCGAAAATTGCAACAATCTTTGAAAAAGGTTCTGCTTCCATTTTCTCAATTGTTTTTTCGCTTCTGTCAGCATTTTTTCTCGTCTCGTTTGTGTGATGTTTAGCAACGTGTTGGTAGAAACATTTTCTGTGCAAGAAACATAATTTCTCAAGATATTGTACACATGTTGAGTTATGAAAGCTGGCAATTCAGATGTCAACACCGCCTTTAAAAGTATTTCAATTAAAAGATCAGGCCAGTGACGTTGACACGAATTCTTGATATCTAACAGCTTTTCAATATTTGTAAGAAACTTTTGTAATAGTTTTTCGTACTTGATCCTTTGCAATGTAGAAGCGGCAAGACATTTTTTTGATGTAACATACTTAAAAAAGTCGCTCAGCCATTCCTTTACTTCCTTGAAATTCCTCTTGTTCAGCTGGATATAGCAAAGATGAAACATAGTTTCCAAAAGTCTGTCTAAATTAGTAAAGTCAGAAGAGACAAACAACGATCGAAGATCCATAAACTTGATAATCGATCCCAATGGAATATCTTGTTCAAAAGAATATTTTTGTCGTAACAATAAAACAGCCAACATAATCTCGGGGTATTCAGAATGACTTTTTGCCAACATTTTATTTATAAACCCGTTAATTTCGTTCAAATCTGTTCTTTCTTTTAAAGCAATACGTGGTTGGAGAGAAATCCTATGATTCAAACGCTTAAAACAAATTGCAATGCTTTTTAAAAATGCAAAATATAAAGAATCACTTGCTTTTGGTTTTAGTTCTTCTAACTCCAAAACTTGAAAAGAAGTATTTGGAATTATCTTGGTTCCAAAGCCATAGCCAGTGTAGAGATGAAATAAAGATAAAACCAACTCTTTTTCAATCAACAAATTCCAATCTTCAACCAAAAACACAGAAGCACGTATTAATAAGTTGTCGTCCTGATCCAAAGTTTCTGGTGAATATCGACAAAATGCATGTTCTATTAGCATCGCGGCAACTTTTTCATTAAGCTGAGCGTTCGCAGTTAAGTTCTGTGTTTTAAGAGAAAGAAGAGAAAGAAAAGACAGGATAAAAGAAGGAACAGGACGACTGTCACGTCTTGAAGTATTTAGACTTGAAATTTCAGAAAAAAGAGGCTGTTTGTCAAAAAAATACTTTAACGTTTGAATGTAGACAATCGCAGCTTCCACAAAGAAATGCTCCTCTTCCGTCAATGGGTTTGATTTCTCAATCTTTTTAATCAGTTCGGGACTAAACTGGTTACAAGATGCTAGCAAAACTCCTAAGTTGACAGTGAAATTTTGGAGATGGTTATCCGTGACATGTTTTTCAAACAAGACAAAAAATGAAAATCCGTAAACTGACATTATTACCGAAAGACGGTTTTTCAAAGGATCCACTGGGTTAGAAAAGTAACACGAGCGAATGAAGGAAACCAAATCTTGAAAAATTTGTTCCTGAGTTTGGTTGCTTGTTTGGCTAAAGTTTGCCATCATGAAGTGAAGCAAAAACACCATAATTTTGCAAATTTCTTCAAATTGAGCAGACGAAATTTGTGCAGTTGAACTAACCAAAGTACTTGTAACGTATTTCAAAAAGTTTTGCATATCATTGAGAAATAATAAGCGCGAAACTTCCCAATTAAAAAATTCAAAATCGGGCAGCTTAGTTTCTAGTCTCCACACTAACACTGTATCTGGTAGCTTCCCGCTCAAGACATTTTCAAATTGAGCCAAAAAAGACAACGGTCTGGGTTCAAATAAATTGATTAAGGGGTGAACATTTGGTAACTCCATTGTTGGTTCTAAACAAGACTGAGGTGCTGAATCGATTGATTCTCCATAAAAATCGGTATTCAGCATCCACATCCTAATTCTTTCATATCGCAAGTTATCTTTATCCATAGCTTCTCCTTTATTCAGATCGCCATTTTTTGTGTCACCAAGTCTATTGTAATACTCATCATCTTTTTGAATATTCTTTAGACCGCCAGACCTAGCCACCTTCCAAGAATTTGAAATGTAGGCGTTTTTAGGAGGAATAATGACAGGAACTTTGCGAGGACCAGATTTAAAGACTTTATGTACCTTATTTACCGTTCGACTCTTCTTTGTTGACCCATCCCTTTTGCTCTTTCTTTGTTTTTTAGGCGCTGAAGAAAGCATGCGTTTGATTTCATGGCTTTCTCTGGAACCTAGTTTTGGATTTGCTGAATGTTTAATGATGGTCTTATTCTTAGAAGGATATCTGCTGTGACCATCTGAGGCTTTGCGAGACCTTGACTTAAAAAATGGATGCAGGACTTCGCAATCACTGCTGTCATAGTAGTGTTCCTGCCTTGAATAGTTGTTATGTTTCTGGCGTTTAAAAGGATAGCCATTACTGTTCTCATTCTCACGATGCAGATGTCCTTTATGCCCACCTTTCTGTTGGAGGTCACCATTTATCTCTAAGCCTTGGACATTAGTGGATATCAAACCGATCGAATTTTCTGGGTCTTCTATCCCTGAACCCATATTTGAAAAAACTGAAGATGCAAAATCACCACGACTAATAATTCTGTGCCTGTGATTAGAAGAAATTCCTTTTCCTTTTTCTTTTCTGGGTATAGCAAACTTAGCATCAATATTATCAGCCACAGCGCCACTGCTTGTGGAATCGGGACTTTGCACGAAATTTAAATTGGCACCATGAGCATCTGTTTCATAATCTGAAAGATCACTGTAATTAGTATTAGGTAACAGTCCATGGTCATCATCTTCATTTTCATCGAAATCGGAGGAATCAGGGAAAACAGATACAATTTCAACTTCTACCCGCTTTTTAGACTTCTGTCTATTAAAAAATGAAGACGGCAATACACCTTGACCAGGATTATGTATATTAGTCTTTTTAGTTTCTGTATTGTTGCTTCCCTCTTTTTCTTGACTTTCGTCTTCGATATCGGAAACAACAGGCAAGGCAGCATGTGCATACCTGTGGTGTGTTTGATGAAAAATAGAAGAATCACTTGATTCGTTTTCAGAGTCTTTCAAGATATTTGAACCAGCAACGGATGTGATAGTAGACTGAAGTCCATTTCCAACAGTAGAATAGTCAAGCCTTTTTGATTTCTTAGAATATGAGAACCTGTTTTTTTCATAAGAACTTGAAGTGTAGGCAGAATTAGTACGATTTTGTGTGGTTGACTGGACCAATCGATTAGCACCCACAGGATCTTTCCAACTTGTTGAAAAAATAGAGTCACTTGGAAAGTTGTCAGTGACACTATTTTGACGATTTCCAAGTTGAGCTGATTTGTGTTGATGACTACTCTTATCATTGTCATCACCATCTTCATCTGTGATATCATCATCAGTTTCAGACAAATTACTTGAAATATCTCCTTCACTAGAAATAATAAAATCGTCGGTATTGCGATCATGATTGCGCTTATCATTATTCCGCTTGTGATTAGAGTGACTTGGATATTCATTTCGACCTATAACTTTGTAAAAGCTATCACCTAAACGGTTTCTTAGCAAAAGACGATCATATTTGTATGGATTGGTTTGAGCAATTGTTCGGGGACGAAGCTTGTATCTTTTAGTAGCAAAATTATTTTGGGTTGTGGGGTTTAATACGGTATCAGAAGAAGTAGGAACTTCAGTTGAACGAGGACCAAAAGAATCATTTGCTTCATTGTGAACAATGGTGTTCAGACTGTGATTTGCATGGATCGGGGAATCATCCGTAGACGGGTGCAATACACGAGTTTCACTTGTATTTGATTCACTATTTGTGGCTAGTGAATGGGCCTGATTTGGTACCGATCCAGACAAATTTGTCGAATCAGTTTGCAACAGAGTTGTAAAGTTATCACTTGGGCTTTTATCTGTATTTGAAACAGAGCTCAAAAACGAATCATCACCATCGTGAAATAATGAACGAAACAATGAAGATTCTTTGAATGCAGCCGAGATTCCTTCCGTTCGGGTATCTTGCGCTCGTTGAGCCGATGAGGTCGGAGGTTGGGCGAATCTTAGATTATTGGTCGAGTTAAAACGCGAAACCGACGCGTCTTGAAGACTCTAAAAATCCAAAACAAAAAACAGTCAATATCAAGCCAAAAACATATAAATTGATGTGAAAACAAAAATTCAAACAGAGTATAAAAAACTATGCGATTTTCAACATCCAGTTGAAAAAAAATATACATATACTTACGTTGCATAAATTATGAATAGGCCATGAAATTGTAAGATCCGCGCTGGGGATCATACCTTGAGGCAAAGTGGTCAAATCCTCGTATTCGTACTCTGAATCAGGTTCCAATACGAAATCATCGGTAGTAGAGGTATTTATGTCCGCCACAGAGTGACTTGATGAACCACTACCATTGTTGTTGATTTGGAACATGGCAGATACTAATTATTTCTGTTCAACAAACAAATAGATTTGAATAGATTCTAGGTAATATGACAAAACATAACAGACTGCAAAATAAAAATAAATTCCTATAATCTATTTTTGTTTGTGAAAACAGTACCTAAATCATGAATAAAACACGGATTCATATAGAAAATCCTAGGACAATGAGGAAAAGTTAATTAGGTGAAAAGTAAACTATAGTTTAAACGCCACACGACTGGTGAAAAACATAATACTTCAGGGTTAGGGTTAATACTTTCACACCAACAGTTCTGACTGCTAAAGTAAGAACCGTTACATTTCACTGCTTCAGTGCCAAACCAAGATTTAATATTTACAATATTTGCTTTGTTTTATATTAAAGAATATTCAAACCATACTTATATATACAAATGACCGTCTCGGTATCATAATCGTTATAGTTTTTTGTTGTTTCTCGACTGTTTCCTCCATCAGCAATCGCAGTCATATCTGCCTAGTTTACACACTCACACACCTCATTTTTTTAGTTGCGAAAGTTAAGATGTGGTTTATGGAAGTAGGGCATTAAACCAGCTGCTCTTGCTCGACGAATGGCTTTAGCAATCTTCTTTTGAGTTTTGGGCGAGTTTCCAGTGACAACACCTTTGAGAATTTTACCATTGCTGTTGACGTAATCACTCAACAACTGGGGATTTTTCCAAATATCATCAAGGTTTACAAATGTCTTATCAAGTGGGATATTCACTTGAGAGAAACGTGCCTGTCGGTCCATTTTGATTTTGGTCATGGAGAAATCAAAAGGATCGTATGTCATGCCGAGATCAAAACGTGGGTAGAATGATGGATCGATTACAACAGCCTGCTTCAATTCGTTCATTTCCTGAAGATTTGAAGTACTATCTTTAAGATGGTTTATCGGCCCCATATTTCCAGAACTACGCTTACTTTTGTGTGCCTCGCGACCCCAGTCTTGGCCAGTTGATGATTCATTGGCGCTCTTAGCTGGTTTATCTATGATTACAAAATGTTAGCCAAAAAATGTACATCGAATAACCAAAGTATCGTAATCGTATACTGTTTCGTTTGTCTCTTTTCACGTTCTTGGTTGAAACTTACCAGAAGAATTGCCAGTTTTATCGGAAGGAAGCTCCTGACAGCTAACAAAAGAGGTTGAAAAAGATCGAACAGCAATTCCAGATGTTCGTAAACTCTTGGGAATGTGTCTGATGGTCGAAATCATTGTTATTCAATCTTGATGTCTGTTGTTGACAATAACGAAAATAGTTTTTCCTCCAAATTTTGAAAAGCTGTTTCTTGGTGGTGAATTTTTTTCAACACACTGATTTGTCAATATTCAGACAGGGTAACTGATACTATGTTGTCATGTCGTTTATATCTTTGGTGTGATTTCTTATCAAAACAAATAATTTTTTTTTTAATTTGCAAATGAATCGGAATTAACGACATATATTTGTCCTTTTTTGATTAATACATTCAAAGGAGCTTTTATTTGGTTTCTTTTCATGTTTAAAAGGACACATGAAAAAGAAATTCACTTACACCAGTAAAATGTTAATATTGTTATTTTCAATTAAATATATACAGAAAGATATGTATATGAATATTACTCTTTTTAAACCATTTAAATAACCAGTTTGAGGCCAGTAGAAGAATTTCCAACAGTTGTAATGTTAGTGATCTTACAAAGATCGCCCTTAGCGCTTTCATGATATTTGGCACCAGTAAAAGGATCGCTGACAGTAGGGGTGCCTGCGTAAATAGGCGTTAAAGTAGCAGGACAAATATCAAAGTCAGCAAAGTGGTCATATTCAATGTCGATGGCATCTCGAGGAGACTTATCAGATTTTTCCTTGATAGTTTTAGCCTTTTCAGCGTGTTTGCTATGATTGCCAACAATCTTTAAAAACTTAGATGCAAAGGCAGAAGCTGAAGCAAAATTCTTGTGGTTGAAAGATTCAACCATTGCAACACGAAGAGGAATAAAAGCATGCTGAGATTCGAGTTTGGGCTTGGTGAAATAGGCAGCAAGTTCAAGTCGTCTCTTGGTATCGCTAACAGGAGTTGCTCGTCTTGCAAGCTCAATTGTGAAAGCAAGAATATATTCCTTGCAAATACCTACTATCCGCTTGCATTCGGCAACTTGAGCCTGGGAAGTGACAGCAAGAGTGGAAATGGTGTAAAGAAGTTTTCTAAACAGATCAATAGCATGTTCGGGCTTGTTCTGCATAACGGCCTTGAAAGCTTCCTGAAGAGTAGGCTTCAAGTTATCATAACCAGGAATCATAGGTAATGATTTGTGTGGATTAGATTCGTTAAGACCTCTTCGAACATAGTATGGAAGTGGAGGGAGGGTATCTGTGGCTGTGAGATAAAGTTTTGACGACTGATATACCTCTAAAAATCTGCTCTTAAGGGGAGCGAGATTGGTAACACCAAGTTGGCGGTTGAGAATTTGAGCAGCTGTATCAAATGAACCAGCTGCAATATGATCTGCAGCCAGAGGAGAATTTCTAGCCCATAGCTCAACTTCGGAAACACCAGGTTCGGCGGGTCCATCATCTTCTTCTTCCTCAACTTCAATGTCTTCGGTATCTAGTCCCCAGGCATCTTCTTGTATATCATCGTCATAAGCATCATAGGCATCATCATCAAGAACATCATGTGCAGCTCCCTCACTAGCTTCGTTAGTCTCTTCTGCTTCTTCAAGGGTAAGATCGTCAACCTGTCCCAAAATAGCTTGTTCGAAAAACGAAAGAGAAGTTTCTTTGAGAGGCCAATTGACACCAACCAATGAGTTAACAATAGTAGGAGTAGACTGGTCATGAGAAACATCATGGATATCCACATTGATCTGGCTAGGATCAATTCCACAGTTGGAGACTATCTCCTCAGCAAGTTCTTCCAAACCATTGCTTTTGGCAAGTGCATATGCCAAGGGTTCCATGCCAGCAGCTCTCATAACTTCTATACGACCATGTACATCATTAAGATAAACCTGGGAAGTGAATTGTCCGTTAACATCACCACGATGACCGGCAATAACTTCCATCTTTTTAAGATTGTCCAGATTACCTGTGGAAAGATATACAAAGGCAAGCTTATCAAATTGAGAAAGTTTCTGGTAGCAAAGCTCGGCAATTTCATGATTACCTTGAGAAAGAGCATTTTCTCCCAATATCCGCCAGATATTGGGTTTCAAAAGCTCAAGGGCTTGTTCCAAAGCAACTTTGAGGTTTCCGCATTCAATTGCCAAATCGAATCTAGTCTGAGGATCCTGAACAAATTGTAATGCAATTTCTGCGTAACCTTTTTGTTGAAGATATCCAATGATGTTTTGGCCAACCAAGTTAGAAGACTTAATAAGACGAAGGACCTCATGGAAGTTCTTGTTAAGTAAAGCACGCTTGAATCGATATTCAGTGGGGTCGATTTCAATCATCTCAACAGCACCTTCACGAGTAAGAACACAAACCATACTGCCCTTTATTCTGATGAGGTATACAGTATTTTCTAAAGTTTTGAGGATACCGTGATCACCATTGAGTAAACTGTACTTAAGATGATTAAGGGTGGAGTAAAGAAGTACTCCAGAGTCATCCCAAACGGCACTCTTGATACGAATAGTCTCGTGAAGAGAAGCAAGAACTTCCAGTTCACGGGTAGCAATGGTAATCTGGTGTTTTCCAATAAGGGCAACATGGCGACCATCATTAGACCAAGACACGTACTTAACTCCACTGACTGGAGTTTCGGCGACCTTCTTCTTTTGTTGGATATCAAAAAGGGCGACTGAGGTGCTTCCGAGTAAAAGAACAAGACCAGGACTGGCGTTGGCAATATCCTTGGTGACAATTGGAAGTTCGATAGACTTGGTAACGGTGTTACTCAAATCGCGGATTTCAAGGGTTTGGTCAGCTTTCGAGAAAACGGCAAATCTGGAAACACTAACAAAGATAGCTTGATCACCAGGGTTAACGTAAACCTTTTCGGGCTCAATAGCACTAGATGTCTCTTCGGGAAGATAAACGAGAGCATAAACATTGGATTGAGCTTGTTGGGTAGTGACAAGAATGGATCCTTCCATTTTGTTGTAAGAAATGCTTCTAATTGGTGTCCATGGGTTGCCAATTTTTTTCAACGAGAGCTGGGGAAGAGTACGTTGTTCAGAAGCAAAATCAAAAGACATGACAGTTTTTTCTTTAGTGACAAAATAAAGGTTATTCTGGCTGACGATACTGGCCGGTCTTTCGCGCTCAAGCTTGAACACCATGACACCACTATCGTGAGCAGCAGCAAAAAGGTTGATATTAGGATGAGCTGAAATGTACCAGAATTTGTCATTGTCGCGCTTGAATTGTTGGATTGGCGTGCGCTTGTTAAGATCCCATGTTCGAATGGTTTTATCTTCGGAGACGGAGATAATAATATCTCTGTATGGGTGGAAAAGACAGCAGAGAATATTGTTGGTATGTCCACGGCAACTATCAATTTCCCAAGCCTTTGTTTCACTCATTCTCCAGACCTTGAGAAGGCGATCATCACCACCAGAAACAATCAAGGGAAGTGTGGGATGGAAAGAGGCCCAATTGACACCTCGATCATGGCCTTCAAGAACAAATTTGACAATAGCATCAGTGTTTCCAAAAATATCCTGCTGTTGAGCAGCATTTGCTCTAGAAAGTTGGTCTTCGAAAGCGTTGATTGTTTGGCTAGGAGCTGAGTGTTTCTTTCTGAGACCAGAGATATCCCAAACACGAACAGTTTGATCGAGAGATGCGGAGACAATGAGATCTTCCTTGGGATGGAATTGGGCACAAAGTACGTAGTGATTGTGGCCGGTTAAACAAGCAATTTCTTGACGGTTTTGCCAGTTCCAAATACGAATAGTTTGGTCATCCGAAGCAGAAACAATCCAAGGAAGGTCATTATGAAAAAAGACTGTGCGAACGTAATCCAAGTGGCCAGTCAAGGTAAATAGACACTTACGGGTTTGTAAGGACCATACTTTGATTGTGTAATCATCACCACATGAGACGAATAAAGGCTGTGTTTTGTGGAAATCAATACCACGAACAGGGCCATCGTGGCCTTCAAAACGATCAATGAGAGTACCCATTCGGTAGTCCCATAGTTGAATTGTAGAAGAATGAAGAGCAACAAGAATCCATGGTCTAATTTAAAGATTGAATAAGTAAGTTAGTTGAATAAATCCTTGTGGAATATCGGGAGGTAACAAAAAATTGAAATAAAAAAGCTTACCGTTTGGAATGAAAAGCGACACCCTTTGCGCGAGACGATTTGGACTCAAACTAAAATATTATATTAGAAAAAAAAGAAAAAGAATTCAAAAAAGGATCATATCAAAAGTCATTATCATGTCGATATTTCCGAGCAAATAAGATGATAATGATCTCGAAGATGAATGAAAGATATCACATACCTTTGTCAACATAGTCATTTTGAAATAACTGGCGACAAGCTGAAAAGTTCAAAATGAGATGAAAATGAATAGAAAGAATGAAACAAACAAAAAAACCCCAAGAACTGTAAATTCAAAAAGAACAAGACAGTTCGGAAACAGGGTGTTGGAGGTTGGGTGGGTATGGAATTGAACAAGGAGTGGTGGTGAATCTGAAGGTTCTGATGGATTTGTCACTGGTGGTTGTTGCCAGCAAAGCACCGCTAAAAGTTGTGACAAAATTAAACGCCAAATCATCAACTAAAAAAGTGTAATGTCATACATTATTTGTTCACGTGACCATAATACTTGTTGATTTTCGTAAATATTCGAGTCTTGTTGATATGGAATTGCTGTTTTCGATAAGTTGTTATAAATTAGTGATTTCGATTAATTTCTTGAATATATTTGTACTCAAGATATATATTGACTGTTTTTAACCGAAGCAAATAGCTCTTTTCCGAGTATGACCAGTAGTTGAGACAGTAACATGAGCATATGACGATTGGCGCCTACAAGTATGAAATATCTGAGTATTTTACATTAATCAGGTTATTAGTTTGTTTGAAATTATTTGAAAAGATATATTTGAATTGATTTTATTGGTTTTTTTTGGCAGAATCATTTAGATACTTGGAAGGCTTTGCAGGGGTTTCTTAGTACTTTCTTTAACAACCATAGAATTGAACTAGAGATATTATATTTCATCTAGCTACTATTTAATCCTTCAAATATCTCTGGAACAAACTGATCTGTATTGTGGCTTGATATTTTGACTGTCCGAATAACCGGTTGCCTGAAATGTTGATTCACTGATAGGACAGTTTTGATGTATATGCATCAAAATTGGCTAGTTAGTGTTTAGGGTTCGAGCCCATTATTCACACGCATTTTTCCTTTCCAGGTTAACCGACGACTTTGAGTTTGTCAAACCGTTATAAGATATTTAAGCTTGCACAAAATTTAAACTTTTCAAATGCTTGAATGTTTTCATAAAATAAACTTGAATGAAACTTCCTGGTTTTAAGACAGCGTTCCGGTTTTCTTTATTATCTTCACATTTCGGTTACTACATGCAAACGTGATTTTTAACAGTAGTTATACTAGGTGATACCGATTAAGTAGGTTCATATAAACACTTTGTATTATGAATACATGATAAGTAAAAGTATATGATCCTGAGAGTTCATTTTTCTACATCACCATAATTGAACCCAGCAACAAACACTGCATGCCAAAGACAACACTGGTATACTAAATATTGTAAATATAAGGTCTAAAATAAGATAAACCCATGATATAAATGTAGTAATTCACACCATCACGCAAATAAGAAAATTAGTGTATCATTCCCTAGAGTTTGAAAATCTGGTTATCAAGACGTGAACTATAGATACCGCTATTACCTCTTACATTGAACTATCCTTTTGGATTATCGAAAGTGCCCAACGAATTCTAGAATAAATCAAAGTACATCTAATGTATTAGCAATTTCAAAAAGTACAAAATTTTCTATTCTAATATCATGTATAATATGTGATTAACAACTTTAGAGTTGTGTAACTTTAAAGAAATATTGTCAAGCTACTCTTTTAATACATTGACAATCAAAAAAAACTACTGGAAAGTTCCTCACAACCAGATATAGAGTTCTGATAGAATCATCAGTAATATCAAAATATTTTAATCAAGAATTCAATAATACCATTTCTAATGACAAAAATTCTGACGCAAATAGTACACTGAATATGTTAAAATACCTTACAGCATTTTTTCGTACTTTGTTTTTTTTAAGAATAGTAATAAATGAACTTTGATTCCAGAAAGATAAAATAAATGACGGACCATTTATTTAATTGGAATCATCTTAGATATTGGAATTCTTGGTCACAAAATATACTATATTAAGTCTATATCTTGAGGGAACTGCTATTGACTCGAATCTCATTGTTGTTAAACTCTTATACCTTGCGATAAATTGCTTTCAGCCGTCTGTTCCCAGCACTTTACAAAAACAAGTATGAAGCTTTTTTGGATACTTGGACTCAATTTTTTACTGACGCATAATATTCTATATTTGTAACGAATTTCTTGCCATTTTTTAACAAAACTGTATAAAAAAGAACTTGTATAGCTGCTCGTTAAATAAAAAAAACCACTTGTGGATTCTTTTGAACTCCTAATCCTAACTAACTAATACATTCTAATTTATATATATGATTATCAGTTACGTTTATTTATTTCTATTCAGTGCTTTTATTGTTTTCCATCATGTTTGTATTTACAACAAGAAAATAAATATATATTTCCGAAACGAAAAAATCTTAATGGAAGTTTAAGATTGGCTTTAACCTCAACGTTTTAGTTTTTTTGTGAGCATTGAAAGAAAAAGAGAAGAACCATCAGCCCTTTTCTAGTGTGTAGTTTGACATCTCTAGACCTTGTACAATACCTTTATACCAATTGCAACTAAATTTATTAGATATTGATACCATCACAACTTGCTGTGTCATTTCAAGTGTACACAAAATTTCATTGTCTTGACTGGTCCACAACGACCTACTACACCATCATTCTGAATCCCTCAAGAATTATATTGGGCATTACTGTGATTAGTTTAACTCAAGATAGGATTAACCTTTTCAAAAGCTACCCAATAGTGAGCAGGCCAGATCCATTTTTTATTTAGGGGTTATTTTTCTTTTTGAATCAAGTGTTAAAAATACATTTGCAGTATGCTTCACCTGTAACTTGGAATACAACCCAGAGCAGTTGGATTTCGTAAAAATCATCAGTTCCAAACGTTTTTAAAATAACAATTCGTTATAGCCAAACTTGGTTTATCATTATGAGACATGGAATCACATGTACTTGTTTTTATAAACGTTATGCGTAGTTGATTCAAAACGTACAACATAATTCTAAGTTCAATCAATATGTTTGCTAGCAGTAAATATCACTGTACGACCTTCTTTTGATCAATCACTTTTGGTACTCAAATATAAACAATTCAAACAGATATCGGGCGACAAAAAGAATTCTGGCCATTCTTGTGGTCTTGTGTTTTGCCAATTCTATATTAATAGAAAGTAGAGACTGGTTATTAAATGGTTTGGTTTTGTGTTTGGTAATAAGACAGAATGATATACACGTTCCATATCATATTTTCAAGGTATAAAGTGTCGGAGGATAATATATATTTGAAAGCTGGATTGCTTGTAACTAAATAATCGGATTTGGTATCAAAGGATTAATTTACATCGATGGTATTATGTCTTTTTTTATTTTTATTTTTATTTTTTCAAAATCACTGGATCAAATTTTTGATAAAACTCAACGTTCCTTATCTTTTCTTTTCATTAAAACAAATCGTCTTCGTCATCTTCATCGTCGGTAACAGCAGAGCGACGACCACGCGAAACCTTTGGTTTTGCATGCGCCTCTTCTTCGTATCCTCCAGCTTCTTCCTCTTCTTCATCGAAACCCCCACCAAGTCCGTTCTCTCCTTCCGAACCGCCTCCATTTGCCATACGTTTTGCTACTGCTTCACATGCATCTACCCATTCACTGTAAACATCTACGGGCTCAGATAAGGCTAAGAAAATCGGGGTTAGTCAAAGCGTCAAATAATGAGTATAAAAATAGTTTTCTTACCATTGATAGATGCTTGAAATGTTTGGCCACACACTTTGCAAAGAAGTGTTCCAATGCCAATGGATTTGTCTAATGTAGCTGTAACCGATCTCTCATGATTACAAAAGAGACACGAAAACGTTGTATCCAATGTCACTTTCGTTTTCTTGACAGGTTTTCTCGAACTTTTTCGTTTTCCCTAAAACAGAAACATGTGAAATGTTTCAAAACCAAATCAGTTTGTGGTCTTTCTTGATATGTGGACGAACGAGATTTCAAAAGAGAAAAATAAACGTCATTTTTAAAAGCTGCTGATGATCGACTTGTCCGAGCATTGACAGAACAAGCAAATAACAACAACATAACAATCTCAATCACACACAAAAATGTACATACCATTGTTTATCAAGTAATATATTGATGGGTTTGTGACTATAAAGTCTTGATTTCAATCAATGAAAAAGAATAAGCAAACAGACTTGAAAAACAGTTTTCAAAAAGCAGTGGCACATAGTCACGTGATTATATGTAAAACAAGTAAGTAATTGGTTACCCGGTTTGGACAGTCATACCCGCACGTGTGTCCGGCTGTGACGGTCATTTATTATATCATCATTTATAATTATTGACGATTGTTACTCACCTTTATGAGTTTTTAATTTTAATTTTTTTTGGTCAGCTTGTTGATATAATCAACTCTAGACAATTGCAGAAAAAGTATTTTGACAAATACATGATATCAACAAAAAACTAGGAGTGGATTGGGCAATTATTAGCTGCTTTATTGCATGGTTAGTACGTATTCTTTTTTCGATTATACTACATAAAGATGTAACTATCTAAATCGAAATCGAAAACCCTACTACAATTATTTTTTTTTAGCAATTCTAGAGTTTGCTATGGTACTTTACTCGCTTTCAATAACCTACTTCACCAGTTCAGACATGTATTGATGTTTGGTTTTGATTCGAAGTTCATTTTGTCCAGACAAGTAACACTTCCATTTTTAAACATCATTGTGGCTCATATTATACCAATGAGACGAAAATACCAACACCATATTCAAGAAACTTTGAAATTTAATCTGAGAGGAACGATGTAATCAAACGGTCTATGTGTCTATAGAAAGCATATCTCTGCTCTTCTGTTGTCCACTAATGATCGATTAATGGGTATCGTATATTGATGGACTTGTGTTGTCATTGAAAGCGGGCTCAGTAGCCATCTCAGTGTCTCAGATATAAATTCAATATGGTGAGAATTCACGGAAACGTTAGTGAGTGCAATTTGGGAGGTAATACAAGCACTGGAGATAGTTTGAGCGATATGGTATGGAAAATCCCAGTTGAACGAGATATCTGCCACCGGTTCTTGAAACGATCAGTGGTCACAAGCATACCGACACTATTTTTTTGAAGCGATCAATGATCACAAGCCTACCAAGCTGAATCACTTTTCAAACTGTGCAACCATTTCAAGATCTTTTGGATACTTGTCAGTCTACCCTGAAATAAGGATACCAGGCATAACCTCTCCACCATTATCAGAATGATAGCACCTGACAAGGTGACCGCTATTGACAATGAAGTGCACTTCTTCCAATAAAAAAAAGTTCATTAGATTCATGAATGCCCCACCTTTAGCAGTAAACAGACACACATATACATAGTGTGAACACAAACTGACGATGAACAACACATAAAGAAAAGCATGGGTAGATTCCAGAAAGTGACTCATGAGATCGGCATCCGCACGCTGATGAGATCTGATCAGTTCAAACTTTGACTCGCAGAAAGACGGCAATACATCTTTCGTTTCGGTACAAGTCTGGTAGTTGTGTTTTTCATAGAACTCCATCATTGGTTTTGGAGTAACGGTAGCATCCGGCGCCATAAGAAGAAATCGGTCCTTTTGAAGAATGACCGGGACAGTCGTGTCACATCGCAGTCTGAGGCTGATCAGAAACCGATAAATAAAGGCAACATGACTGCCCAGGTCGGTACGGCATGACTACATCGCAAGGATAAAGGCCATCGGTCAAGTGGGCAATGTTTACCTATCTACCACAAGATAAGGTAACAATAACAATGTCTTTACCAAAAGCGAACTTGGCGGCACTGTTAGAGATGCAACTTAATGATATCAGAGATATCTTGATATCCGGTATATACAACAACATGTCTTCTAGCGTCAAAATAACCAGACTTCCCTCTGCAGTTTTAACCATAAGTCAGACAGTTTTTTTTCCAGTAGCAGTTTCATCATCAATACCACCGATGCCAATAATGCAACCGGACAGGGATCTAACAAATGCCTTATTATTGGCAATATCACACGACGGTTCAGAATCCGTTAAGATATCTCTTTATGGGACAGTAAAATTCAAGGCGGAGGTAGTCAGATACAAGCTGCAAGTGGAGAGGTCTATTTTGGGAGTATTTTCTCCAGCTGTTAGACCGGCATACAAATTCTTATTGGATTCATTATTGTCAACACGCTCAACAAACTCCACTTGTTTGTCAGTCTCTCAATTCTGGGAAATTGTCCAAGTCTTGTTAGACCTACTTCAACGCGGCCCAACTCATTGACGGAAATTAGATACTGAAAAGATTTGTAGCCCTTCTTGTTGCAACGGCGTCACACAATGGTCTTCGGCTTACGTGAACGAGTATGAACCATCCCGTGGATATGACTTAGCCATTGAGCATGAATCAGCAGTGCGTGTGAGCCGTCCAGGGCATGTAAACCATAAGGGGGTATGAACTAGCCAAAGAGTAACAACCAACCAGGGCGTATGAACCAACTCATGAGTACGAGCCAGCCAGTGCGTATGAACCAGTCTGTGAGAACAACAGAGCACAAGTTTATGTTTAACAATAAACATTTCCAGACTTTCAGAGAACCACACAATGTCAAATTAACCGTCCCTGTAACAGTTCTTCGAAATGATATCCGCCAAGGTTTAAAAAACAACAACCATTGTAATGTCACTACAACGAGTGACACATCAAATCGGGGCAATACCAATAACTTGTGCAGTAACTACCGCAAATAGAACGACGACACAAAGATTTCGACCAGTAGTAGCAATGGAACTCAAACAACAGTCGTAAAAAACAATTCGGCTGTGAAAAAAAAGTCCCCGTAAGAAATAGGTATAAAAATGGATATGTTCATCGGCAAAAAATAAATAAATCTGGTCATCAAGAACCCAAGAATATCAGCATCTGTAGTCCCAAACACATCGCTAGAATCAAAAACCCATTGGGCAATAGCAAAAGATCATGACTTAACGATCCAATAGACTGCAGAATAAAATAAAAGTAACATGACGATAAAAAATGAGAAAAGCTTCCAAATTCGTCATGCATTTTTAATATCCTGACTACCGGATTATCCCAACCTGCGTTTGTCAAATAACAGCTTAATCGACGAGCCCAAATTCTATAGGTAACGGCTGCACAGCATATATTTAAAGTTCTAGTGGTTGACAAACACGTTATCCTTCACAGAACAACCTCAGGAATGTCCCGATTCAATTTGATACGATCTCCGTGGTAGTCATCATTACCGAAACTGTCATTTTCAATAATGATTTCATTCACATCAATTTGAACAGATCGAATTCCGAATGACAGCCACCCGTCAAAATCATTGGCTTCAGTATGCCCTCCTTGACATAATTGTAATCCAAAAATCCGTAAAAATATAATGCAATTATGACATCAAATAATCTTAACGAACGGCGTGATCGTTAATGTCGATATTCCGGGGTATACACAGTGGCTGAAAGCTGCAATGAACTGAAATGTACTGTGCACAGATTGGTATGGACAGGTTAAGATGATTGACATCGTCACTCGGCTATTGCAAAGAGCCATCTTGTGGATTATAGTGAGACAGTTTGAAGTTCATTCAGTCAAAAAATATGGGTAATGTCTTGACTTCACCGGAACTCCAACTCCAGCTCTGACTCCAGCTCTGACTCCAACTCTGATTCTAACTGAATGCTTCCCATAAAGCACAATAAAATGGGATATCATACTGAAACAATTGCAGCAGCTGTGTAGACTGACCAATGACATGGAATATCATGACAACATGTGAGTTGATCGTATATCGAGATGTGAAATTATCCAAATCCATTTCCATCTTATTCAAGTTCTTGTTGTGATTAATGGCATCACTATCCAAACTTGTGAGCACTCAAAGTGTCTCCTGTACGCCCAAATAATAAGAAGGTCACATCCCATAGTAATGACCCAGTAACATGGAAAGCCCAACTGTTCAATCGTAACCATTCTTGATCAATAGTGTACACTTGTAGATTTGAAAAAAAAAAAAAAAAAAAAACAAGAAATTGCTAAATGGCCTGGAATAGTGTGAGCACATTCTCACAAAAATCATCCAGTCAACATTCATCGAATCTTTTAGGCATATTGCACCTGGTCTGAAAGCGAATATTGGCTTGAGTGACGTTGTCTGATAATCATTCAGGTAAACGCCAATTGCTGACCAAACATACAATCAATAGCCATGGAAAAAATATAATGGATTCCAATATACCAAGCATGGATCAAATTGAGTGTCTTTGGGTACTTCAAATAGACTGATGAACACGGATTCGAAAACACAAATGATTAGAAGAGATCACAGTTGATGGCCAAAGCAAAATGTCCATAAACGACAAAATATGATGACGGAAACAAAATCATGACAACATCTATTGATTTTGTGATGATAGTACCGGTAATAGTAAACATGATTGAAGCTGTTAGGTCGAATAATGGGAATAAAAACTGCAGATGGGTAGTGGGAGGGAATAAAAAAAAAACAGTTGGAAATTGATGAACCACACTTGAAGACTAGGTGTATGTAACATGAAGAGTTACGTCATAGTTAACAATCACCCTCAGTACACACAGTCTCCAAACCTCCAACCAGATACCCAAACCCTCAAAAAAAGACCCCATCGTTCCAGCCCCACCATGAACTACCTGTTCACTAGTGGTTCTATACAACCTCCTTAGCAATCTGCAACAAAGATTCTTGTTACTCATACTTGGGTCATATTCAATCAATGACTTATCAGTCCGGTTCAATACCCATGTACTGCAAATAAAATGATAAGTCCCAATTGCCAGTTCGATGCAAGAAGCAACCGCCATAGATTCGAAAGAGATTTTGGTATTCAAACGACTCATGTTGGTTGAATATTTTGAAAATATTAGTAGCTAGTATATGATTGTTAGCGAATTGGTTCTAATATGCAAACAGTAACATCTTATGCCAGGCAAAATGGATGGTGCTTACTTACCATTTGAATCAAAAATCTTCGAAACGCGCTTGATTAGAATACCCAGAAAAGTTCTGACGGGGTAGCATAAACCGCAAAAGACAGTTATACTACAACCGTCAATGCAGTATTTACAAGCAAATAGTTCCGACTGATCATTGAAGTTAGCCAGCGTCATCCCAGTGCGTTAAAATTATTACAACATGGGGCATCAATGAGGTTGAACAGAGTAGGAACTTCAACGGCAACAACAATATCAGCGACAGCAGCGTCGACAGTAGCACCAATTGATGTACTGCAAATGCAAATATCAAGAACAATTGCAATTCATAACATCAGCAACAATATCGGCGATGGCAACCTCATCACAAGCACCTATTGATATACTGCCAGCAGACTCTAGACAACAAACATAACCACCGTCGAATTCGATTTGGGATTTGGAAGATGGTGCAAATCAATGCGGTTTGTATCAACAAACCAGTATCAATCGCCTGAGCCATGTGAAAGGAAGATAATCTGTGGTTAGTCAAAGAATGAATAAAATTTTTTTTCTTTTAAAAAAAAAAGCCAAAGTCACATACCGAATCCAGTTTAAAAAGAAGAAAAATGGCATAGAACTAAGAAAATAATGACAAACAGTGGTAACCATTATTAAAATTGATGAATGAGTCGAAGAGAAGTAATCAATCAGTACAGTTAACATAACCGCAAGAATATCGACAGGTTTCGCCAAACAGTATTATTCTTGGGCACTTGTTAAACCAACCACCGACTGCTTGGTAGCACCAAAAGAAGTCCAAGTAAAAAGAAAGAGAGAAGAGTCATAAAAGAAATTGGATAACAATAAAAAAATAAAAAAAGGACGTAAAAAACAAATGAAAATGATGACCAGAGAAGAAAAAGCAGTGACAAAAACAATGGAATGAGATCAATAGTAAGAAGAAAGAAGGAAAATGATATCAGATTGCAACAACATAACCAGCTTTGAATAGTTGGTTATGAAGTTGAAAAAAAAAAAAAAAAAAAAAAAAAGAAAAGAAAAAAAAATAAAGAAAGAAAAAAAAAAAACGAGAATGTGTTTTCAAAGAATAATCAACACACATTTGTCGCCAGTTAGCTTAATACCAATCGCTCACCTGCTAGAATAGTAGCTACTCCATTTCAACAATTGACTCCCTGATATCCAAAGCTCTACAATGCGCAATCTTATATTCCAGGTAAAGTAGTGACCTCGGTCATGACAATACTTTTGAATAAGAAATCGCATTGCAAATGAACCATAAAATATTCCTCGGCCGTCACCATGCGTTGCGTCTCCAATTACTAGTTCCATCGTTTTATCTAATCTCGTGCATCAGCAAAACTAAATGCTTCACAGTCGTCAATCAAACTCAACACTTTCACAAGTCATTGAATATGCAACCGACACTCAGTTAGATATTCCATGGCTTGCTCCGATACTGTTTTCAATCTCGTGTATCAGCAATATGAAATTGCCTTTACAGTCATCAATCAAATCCAGCACTTTTGCAAAACCATTGAATGTCTAACCAGCGTCTTGTGTTAGTTATTTGATTGCTTGTTCCAGTATTGTTATCAACATCGTGCTTCAGCAATCAGATTGCCTCGGCAGTCATCAATCGAATCCAACACCTTCGCAAACAATTCAACACCCAACACACTTGATAGCAAGAGAAAGCCTGATATTTGAAACGGTATGAACCACACCGAATACCAAGGATTCTCAAACTATCAAGGAGCCGACCCTCACCGGCGATGAAGGACTTGAGATCCAACACCGGAAAGTGACACCATGTATCTAACCGGACACTCCGAAATTCCGCTCATTTCATCGTGCGCTTGGCAAGTACAGGGGGAGCCACGAAGGACTGAGGGGCGCTCCACCTCAGCCTCCAGTAGGTTCATTCAAAAGCACACATGCTCTCTTGCGTGCTAGAGATCCGCTGATCTGCTGGCTAACACTGGCTGGTGGTTTTGAATGATAATCAGTTTCTGACTTGCCTAGCCGCACCTTTTTGGCAAAACCTAGCCAACTCGTCTCATAAGTACTTCGTGGTTTGCTCTAGGTCGCTCACTGGCATCGTCATGGCACACTTAGAACGGCGCGGTTACTAAGCACCCGAATGTCCGTGACCCATTTGTGGCTCGCGCAATGAGACACTGGTAATCACGGCACGTAGCGAGGTGGCACTTTCCCCAGTACGCAGATAGAAGCAAAAAGCGATTGTGAAATGACGCGGAAACAAAAGCTTAAAGTTCGTTCGTGGCGACCCCGGGTCCCACGCCAACAGATACATCATGCACAGCGGTACATAATTATCTCGTGCTCGCAACACTACGCTACTGATCCTGTACTAGCTGAAGATGTGATCCGGTCCTCAGCATGAATCAGTGCTCGCACTTTTGAGCCTGCCGATGAAGGACTCAATCCAACACCGACAAGTGACTCCCTGTATCTAACCGGACACTTTGAAACTCCGCTCATTTCATCGTGCGCTTGGTAAGTACAATGGATCCACGAAGGACTGAGGGGCGCTCAGCCTCGTCCTCCCGTCGATTCATTCAAAACCACACAGGCCCTCTTGCGTGCTAGAGATCCGCTGATCTGCTGGCTAACGCTGGGTGTTGGTTTTGAATGAGACACCGTTTCTGACGTGCAGGGTTGCACCTCTGTGGCTAAACCAGCCAACTCCTTTCATGAGTCCTTCGTGGTTTGCTCTAGGTTGCCAACTAGCCTTGTCATGGTACACTTAGAACGGCGCGGTTACTAAGCATCCAAAAGTCCGTGACCCGTTTGTGTCCCGCCTTGCGGGAATCCCAACCATCAGGTTGTGGCTCGCCCTATGCGACACCGGTAATCACGGCACATAGTGAGGTGGCACTCTCCCCAGTACGCAGATAGAAGCAAAAAGCGATTGTGAAATGACGCGGAAACAAAAGCTTAAAGTTCGTTCGTGGCGACCCCGGGTCCCACGCCAACAGATACATTATGTACAGCGGTACATGATTATCTCGTGCTCGCAACACTACGCTACTGATCCTGTACTAGCTGAAGATGTGATCCGGTCCTCAGCATGAATCAGCGCTCGCACTTTTGAGCCTGCAGCCCTAGACCTTCCTTCTAGTCTATGCTGTTGTTCTTCTGTGATTGAATCTCTGGTACATCTAGTAAAGAAAGGTGATATAAGAGATTTGTTGCCTGTTGTGGTTTAGCCCCACCATTGAGTTGGTTGATTCGTTGCTGTAAATCTGGGTAATAATAACAATAGTTTGAATGGTGATGATGAAGAAGAAAAAGAAGAAGATGATGATAATAAGGATGATGATAATAAGGATGATGATAATAAGGATGATGATAATAAGGATGATGATAATAAGGATGATGATAATAAGGATGATGATAATGAGGATGATGATAGTGGTAATGATTGTAATAGTTGTAATAAGTGTAGTGATTGATGGAAGATGTAGCGAAAACGCTGTAAAAACATGTAACTGAAATCAAATAGGAATGAATAATGTAAAAACCCAAATAATATAACCTCTTTTCTATTTTTTTTTTTTCTCTCTTTTTTTTTTTTTTTTCATTTTTTTTCATAATAATAATGAGGTGCATAAAATTCAAATAATAAATCTGGGTAATGATAATGATGATGATAATAAGGATGATGATGATAGCGGTAATGATTCTATTAGTGGTAATAAGTGTAATGATTGAAGGAAGATGTAGCGAATATGCTGTAAAAAAATGTAACTGAAATCAAATAGGAATGCATAATATAGAAACCCAATAGTAAAACCTCTTTTGTATTCTCTTTTTCTCTCTTTTCTCTCTTTTTTCATTTTTTTTTTCATAATAATAATGAGGCGCATAAAATTCAAATAATAAATCTGGGTAATAATAATAATGATGATAAGGATAATGATGAAGATAGTGGTAATAGTTGTAATAGTTGTAATATGTGTAGTGATTGATGGAAGATGTAGCGAATATGCTGTAAAAACATGTAACAGAAATCAAATAGGAATGCATAATAAAAAAACCCAATAGTAAAACCTCTTTTGTATTCTCTTTTTCTCTCTTTTCTCTCTTTTTTCATTTTTTTTTTCATAATAATAATGAGGTGCATAAAATTCAAATAATAAATCTGGATAATAATAACAATAATGCGAATGATGATGATGATGATGATGATGACCGTTACTGTAAATGTATTTGTGTATCATTGGTCATTCTGATTGGCCATAATTTTTGACCAATGAACTGGAAGTTTAGAACCGTTCGTGTCAACAGTAGTATTTGGATCCCGTTCTATTGCGTAGATGACGGTGTATCAGAATCCACCTTAAGCAATTAGTGATATGCCACTGACATATTGACTCGTCAATTTTGGAATGGGAATACACTCAATGTCGATTCAATGATATAGTGCGTAGCTGCCACATGTGTAAATTTGAAATGTGAATATTTGATGTCCTGTGCAGTTTGTTATAACCAGCTAGCGATGAAGTTTGGTGTATTGCAGTTTGCAACGCGTCATTCAAGGTTCCTGATAACATTGGTGTATATCTGTCGCCAACTGTAACGATTGTGACGACAGTTGCTGAACGTGTAATAATGGTTCCGATAGAATGGACAATCCTAGAATAGTGCTCTAGAGATTGAAATAGGCTTGTATTCAATCGAGTTCAAATAATGATGAAGGTGTGTAGCAATATTCACTGATGATGCTAAACTTGTGCATCAACGAGTGATATGAAGGAATGCCATAGTATTGAGATAGCTTTTGGATCATCATTGGTCGCGCGATCCAAACTAACCATAGACGTAACGATGTACCTTGGCTTTGAAATGTGTGGTTTAAATTGTAATATGTAGTTAAAATTGAAATTTTGATGTATATTGTCGCGTGCCGAGATGCATCTATATAAATGATTTAACTATAATTTCAGACATCCTCATTGTGATGTTTGTTGGTTTGATTCGCTGTTCTTAACCATTATAGAAGTCTACAATATTGGCAACTTTAGCTATACTTGTGTAGCTGGTTAATTATGGTCAATTGTTACAACATCACATCGCTTTTGAGGTCCTTCAATATCTATCTCTGATAACAAGATTATGAGTCCTGGTGACAGCTTACACGGACCATGAAAAGCTATGAGGCATTGAAAATAGCCCTCACTATTCACAACTGCTTATTTTCATATATACTACTTCTTTTTTTTCTAAATAATATATGTATCCTGTATCTCTCAGCAGAAATGACAGTTCAGCTAATGTACTTTTGAGACTGGTCATGCTTGCATCCATCAGAGGGAAGTCATTCAGGATGTGATCCTGTTTCCAACTCCCCATGATCACCAGCATGAATGTTCTCAGGTATATCACCCCTCTTGAACCAAGCTCCTAATTGGTCGTGGTCCGTACTATCTTGCATGAATCTTTTCAGCTATACCACTCCTCTCAAACAAATCTCCTAATTGGTTGTGACCCGTACTTACTATCTCGCATGAATCTGTCGAAGCCCACTGGTGTCGTTTTTCAAACATCACACTGATTACCAGGTACGCTTTGTAATCGACGCATTTCATAGCTGCTGTCACCGTTAGGTACCAACTAGTCACCCGGTCAAATTCGTAACTTTTGTTACGGTGTACTAGGTATGTTGATGTCAGTTAGCTGTAGCTGGACTCCAGCCACAGTGTCATAGAGCACCTTGAACTCACGGACTGGTAAAGCCTCATGTGTTGTATTCAACTGTATACTCACCGGGTCTGCGTCGGCCAGTCCGTGTAATGGCCTTCTGGCTTTGCTTGTAACTAGCAGTTTAGTTGTTATGTTGTAGGGTATTGACTAAGAATACTATTTATTTATTTTATTTACAGATCATAGAAATATATATCACTTACTTTGGCCATTCCGTTCTTTTTATAGTGGCTTTAGGACAAAATAAATATGTTATTATGAAAGTTATATGAAGAGGTGTTATTTGTTATTCGCACCTTCACCCGTTCGGGTATGGCTGTCCAATGATGAAAAATATTACATAATCTTTTCTGGTTGATCGTTTCCAATAAGTTAAAGAATTACAACTAGAAATCCACCATGTATTCATCGTTTGTCGCCAACAGACGTAATAATTGGATCGAAATCAATCTGGCTTAAAGAAGTGACTTACAGCTATATTGAATTTAAAAAAGATGGATAAATCTCTGAGAAATCACATCTTCTTACCTGGTTATCTTGACGAAGAATACATTATTCTACTACAGTTGATTGACCATACGCAGACCG
The DNA here is from genome assembly GCA_900642975.1 of Magnusiomyces suaveolens. Classification (NCBI taxonomy): domain Eukaryota; kingdom Fungi; phylum Ascomycota; class Dipodascomycetes; order Dipodascales; family Dipodascaceae; genus Magnusiomyces; species Magnusiomyces suaveolens. The sequence goes on from CAAAMA010000004.1 coordinate 2,814,634, forward strand.
CTAAAGGTTTGTTGCAGAAAAAAAGAAATTTATGAAATCAGTTCAAGCGTCACTTTTCATGTGAATATTTTTCCTGGTGTATCGAATGCCAGATATTTTGTTAAACTCTCCCTAAATGACTTTAATGATACTATTGTTTACAAAGAAAGTGCACTGGCCGTCCGAGAAGTTGAACAAAGCTTACAAACTCAAACTAAAGAATCTGAAAATATTTGATATCCAACTCCAGTGGAATCAATATTACAACTTTAGAGGGAATTACAAATATTGGAGGCGACAGGTTTGTTGCATTTACCTAATCACGAGCTGAGCACAAACCATGTTGAGCTTGTAGACAGTCGATTTCCATATACGACTTGTATTTTTTTATCGACAGTGGATTTCCAAAGGCCTAAAATGAATTACCAACCTCCAAAATATTACACAATCTATTACATAGCCAGATAAAACAGCTTATGGTTTGGCTCGACTGTGACTTAACGCGACTTTGATACAGGTCCCGTTTCAATAACATTTATAAACTCAACGACTGTTTCGAATTTTGTTTGATTCCTAATAATTTATTTTCGTTTTTTTTCTTTCGTTGGTTTGGATTCTCTCTTTGTATATCCTTGAAAGTTGCTAGTATTCATCGTGTGTCATCAATATCAGTAACGTTGATTCTATCCCAATTGTATCTACTGTGGCCATATTCTTTTCTTTGATCAATCTTGAACCCTCGCCAGTTTCCATAGACTAAAAACTTTTGTCTTTTTCCCCCAGAATCTTTGTCATTATATCCAAATGACTGAAAACCTTAGGATTGCTAAGAAGTACCGAATTGACCACTATATTAGCTCTGGCTCTTTCGGTGATATCTACCAGGGGACAGATCTCATTTCTGGTGACAAGGTGGCCGTTAAACTAGAATCAATCACTGCACGCTATCAACAGCTTAAATCTGAGGCTAAAGTTTATCGTGCTCTGGCTGAAGGCACTGGGATACCTGTTGTTCACTGGTTCGGAGTGGAAGGCGAATATAATGCACTTGTAATCGATCTATTGGGCCCTTCTTTGGAAGATCTTTTTCGTTTCTGTGGCAGAAAGTTTTCATGCAAAACTATCTTGCTGCTAGCTGACCAACTCATTTCTAGAATCAAGTATATTCATTCAAAAGGTTATATTCATCGAGATATCAAGCCTGAAAACTTTTTGATGGGTCTAAAGAGTCGCGGAAAACAGCTTTATGCCATTGACTTTGGTCTTGCCAAAAGATACTGCGATCCCATGACGAATCTTCACATTCCCTATAAAGAAAATAAAACCCTGGCTGGAACTGCTCGTTATGCAAGTGTCAATAGTCATTTGGGTGCCGAACAATCTCGCCGTGATGACATGGAATCTTTGATGTACATGCTTATTTACTTTCATCGGGGTTCTCTTCCCTGGCAAGGATTTAACGCTCCAACCAAGAAGCAAACATATGATCTCATTATGCAAAAAAAGATCGCCATCCCTTGCAGTGATTTGACTCAATATTTGCCTCGAGAATTTGAATATTTGCTTCACCAAGTCCGGTCTTTACAGTTTGAAGTCGAGCCTTGTTATGATGAGTTTTGTGAGTTGATGTCTCAATTGTTTTTCAGATCGGGGTACAAATATGATGGCATATATGATTGGACTTTGATCAAATACCAGAATGAGCTTTATAAAAAAGCCGTTACCGATGGTGTTAGGCCTATATTTGCATGGGCTGCTTCCACGAATCGTGTTTCGCAAGTTGCAGCAAGTTTTGGAATTTCCCTACAAATTAAAATTGAGCACGAAACAACAGATAAAGAGTCGGCAATTCGGAATGCCAATATTCAGGCCGCTCTGCCCGAAACACCACTCGATTCTTTTGGGCCAATGATGATTACCCTTAGAACCAATTCCAAACAAATTTTCCGATTCGTTAGTGCGACTTGATTTATCGTGCTCCAAGGTTTTGTTTCTTCATTTTGAAGTGATTTATTTAAGAAATCAGTATTTATTGTAGTTTTCTTTCATTGATATCGGGAAAACTTTACTCTTAGTCAAATAAAAAAATGTAAAATTTTGAAATTAATAAAATACCATCTGTTGATACGTTGTTTCTAATTATAAAAAATTCATTTTGTTGCTGCTATAGCTAATCAATAGACCATTTACTGCTGTTTAATCATTGAAATTTTATTTTACCAGATCAAAAACTTTTGTATTTAATATTTTTGGGTACGGGTAGTCTGAATGTCTTGAAATAATTAATGATTTAGATTCAAGTAAAGATGCTATACTACCTTTTTGAAAACACAAATTTCTTACAAACGTCCTGACTTGTTTTTTTGTTTCTCAAACTGATTATCAAATGACTTATAGAGTTTGTTACTAATGTACTAAAATGAAATTTCCTACAATACAGCTTGGAACATTATACTGATCTCTTTGTATCGTGAACGAAAAACTGCATACTCTTTTTTTGCGGCCGTCGCGGGCCCTCAAGTTACAGGAAGTGAGTACAGCCTTTTTTGACGGATCAAAAGCGATGCTTCCGTACTTTTCCCAGTAATTGACAGCCGATTCCTCGCTCATGAGCTCGTAAATGGCCAGCTTGCCGTCGCGCAAGTCTTCCACCGACGCATCTACAAGCCCGGCAAATTCTTTGTTGCCGCGATAGATCTCGCCAGTGCGTCGCCATAAACACGCTGGGATTGCCATAGAAGTAAAAACTCTGTCATAGTCAAGCATCATTCGCTCAAACGATTCTTCAGCAAGCGCCAGGTCTATATCGAGCAGATTGCGAGCAGTAGCCAGAAAAGCTGGCCGGAATTTGCTGAGTGGTTTTATAATTCTGTTGCGGGAGGACTGGTTCATATAGTTGTTCATATATTTTTGGAGACGGGCGTATCCCCGGGCATAGTTGAAAGGCTGCAACAAGCCGGCATCGACTTTGGCGCGGATCACTTGTTTAAGGCGTTGTTCAGGTGATAGCCTGCCAGCTGGATCAGCGGCTGTGAGAAAAAATGCATTGTGGACTGAACTAGGATCAGGTTGATGATTACTTTCGATACTACGGTTGGTATTGCATATTGCGGGGTCGGAATCCTTGTTCAATGGGACATTAGAATCGGTTGTCGTTGAAGAATGCAGAGCTTCTTGAAACTCGCCATCGATGGTTTGGCCAAGATCTGTGATTCTGTTTCCATGTTCTTGGATATTGAATGCGGTATTAGGAATATGCAAAGAATTTTTGAATGACGTGGAATTGGTTGAACCTTCAATAACAGGCTTTTCCTGAGCTGATTGTTGAGAAATACTAAACCCATCTTGATTTGAAAGTGTGGTAGAGAAACTATTGTAACTTTCGGGTCTACTAGTATCACTACTAAGAATATAATCGGCTTTGTAGTCACTTTGCTGTTCTAGAAATAAGTCCGGAGATTCAATTATTGCAAGGAATTCACCAAGCGACGACAATTCACTGTTGGCATGTTTAGGAAACAAGTTATGGGAGTTCTCGGATGTTTGTGAAAAAGCGGGCTGCGGTCCAACCCAATCGTCGTAAATGCGTTTATGCATTTTTTCTCGGTTGTCTTTGTCAATGTCATCGTTGCTGGTCATTATTGGTATCGTTTTACAATATGGGGAATATATATCGGTGCTTGTAGTTGAAATAGAGTAGTTGGTATCACATTCAGTTTTAATTTCTGGATTTTGAGTAGCTATCAAAGGAAAAGAAGAAACTGACAATGACTTGCAATTTGAATTTGGGCTACTTAAGGAGCTATTTGTGGGAGAAGTAAGACTGGAAGTAGTATGTACACTTATATCAGAATTGTTGGTAACAGGCGACGTATTACTTGTAAGATGAAAAGTTTCTGGTGATCTGGGGATATCATGTCTCTTTCTGATTATCGACGGTTGAAATGTAGGGTTCAACTTTTTGATATCAAAACTCAATGTTTGTAAATGGGACGTGGGGTTAACGCTACCAGTAAACATATGTGTCACTGAATAGGGTTCTAATTTTACCGTTGGTTCTGGATCCAATTCAGAGTATGTAGCAGATGATAAATTGGGCTTTGCTGGAAGTATTGGAGGTGGTTCGAAATCAATGCTTTTTATTTTTTTATATTCATCGTGACATAAATGGCTAATTTTTCGGCGAATACACCGAGTACAAGGACGGCTATCGTCACAAGTCATGTGCGATCTCCGACAGTACAAACACGCCTGGTCGACTTTCTTGCGACGAAGCCGTTTAGTAGGAGGAGGACTTGACATTTCGTTGGTGAAGAGAGAAAAAAAAAACTAAATGTAGAATCTAGGACTAATATATATATATATATATATATGAATTTTGGTGTTGTAGAGCTGATGCTGAAAAAGGAAAAAATTATTCCAGATCGGAATTGGTAATAGGGTTTTGCAAACATTTGGAACATTTAAAAGGACCGTGGTTACAGTTTATGAGAACATCGAAGCCAATGAAACCAAAGTAAACTTCAATGCAGCACTGGAAGGCTGCGTTTGAACAAAACCGTTTGGTATCAACATTTTTATGATTAACGGTGTATTGGTATTAATGGCTAATTCTTGGCGATTTCAGAATTGAATGGGAGATCAGAACATAATGAACTAGTACGAATCAAGCAAATCTCAAATAATTGAGCCATTAAACGTATTGAAAGCATTTTATAAGTTTAAGTTAATTGAATGTTGTAAAATTTATTATAGCGTTTGGAAGGAATTGACAATTTGTCCAAGGACCATTAAAATCACGCGTAAAGACTTAAAGTTTTTTTCAAGACAAAAGTATCTGTTATTTATTCAAAAACAAATGAAATCATAATGCGAAAAAACAAAAAGTGTTGCAAGTAAATAAAAAAAAACAAAATGCTGTGTTTGATCATTAATACAGTTTTGACGGTTTGAAATAAAGATGATAATTGTAAATCAGTTGCAACTTAGTTACATGACTCAGCAAACACACTTAGTTAATTACCACGTGACTTAACTGATATGGCAAATCCCATTTACTGTATTTTTCATACATATATTTTTTTTTTTCTTCTTCCAGATCCGAACTTGACATCACCAACATCCATTTCCAACATGTTTCGACTCATTACTAGACCGACACGCACCCTTTTGAACAGGCCTGCACAATGTCTTCCTTCAATTCTTCTTAGACCTGTTTCCATTTCTCGTTCGTTTCAGTCTCACTCGCAACTGTTTCAACAACAGCGGTCGCCAGAACATCAACCTGTTTCCAAACCCCGTCTGACTGCTGAACAGGCCAGTGAAGTTTATCATAGACTACGAGCTGAGCGCAGTCGTCGCGGAGCTCATACTGCTGCGTATTACAGTGCTTCCGTCTTTGTTTTGTTTTTGACACTTGCTTATGCTGCTGTTCCCTTGTATCGTGTTGTTTGCCAACAGTCTGGTTTGTCTGGTTCACCTGTAACTGCTGACCCATCCAAGTTTTCAGCCGACCGATTGGTTCCTGTTGACTACAAACGCCGAATTAGAGTATCCTTTTCTGGTAACACTTCTACTACAATGCCATGGACCTTCACTCCACAGCAGCGTGAAGTCCGCGTGTTGCCGGGTGAAACAGCTTTGGCCTTTTACAAGGCTAAAAACCCTACTGACCGTGACATTATTGGTATGGCTACCTACTCTGTTGTTCCTGAAAAGGCTGCTCCTTATTTCTCAAAGATCCAGTGCTTCTGTTTTGAAGAACAAAAGCTCACTGCTGGCGAGGAAGTTGATATGCCAGTGTTCTTTTTTATTGATCCGGACTTTGCATCTGATCCCCTTATGAGAAACGTTGATGATATCATTTTGAATTATACCTTTTTCCAAGCTAGATATGATGACACTGGTTCACTTGTTCCGATGACTACTCAGGAAGCTGTTGCTGCTTCTCAATCTAAAACAGAAGCTATTAACTAATTGATCTACTGAGCTTCTTTCTGTACATATGTTTTTATTATTATTATTACGAGTTATATTACAAATAAATAAAGCTACTTTTTTTCTTCCTCTCTTACGGATAAAGTTATGAAATGATATAGATAGATAGATGCACGGATAAATGTATATAAAATATGCTGAATTGTGACGATACTAAAAAATCGACAACGGAACTGGTGCTTGCCCAACCTGATTCCCGCAGCTATTATGAAGATTACTATTAGAATCGTCGTCTTCTTCCCATTCCAAAATAATTGTTGGGGTAATTATGACTGAGGAATCAGTTAAAGCGGTGGCAGCCAAAGTTTTTTCATCAGTTTTCAAAGACAGGATCGGTGTTTGTTTTTCTTTTGTCGGAACTTGGTTGGAAAACACAGGAGTGGATAAAGAACCGTTTGATTCGTGGAGCGTCATTCGGCGAGTCAGTTTTCCGTTTTCATTCATTTGGGTTGTCACAACCATGTCGCTCATGTGTTTAGTTTCTGTGCCTTGGTCTTGGTCCTGGCTGCTGATGCTATTTTGACGCTTTCGCTGGGCTTGTTCCAGGTTGAGTAATGCAGCTTGTAGTGTGTTTCCAAACTCCAACGAATCGATTTCCGATCCGTTCAAGTTTTCGTTACCTGAAAAGGCTGTGTCTTTGTAGTTATTGGCATGTGAATCATTGGTCAGGTTTTGAATGCATACATTGACCAAAGTGTCGCCCAAAGCATCCGCATTGACGATAGCGCCTTTCGAGTTAGAACGGCCATCAGAGCTGTTTTGGTACCGAGAAGCAAACTCTTTCAAAAGCTCGGAAGGTGGGGTGTTTATACGGAATTGGGACTCAAACTGTAAAGTGCGTTCGCTTGGTGGAGATGGTGGAGGAGAAATAAAGAAGCCATTAGGAGACTCAGGAGGAAGTAAATGAATGCCTTCGAGTGGTCCGATCTCGTTTGACTTGTCGGAGTTTGTATAAAGAGGTGTGTTTGTGTAAAAATACGTCTTGATTTGCATGTGTGGCTTATTATAATGAAATGAAGTATCATTATGGTTTCTCATACTCAACAGCACGGCTGCGTCATCGAACGCTGTCAAAGTCTGTCGGACAATTGCAGCATCGATTGAGGACTTAAAAACCGCCAGAATCCTGCCAAATGACTTGAGTGGTGCCCAATGAACAATTGGAACATTTTTGGTGATGAGTTGGTGAAGACGGTCGACATTTGTGTAGTTGTTGATTTGCAGAGTGAAATCAGCACGGTCCAGTCCAGTGATAACAAGAGTGTTGGTGGCCATATTGATGATTTGTGAGGATATTTATCTTTTGAATTGATGATACAAAGATCAATTGATATGTTTTTGAAGGTTTCTTGTATTTTTTAGATGGCTTTTAGAAAAAAAAATTATCATGAACCAAGCAGAATGGCTGGATTTTAAATCATTGGCCACAAACATGGCTGTACCTCACGTGACTAGTCTTATGATAGTTTTGGATAAGTGAAAAATTGCAACTGCGCCTTGTGGAAAAAAAGAAAGAAAGAAAAAAAAAAGCCACCGCCAACGTTTATAATTGGTAATCAACAAATTGGGCCGACGCCGTATTTAATTAGGCATAAATCTAATAAATTATTCATACATGATTCAAAAGGACCAACTGAGGCGGTGGCTGGTACAACAAGTCCATCCTGCGGTCTTGGTGTCTGCCATTCTTGACCATTACAGAACCAATTTTAATACCAATATAAACACCAGCTCTGCCCTCAAAAAGGACATGGGCGTTTGTACAAAGGCTGAATCTTTTCAAGAGTTGGAAAACGCCTGGACAGATCTTCAAATACATGTCGTCGAATTGTTAAGCAGGCCCATTCTGTTGTCTGATTCAAATAATGGGTCTATGAAAAAAGAAACATGTGTTGGAGATGACATGAATAATGATGGTTTTGATCACAGTTATAATGATTTGTACCATTCCAAGAGTACCAACAGTCTACCTATTCACTTTAAGTTACCGCAGCCATATATCCGCTCTTTTATGAAACTGTTTGTCCAAAAACTGGAAAATGAAAATATTCCTTTGGAAGAATCAATTTCGGAGTTTTATGTTGAATTGATCATGTCTGAACAAATGGATAAATCAAACATCGAGCAAGGCTTATACGATAATACCTTCAATTCCGATTCCGATGAATATTCCGTGGATGATGAAGATGATGATGGTTTAGACATTTCAACGGGCAATAGCGACAACAATCAAACCAGAAATCCATGTAGCGTTGAGACTAATTTCGAAAAGTCAAACAACGTTGCTATTGCATTTAATGATGATCTGAGCCAACAATACCTTGGATTTGTAAATACAAAGGCTAGCATGAATAAAAATCTTGATGCAGATCGATCAAACCACAATAAACCTCTGACTAGTGGATTATTAGCTACTGATGACCAAAGCTCAGCCAACATTGAAAGGCCCGGATCGGGTCAATTTAGTAAAGATGTACCTTTTGTCACAGTTGAAAACACTACATGCGAGCCATGTGGTTTTGGAAATCAAGAGGTTCCTGGGCAAGCCAAGGACGGTAAAGAACCAAACCTTGCAGGGTTGCTAGATTTTGACGATTTGGGCGATTTCAGTGACTACGAATCGGAAAGTGATACTGGATCCAATAATATACCTTTTAAAGAACTAAACGGCACAATCCAACAGGTTAATCAAACAGAATTTAATGACGGGAATATAAAATTGCTAGGCAAAAATTTACTGGATAATGGTCACCAAGAAACTAAACATGTCAGTGGTTTGCATGATTCTACAAACAAACAATCTCAATCAAAGCCTCTTTGCAACAATAAAGACACCAAAACTACCAATGAGAATGAATCAGTTGACAACAAAAGTCTGAAAAACCCTGAAACTTATGTTCCAAAGACTAAGACCAAGGCGCCCAGAAAGAAACACAAATCTAGAGTCAACAAAAATTTAGATATCATTGCTTACGCCACCACTCCACTACAACAAGATACAACTGATAATGATACCCTAAAAGGTGGCTGTTCACCTGTTTCTAGATCGACAGCAATGTGCCCATACATTTTCATTGCCGAGTCGCCAAACATCATCTCGGCCAACGGATCGACAGGCCATCGTACTTGGGAAGCAGCCTTTGCTCTGTCAGACTACATTTTGTCGGGTTTCGCACAAAGCCCCTCGGTACTATCATCCTCATGGACTCCCTCTAGCATTATTGAGCTCGGCGCAGGTACAGGCCTGACTGGGTTAGTGGCTGCGTCTTATTTCAGGTCACAGACCTTAGTATTAACTGACGGAGACGATGATGTAGTCAATGGACTCGAAAACAATGTTGAACTAAACACACAGGGATTGACGTATACAACCAGCTGCAACCAATACAGTACCACTGCCATATGCAAAAAACTCTGGTGGGGAAATGATGCAGACTTTGATCAGGTCAAGCGCATTGTGGAAAAACAAAAAGGCTCCAACAATGAAATCTTGGTGTTGGCTGCAGATGTGACATATGACGCTGCTGCTGCGCCATACTTGGTCTCTTGTATAAACCAACTTCTTTCAACTCCGTTTTATTTTCAAGAACAAAACGGCTCCGAACCGTCGTCTCTGTCGAGCAATACGGATGCAGTAGAAAATACTCATAAATCTAAAGAAACTGCAGATGTCAGGGTTTTGTTGGCAGCTACGATGCGTTCCTACGAAACATTTTCTGCTTTTGAAGCACAGTGTACAAAACACGGATTGAGAATGGAGTTATGCCGAGAGTATAAACAACCAGTCAAGTCTGACTACTTTTTCTTTCAGCCAGCATCTCCAGATATTTTCATTTATCAAGTGTTTAAAGAAAAGGCTGGTTCAAGCAAATAGGTGATTGGTTTTAATGTAGCTAATGTATATAATATCGCACCAACTTGAAAGGGTTCAAATTCATCCATGTGTAGTGAGCTGATTGGAAGCCTTCAATGAACTAACCCTTTGGTCTGAAACATTAAGAACGTTTAAATACAATGAAACGGCACAGTCAACATTGGCAAACTCTTTTCTAAATGAAAGATCCATGTTTGTGACTTTAAGATTGGTATGTGAAAAACCAATCCTGATCGGGGCTAATACTGATACTCAACTTGGAGTATAAGGCATAAATTAGTGTTTAGAAACCAGAAGTCAGTATTTGTAAAAATTCCCACTTGTTGTGTTGAAGATTGACCAAGTGTCATGTTTATTTTCGATAAATGTATGTTTCTAGTTTCAACCTCTTTTTTTTTTTTTTTTTTTTTTTTTTTTTAATAATGTATTAATTGTTCTACACTCCAAAAAGCTGATTGTCTAGTCAAATGGATTCAGAAACGCCGGCCAAACACTCGCCAACACTTTCGGCAGTCGAAATTTGTACCACAAGTCACGAAGATTTATCGATTGATAACACTGACATCCCCTCATCTGGGGTATCAGACCTGGACTCGCAAGTAGCCAAATTTCAGCAGAATACGAGGTCAACTGATACCAAGCAGCTCGATACTGATTTGGATAAAGACAGGTTGGAAACTGGAAATGATGTAGAGGCGTCTGGCTTGGAGGAGGATGCCGCTTCAGTAACAGGTATCCAGACAGCCGACTTGGTTCATGAAATGAACAAGGCCGAAAGTAGAAACGTTATTGATCATGACGATTTAGAAGAATCTGAATCAAGTGCTGGCAATGTGGCAGATCAAAAAAACGGCGACCAAGAGGAAGGCGATGGTTTTAATGGGGAAGCGAAACCTAATCAAAGTGACTTAAATGATTGTGATGACGACAACAATGACAGCGACGATGATTTCGGCGATTTCGATGATTTCGACGAGTTTGAAGACGGGCCAGCTCAAGAACCGCCAGCCAGTGAACAACCAGCCACATCTCATCCACCACTTCCTACTTCAGCTACACAAATATCATCTATTCCGTGTCTTTACGAAACCGATTTCGCCAACTCTGCACATCTCCAAGCATCAATTGAACATATACTAACTGGCCAAGATAGTGCCAGTGGATCCGGCGGTTTTGCGTATACGCTAGTCTCTGCAAATAATACCCAAATCGGTGTGGACGATAGACAGTCAGCGTCCAATTCGGTTGTCGATTTCGGCATGTCAAGGTCGAGCAGCGCTGTGAATACATCCAAGTCTGAAGATCTGGCTGACGAGCTCTCGTACTCTGACGTGGGCGACGATGAATACGCTGCATCTATACATACCGATTCTGATTTAGCAGTTGGTCCGAAAGACAGCACGTCTAGTTTTTCGCCGACCAAGCAGCGAGCTGATGATGGGTACAATGGAATGGACCCGAAATACGCATCATCTCTCTCTTACTTTACTGTTCGGTCCAAGTCGCTGTGGGACCAGCTAGCTCAGGCCCCAAGCATTGGCTCGCAATCAAATGCCGTTGACTGGAACCGTAGTGCGATCCGGCGCTGCTTTTTAGTGTCGCTGGGCGTGCCGGTAGATTTGGATCAAGTGATGCCGCAAAAAGGAAAGCAAAAGCGTTTGATTCTGCCTACGACAATGAGCGATGCCAAAAGCTACAATGAAAAAGCTCGAGGGTCCAGGCACGGACAGCAAGCGTCGGTGTACGCGATCGGAAGCGTATCTTCTGCAGGATCCGAGATACAAAACCGTCAAAGAGCGCAAAGCCTGGGTGTTGGTGGAGGCAGCTTGCCGTTGTCTTTTGTTGGCGAGCCTGGAGACGGAAAGGGTGGAAATCTTGTCGGAAACCGGTCAAGGAATACGGAAGGACGACACGATTTGGCGTTACAGACCCAAGAAGAAGAGGCTGCGCTTGCTGAATGGTCGCAGCTTGTTACAGTGAGCGAGCTTGCGATCAAGAATATGAGTGTGGAAGAACTAAAGGAATATATTGGATCAGTTGCCGAAGCCCTGGGTTCGGCAAACAACGCGTATACGCGGTGGGTAGCTCGCCGAGACGATGCGCTTAAAGATAAGGCTGCATTTGAAGGTGTAATTGAGAGTCTTGTAGATTACGCACAACGGGTCGGAAAAAATGGTGGGAAAAAAGGAAAAGGAACCTCGGGAAGCGGGACTAACTCGCCTAGCTTTGGTGGAAGCAATAGTAATGGAAATGGGTCTCCTGGCCAAAAGAAACAGAGCAGCACCGTAGGACGGGCAAACAGTTTCTTACGAAGAAGGAAGACAGATTTGTAAACTATAGAAGATACATATTTATTCAATATATTTAATCATGTTGATAAACTTGGATATGAGGTGATGTATCCAACATTTATGGATTTGTGGCTAATCAACTTGAACGAGTTTGGATAGATTTAGTATAAAAGTATATATTCACTCAATATGGGCAATATTTAAAGAGTTTCAGTAGCATTTTCGTATTCACTATTTTGTTCCACAGCAGACATACTTTCAGGTTTGGTGAAAGTTGGGACAAACTCTGCGGCAACGTAGGCGACGCCGGTGACGCCAATGACGGACCCGGCAATGATGCGCAGGACGTGGTCATGGAGTAATAGGGATCCGATGAATATATAAAAGACGCCGCGGCCGATGAAAGAAAAGAGAAACGAGGCATAGCGGTAGGTCAAAGGCGGAACTCTAAATTCTGTAAAGGTGTGAGTAAAACTAGGCTCGGTATCAATGTTGGTATTGGTAGTAAGGTTGGTATCACTATTGGTATTGTATCAATCTTGGTATTGTATCAATTGTAATAACATCTACAATGCTTCAACCAGGTCCCAAATAAACCTCAATGCAATTATACAAATCCGACAGACGTCATCACGTCACCACCATTCACCCAACATGACCATGTCAATTGATAATTCTTTAAACTTACCCAAAAGAATCAACCCAATTCCAAAAATAATCACATAAACCGCAATGACAGCCGATTGACTATACTGAGTTAGCTCAATTCGTTTTAAAAACATGACGAAAAGCACTCACAATGATACTGGGAAAAACTGCGAAATGCCGCCGAGCACAAACAGGATGCCGACAATCAAGTTGGCAATCTTGAACGGGTTGGTCAGATCAAGACTGCTGAAAAAAGAAGCAAATTCTGGCATGTTGGATTTGTAGAGTCGGAAAATAATAAGATAATAAAGAGAAATAAAAAAATACAAAAATAAAATAAAAGCAATTCAAGAATCACGCACTTCGCACGTGATTCTTGGCCACATGCTCACTTTTTTAACTTTACAAGAAAAAAATTAAATTAAAAATTTTACAACAAAATCGATGTTTTTGTTCATCCACTCGGTTTTTAAGAAACAGGAGCGGCAGCAGTTTCAGTCTTAGTCTCAGCCTTGGTTTCGGCAGCGGCCTCTTCTTTGGGCTCAGCAGGGGCGGTAGATTCGGCGGCAGAGGTGGTGGGCTGAGATGACTCGATTTCAGACATGTCAGAAGTCCAAAGAGTCAAGTTGTCGCGTAGCAGCTGCATGATAAGAGTGGAATCCTTGTAGCTGTCCTCGGAAAGAGTGTCGAGCTCAGAGATGGCGTCGTCAAAGGCCTGCTTAGCAAGAAGACAAGCTCTATCGGGAGAGTTGAGGATTTCATAGTAAAAGACGGAAAAGTTGAGGGCAAGACCAAGTCTGATGGGGTGAGTGGGAGGAAGCTCAGTGTTGGCAATCTCGGAAGCAGATTCGTAAGCCTTGAGGGATTCCTGAGCAGTGCCGTCACGCTGGTCGCCAGCAGCAAACTCGGCAAGGTAACGGTAATAATCACCCTTCATCTTGTAGTAAAAGACCTTGGATTCACCCGACTTGGCGGCAGGGATGAGGTGGTTAGACAAAATATCGAGGATATCCTCACAAATCTTTGCAAGCTCGCCTTCGAGCTTAGTTCGGTACTCCTTTATTAAAGCAACCTGCTTGGTGTTGCTCTTGCTCTCCTCCTTTTGCTCGATAGATGAAACGATTCTCCATGAGGCTCTACGAGCACCAATGACATTCTTGTAGGCAACGGAAAGAAGATTGCGTTCTTCAACACTCAGTTCATCACCAGTGGTAGCAACGGACTTCATGTTTTCAACCATTTCTTCGTAGCGTTCAGCCTGCTCAGCGAGCTTGGCAAGATAAACGGAATCTTCACGTGATGGGGACATCTGTTGGAAATAAATGTGTCAATAAATAAATAAACAAAAAAAGTGAATTGAAGTTTAAAGGCTTGAGTAAAGAAGGAAGAAAAAAAAAAAAGAAAAAAAAGGATTCGTGTGCGTGTTTGTGTGTTTGTATATCAATTCGTAAAATGATAAAGATTGAAAAATTCCTTCTTGTGATTGGTGTAGATTGAATACGCAACGAGGCAGTAAACAAACCAAAAGATATTGCCAGCATTTCTCGGATTTGAATTTACAAAAAAACGACAATCCATTGCCAAAAAAGCATCAGAATCGACGCTTATTGAAACCAAAACGATGTTACTGAAAACGAAAGGAGTGTTGCCTCCTTAAAACTAGTGATTAACATGAACCATCAAAAACAGTTGGTGATTCATCAAACGGTGGCAAACACAACGTATATCAAAATATGACAATCACAGTCATGTCGAACAAAACAATGATGACGATGATTATGATAATAATGATAATGATAATAATACCACCAAACAAGAAAAACACCTATACTTTGAACCAATTGATAATCTCAGGTATTACAACAGCACAATCATACCAATTGAACCAAACACCCAAAACTAAACCGCTGAAGCCTTTTAAACCCGTTTGGAAATTGGCTTAAACCCGTTTAGAAACTGGTTTGGAAATCAGGATATTTGTTCTTTTTAACAAATAAAAACAAAAGAAAAAGGATTCAAAACCCTTCTTTACTCGATTCTTCAACTGAAAATCACATGTAACCAAGTAAAAACAACAAAACTTACTATGAAATATTTGGATTTGACGAAATCAAATTACGATATGAAAAAAAAAAAATGAATTGAAATATACAGTCGAGATTTTAAAAAGATGGAAGAAAATTAAATAAAAGAGGTTCGGCAATGATTTTATAAGAAGAAAAAGGAACCAAATAGAAAAACACGGCCTTGTTACAAATGATGTAATACAATGTGGCCAAATGTAAACACAGCAAACATGGCTGGGTTCCTAACCCTTGTTTGGTGGCACTGCTCAGAAATTAAATTATTCCACAGTATATTTCAGTACACGGCTGCCAATGGCTCCACCTGATAGCTCCAATCCGTTTACAATTACAATCAGTCAATTCGTAAAGTACTTCAAGATGAATAAATAAATAAATAAATACAGTGAAAAACCCCTCAGGCTTCTACATCAACCAATGGCTCTCGCAGAGGTTCGTAGTATCTAAACCTTACATCCCCATGAATGTACTGTTTTCTTGGTTCAATAAAACTAAATCTTGGTTAGATGATTCATGAAAGAAAAAAAAAAACGGTAATAAACTTACTTTGGAGCATCTGGTCGTAAGAGAACGGCAAATACGTTTTTCCACATACTACCCAACCCGAATGGCCGTTCGCTCGGAACCCTTTCTTTCGCCCTGTACTCTTCTGTAGCCTCCCGGCCTTGTCCCTTGGCACGACTCCTTTCCTGTCGTTGCTGCTTCATGATATCGTTGCGCCGATCAATGTCCAGCAAAAACTCTCGGGTCAGCTGCCCAGTGGCCATCAGGTATATATGCAACGCCGTCATGGTCAACGGAAACAGGCCCAGAAACCAGCACAATATGGCAACCACAAGGCCGCCTGGTGTATGTTTTAGGCTGCTCGCAAAGGATACCCCAGTCCCTTCTCTTTTTACATACTTCAAAACGGATTTTGAAAATGTTCCCAAAACCTCGGCCTCTGTTCGAGCTTGTAACCCTCCATCCATTCCCTTCTCAATCTCTTTTCGAATCTTCCATGCCTTGACAACGTAGTACACAGACAATCCCAGTCCGTAATAGCAAGTTATGGACGCAAACACGATAAACAACAAAAAGTACTTGTAGTTCCGTCGTCCTATGCAATTATTCAGCCATAGGCAGTGGTGGTCAAAATAGTCTACACAGTTGTCGCAGCTACTGCAATGGCTAGCTCGCGGCGGCCGCCAGATCCGGCACGTCGCACAGTACTTGACTCGCGTCACTCGCGACGGGTCCTTCTCAACAGTATATTCGAAATCGTTGCTGTCGTACGACGGGCCCGGAAGCACTATCCGGCACGTGTATTCGTCGGGCAACGTCACATTGTCGCCAACAAAATGAATGTTTCTGGGTATAATTCCTGGGTTGGTCCACATGGCTTTGCAAAAACTCGAAACTGTCATCACAAAACAGTATGCAAATGTTAACGGGGCTGCTGGCGACAAATGATGCCAGAGCCAAGGTGCTCTGTAAATAATAAAAGTTAGCAAAAATCAACCAGACCATCCAACGATTGTACTTACACAAATCCAAAAAACAAACTGCCTGCCAAAAGTATAAAGAAAAGGACACCAAGACTGTATACAGCCTTTGACGAGGCAATCAGCCTTCCACCAAACATAAAGTACATAAACTCCGACGGAAACCGTTCATAGTTTTTCACCCCCTCTTGTGCGCCCGGGCCCTGCCACATGGCTCCAATGAACCCCGACACGGCAGATTTGGACTGCAGGCTCGAGTCTCCAAAAAGGTTGCCGCCAGGCGGCTGCACCTTGTCGGAGTATTCGCCGTGCTGGACTATTTGCCTGTCACGGCCGCTGAGAAGCAGCCATCGATAAAACCGTTTAACAAAAAAGAGTCGTGACGGAGGGTACTGATTTCTGGCGCGAGCTACATGTTCTGCGCCGGTGCTGTGCCGGCTGTCTGGATATGCTTGGTTATTTGGCAAATGGTCAAAACTTTTGTGGGTATTCTGTATGTGTTCCCTTGTATCTGTGTGCTCGCGGCCGTAAGCAAGTGCATTCAAGTCCCGATCTGAAAAGGTTCGGAGTTGCTTGCCACGATGTTTTTGTGTCCAAGACCCCGAAAATATTGCAGGCAAAGAGGGCCGCCTGCGATGGATATTATTGGAGACCACATTGTTTGCCCGGCTTGTGCCATATCCTAAAGCACGGTTTAATGGGTATTCTGTAGGAGAGATAGTCCGACTGTACTGGGTTCTTAAGTCTTGGTCAAATACATACGCAGAGACAGATGCTGCTGTTGTCCCAGTATGATGATGTACTAACCCAGTGCCCAGCTCTGACGAGTATTCTGGAGATAAAAAGTTTGAGACATTTGACTGTGAAAGGCGGGGCGCAAGCGTTTGTGCTGAATGTTTCATTGACACAGTTTGGTTTGCAGACGGGTTATAACCGTTCCTGTTGCTGTGGGTATCTTGGATGGAATGGAGATGATCGGGGATGTGGGTACTACGATGTTGTTCAGGTGAATGCGCCAAGCTGGGATTTGGATCTTGAGAACCGTTTACGCACCTGTTAAATTCGATATCGTCATCCATGATATTGGCAACATGTGATGTATTAGTCAATGTCTGGGACTGAGCTGCTCCAAAACTTTGATTACTGTTACTATTGATAAAGTTTGACATGTTCAGGTATCATTGTTGGAAATAAATATGTGAATAAGCAGAGAGAAATGTGAGTATGAAATCGACTAATGACTTGAAACTAACTGGACAATCAGTATCAAGTAGCTTTCAAACCGAATCGATACAAAATATAAGCTTGATTTCAAATACAGCAACGATTTCATGTTGACAACGGAACTCAAGTGGTAGTTGGTATTCAACACACAGCCGTACATTCCTAACCAAAAACTCACTGAAAACATGGTCGTTACTTAGCTCCCGTAATTGTGTACTGATAATCCACGTGATTAAAAGTAATAGGAGCCAATCCACGTCTGGTTTTTATTTTTATTTTTGTATATTTTATTTTCACTGCAACGTGAACGATACAATGATTTCATTAGGAAGACGGACAGGATTATCAATACCCCGGAACTTACTTGGTGGTTCAACCACATCCAGATGTCTCAGTTCATTGCGAACCGAGTTTAGACCGACAGTTATCAAATCAAATACCGTTTTCCAATTCCAGAATGCGCCATTCACACAAACGCGCGGTCTCGGTTTCAAGAGAATAGAAGTAAAGAGTCCTTTGGGAATCAAGCTGCTCCGGTATTCGCGGGTGATTGGTCTAACCATTCTTGCGGCGTACGCAATTGGCGGTTCCGTCTTTACGTTTATGTACTTACGGGAAACATCAAAAAGTGACACTGTCCAAAAGATACCCCAAGACTGGTCGTTCCAGATCAAGTCGCTTGTCCGGGACGCTGTGAACAACGAGCTTGACAACAAGTACGATCGCGCTTTACAGATCTACAAGCTTGCTGTAGACCAGCTGACCACTACCGAAGGACAGGATGGCAATCGTGTTCCTGTCACGAATTTGGGCCAGATGTCGCCGGAATGGTTGGCTGGATACTCAGATGTCTTGATCAGATATGCCCGGCTGTTGGAGCTCAATGACCAGTCCGAGGAAGCCAAAGCTGCGTTGCTTGCCAGCGAGCAGATTCCTTGGGGTTCGCCCGATTTGAAAAGCATTGGCGCTATCCAGCTCGCAAAGTACGCCCTGGCCGATGGCGACAAGCATTTGGCAGAAGAGTACTTTATCAATTCCGTCAAGGCTGTGGCGACGCCTTCCATGGCTGCCTACTTTAACGAAGGTCCAGACCAGGATTTACGTAAAGCAGTTTTGATTCCTGACGCACTGAAAGAGCAGAGCTCGTCGGCGCTCGCACCCGTCAATTCCAATGACGGCAAACCGACTGGTGAAGGTGTTTCGATCCAGCTCTACAATGCCACGATCGAGCTTGCCAAGTACTACGCACTCGTCGGGTCTTACACCCGTGCGATGGAAATCTTGCTTTCGACACTGAGATCTGTCCGTCGCAAACGCGAGCCAGAGGGCCGGTCGTCGGCACGCATCCCTGATGCCGAGTGCCTTGAAGCACGAAGCATGTCGTACATCTCCGAAGTCTTTTGGGCAGCCGACAAGGCCAAACGCAAAGAAGCAGTCACCTGGGCAGAGGGCGCGTTCCACGAGGCGTATCCCCTGTCCAACAGCACTGTCGAATGCGGTCTCTGCGCAATCATGGTTTTGGAAAACCTAATCAAGATGTACAAGAGTCTGGGAATGCCTGATGAGGCGGAAAGATGTAAAGCAAAGTTGGAAGATGTCCATGCTCCAATGACGAATTACGATGTCAAAGGGTGGTCATTCATTGATATGATTACTACAAACCGTAGCCGATAGTTTTCTTTTGTATAATAGTGAATTGTAGATGTTTTTTTGGTTTGTATATAATTTGTGATTCAGAATAGTTAAAATCCAAAATGACCCGAATGATTTTAGGATTTCATACGATTGCAATGATTCGGTTCCGATCATCTCCAACTAAAGACGATTACGAGTTTCAATTAAACATGTGTTTCATAGACACTGAAAACTGACACCAAATGCCGGGTAACTTTGAAAATTTTAAATGTATGTATCGTTTCTTATTTACTTTGTGGTCTTTGTTTTGATTAGGAATTTACTTTTTACCATTACCAGTTTCATTGATTTATCAGTGGTTTCATTTCACTTGTTAGATACCTTTTAACCAACAACGTTAACCAATTACCATGTCTCTTCATTCACGGTTCCAACCTAGATCGAAGGCCGAAGTCGACGAGCTTTTGAAAAAGGATCAGGCCAAGGCTGCCGAGTCTGATTCCGAGTACGAGTCAGTGTCTGGCTCAGAGTCTGAATCCAAAAGTGAAGAAGAAGAAGAAGAAGAAGAAGAAGTAGGAGAAGAAAAGAAAAAGTCTGCTGAATTGAGTGATATGCTTTCTGATGTCAAGTTGGACAAGGAAGCCAAAGCCAAAGATGTTAAGGAAGAAGCCAAAGATGTCAAGGAAACCAAAAAAGAAGTTGAACCTAAAAACGAGGTGAAAGAAGTCGCAGAACCTAAAACAGAGGTGAAAGAAGTTGAGGAGCCTAAAAAAGAGGTCGAAGAACCCAAAAAAGAAGAAGAAGAAGAAGAAGAAGAAGAAGAAGAAGAAGAAGAAGCCGACGAAGCAGAAGACGAATCCAACCTGATTAAAAACGAATACGAAGTCACGGTCAAACTTTCTGATCTTCAAGCTGACCCCAATTCGCCACTTTACTCTGTCAAGAGCTTTGAAGAGCTCGGCCTTTCTGACGAGCTTCTCAAAGGTCTTTCCGCCATGAAGTTCAACAAGCCCTCCAAAATCCAAGAAACTGCTCTTCCCTTGCTCATCCGCAACCCGCCGAAAAATATTATTGGCCAGAGCCAGAGCGGTACCGGTAAGACTGCGGCCTTTACCCTCGGCATGCTGACAAGAATTGACATAGATAACCCGGCCCCGCAGGCGTTGTGCTTGTCGCCGGCCCGCGAGCTTGCGCGCCAGACGATGGACGTTGTTGTGGAGATGGCAAAGTACACCAAGATCACGACCGCGTTGGCTGTGCCCGAGGCCATTCCGCGTGGCGCCATGGTCAAGGGCCAGCTGGTTGTGGGCACGCCCGGTACCGTGCTGGACTTGATTCGCAAAAGGAAGCTGGATGTATCGAATATCAAGGTGCTTGTCCTTGATGAGGCCGACAACATGCTTGACAGCCAGGGCATGGGCGACCAGTGCAACAAGGTGAAGCATGCTCTTTCCAAAAGTATACAGTACGTGCTCTTCAGTGCCACGTTTGACGACAGTGTTTACAAATATGCGCTAAAGTTTGTGCCCAACGCCAACGAGATCCGACTCAAGCACAATGAGCTTAACGTGAAGGAGATTCAACAGTTTTACATTGACGTCGATGGATCCGAGAACAAGATGGAGCTCTTTTTGGATCTTTACGGAATGTTGACTACTGGTTCGTCCATCATTTTTGTTGCAACTAAACGGACCGCCAACATTTTGTACAGCACGCTCACCAAGGAAGGCCATAAGTGCTCTGTTCTGCACAGCGAACTGCTCGCCAGCGAGCGTGACAGACTGATTGACGAGTTCCGAAGCAACATGTCCAAGGTCTTGATCACGACCAACGTCTTGTCCCGCGGCATTGACATTCCTGCCGTCACCATGGTGGTCAACTACGATCTCCCCTTTACCCGCGACCAGCGCCCGGACGCCTCGACCTTTTTGCACCGTATTGGCCGTACGGGCCGTTTTGGCAGAAAGGGTCTTGCAATCTCGTTTGTCGACAACCAAAAGTCGTACAAGGCGCTGGAGTACTTCCGCAAGTACTTTGGAGGCATGACGATGACGCATATTAACAGCAATGACCCTGAAGAAATTGAAAAGGTTATAAAGAAGGCAATGAAGGAGTTTACATCTTCATAGTGTGGATTCAGATTTAGTGGTGATGAACTTGTCATGAATATCAATTTATCAATTATAAAAGTAAAAGCATTGGTAGTATCAATAATAATAAATAAAACAGCCATGATACAAGTAAGATGACAAACTACACGTTTGCGACCTTCCACATGGTATCGACCTGTTGTTTCGTGACTTGCGTGTTATTGACGGACCCGTCCCAGCAGTATCTTTCGAAACAGCGTTTGCATTGCTCAGTCTGTTGTCCGCCTCTACGCTCGAGCTCGCGCTGGATGACTGCGCAGTGATCGTGCCATTGCCGTCTGTCGCGACCGCGTAGGTGTTTTGGACAATGATTCTCATTTCCTTGTCCGAGTAGGCGAGCTTGAACGTGGACGTGTTGGAGGGGTAGGCGTAGTCGTTGGAGTTCCAGACGATGAGCGGCGCAGCGGACGCTTGCTCTTTAGAAGCCGTGTAGCAACCCAAAAAGAGCAGCCGTATGTAGAGCTTGTTGTTTATGTATGTGTTTTTGTCAGGAACGGCTGGAAAGGTGCAACCTGGTTATGCTTAGTTTGGCGCGCGTAGGTTGCTTGCAGCGAGTTGGCGGAGGGCCAGGAAAGGTTGCTGTCTGCGGAGTTGTCAAACGCAAAAATAATGTCGACGCTGCGTTCTTTTTGGAGAAGAGGGTTGAGCGGCACGCCCTGGCCGTCCTGGCCGCCGTCTACCAGAGCGAGGTAGTCTGCGGTTTCAATGGCGGGGTGGTTAAGAGCCGAGCGCCTGAACGGGTTGGGCGCATACACAGCGACGTCGCAGTTGTCTTGGTCGAGTGTATTGAGGAACTTGTTGACGAGGGAAGAGATGAATCCGGACGGATTTTTCAGCAAGGGCTGGAGGGTGAGGATGTACTCGTTGAACAGGGAAGAGGAAGTTCCCATGACGAAGCCGGCATTGTCGAATCCCAGTGTGCATGAGTCTTGAACCTTTCCATCCAGGACCTTTGTGCCGAGCCATTTGATGTCGGTGAATGTTTGGAGGTAGGAGTCCCAGGAACCGAGTTCAAAGGGGGTGACTTCAAAGACGGTGGAGTTTAAGGGGATGATTTTGGTGTTTGGGGCACGGCCGTTTGCAAGGACGATGGGGAGGGGCATTTGGTATGAAGTGAGTGTGTCAAAGTTTCGGATATCACTCCATGTGAGGGCCGGCCCACCTTGGAGAAGGTTGACAAACTGGTAGGAGAGGGCGTGGCCCCAGAGGTCTGTGACGGATGTTTTGAAGCCAGCTTTTTTTTTAGAGTTGATACTGGCAAAGAGATCGGTGTGGTACTTGATGTTTGCAAAGAGGTTGAGGCCGTGAGGGTTCAAGATGCTGTTTTGGAGGTTCCAAAGGGACTTGCTGTTGAGAAGGGAGTCGACAGTGGAAAAGTTGTTTGCGACGATGGAGCCGACGAGCCAGAAAGGCCAGAGATGTATGTGGATGCTTGGACGAGTCCGCGGAGATGGCCGGGCTGTGTCGATCCTGCTGTTCTGTTGTCGAGGGCTGCGAACTGGCCGGCACCTGCGAGCATGGCGCGGTAGCCACCGCCAGAGAACGCGAGGCCTATAGTGGTTGGTTTCTGGGCTGCGGCCAGGAAGGATTGGGGACCAAAGTCGGAGAGGTTTGCGCGAGAGAGGAAGGATACCAGGGCCTCGTTTGTGAGTGAGTGTCTGCCATTTCGCCAGAGCTGTTGGTCGGGGTTGAGACCGGAGGAAGCGTCGCGGAGAAGTTGATTTTTTTGGCAGTTTATGTGGGCTGGAGCGTATGAGTTTGTAGGGTTCCAAGCGAGGGAGAATGAGAAAAGGAAGAATAAGAGGGATATTGGTATTGGGTTGAATTGGTATTGGTATTGGGTTGAATTGGTATTGGTATTGGGTTGAATTGGTATTGGTATTGGGTTGAATTGGTATTGATATTGGGTTGAATTGGTATTGGTATTGGGTTGAATTGGTATTGGTATTGGGTTGAATTGATAATGAACTGAACTGAACCGAACTGAACCGAACTGAACTGAATTGACATTGAAGTTGAGTCGATCACGAACCAAAAACCCACTTAGATACTTGTCTACAAAGTTACGACTGAAACTGACCCAATTTCCAGGCTTTGCCAGGTGGGACAATAACCAGCAAGTGAAACCAGGCTATACGTGGTTGAATCCAAAAGTGAGACAGATGGTAACTGGGCAAAACGCGTAGATCTGAAGTAAGACTACGGACCGAATTTAGACATGGATAGATAAATAGACGTTCCCAAGCAGAGATTACAACAAAAGGAATTATGAAATAATAATAACTATAAACTAAAATTGAATTATAAACGTAATCAAATTATAATAAATAAACAAAAAACCTTGCCAAATTCAAATGCGTACTGTGGATTTTCAAGTATGTCAAAAGGGCAAAAACAATAGAGAATTAAGAGAGTAAGAAAAAGGATGGAAATGAGGGAATTTTCCATGGAATTGGTTTAGTGTAAGACGAGATTGTCGATGGGAATTTTAGTATTTAAAAATGATGTAGAGGGCGTGGATGATACCCGGGAACCAACCCAAACAAGTCAACACGACGTTGATGAGAAGGTCCATGTTGCATCCTCTTTCAAGAAAGACTCCGAGAGGAGGAAAGATGACGGCTAAAGACGTTAGATGGTTATAAATATCAAGATTGAAGACAAAACTTACCGAGAATGATTTTGAAGATGTCGGAACCGGTGAATGTCATTTTGAAGAATTGAATATGAAGAATAATAAGTAAAAAAAAAATCGGATGGAAAAAAGTAGTAAGAAGAAACAAAAAAGCCTCGATATTTATAGTCAAAACCAAGTTGCTGACAACCCTAAAAATAAAAATAATTAGTGTTGAAAGTCCAAGCCTTGGAATGTGTCGGCTGACATGGAAAATGCCGGGTGTCGCGAATGTTGGATGACCGAGTTAATGACCGACAAATATTCTTGCCGTTGCCAGCACCGCCATCACAGTCTTGGACTCAATTCGACCGTAAGACGTTTCCGTCAATTGACCCGAAGGTGTCGACTGACGTCAATAGTATCGATTCGCTTGCGCCATTTGCCAGTCACCTGCCAGCAATCTTTGGCCGGCTTTTAGTACATTTCGACCGTTTGTTTCCAAACAGCAAAGACTGCTCAGCGCCTACATTGCTGGAAGTGCCTTGTTACTGCCGGCAATGATGTCAAAGCGTTTTGTTTATTTAGCTCGGCACGGCTATTCTTGGGTTGCTGGGTTTGTGTTTACAATTGAATTTATATAAATACCGCTCCGGCCGTTTTCTTTTTTTTTGGTGAAAACCTAAAGAATGTAACTCAATCCATTTGATATCCAATTGTTAATGACTAGAAATCTCCGTGGCTATGTGTTGGTCAGTGGTATAAGGGCCTGGTGGATATTGTATACCTCATATTGATCATACGCCAGGATGCTTCAAAGCATTCAGGTGCTGGATACCGAAAACATTAAGCAAAATGGGTTGCTTCTAAATTGAATATACTCTTGTTATATTTCTTTTTCTAGACATGAATTTGCCATGTTTAAATAGTCGGTTTGGATTCGCATTTGCCAATATTTGGACATTGGTTTATAGACATTTGAAAGGAAACAATGTCACGAATCATTTGGATCCACAAGCCAATCTCGATCCATTTTCGGTTGTTTTGGGTCCTGTCCACGTCTTGAACTGATCTCCAGTCTTGACCGACTGCAAAAGCACGTTTGTGTGGATATTTTTGCTTTAGTGCTATTGCTCCATACTTGGATTTTAATGTTTACAGGAATGGCAGTTTTTTCATCGTTAGCATTTACGATCGGTTGGTACTTTCATTATCAGTTTTTTTCTTTATTTTTCAAAGCCTGAAGTTGACTAATTCAGCTCCAAAACACTTGACTTGAATGGGTTCTGTAATAGGTACAAGTCTTGGTCACGTTTGTGCTGAGTCTTGCGGGTATTTTCGGATGGCCCGTCAACCCAATTTATAACCTGATGATGTATCGAGACCAATGGATCAAACGGTTTAAATAAGAATCCATCACCGTGTCTACAGCTGTAGTTTAGTATTGGTCTTTATTTGTAAATCTACAGCCGAGATACAGTCAACGCTTTAAAAGAGTTGGTTGTCTTGGTTTAATCGTTAAATGCTGACAAAAATTTCATGTTTATTGACTAGAAGCCACTAAAATTTAGAGTTGATTGACTAGAAACCACCAAATCTTTCATGTTTATTGACTAGAAACCACCAAATCTTTCATGTTTATATGCTGAATAGAAAAAACCACAAACAAGTCCAATTTGAAATGCTTGGAATCACTTGTAAATGTACATACAGACTTGCCAGTTCCTACTGACCTGTTCCAGCTGACTCCATTCAACAATAGACATTAATAATCAGGTTAGACACTTTAACAGAGTATGAATGACACCAGCATTAGTAACGAAAGCAACTCGCTATAGTTTAACCTGTAGTGAAGTTGCAAACTTTCTCATTCTTACATTGATCAGTGGTTCCAAGTATTTCAAATTGGGTTGACTTGAAGGTTGTACGTTTCAAACCATTCTTTCCACCCCATCTTTCCAAACTGCACAGCTCATGTCATTCTATGTCATTAAAGGAGTTTGAATTTCATAATTTCAAGAACGAGTAGCCAAATGTATTAACCAGAAAAAGTCTGAAAGAACTTGTCAGTGGCCCACCTTCATAGTGATGTAGCACTTATAACTGGCCTCTTGATTCAAATAATAGAAACTAGAAACATCATTTGATAACTCAGAGCTGTCCAAGTTGATTCATTCTGTTTTCTCTTTAGACGGTTTCGAGTTTTGAATTAAACTTTAGCTGACGGTCAAGTCTTTTCAGATACAACCGTTGTAAATCGATTAAATATATATCTCAAGGTTCAAACAGTATAGTTAAATATGTGGAGATGACGTCTTTTAACGTCATTTTGATATCCAATCCTTTGACCAACATGTCATCTTGATGTCCAATCCTTTGACCAACATGGCATTTTCACTAATCATGGTCCATAGTTTATCCATGTAGATCAGTAGCAACTAAACAGTCACATATGATTTATCTTTATCATCAAATAATGGCTACTGTGACGATCCTTCCTTGTTACTCTGCAACGAAATTCTAATCTATCACATAGAATCAAAAACACTTGAGAACCCGACCACAGCCCGGCGTCGTTCTAGAATTCCAATTTCAACTGGGCAAGTTATCTCAACCATTCACGGGAGTTGCCAGTGAGGAGAAACAAAGCAATCTCATGAATAAGTGAAATTTAAAGTTTTTTTTTTTTTTTTTTTTTTTTTGCAAGGCAACATGAGGGGACCATTGAAAGACTTGATTGTTTCCCCACTAGTCAAGTATAAATATAAACATTGATGGAGATTGTAAATCAAGAAAATAAGAAATAAAATGCCAAACACTTGTACCCAATTCAACAGTATTCATAACCAAATCAGAGCAAAAGAAGACTCTTGTCGAGACAGAATATCGAATTCGTTTCAGGATCAATCAACCAGATCTACAATCCATCCACAAGTATCGAAACAAAACTCCCATATTCTCCAACTCAAACAAATTCGAACCCGGTCAAAGTCGCCAAAGCACAAACAACACCATTTACACAAATCTCGGCCGCTCGAGTATAGATTTTCGAAAAAAACACACGTAAGCTCCATCGAGCCTTGGAATCACTTGTCTCCTTCAACTACACCACCCAGGTTCCTTGGCCAGCTCACATTTAAAGATGAAGTCATCCAAAAGCGACAGAACCTTGTGCACTTGTCTCCTTCAACTACATCACCCAGGTTCCTTGGCCAGCTCACATTTAAAGATGAAGTCATCCAAAAGCGACAGAACCTTGTGCACTTGTCGCTACTCCAAGAGACTGCAAACAGAGCCCAGTTGAATGTGCTGGTCGGCGATTTACAAGATTTGAGTGTGTAGTTTTTCTTAAACGGTACATTGTTTCTCTGCAAGACTATAATCGTACAGCCTTCACCAACAAGGATTTCCGTCTGGGCTTTAGAATACGTGCATTATTTCTTTAATGCAAGATTCTAATGTGCACAAGGGTTCTCTCATTGCAAGATTTGGCGATTCTTTTTCTGTTTAGGAATTCACCAATTGGGATTCTTTGTGTAACGACCGAATGCCTTTATTCCAGGATAAAAGCAGGTGTATTTCTACTAGAATCAGATGGTTTGCATTGGTTCTATAGCTTGGATCACAATGTGTTGGTCCCACTGGAATCCAGAATGCGTATTTCTACTCGAATCATTCGGATCAAGATTTGTACTTCTTCTCGAATCATTCAGTTGAAAATTTGTACTTCTACTCGAATTCAGTCGAAAATTTGTACTTCTTCTCGAATCATTCGGATCAAGATTTGTATTTCTACTCGAATCCAGTTGAAAATTTGTATGTCAAAACTAATAAACGAATATTCTTCATTCCTATAATCTGCAAGATCCTTGACAACGCACGTGCTTGTTCTGTATGCAGTCCGTTCTTTGGATATTTTCGCCCAGTCAAATTATATGAAAAACATGTTTTTAGACATTTAAAGTGATGGCGTAATTCGGTTAGTGAGTTGTAATTGGACAAAAAGGTGACTTGGTTTTTTATTACTTTTATTCATTTATATATTTTTCCACGATTTAGATTCTTTTCTTGCTTTTTTATTTTTTTTTTGATTTCTGTCAGATTCACGTTCCTTTTTTCTTTCCCTTTTTGTATCTTCACTTTTCATTAATTTCTAATTCTACCAAAATCATGCCGTTCAAACACTTGTTCAACTCGCATTTTTACAAAAAACATCGCACATTATGTAGAATCTTAATCCTCTCATTCCTTTTTCTCACTCTCCAACTCTCAATCTTTGTGTTTTCCGCCATCTGCATCAATTTCGTGTCCGCTGCAGAATCTTTCTCCTCATCTCTTTTAGATTCTCACGGTCCAAGTAGCATGGCATCTTCGCTCATACATTCCGTGTTTGATATCCGGCAAAACGTCCTTCTGCATTTTCCTTCAGATACCCAAAATATTCATCTCTCTGTTTGGTCGTCCTCCTTAAACTTTCCTTTTTGTCCAGGAACCACTGCCGAATGCTCGGCTCCATATGTCGTCCTCCCAGACATCATATGTGCCGACGTTACCCCTTCAAATATCTTGGACCTTGTAGAAGTCGAGTCTAGCAAATATTCCTCCATCAGTGAAAAAATTGCCGTCATCCAACATGACCCTTGCTCTTTCTATTATACAGTACTCCTCATGCAACGAGCCGGTGCTCTAGCCGTCGTGTTCAACAAATCTCTAGACTTGTTTGGACCCGCAAGTCACTACCTCACAGACGACGCCAAACCCATCATATCGCAGCTACAAAGCCTAATCACAATACCAGTTCTGTTTGTTTCCCAGCCCTCATCCGACCTGAAAAATGTAGTCCCTCAAGAAGCTTCCCTCGTTATCCAAAAACTAAACCTCTCAGTCAAATCACCATTCTACATGTTTCTACTACCAGTCTTTTGGGGGATCGGATTCGGACTCATGTGGCTCTTCGTTTGGAAACAGCCAAAAGTCAAAACCCATCAACTAGAGTAAAATGCTCCTTTTTTAAACTTTCCTTTCTTTGTTTCTGTATTTTTAGTAATTTTTCTTTACTTTTTTCTGGCCAACTCAATTTCTGGGTTTAATTTTTGCTTTATATGTTTTTACCATTCAAATACCATTTTTATCCACTTGCAAATCGTTACAGTGTTAATATTGCAAAATTTATAAAGCTTCTTCTCTCATATTTTAAGCATTCTAAGTAGCAAATGAGAATAATTATTTCAGATTGATCACATCCCTTGATTATAAACTACATTTATCTAGCCGCTCTACACTAATCTGCACATCCTCCAATACCGATTGAGAAAAACAAGTATATCGAAACGGTTTGCAGCCGCTTCATATCTGTATTTTTTACACATTTCTTTTGTCTCGTTTCTTTTGTCTCGCTTATTTGGGTTTTGCTCATTTGGGTCGAGCCGGCTATTTGAACAAAGCCTACACAAAATCAGCCACTTATTCGTCAAAACGTACGGCTGTCAAAAAATATGCACGACTGGCTTCATTTGTCTCCCACTTTTATTTGCAACAGTTTGTTGCGCGAGTCATCAAGTTTTTTGGCACTCAGCAATAACTGACCGGTATTTTGGTACAATACTGGCTAAAGACAGTCCAGTCGGGTGACATGGCGATCTTTGTTAGTCTACGCGCCGCCATAGATCAGTGCGTTGAAATCTTTTGGCGGTGACAAATCAATTCCCTGGAAATAATGACCAGGCTCTATGCATGTCTTGCATATAAATTTTGAATCTCCTAGCTACTTTTTGAAATTGATCAAGATTAGATATGTCAGATAGTCATTTAATATATATTCATAAATCATTAGTCATTAGTCTTTTTTTTCGTGAAAAGGTTTCATTGGTCAGCGATTGGGTGTAACTCAGTTTACAAACCTTTTGAATTTCAATATTGAGACCGGACAATCGGTCCCGGAAATTGGGGGATTTCCAGCGGATTCGTTAACATTCACTTGAGTCACTCTGATTCAAACCTTTTTCAGCCTAAAGTAAAGCTGGATAAACGATCCTTTTTCTCCGTTCCTTCTCAATACAAAGACTCGGGAACATAATAACACCAGTGCCGAAACAAAAACAAGCACGCCAGTGAATATCTGCGCATAGAGATAGGATCCGTCTATTGTCGTCAGCCCAATCGCACAGGGCGTCGAAAAGATGGTGCATGCCCCAATAATCGCCCAGCTCATTGAAATCATTGTATCAAAGTCTTCCAGCTCCACAATAGACGCACAAATGGGAGGAAACCCGACAGAAAAAGAGCCAATGACAGACCCAAGAAACAAGGCCAGCGCGACCAGCGCGCCGTACGAATGGCTCGGGATCCACCATGCCAGGATGAAAATGGTCAGGAAAATTGTGGACAGAAATGCTGCATTGACGCTTCCAATAATGTCGCCGAGGTACCCAAGGAGCGGGCGCCCGACAATGATACCGACGCTCAAAACACAAATAAGAATCGAGCCTTGTGTGTGATTCAGTCCGATGCTCACCGCAAACGACGACAGCACGTTGCTCACGATTCCACAACAAAACATGGTGATGATTCCCCAAACAATGGCTAGCCACACATCTCCGCGGATAAGCAGCTTGAAATTGAAAATCTTCACCTTGCGTCTAAACAGCTCTTTGCGCTCAAACATGAAAAACGCAGAAATAAAACACATCCCGCCGCACAAAATACCAACGTACCGCTGTGCCCATGGCAAGCCGGCCGAGTCGATCAGCGCCTGCTCCGACAAACTAAACAGAATGGCGCCCAGCCCGGCGCCGCCCGTGAAAATGCCGTTGGCCATGCCCCGTTTATGAAGAAACCACTGCGGAATCAAAGCGTTGGATGCCACAAACACCAAGCAGGTCCCGATCGCGACCAAGATGCCTTCAGCAAGGTACAGCTGCCACTTTTGTTTGGCAAAGGACGCGCCAATGTACCCACCAGCCTCACAGGCCGCACCAATCATAATCACAAGCTTGTACGACGAGTTTAGCGAAAAAATTGACGACAGCGAAGTGGGCTTGCCGCTCTTGCTAACAGGAAGATGCTGGAGCAAGTATACAGGCAACGGCGTCATCATCAGACCCACGCCGTACATCAGCCCGGCAACAAATGCAAAGTCAATAGAGGACGCATCAGAGTACTTGTTGGTTGTCAAAAAATTGGACAAAAAGACTCCGTATGCGCTTGCAGACCCCCATGAAAAGGCGCAAATCACTGTTCCAAAAAAGAGAATGACCCAGGAGTAGCCCGAATCGAACTGGACGTCTGGATCAAAGGCGAGCTCAGGATGGGTACTGACAGCCTTTTCGAGATCAGGGCCTTTTTCGAGCTCGGAATCAACAATCTCGACACCTTTTTCGTAATCGCCGTTGCGTTTCTCGTAGCCGGCTGACTCAATGGATGAGTCGTTGCTTACACGAGACTCATAACCAGGTTTTGTAGGGTAACTTTCCATTTTGGACGAATCAGAATGAAGGAAATTACTTTGTTTTTATGCGACTGTTTACAATTATTTCGTTATTGTTTTTTAAAAGAATAATTGAAAAGATGGTATTTGAAAAAGAAAATAGTGTGTTTAAATACTTTTTTTCTCATCTGATTATCATTATTTACACAGATCCGAAAGATAGAAAGCAAAGGTTTGGGAGCGAGCTACGGGTATCCGTGAGCAAGTCCGGTAGTTTTGAAATTTCCTTTATCGTGATGGAGTTTTTGGAAACACTGTGTGCTTGAATGCAGTTGTTTTTGGTTCCGTTGAGTCGCTATTTTTGACTTGTACTGGGTTTATTTCATCTATGCCATTCAGCCAACAATTGAAGATTTTACTCATTCAATTGATACCAACAATTGAAAAATTTACTCATTCAACCAATACCAACAAAAACATCCAATACAGTTTGCACTCATTCTAAACCTATATTTCCGAAACCAATCCATACCGTTCGTAAGTGTCAAGCCCGCAAACACCCAACCTGACTCATTAAGTCCCAAGGTAACCAATGTCGATTAAGAGTAGTGCCCGAGATTTTGCGTGTCGACCGTTTACAAAATATCCGAAAAAATGGAGGGCGTGGGTTCAAGCTACCGTTAGGAAATGGGTTGTAGACGTCCAGGGAAATGGGATATGTATAATGTTCAAGTCCAGACCAGTTTATGGAAATTGGGTCTATCGATGAATCACATACAAGCATTCAAAGTTTATAAACTCAGTGTAGTTACAAAAATTGCTCTGCAATGTTGAAAGAAAAAAAATTAATTAGGTTTATAAAAATTATATAGTCAGTCAGGTAGTCATTAAATTCGTAATAAAGTAATTTACAAGTTCGTTAGTCGGTATTGTTTTTTTTTTTTTTTTTTTTTTTTTTTTAAAATCATAAGGTAGTCAACGAAAAATGGGTCCAAATATGTTCCTTTTTAAAATGGGTGCCCGAATTTTTTTTTTTTTTTTTTTTTTTCAGTGGTTAGTAGTATCAGGTTTTCAAACCTTTGAAAACTTGAAATATAATTGAAGAAATGATCCTTTTTCTCCGTTCTTTCGTTTCAACACAAAAACTCTGGAACCGAGCAACACAAAAATTGAGACAAAGTTCAAAAGCCCAGTAAAGATTTGTGCATAGACGTACGTATTGTTGACAGTCGTCAGTCCAATCGCGCAAGGCGTCGCAAACACAATGGAAACACCAATGACAGTCCAGGTCATGGAAATCATGGTATCAAAGTCCTCGAGCTCGACGACCGACGCCGCAATGGGCGGAAAGCCGACAGCGAACGAGCCAATGACGGCACCAATAAAGAGCGCGAGCGCAATGAGGGAGCCGTAGGAATGACTAGGAATCCACCACGCCAGAATAAAGATGGTTGTCAAGATGGTGGACACGAGGGCGGCGTTGATGCTGCCAATGATGTCAGCAAGGTACCCAAGGATTGGACGGCCGACAATGATTCCGACACTCAGGATTGTATTCAAGATGGAGGCCTGGACATGGGTCAAACCGACGCTGACGGCAAACGGCGAAAAGGTGTACTTGACGATGCTGCAGCAAAACATGGTGATGGTTCCCCAAACGACGGCCAACCAAATGTCTCCTCGGAAGAAGAGCTTGATGTCAAAGATACGGACCTTACGTCTAAACAACTCTTTGCGCTCAAACATAAACACGGAGGAGATCAAGCACATTGCGCAACTGAAGATGCCGACGTAGCGCTGGGCCCAACGCAAGCCGATGGAGTCAATGAGATGCTGCACCGACAAACTGAAAATGATGGAACCCAGACCAGCGCCCGCAGTAAAGACGCCGTTTGCAAGACCGCGTTTGCGGCGGAACCATTGCGGAATAAGAGCGTTGGCAGTCATGTACACCAAACAAATACCGATACCACTCAGCACGCCTTGGGAGAGGTAGAGATGCCACTTTTTAGTAGAAAAAGAGGCGCCGACGTAGGCCCCGAGTTCGCAAAAGGCGCCAATGATGATGACGATTTTGTAGGGAGAGTTTAACGAAAAGATGGAGGAAACAGAAGTGGTAGTTCTTGAGGAAGAAAAGGTCGGCAGGTTTTGGAGCAAATAGATGCAGACTGGCGTGAAAAAGAATCCGACACCATACTGAAGACCTCCAATAAACGCAAAGTCCATTCGGGACGTTCCCGGGTACAGATTGTTTGTCAAAAAGTTTGCAAGAAAAACGCCATAGGTACCGGACGGCCCGTACGAAAAGGCGCAGATGACTGTCGCGAAAAAGAGAATGACCCAGGAGTAGCCTGAATCAAACTGGATGTCGTCGTCTTCTTTAGAAACGTCTGGCGACACGGCGTCGACACGGGTTTCGAGATCAAACGACTTGCCAGCAAGGTCTGACCCGAGCGAGTCGTCGACACCTGATTCAAGAGATTTTTGTTTGAGTGACATGATTGAACAGAGAAAAAAAAGGAAGCGGATCAATTCTTGGATTCAAAAGTTTCTTCAAAGTAACCTAAAATAAAAACAAAAATATAAACGTCAGTAAACTCGCCAATAATTTCAATAAATTGGAATTTCGATTGATGGTTGAGAAATCATATTTTCGGACGTTGGCTTGTATAAATACTTTTTTTTTCACGGACATGGTTTTTGTAAATTATATTGAATTATGTATGGCGGACCAGTATCAGCGACATCTGCTCATCAAAAGCCGAGCGGACCAGTCTTTGACCTGTTGCAAAAAGTCCGCGTAGGGCGCGAATCGCCCGCAAATTCACATTTGTATAAGGTCACGACCAATACAACCACCAACACGGCTAAATCAGCCGCACTGGCAATTGAGTTATTATGTAAGAATACTGAAGATTACGGAATGCTGAGTCATTGGTTGGTCAGCATACGTCCACATTACATCGATTAAGGACATGGCAAATGGCATGGTTGGTTCCGGTGTTGGGTTTTAAAACGGTTTTGGATGGGAAATCAGGTACTTTGGTAGTACTTTGGTAGTGCTTTACTAGCAGATCATTTAGGCCTCATCATGTGAAAACGCAAATACGGGTGTTTGAAATATAAACAAGTAGAACCAATGGGTAACCACCATTTCTCGTACCTTTGGTTTAAAAAAATACTACCGAAATATCAATTATCGTAGACATAAATGAGTCTTTGACAGCCAACAGTGAGAGTTGGTTGGACTTGGAATAACAAAAGTATGTTCAATTGGCTTGGTCTATATACAAAGTATTTGCTCTTTTTTAAACATTTTTCTATTTTTTTTTTTTAAAATCATAATCACTGAGTCGTACACGAGTCTTTAGAGAATCGTGAATTGGACTTGTTGGATTTGCCATCATCACTCTTCATGCCATTGGTATCTTCCGAGTACTCGGGCAACTTATCTTGCCCAATCACTCTATAATCCACATCATCAATCTGCGACTCGGGGATCTTTTTCAGCTCCTTTTCTTTGGCCGTTAGCGGCGCTTCAGGCAGCATATCCTTCAGTTTGCGTAGATCCATCGTCTCAACACACCATCCATCGGGCGGAAACTCGATATCAACATTTAGATACAAGTCACCGCACCGGTCAGACTTGGGTATCGGCATGCCTTCCCCAGGCACCTTAATCACCTGGTTCGGCCGTAAAACTGAACCTGGCGGCGTAGTCACGCGGACTCCCCGTCCATCTAAATGCTTCAAAACAACCTTGGAAAAGCCGCCAACCGCTTCGGCCAACGAAATCTTGATGGTCGCATACAAGTCCTCGTTCTTGCGCTGGAAAACGCCATGCACCTTTTGCTTAACTTCAATAATGACTGAGCCTGTCTTTTTGCCGTACTCCTGGTCGGCTTCGCCCTCCAGCACAATCTTGTGGCCGTCACGGGCTCCGCGGGGTATAAATGCTTCTAAAATCTTGGTTTCCTCAACCAAGCCTGTCGCCTCACAGGCCTTGCACCGGTCCTTTTCTCTAAACAACTCGCCACGGCCCATACAGCTGTTGCACTCCACGTACTTGTACGAAACAATGCCTGGCGATATACTATGCGATTTCTTAACGTATCCGGCCCCTTCACATTTGGCACATGTCTTGGGTTTCGCCTTGGGCTTGCCAATGGTTCCTTTACACACTTCACACAACTTGGATCGCGTGCTAGTAAACTTGACAACCTTGCCTTTGTAGAGCTCCTCTAACGAAACCGGAAACTCAACATGCCCGTCAGCCGTCTTGCCGCCAGCTTTACCTTTGGGCGGAGGCGGAGAAGACCCGTTTCCGCCAAAACCGTGACCACCGCTGTCGCCACCGTACCCATTAGAACTGAATCCAAACTGGGGCTCGGCATCGTACCCATTGAACCCGTGTCGCGCAGACGTTTCGGCAAAAAATTGGAAAAAGTCGTCGGCGGTGAAGCCCCCTTCATATTCGTCACCAAACATTGGATCAGGACCAGCATCATATTTGGCACGTTCCGTCTCTTGATATAATTGTTAGTAACCAAAATCATTAGGTCTTGTCGTGACCAAAAAGTAAACAAACTTACCGTCTGATAAAGTTTCATAAGCTCGAGAAATGTCTTTAAATTTTGCCTCAGCTGCAGCACGCTCTGGCTCAGGAACTTTGTCCGGATGAAAAGACAATGCTAACTTTCTGTATGCTTTTTTGATTTCAGACGTCGTCGCATCTTTGGAAATGCCCAAGACTTCGTAGAAATCTTCAATTTCTTCTTCATAAAATCCATTCACTATACATGGCTGGTTAGAGAAAAGAAAAACAGTCAACGCAGGTGCCACCAAATTGAACCATACTTGTTTATGCGCTCGGATTATACAAAGACTAGGATTCTTGGATCAGTAAAAAGGGATTAATGTTGTGCTGGTTTCAAGGACAAACAAACAGGAAAAAAAAAAAAAAAAAAACAAATAGTTGGAGACGGAGTATTTGGGAATGCCTTGAGTATATATGGGACCAATCATCACGTGTGATCAAGACAGGTCTGATTGACTCAACTATGATTTTTACATCTTTACAGTCGAGTTTTTATTTATTTTATTATTAAAACATATCTGAATTAATTGACTTGATTGTTTGCAAAATCTCGGTTAATCGCTTCATTGATGTACACATACATGGAATATGTTCTTAAATCCTTCAACAAATCAACGGGATGGAATGAAGATAACATATATTGTCATTTCACCGAGACAAGCGATAGTATGTTTTGGACTTGAGGAGTAACTTCACCATGGATAATTATAAACTAACAAGCTTGATCTCATTCATCGTTACGGTTTTTGTTAAAGACTTGTTAAATTTCTCGATACCCAAAGGTTTCAATGCTACTGTATCCAGTCAACCTACCTCCAACTCGTTCACTTCATATACCCTTTCAAACCTAGGCTTCGTCAGCGGGTCAATTTCATACCTTTACACATCCAAGCCATTAGCCGATGTCCAGACCTCAAGAGAGATCAATTTGAAGGATGTTATTGCAGGCTATAAATTCTTGGAACCGCTCAAAAAACAGGAAGACGCCATCTACTCGGAAGTATGGCAAAACGGCGTCAGGGTGGATACCAAAGATACACTGCTATACGGTAGAATGTTCTTACCAGGGAATGCTTTGGAGGCTATGGTTGCTAGAAGACTTTCGCCAACAACTCAATTATTGATTAAATGCGTTAGCGACTCAAGGATTAAAAATAACGGCGCAGTAGGTTTTATTGATTTATTTTTTTCAAGCGATTGTCTGACTTTTTCTTTTTCTTTTCCAGCTCACCTTTACATATCAATACAATGATGGAAAATGGTCTAGCGAATATATTTACAGTACCCACGAAGCTTTACTAGGGTTCACTGGAGTGTACAATTTCGGTGCCCAAGAACGGATGGCAGACCCAACTATTCCCGCCAGACTTTCTTTTGGAGGCGAGCTTTTTTATGCTGTATTGAGCAAAAGCCCCGGCTTGTCTACATGCCTACGGTACACATCGCAAAGTGCTTATACCGGGACTCCTTTAACAATGTCCTTGCTCTGTAACCCGCTCATGGGCCAGATCTCGTCAATGTACTCCTTGTCTACGAAGCGAGCTTCGTTTGGGTCTCGTTTTGATTTCAATGTCTATTCTTATGAAAGCGATCTGTCGATCGGTTGCGAGATTTGGAAATATTCTAGCGATTTTGCAAAACACAACTCGTACCAAATCTTTAATAGCTCGTTGTCTGAATTGGTAGATCCACTTGATTCGCCCTTGGCTGATACCGATTCTTTGTCTTCCTCTACCTTATTGCATACCCCAAATGACGCCAAATCGGGAATCAACTCGCTTACCCAAACGAATGCAAGCGAATACAAATCTACAGGCCTCAATTCCACAGCACCCAAGTCCTCTTTGCTCAAGGACAGTAACCCCAATCCGCCAGCATCGTCGTTGTTGGCTACCACCCCCAACTCTAACCAAGTCTCTTCTGCTGATATCACCAACGACGACATGACTATTCGGGCTGCCGTGATGGACCGCAACCCAATCTCTGTTGATGATTCCTTTTTCTCGCGCAAGTACAAAACCTTTTTAAACGCCCTAGACCGTAAACTGAGCGATGCGACGGCTCAGCTCGATATTTCAAACGACCAGTACTCAAATTCCAGAATGATGATGATAAACAGTGACGAGCACGAGCACCAAGAGCTTGGTGTTTGTTTCAAAGGCTCGACGAGTCTCAGCAACCAGACAATCAATATGGTATGGGAAGGAAGGTTCCAAGAACTTTTGTTGAGTACTGGGTTTAGTTTATCTTTTATGACAAACACTCCAATTATTACAACATTAGGTCTTGCTATACAATATTCGTCATAAATATATAATCAATTAAATGTACATTTCTGGAATACTTTTTAATATTTTAGTAAATTCTGTTTTTTTTCACCTCTACGTTTTATTCTTTTCTTTGCTCGTCTAGCCACTTATAAGGCAGGTTTGGTTTTATCAAAGGATCCGTCATGTCCCTCAGAAATATCAAGATACGCATCTTCATGCTTTTTAATTGCTTCAATTCCCAAAGACTCGCCCGCGTCGACAGACTGTAAACTATTTCCTTCCTCAACTTTGATCGCGGGCCGGGAAACCATGTCGTTTCCAGCACCAGACTCGATTGCGGCTGAGTGGTGGTCCCCGTTTTGGATTAAAGAGGACAGCTGTGGTTGGTGGTGACCGGACATGACTTCATTCGTGATGGACGGATCAATGTTTTCGATAGTAGGCTTGCCCGTTTCTTCAAATAGTAACGGATCAATGAGCTCATTGTGTTTGGGGTCAGAGATCGAACCAGAAACGCCAATGTTGCTGGAGATGCTGCCATTAGGGTTGGGATCATCTTCATTGTTGGCCATACCTATAGATCCAGACCGATCTTCGTCATCAAGAGAATCGTCGTGTTTGATTTGCAATGAGGAAGGACCAGTTATCATCGATCCATTTGGACCGTGCTCACCGTCCTCCTTCTTTTCCAAATCAGCTGCTGACGCATCTGTAGACTGAGCCTTTGCTTTCTTTTTGCTCTTGTAAACACGGACACGTGCGGGAACAAACATGTTCTCTGGGGGTTTGGCGGGCTGCATGAGTTTTTCGATAAGCGCTTCGTCACTACGATCAACTTCAAACCATACCCACCAGTCTTTGGCACGTTTTCTGGTATCAATTACATTTTGCATATGGAGATACACTTCCTGCGGGCGATGAACACTGCGCTCGAGAATGGGAAGACTCTTTACAGGAATGTCACGGATAGTTACGGTGAGTGGATAATATAGCTCCGACTTTTCGTCATCTGCAGACGGCTTCGCGACCGCCGTTTCGTTTACCTTTTTGCTATTGGTCTTGTTGGCGTTGCTATCAGGAACCTGGTCTTTGCTGTCTGTATCTTTTGAATCGACGTCAGGAACGGGTTCGCCAGGCGATTTGGACCTTCCAGGATAGGTTTTGTCGTTCGGTTCTGGTTTGACATTTCCAGGAGGTAACTCCTTTGTCGTCGCTGACCGACCACCTTCCGGGAAACTTAGAAAGAAGGAAACCAGTACTTCGTTAGTAGGAAGGATTTCAATCATGGAGTTCTTTGGAATGATATAGCGGTCTGCGGGATTATCTTTAAACTCGAAAACGATAGTGACTCGCTTCTGTTGTTTTTTTGAAATGTAGGGAGACTTTGGCTTGCTGGGGTCCTTTTTTTTGCGTCCAACTGTCGATTTCAGTTTTTCTTCGCCTTCTTTTTTCTTCACATCCTTAAACTTTTTTTCCTTTGGAGGCTTGAGAGTTTTCGGAGGTTTAGGAGGTTTAGGGCCGCGCTTTATAATGTGAAGAGAAATGTTTGAAGAGCCAGAGAGAGGATTTTGGCCCGGCGGGACAGGCGTTTGCAAAGAACGATTGAAAGGTCCTGGAGCCAAAGAAGGGCCTGGTTTTTGTGGCAATGGCAAAGAGGGTTTTTTCTCGCCCGGAAAAATGGGCCCATCGGGGGTAAAGTATTTGGGGATATCTTTAAGGTCTATAGTACGGACACGGTTGATATAGCCCTGGAACTCTGTGATTTGTTCATGAGATGCACTCCCACTGGCAACAATTTTCATCAAAGAGCTTAGCGAACGGTCGATGCGAGCAATGGCCTGCAGCTTGTAAATCGTTTGAACATTTTCGGGATTGGATGTGATTGAATTTGTATTAGAGGGAGCGATTTTATTTGCAGACTGTTGTGTAGAAGGTTGTTGCTGTGGTTGTGGTTGTGGTTGTTGTTGCGATTGTTGCTGTTGTTGTTGCGATTGTTGCTGTTGTTGTTGAGCTGCAGGCTGTTGACTAGCAGATTGCTGGGTAGTAGTCTGTTGTGCAGGGTGAACAGCAGATGATGATGAGTCTACATTTGAAAAAGATTTTGGTTGAGTATTATTGGGAAACGGCCTTTGGCTAGTAGATTGTAAAGAATCAACATTGCTAATAGAGCTGGAACCATTAGTTGGTTGAGGAGCGGAAGAAGAAGAAGAAGAAGAAGGGGTGCTAATTGATGGTTGTGGTTGAACAGATGGCGTCCGAAGCGATGTAGCAGGCTTTGGGGCAATTGGCTTTTCAGAAGAATTAGGGTTAAAATGATCTGCGGGAGCAGGTATGAATCCGTGATTCTTCTGCTGCTGTGAAGATGAGGTAGCTGGTGTCGACACAGGCTGAGAAGATTGAGAAGCTGGAACATGAGGCTTTGCAGCAGAAGTAACAGGATTATGGGAGAATTGATCATTTTGGGTATTTGCAGGTTTGAGGGTACTATCTACTGACACATTATCATGAGGAAGGTTTTGTTTAATGGTATTATTTGTCAGAGAATTGGGGTCATTTGCAGGAAAAGCAGGGTCTTCATCTTTGATATCATCTTTTACAAGAAATAGCTTTGTTTCAAAAATATGAGGCCCAATCACCATTACACATTCACATAACTTTGACATTTTTTCACGAGCATTGACCTCGCCTTCTTGAAGCTTACGACCACGTGGAGGACGCGTCCAATACTTGGTAAACATTGCGCCCGACAGCCACTTATTGCGCGACTGCGCAAGCGAGTGACTCAAGGAAAAGTTTTCTCTGAATGGAAGAGGATTTTGCAAAAGCTCATAATTTGGCTTCACATCTGTGAGTGGAATGCCAGTATCGGACGAGTAAGGATAGGTTGGTTCAGGTGGTTCTTCGGGAGCTGAAGGAAGTGAAGGAGGTTGAGCCTTAGCCTTCTTACCGCGAGTTGGACCAGAAGAATCATTTGTGGAGCGCTTTCGTTTAGCCATTGAACAAACCTAGCAAAAACACGCGCGCGCACAAACAGGTATAGTTGGGGTATTTCTTGAAAATGGTGGTAGTGCTGTAAATTTGAGAATAGAAGATGACGAGAAAGAAATTATGGTGGCAATGAATATATTTTTAAAAGACAATTGGAAACATGTTATGTAATATATTATGTAACATGAAGTTGAATTTGTAGAAGCTAAATAACTAAACATTTTCTCAGCGAGAAATTAGGGTTAGGTTTATGTACACCAAGTGTGATTTCAAAATATGTTTCGAGGTCAATTATTCGGTACTTTTAGGTCAGCCATACCAGCACGGGTTCCGTCAGTGACATTATTATATCAGCAATCTAGATTGTCCAAGAACGCCTCAGAGAAGCCAATTGACTGCTTATGACTCTATTTATTGTCCATCCTAAGTTCCATTCCCTTTAGTAACCTAATTGATAACCAATTAATCCTCTACTTGCCCTATTTACGATGGATCGAACCCTTAAAGTCTTTCCTAACAATGCTCTCCCCCCTGAAGCCATATTAAGCTCGTGGAGTGAATTGTTTACGGCAATTAATGAGTGGGCAAGCGATTGAGCCTATGCCTTTATTGCAAGGAGATCTTCAAAGGCGAAGACCCTCAGCCAAGCTCTTACAGTTACTTACGTATGTGATCGTAGAAGCGGGCCTCGGTCTGATCAGTCAAGCAAGAGGAAGACTTCATCATGCGGTACAGACTGTCCCTTCTCAATCAATGTAGTATGGAGTTATTGCAAGACTCAATGGGCAGTTGGGCATCGCAATGATCCTTGTTATCATACACATAATCACGAGCCGAGCTTTGGGCCAAGGGCATAACCACAATGCTACTGCGTGCCATGAGACCGTTCATCGAAGGAACTCAAAGCAATGTTCTCTCCGTTACAATGACATCTTGCCTGCTCCATCTCAAGTTCCCCAGCCTTATAGCTAGTAGTTGAGTCTCTCATAGATCCTCAATTGCAGTCAATTATAGCCCAACCTACTATAATCACAGTAACTGAGATCGAGACACGCACAAGGACTATTGCTACTACACCAGTATCAACTAGATAACCACTAAGTAAATCAGGTTTAAAATAGTTAATAAAGATATATATATTATTTGAAAGAGTATGAAAAGCTCTCTTAGTGAGGATTATAATAAAGTCTAATAGCTTTACTTTCCCTGTATTTTAATTAAGTTATTAAGTAATATTTAATCGCTTCCTTATTGCTGGAACTAGCATGAAATAACTATATAAAATTGCTTAAATTATATGTAGAAGGCTCCTTAGTTGTACTTACATTATAATGTCACCGACGGAACCCGTGTGCGTATGACTGCCCATCGCCATCACTATTTATATAAGTGGTATCAAGAGACGGAAAGTTTGAACCAGTAGGAAAGCTAGGAGTGGTAGAAAAGTGGGTGACAAAAAGTGGTGAAGATGCGGGAAACTTTGAGGAAAATTCATTATGATTTGAAGAGCTGGTAACAGAATTCAACTCTGATCACATACCACTGTCTTCATAAAGAGAATATCCACCACCAGCAGAATAACCAAAATGTAAGATGGATTAACCGACCTCACTTGAAACCATACTCAGAAAAAAAGGTTTCGTTAAAGGTGACATTGTGAGAGACAATAAAGCTCCCTCCGGCATATGCATTGTAGTCCTTGCTATCAACTTCACATCCCACAAATATTCCATCAACAGCCTTGTACATTGTTTTCCCCTAACCTTTACCTGTTACTTCGGTAACACGCTGACTCTTTAGAAATACCACAATAGGACCGCATCGAAAAATTTTGATGTGGACATACACAGGATAACAGCCAGACCAGTGAAAAAATGATGTATAGTGGCCGAGGACTCGAGAAGGGTGACAAATTCACATCACAAGCAGCTCAAAAAATGGCAACTGACCAGAAAGAATATGGCGCACAGGCAGTGAGACAAAGGGCTCTAGAACGATCCGACAAAGTATGATTCATAAGTCTGACACGGCCGTTTTGGTGATGAGTATAAGATGCGGTGGTAGTTTTCGTAATACCTTTTAAGTGAACCATGCCACAAGGATACCAGACATAACCTTTCCATCATTATCAGAATGATAGCATTTGACAAGGTGGCCGCTTTTAGAAATGAAGTGCACTTATTCCAACAAAACAAAGTTCATCAGGGCCATGAATGCGTCACTTTTAGCAGCTAACGGACACACATATACATAGTGTGAAAACAAACCGACGATGAACAACACATAACGAAAACCGTGGGTAGATTCCGGAAAGAGACTCATGAGATCGGCATCCGCACGCTTATGAGATCTGGTCGGTTCAAACTTTGACTCGCGGAAAGGCAATGATGCAGCTTTTGCCTTGGTACAAACGTGGTACTCGTGTTTTTCATAGAACTCCATCACAGGTTTTGGAGTAACGGTAGCATCCGGCGCCATAAGAAGAAATCGGTCCTTTGAAGAATGACCGGGACAGTTGTGTCACATCGCAGTCTGAGGCTGATCAGAAACCGATAAA
Source organism: Magnusiomyces suaveolens (assembly GCA_900642975.1). Taxonomy (NCBI): domain Eukaryota; kingdom Fungi; phylum Ascomycota; class Dipodascomycetes; order Dipodascales; family Dipodascaceae; genus Magnusiomyces; species Magnusiomyces suaveolens. Next base: position 2,858,452 of record CAAAMA010000004.1, read on the forward strand.
TAAAGGCAACATGACTGCCCAGGTCGGTACGGCATGACAACATCGCAAGGATAAAGGCCATCGGTCAAGTGGGCAATGTTTACCTATCCACCATAAGATAAGGTCACAATAGCAATGTCTTTACCAAAAGCAAACTTGGCGGTATTGTTAGAGGTGCAATTTAATGATACCAGAAATCTCTTGATATCCGGTATATACAACATGTCTTCTAGCGTCAAAATAACCAGACTTCCCCCTGCAGTTTTAACCATAAGTCAGACAGTTTTTTTTCCAGTAGCAGTTTCATCATCAATACCACCGATGCCAATAATGCAACCGGACAGGGATCTAACGAATGCCTTATTATTGGCAATATCACACGACGATTCAGAATCCGTTAAGATATCTCTTTATGGGACAGTGAAATCCAAGGCGGAGGTAGTCAGATACAAGCTGCAAGTGGAGAGGTCTATTTTGGGAGTATTTTCTCCAGCTGTTAGACCGGCATACAAATTCTTATTGGATTCATTATTGTCAACACGCTCAACAAACTCCAATTGTTTGTCAGTCTCTCAATTCTGGGGAAATTGTCCAAGTCTTGTTAGACCTACTTCAACGCAGCCCAACTCATTGACGGAAATCAGATACTGAAAAGATTTGTAGTCCTTCTTGTTGCAACGGCGTCACACAATGGTCTTCGGCTTACGTGAACGAGTATGAACCATCCCGTGGATATGACTTAGCCATTGAGCATGAATCAGCAGTGCGTGTGAGCCGTCCAGGGCATATAAACCATAAGGGGGTATGAACTAGCCAAAGAGTAACAACCAACCAGGGCGTATGAACCAACTCATGAGTACGAGCCAGCCAGTGCGTATGAACCAGTCTGTGAGAACAACAGAGCACAAGTTTATGTTTAACAATAAACATTTCCAGACTTTCAGAGAACCACACAATGTCAAATTAACCGTCCCTGTAACAGTTCTTCGAAATAATATCCGCCAAGGTCTAAAAAAAAAAACATTGTAATGTCACTACAACGAGTGACACATCAAATCGGGGCAATACCAATAACTTGTGCAGTAACTACCGCAAATAGAACGACGACACAAAGATTTCGACCAGTAGTAGCAATGGAACTCAAACAACAGTAGTAAAAAACAATTTGGCTGTGAAAAAAAAGTCCCCGCAAGAAATAGGTATAAAAATGGATATGTTCATACGCAAAAAATAAATAAATCTGATCATCAAGAACCCAAGAATATCAGCATCTGTAGTCCCAAACACATCACTAGAATCAAAAACCCATTGTTTAATAGCAAAAGGTCATGGCTTAACGATCCAATAGACTGCAGAATAAAATAAAAGTAACATGACGATAAAAAATGAAAAAAGCTTCCAAATTCGTCATGCATTTTTAATATCCTGACTACCGGATTATCCTAACCTGCGTTTGTCAAATAATAGCTCAATCGACGAGCCCAAATTCTATAGGTAACGGCTGCACAGCATATATCTAAAGTTCTAGTGGTTGACAAACACGTTATCCTTCACAGAACAACCTCAGGAATGTCCCGATTCAATTTGATACGATCTCCGTGGTAGTCATCATTACCGAAACTGTCATTTTCAATAATGATTTCATTCACATCAATTTAAACAGATCCAATTCCGAATGACAGCCACCCGTCAAAATCATTGGCTTCAGCATGCCCTCCTTGACATAATTGTAATCCAAAAATCCGTAAAAATATAATGCAATTATGACATCAAATAATCTTAACGAACGGCGTGATCGTTAATGTCGATATTCCGGGGTATACACAGTGGCTGAAAGCTGCAATGAACTGAAATGTACTGTGCACAGATTGGTATGGACAGGTTAAGATGATTGACATCGTCACTCGGCTATTGCAAAGAGCCATCTTGTGGATTATAGTGAGACAGTTTGAAGTTCATTCAGTCAAAAAATATGAGTAATGTCTTGACTTCACCGGAACTCCAACTCCAGCTCTGACTCCAACTCTGATTCTAACTGAATGCTTCCCATAAAGCACAATAGAATGGGATATCATACTGAAACAATTGCAGCAGCTGTGTAAACCGACCAATGACATGGAATATCATGACGACATGTGAGTTGATCGTATATCGAGATGTGAGAATATCCAAATCCATTCCCATCTTATTCAAGTTTATGGTGTGATTAATGGCATCACTATCCAAACGTGTGAGCACTCAAAGTGTCTCCTGTACGCCCAAATAATAAGAAGGTCACATCCCATAGTAATGACCCAGTAACATGGAAAGCCCAACTGTTCAATCGTAACCATTCTTGATCAATAGTGTACACTTGTAGATTTGAAAAAAAAAAAAAAAAAAGAAATTGCTAAATGGCCTGGAACAGTGTGAGCACATTCTCGCGAAAATCATCCAGTCAACATTCATCGAATCTTTTAGGCATATTGCACCTGGTCTGAAAGCGAATATTGGCTTGAGTGACATTGTCTGATAATCATTCAGGTAAACGCCAATTGCTGACCACACATACAATCAATAGCCATAGAAAAAATATAATGGACTCCAATATACCAAGTATGGATCAAATTGAGTGTCTTTGGGTACTTCAAATAGACTGATGAAAACGGATTCGAAAACACAAATGATTAGAAGAGATCACAGTTGATGGCCAAAGCAAAATGTCCATAAACGACAAAATATAATGACGGAAACAAAATCATGACAACATTTGTTGATTTTGTGATGATAGTACCGGTAATAGTAAACATAATTGAAGCTGTTATGTCGAATAATGGGAATAAAAACTGCAGATGGGTAGTGGGAGGGAATAAAAAAAAAAACAGTTGGAAATTGGTGAACCACACTTGAAGACTTGGTGTATGTAACATGAAGAGTTACGTCATAGTTAACAATAACCCTCAGTACACACAGTCTCCAAACCTCCAACCAGATACCCAAACCCTCAAAAAAAGACCCCATCGTTCCAACCCCACCATGAACTACCTGTTCACTACTGATCCTATACAAACTCCTTAGCAATCTGCAACAAAGATTCTTGTTACTCATACTTGGGTCATATTCAATCAATGACTTATCAATCCGGTTCAATACCCATGTACTGCAAATAAAATGATAAGTTCCAATTGCCAGTTCGATGCAAGAAGCAACCACCATAGATTCGAAAGAGATTTTGGTATTCAAACGACTCATGTTGGTTGAATATTTTGAAATAATAGTAGCTAGTATATGATTGTTAGCGAATTGGTTCTAATATGCAAACAGTAACATCTTATGCCAGGCAAAATGGATGGTGCTTACTTACCATTTGAATCAAAAATCTTCGAAACGCGCTTGATTAGAATACCCAGAAAGGTTCTGACGGGGTAGCATAAACGGCAAAAGATAGTTATACTACAACCGTCAATGCAGTATTTACAAGCAAATAGTTCCGACTGATCATTGAAGTTAGCCAGCGTCATCCCAGTGCGTTAAAATTTTTACAACATGGGGCATCAATGAGGTTGAACAGAGTAGGAACTTCAACGGCAACAACAATATCAGTGACAGCAGCGTCGACAGTAGCACCAATTGATGTACTGCAAATGAAAATATCAAGAACAATTGCAATTCATAACATCAGCAACAATATCAGCGATGGCAACCTCATCACCAGCACCTATTGATATACTGCCAGCAGACTCTAGACAACAAACACAACCACCGTCGAATTCGATTTGGGATTTGGAAGATGGTGCAAATCAATGCGGTTTATATCAACAAACCAGTATCAATCGCCTGAGCCATGTGCAAGGAAGATAATCTGTGGTTAGTCAAAGAATGAATAAAAATTTTTTTCTAAAAGAAAAAAAAGCAAGTCACATACCGAATCCAGTATAAAAAGAAGAAAAATGGCATATAACTAAGAAAATAATGACAAACAGTGGTAACCATTATTAAAATTGATGAATGAGTCGAAGAGAAGTAATCAATCAGTACAGTTAACATAACCGCAAGAATATCGACAGGTTTCGCCAAACAGTATTATTCTTGGGCACTTGTTAAACCAACCACCAACTGCTTGGTAGCACCAAAAGAAGTCCAAGTAAAAAGAAAGAGAGAAGAGTCATAAAAGAAATTGGATAACAATAAAAAAATAATAAAAAGGACGTAAAAAACAAATGAAAATGATGACCAGAGAAGAAAAAGCAGTGACAAAAACAATGGAATGAGATCGATAGTAGGAAGAAAGAAGGAAAATGATATCAAATTGCAACAACATAACCAGCTTTGAATAGTTGGTCATCAAGTTGAAAAAAAAAAAAAAAAAAACGAGAATGTGTTTTCAAAGAATAATCAACACACATTTGTCGCCAGGTAGCTTAATGCCAATCGCCCACCTGCTAGAATAGTAGCTACTCTATTCCAACAATTGACTTCCTGACACCCAAAGCTCTACAATGCGCAATCTTATATTCCAGGTAAAGTAGTGACCTCGGTCATGACAATACTTTTGAATAAGAAATCGCATTGCAAATGAACCATAAAATATTCCTCGGCCGTCACCATGCGTTGCGTCTCCAATTACTAGTTCCATCGTTTTATCTAATCTCGTGCATCAGCAAAACTAAATGCTTCACAGTCGTCAATCAAACTCAACACTTTCACAAGTCATTGAATATGCAACCGACACTCAGTTAGATATTTCATGGCTTGCTCCGATACTGTTTTCAATCTCGTGTATCAGCAATATGAAATTGCCTTTACAGTAATCAATCAAATCCAGCACTTTTGCAAAACCATTGAATGTCTAACCAGCGTCTTGTGTTGGATATTTGATTGCTTGTTCCAGTATTGTTATCAACATCGTGCTTCAGCAATCAGATTGCCTCCGCAGTCATCAATCGAATCCAACACCTTCGCAAACAATTCAACACCCAACACACTTGATAGCAAGAGAAAGCCTGATATTTGAAACGGTATAAACCACACCGAATACCAAGGATTCTCAAACTATCAAGGAGCCGACCCTCACCGGCGATGAAGGACTTGAGATCCAACACCGGAAAGTGACACCATGTATCTAACCGGACACTCCGAAATTCCGCTCATTTCATCGTGCGCTTGGCAAGTACAGGGGGAGCCACGAAGGACTGAGGGGCGCTCCACCTCAGCCTCCAGTAGGTTCATTCAAAAGCACACATGCTCTCTTGCGTGCTAGAGATCCGCTGATCTGCTGGCTAACACTGGCTGGTGGTTTTGAATGATAATCAGTTTTTGACTTGCCTAGCCGCACCTTTTTGGCAAAGCCTAGCCAACTCGTCTCATGAGTACTTCGTGGTTTGCTCTAGGTCGCTCACTGGCATCGTCATGGCACACTTAGAATGGCGCGGTTACTAAGCACCCAAAAGTCCGTGACCCGTTTGTGGCTCGCGCAATGAGACAGCGGTGATCACGGCACGTAGCGAGGTGGCACTTTCCCCAGTACGCAGATAGAAGCAAAAAGCGATTGTGAAATGACGCGGAAACAAAAGCTTAAAGTTTGTTCGTGGCGACCCCCGGTCCCACGCCAACAGATACATCATGAACAGCGGTACATAATTATCTCGCGCTCGCAACACTACGCTACTGATCCTGTACTAGCTGAAGATGTGATCCGGTCCTCAGCATGAATCAGTGCTCGCACTTTTGAGCCTGCCGATGAAGGACTAAATCCAACACCGACAAGTGACTCCCTGTATCTAACCGGACACTTTGAAACTCCGCTCATTTCATCGTGCGCTTGGTAAGTACAATGGAGCCACGAAGGACTGAGGGGTGCTCAGCCTCGTCCTCCCGTCGATTCATTCAAAACCACACAGGCCCTTTTGCGTGCTAGAGATCCGCTGATCTGCTGGCTAACGCTGGGTGTTGGTTTTGAATGAGACACCGTTTCTGACGTGCAGGGTTGCACCTCTGTGGCTAAACCAGCCAACTCCTTTCATGAGTCCTTCGTGGTTTGCTCTAGGTTGCCAACTAGCATCGTCATGGTACACTTAGAACGGCGCGGTTACTAAGCATCCAAAAGTCCGTGACCCGTTTGTGTCCCGCCTTGCGGGAATCCCAACCATCAGGTTGTGGCTCGCCCTATGCGACACCGGTAATCACGGCACATAGTGAGGTGGCACTCTCCCCAGTACGCAGATAGAAGCAAAAAGCGATTGTGAAATGACGCGGAAACAAAAGCTTAAAGTTCGTTCGTGGCGACCCCGGGTCCCACGCCAACAGATACATCATGTACAGCGGTACATGATTATCTCGTGCTCGCAACACTACGCTACTGATCCTGTACTAGCTGAAGATGTGATCCGGTCCTCAGCATGAATCAGCGCTCGCACTTTTGAGCCTGCAGCCCTAGACCTTCCTTCTAGTCTATGCTGTCGTTCTTCTGTGATTGAATCTCTGGTACATCTAGTAAAGAAAGGTGATATAAGAGATTTGTTGCCTGTTGTTGTTTAGCCCCACCATTAAGTGGGTTGATTCGTTGCTGTAAATCTGGGTAATAATAACAATAGTTTGAATGGTGATGATGATGAAGAAAAAGAAGAAGATGATGATAATAAGGATGATGATAATAAGGATGATGATAATAAGGATGATGATAATAAGGATGATGATAATAAGGATGATGATAATAAGGATGATGATAATAAGGATGATGATAATAAGGATGATGATAATAAGGATGATGATAATAAGGATGATGATAATAAGGATGATGATAATGAGGATGATGATAGTGGTAATGATTGTAATAGTTGTAATAAGTGTAGTGATTGATGGAAGATGTAGCGAAAACGCTGTAAAAACATGTAACTGAAATCAAATAGGAATGAATAATGTAAAAACCCAAATAATATAACCTCTTTTCTAATTTTTTTTTCTCTCTTTTCTCTTTTTTTTCATTTTTTTTCATAATAATAATGAGGTGCATAAAATTCAAATAATAAATCTGGGTAATGATAATGATGATGATAATAAGGATGATGATAATGATGATGATAATAAGGATGATGATGATAGCGGTAATAATTCTATTAGTGGTAATAAGTGTAATGATTGAAGGAAGATGTAGCGAATATGCTGTAAAAACATGTAACTGAAATCAAATAGGAATGCATAATATAGAAACCCAATAGTAAAACCTCTTTTGTATTCTCTTTTTCTCTCTTTTCTCTCTTTTTTCATTTTTTTTTTTCATAATAATAATGAGGTGCATAAAATTCAAATAATAAATCTGGGTAATGATAATAATGATGATAAGGATAATGATGAAGATAGTGGTAATAGTTGTAATAGTTGTAATATGTGTAGTGATTGATGGAAGATGTAGCGAATATGCTGTAAAAACATGTAACTGAAATCAAATAGGAATGCATAATAAAAAAACCCAATAGTAAAACCTCTTTTGTATTCTCTTTTTCTCTCTTTTCTCTCTTTTTTCATTTTTTTTTTTCATAATAATAATGAGGTGCATAAAATTCAAATAATAAATCTGGATAATAATAACAATAATGCGAATGATGATGATGATGATGATGACCGTTACTGTAAATGTATTTGTGTATTATTGGTCATTCTGATTGGCCATAATTTTTGACCAATGAACCGGAAGTTTAGAACCGTTCGTGTCAACAGTAGTATTTGGATCCCGTTCTATTGCGTAGATGACGGTGTATCAGAATCCAACTTAAGCAATTAGTGATATGCCACTGACATATCGACTCGTCAATTTTGGAATGGGAATACACTCAATGTCGATTCAATGATATAGTGCGTAGCTGCCACATGTGTAAATTTGAAATGTGAATATTTGATGTCCTGTGCAGTTTGTTATAACCAGCTAGCGATGAAGTTTGGTGTATTGCAGTTTGCAACGCGTCATTCAAGGTTCCTGATAACATTGTTGTATATCTGTCGCCAACTGTAACGATTGTGACGACAGTTGCTGAACGTGTAATAATGGTTCCGATAGAATGGACAATCCTAGAATAGTGCTCTAGAGATTGAAATAGGCTTGTATTCGATCAAGTCCAAATGATGATGAAGGTGTGTAGCAATATTCACTGATGATGCTAAACTTGTGCATCAACGAGTGATATGAAGCAATGCCATAGTATTGAGATAGCTTTTGGATCATCATTGGTCGCGCGATCCAAATTAACCATAGACGTAACGATGTACCTTGGCTTTGAAATGTGTGGTTTAAATTGTAATATGTAGTTAAAATTGAAATTTTGATGTATATTGTCGCGTGCCGAGATGCATCTATATAAATGATTTAACTATAATTTCAGACATCCTCATTGTTGTGATGTTTGTTGGTTTGATTCGCTGTTCTTAACCATTATAGAAGTCTACAATATTGGCAACTTTAGCTATACTTGTGTAGCTGGTTAATTATGGTCAATTGTTACAACATCACATTACTTTTGAGGTTCTTCAATATCTATCTCTGATAACAAGATTATGAGTCCTGGTGACAGCTTACACGGACCATGAAAAGCTATGAGATATTGAAAATAGCCCTCACTATTCACAACTACTTGTTTTCATATATACTACTTCTTTTTTTTCTAAATAATATATGTATCCGGTATCTCTCAGCAGAAATGACAGTTCAGCTAATGTACTTTTGAGACTGGTCATGCTTGCATCCATCAGAGGGAAGTCATTCAGGATGTGATCCTGTTTCCAACTCCCCATGATCACCAGCATGAATCTTCTTAGCTATATCACCCCTCTTGAACCAAGCTCCTAATTGGTCGTGGTCCGTACTATCTTACATGAATCTTTTCAGCTATACCACTCCTCTCAAACAAAGCTCCTAATTGGTTGTGACCCGTACTTACTATCTCGCATGAATCTGTCGAAGCCCACTGGTGTCGTTTTTCAAACATCACACTGATTACCAGGTACGCTTTGTAATCGACGCATTTCATAGCTGCTGTCACCGTTAGGTACCAACTAGTCACCCGGTCAAATTCGTAACTTTTGTTACGGTGTACTAGGTATGTTGATGTCAGTTAGCTGTAGCTGGACTCCAGCCACAGTGTCATAGAGCACCTTGAACTCACGGACTGGTGAAGCCTCATGTGTTGTATTCAACTGTATACTCACCGGGTCTGCGTCGGCCAGTCCGTGTAATGGCCTTCTGGCTTTGCTTGTAACTAGCAGTTTAGTTGTTATGTTGTAGGGTATTGACTAAGAATACTATTTATTTATTTTATTTACGGGTTATAGAAATATACAACATAATTTGCCTGTCAGCCGCAGGCACTCGTACGGGTATGGCTATTTGTACACACTAGTGAACACCTGATACTCACGTGTGATATATATATTTTTACCTATTGAAACCGCAAAAACCGTAAAGTTTTGGTTGGAATCAATCTTCAAAGCATTTCATGGTTGATCTCCCAAATTCTTAAGTAAACGTGGTCGGGAGCATATTCAACTGAAATAATTATAACTGATCATAGCTTTTTTTACCTAGTTTGAGGAACTGTCCGGAAAAGGCACATAATTGGTTCTGTAGTTTCCCATTTACAGCTTTTTTATCCAGATTATTATTTCCAATTATACGTTTAAAGTTTACACTTTCCAATTACATCGTTTGTGGCATTTCAGTGCTTTTAAACCAAAATGAAACTACTATTGATAAAAACCAAAGGTTGCAATGGGTCAGAAGCTGGGAAATCAGCTCTAGATTCTGATTCAATAGAGTCATTCTACACGAATCGAGACCTTTCTAGATCAGTATTCTCTAGTCCAAAAATGTATTGTTGCAACTTGTTCAACAAGACCAAGTAAAGATTTTGAACTAAATATATAGCTTACGGGTTATAATTAGTATCACATTGACCAGCCACCGTCAGACATATCTCATCAAATTTAGCACAGACAAGTTGAAAGCATTTCCTAAAATGAATTGGGTCCAACCGTTTTAGGAATACTGGGCCTTGAGAACAAAGCCATAATGTCCACAAAGCTCCATCATGTTTAATCCATCCTTAAAGTGAGCTTTACCAACTCTTGAAACCAACAAAATAAAGTAGCTGTAGTCTTGCATTAGTTTTTGTTGCAACTCAAGCTCGAGATATTGTTACTACTTGGATTGATGCTCCAAAAATAAGAATCAAGTCCAGAATTGAAAATATTAAACGCTGGAAAGCAAAAAAAACAAAACCCACATACAAACCAAAAGAAATAGAATCAACTGTTTGTCAGTCTCCAAGGAACAAAGACCAATCTCCCTAAATGGAATCCAAACAAGTGAATATTTCATTCAAATCTTTTAGCCCATTTGTAAAATTTCTCGTCATTTCTTTTTTTCATCACTTTTTTTTTAATACCTCAGTTCATTGCTAAAATCCAATTGTATCAAGCGTTTAAAGGTTTCGTTTTTTTCGATCCTATATATATAATTTACTGTTGTTTGATATTTGAACCTGTTAATTCATATCAATCTACTTGAATCGAGCAAAATTGATCATACCAATCGAAAACTCATCTCTGGTTTTCATTTTCTTTAGACAAGACCTTTATCAGAAGAAATTGTATTGAAAGTTTCTCAATTGGAATCTCTTTCTTTTGTAAATCAAATATCCCACCGTTAATGACTTCAAACCATCAAAGATCAATGTCTAAATATTCCCCGACTAACTTTCGAAATGCACATACTTTCAAACGTGGTTATGGCGAGGTGCCCCACACATCCACCACTAAAAATCATCAATTGTTGTCCTGTGAAACTACCAAAGCTTTGTCTTCCAACCAAACCAATGCCGATAACTACTATAAGAATACCCATACAGATGTAAAAAGCACTATTGGCCATCAAAATACAAACGCAGGCCACTTTGTGATTCCCGATCTGGCCTTGTCAGAGTCCGAGAGTGGTAGCAGCTCTAATCTAAGTAGCAATTATCATTCAGACTCATCTAGTGGTATTTCGACAGAGCAAAATGAAAGCAGTGATGCTTCCAGTGAAGAAAGTGACCTCAGTGATTCGAGCTTTTCGAATAGACCGAGTAGACCGAGTAGACCAAGTAGACCTCACCAGTCTATACTCACAACAACTCCTTCTGCAATTGAAAATAAGACTTTGGCTCATCGTTCTCGCCAACCGTTACGGCTAGTCTCTCAACCAAACACTTTTGATAATGTGCCCAGGGCTCCCAAGGGTGATGGCCGTTTTAATAGACTGTCGGAACAACTAGGTGAAAATTCACATATACCACAAACTAGTAGTAGACGTTCATCACATCGATTGCCGAGGAAATCATCAGCTCGCCACTCGCTCCCAGCTGAAACATCTGCTAACCATATGAGGAAAAGCTCGAATGACTTTACAGCAGGTGTTCCTCAAGGTCCTCGTACTTACTACTCTCAGTATTTTTCATATAGACCAAATTCTGGTCAAATATATGGCCCTCCTCAGCGTCACTTCCGTAGTCAAAGTGAACAAATCCCTGTTCAAATGATGCATCCTCATCATTTCCAACAACAGCAGTATATTCATTATCCGCATCATTATTCCGGTCCGATAATGGACCCTGATCTTAGATCGTATTCACGTCAGCAGGTGGCGGGTTTAATGCCAGGAACAAGCATCGAGGCTAATGCAGCAGGAGCCATACTAAACCTTCCCCCAACTACACCTTTGACTTCACCAGAAAATGCACACTACCACATTAGCCATCACCATTACTACGCGAGTCCCGACAAAGTCCCAAATCTTGCTGGCGCCGCCCGCACCGGAACCCCAAACCACGTCCTGCACAGCCGTACCAACCAACCCCTACCCACTCAGCCGTATACGAGCCACAGGCGACCCACAACCAGCCACCTCTTTAGCAGTAGCGATTCATCTGCATCTTCAATCCCAGGCTCGCTACTAATCACTACCACCTGTCATCCAAGCAAAGGTCTGTATTTGTTTTAGTTTATTCATCTTTACCATATCGTTGTTTTTTTTTAACTCTATTTTATTTTTTAGAATCTCTATTTATAGCATCAAACTCGTCTTTGGCGTGTCGTCAATCTGCTCGAGAATCTTTTAGACGTCATTCTTTTCAACCAGCAATTCCGATCCAGTCTTTTAAAACAAAATCTTCACCTACTACTCGAAACCCTCTACATCCTTCAAATATCCCTAATTCCAATATGATGAATGTCGCTCAACCTCCACATCAAGATTTGTTTGAACAAAAACAACAAAATCCTCCCCTTGTCCAACAACAAGAACAAGAACAACTACTTGTAAACCAACACGAACAACCTTCTAATGTTCCAATTACTCCAAGATCAAGGAACCCTGCGATCCGTCAACAATTGATGTTAGGTCCTACCAATCAACCTATTCATCCTCCTGATTCTTCATCAAAACCAACTCATACAATATCCTCTTTGGAACAACTCAATATCCAAGAATTCGGCTCTAATATACTCATGATACGTAGAAAACGTTCCCATGCAAGCATTCGTGGTTCTCCCGTACGCCAATTCTTTCTTCGCTTATTTCGTAGAAGTTCTCGCCCAAAATACTTTTATAACAAAGCCCAACTTACTCGTCGGCCTACAAGACCATCTACCGCTTTGATTCGTAATCCCAGTCCTCAGTCAAATTCACCTTCCTTAATCAACAAACCCAAAGGAAAAATAAACCAATATCGTTTCCGGCCGCTCCAGCTTTTCAACCCTCATCCATATCCACTACAAAAGAATACCCCACCTTTACCTACTCGTACAAATGCAATTTCATCACCGCTACATGTCACAAAATACGTAGGAATTGATCCAACAGGTTCCCCAGAGCTTTTATCTATCAAATCGCATCACTCCTCGGGTGCTTTGCGCATTCACGCAATTTCTGGTCAACCTGTATCTGACAACAACTCGCCTGCTTCTGTTTATAATCCAGACTTGGTTTCAAGAAATGGTTCAGTAACTTCTCTTCAACTTGGCCCTCACGTTGATCGCTATCGTCGTTCATATATCCAGTCTCAACGCATGCCCAGAGATGTTTTATCTCGCCAAACTGATTTAGAGAATACCGACTTTGATCTCTTCAGTGACGTCGGAGCCGGAATCACCGGCGCAGGCCATTCAAGAGGCCCTAGCAATACAACCGACAAACATATGGCTGGGATAGCCGACAAAGATGATCAAAATAATGATAAACACATCAGAGTCAGCGAATCAAGTGGATATGAGACTTTAGATGCTCTTGACCTCAGACTAGAACTGTTGCAAAGAGACTTGGATGAAGCCCGCCGTATCAAACGAAGAATGACCGGCTCGACTCGCAGGTCCAGAAGATCCGCTTTGCCCGAAGAGCCTCCACAGCCTGCTTCTAATAGACTTTCTTCTAAGCGATCATTGACTTCTTCTAGATCCTCTCTTTATCGACGTCCTTCTGTCGCAAAAGCACGTTCAATTATTTCTATTGCTTCTTCGATTGCATCTTTATCCAACCCTTCTCTCATTGCCGGTAATGCTGCTGCTGCCGCCGCAATAACTTCTGCAAATGTTGCCAGGCATGCTTCAAATGCTTCTTCTCGTCACAGCTATAATCATCCAGCCGCACAACGGACTCAAAGCCAACACCGGACTAAACCCCAGCATTCTCGAAATACTAGCTATCCGACTCAGGATTCTTTTCAACATCGCGACGAAATCAACTACGAAAATGTTATTAAACGTTCTGATATCCATCCCTCTGGTTCTTTGAACCCTGGTGTTGAAACAGAACCTGTTTCAGATAAAAAGTTGTTTAGTCTCGATAAAGATGGTCATAATGATCCTATTCGGGTTGAAGAGGCTCTCGCATTTGTAAATACTTGGTCCTCTTACCTGCGCCGTGCTATTGCTGTGCGTATTGTTTTGAGACAAGAGATGCAGGAGTTGGAACAACATAAACTTCAACGCGAACATGCTTGGGAAGATGTTGATACAAAGACTCATCACCGTCATGCAACTTATCCGGCAACTCAATATCCTATTTACAGGACTCACTCCGAGCGCCAATCTGCTCCCCCTTATCACTACAATTATCTTCACTACCGCCCTATGGCTACAACCGTTATTCCATCCCAACACAGACAAAACTATCACGTAGCTTCATCTCGACAACCTCACGAAAACCACAAATTGCAGACCCCTCGTCATTTACGAAACCCTGAAGAGGATGAAACGGAGTCTTATTCCGGCGAGACAGCCAGTGTTTCCTCATATCTTGATGATGGCTCATCTAGCAACAGTGGTAGCCCTAGTCGTCGCACTTCTGGTCAATCATCTGCATTTGCCGCATATTCCGGAAAATACAACAATATACCTTCTAGTTCGCCGTCCAAACAACAAGGTACTTTTGCCGATGCTCAGCCTCGCCAACATGCAGCCGACCCTGGCCTTTCCCGTAACCAGTCGGTTAGTTTCCGCGATCCAAGAGATACCAGAGATACCAGAAACGCTCGTCGATTTACCATCGCTACGACTTCGCCATCACTGGAATCTGAATATAGCGGTTTAGATGAAGAACGCTTCAAGGACTTATCCTCAGAGTCTTTTGAACCGAGTGATGCGAATGAGTCCTCTAATGACTATTCTTCTAATGTCGGCAACGAATCGATGCATTCTGGTGACCGATCTCAAATCAACCAGCCTATTTCCAGAGTCCATCCTCTTCATCCACATTCTCAAGAAATCGGTCCATATTCTTATTCGCGCCATGCTATTCGCAAGCCTTCTCAGTCAAGCAGGGTTCGCCGTTTCCGTAGCAACACATCGTTATCCGATGGCGATGAACCCAACACGTTCGAAGATGCAATTTCTAATCACCCTCATTTACATTCGGCTGTATTGGCAATGGCCGCTGGAACAAGCCCTATTAAGTCACAACAGAAACGTACCCCTTCTTCTATTCGTCGTTCTCTTAAGAATGGCGATATCGAAACAAGATACGCCACTCTTATGTCTTCTCGAGCGCTGCCGAGAAACACTGGAAAAAACAGTTCTTACTTGTTTTCCCCAGGCTCTGCAGTATTTGATGCGTCTCGTTCTTCACTTCCTCTAGGGTCTCCTAGTATAATCCGAAATCCTTTGCGGGCTAACGAAACCCGTAATATACCTGGAAATTCCGTCCAGCGTGCTCAAGTGTTTCCGGGTTATATCACTAAACGTTCTAGGGATCATCTTGTTGGTGATGAACAATATACCGAACCTTCTTCTGTTGATCACGATTCAGTTTCTGGTACCAACACTCAGGGCGAAGCGGGAACTCGTAATAGCAGTGGTAGTGAGGGATCTTCTTCTTCAATAGCTGCCTCTTTTATTGCACCGTTACCTGGGACTATTTCTAGACCTCCTCTTAAAAGAAACAAGTCGAACATGTCCACCGAATCTTCTGTTTCTTCTGCAGCCGATACTGTAGCTTCTACAGAAACTTATTCTACTCCAGGAAAAGAAACCATGTGGATGCGAAGTAGTTTTGATCCAGCTACCGCCAGTTCGAAAAACCGTAAACCTTTCCATTTAAAAAATAACGTCAATTTTGAAAACAAGGATGTTACGGGTTTAGGTTTGCAAATGAAATCAGGTCCGGTTTCAGCTGATAGCGAACAAAAGTCTTTAGAAAATGGTGAGCAAGACTTGTTGGAACTCCCACAATTGCTACCCGCTTTCGCTACGGAGCAAAATGGTTCACCACAGTCTGAAAAATCTTCTTCTTCTACTGTCCAGTTTGTTCGGCAGTTACCTGAAAGTAACTCGCGCTCGACTTCTGGTTCCACTTCCGGTTCTGGCGATAAGGCATCTCAAACTCAATCCGAATCAATCTCTGTCGACGACCGTTCAGGCTTTAATTCGTCCCAAGTTTCTGATTCGATTTCTGAATCTGATCAAGAGAGAGGCGGCAACACTAACTTTGGCGGCCCAACTTCGCCCCTTGCCTCAATTATTCATCAGTTTTCGCCTTCTGTTGGGTCTTCAACCACTTCGCTACCTAATACTTGGGGAGTTGTTGATGACAGAAGTGATGGAACTGCTATTTCTAATCCTCATTCTGCTGGTGCTAATACTGAACCAGTTGATGTTACTGTTGGGCCATATTTTGCAAACCAGCCCATTAGAAATATCGATTCTGAATTGGCTGATATTCCACCGACTAATGACCCAGAAATTATAAAATTATCTGGAAACCCCCTTAGCGCATCACCACAGATTGGTCCTTCATCTTTTCAAAATGATGATAGTGGTCGTCCTTTCCATGCATATGATTCCGATGGAAATGCCCAAACACCCTCTATTTCTGTTGCTGGTCCTTCTCAATCACAACATGGGGCTCATAAAAATTCGCCAAATATTTCTGACGCCGCAAGTTCTTCGAAACAAGTTGGCTCCAATTCTAAATCGTCCACCTCTCCAGCTCTTGTTAATTCCACAAATTTCACCAAATCAACATCATCCACCTTTCCTACCGTTAATCCACAATCTCGCAACAACTCGCCCAATCTTGAATTCATTCCCAAAAGCGCTTCGACCAGTTCTGTTGTTTCTGGCGGCTCTTCTGGTTTTTCAAGTACTCGTGGCATCCCCAAAATTTTACGCGAGCAGCGTGAGATTAGCGACCGAATCTTGGAAGATATGGTCCAAGAAATGGAAGAGCTTGAACAAAGGTCCACTTTTTTGTTAGCCAAATCTCAACGCCAGTTTACTAAACTATCTGGTGATGAGGGCGCATTTAGTCCAGTTCCTTCTTCTGTTTCACATACACCTATTGTCGGACGTAATTTGTCGTCTAGCACACTGTCATTGAAAGACGGATCTCCTCTGATGCATGGCTCCAGTTTTGCTCCTGGGTTTGTTCCAGTTCCTAGCAGCACTAGTAGTTCGGGTAGCAGCTCGGTTCCCGTTTCGGAGGATACTATTCCTTTGGTCATTTCAACGCAGTCAGCTGGTCCAGCTTATACTTTACCAGGCAGTATTTCTAGTCCAATCACCCCGTCGAAACTAGTCGCTACTTCTGGTTCTTTTAGTGCTGCAAATAGCCCATCTGATCATTCTAGCCCTGTCAGCACTGGAAATAACAGTAGTGGTAGTGGGTCTGGTAGCTCAGGCGCCAGCGCGATTCGCTTGAAATATTCCATGCGTCGCGCTTCTGTGGGTAGTGTAGGCAACAGTAACCAATCCAGTAGTAGTAGTGGTGGCCAGAGCCGACCTACCAGTGTCACAAAATCGTCTCTGCAGCCACAATACCCTACACAGTACGCCACCACTAATACTCATGTTTCTTCGTTATCAGGGTCACTTAACAGCGCAACTGTCGATTCGTTAGCTCCTATTTCTATAAGATCACCACACGCAAATAGCGACACCTTTTCTTCTGCTGGTAACTTGAAGATGAAGTTTGCTACCACCAGCTCACAAGGAAATGTGGCGACTACGACGCAAGGCAGCGTTCCGCTTCCCCAAAGACCTATTGGCGCCATATCGCCTGACAGTTCAGTAGGAAGACCTGCTGAAAATTCAATTATACCTCTTGAAAGCGGAGAACCATACGCAGGCAACACATACCAGTTAAATTCCGGCCTACAACAATTACCTGAGGGTAACGCTGAGAGTGACGACGAAGCCATAATTGTTAATGTCAAGCAAAGCTCAGCCAATTCTCCACTGCTTTCCAATGTATACAATGCTTTTGCTCCGACAACCGGTACCAGAATATCAACAGTAGCTGAAATGACTGAACCCAGTAGCTTGAGCGGATCTAGCCCAACCAGCGGCGGCTCACAAGAAAGTCTCAAGAAGGAAGCCAAGCCTGCTGAAATAAAAACGGAAGAAGATGACGAAGTTCAAATCACAAAGGTTTCGCGTTCTTCATCACTTGCGTCCTCAGTTACGTCGTCGTTTTACTCTAGTACGCATTACAGCGACAGCTCGCCGAATCTCACAGCTCTCAATCCTCCTAGAGGTGGTGTGGAGTTTATTCAACCGTCATCATTTGCTGCTTCCAGTTTCGGTGCAAACCCTCTATTATACAAACTACCTTCCAGATCTCGCGATAGTTTACCTATCAGCTTGCCGCTTCACCCGCAAAAGCAAGTTGAAGTTTACGACATTAAAGGAAAAGGGTTTAAACGTGTTGCTTCCACTGGAAGCACCAAACGACTTTCTCAGTTGTCGGAACATTCACAGTCTTCAGAACATTCTGGTTCTCAAGCTTCTTCTGATTCTTCTCAGTTTTCCGTTGTTCCTCCCATTAAAAGCTCCGCGAGAGACATTCCTGGCACTTCTTACGATTATGTTTTGGATTCGCCTACTGCTGGCTCTTTTCCGGATTTGTCGAAACATCATTCCTCGGACAAAAAGTCTTCTAGCAGTGTCTCGTTGGGTGCTGCAAAGACCCACGATTTTCCAGGACTGCACTACCAGCCCAGTTACAATTCAATTAGCTCGAATAGGTCTACCTCTAGTGCTGCTGGAGGACTGGGTAACGATAGCAGCAATGCCAGTAGAAACAGTTTGATTCCTCGAGACTCTGCGTCACCTGTCCCTCGCCATATTCCTACTGAAGATGACGCTCTTATTTCGGAAACCGCTGCAGCCTTGTCTTCCTCAAGAATTGGAAATTCGGCTGGACCGTCTGGTCTTTCGAGAGGCAAGCCCAACCGTCGTCGTGACAGTCCGTCAAAGCGCCATTCCACTGGAAATGCCTCTATTGATTCCGTATCATCTTCATCAGTATCTCCCATTCGTCGCGATGGCGCTGGCCATAGCCGTAACAAGTCTGATTTCCGAGACAGTGATACCGAGCGAAGCGAAACGTCGTCTAGCGACTCGATTTTGCCTTTGCCTCCAATGATTGTTCCAGGTGCTTTGCCGCTATACCTTAATCGAAGACGCGACTCTTCGTCGCCAGGGTTGCATTCTTCTAGCAGTAACTCTGCTTCTACACCTGCTCGTGGCAATTCTCCATCTGACCATGTATTTGGCTCCAACAACGACAGCAACATGTTTTACTCGACCCCACCACAGGGATCGGCTGCATCGTCATTGGCGTCGCACAACACTAATCAAATTGACGGCTACAATTTTCAAAGAGCGGTGTATACCCCGATTGCTGGAGTTTCGGCAGTTAGTGCGGCAGCAGCAGCAAATGCGGTCGCTATCAATGCCGCAAACGCTACTGGAATAGACGCCTCTGGGTCATTTTACTCGCTTGCGTCGACCAATTCGCCAAGCCATTACTATGATGCTAGACAAGGCAATAGCTCACCCAACAGCAGGGGATCTCCTGTTCATTTGGGCGGGTATGGCGGTGGCCATGCACACTCCCCTGCCTCGGCGGCACGTCTTGACAGCATCCCGGCACCCAATCTTGTCCACTATGGTCATTCCAGAGCCATGGTCCAGCACAGTAATAGAAGCAACTCGTCTCTCCATTACCCTGCAGCCGCTGGCGTAACGTTGTCGACCGGGCCGCTTGGTCACAGCGGCCCTGAGCGGTTGGAACCAGGAATGCCAGACCCGGAGAGCGGTTTAGAGTCTTCGTCGCCTTCTTCTTCTGCAATTGCAGTCAATTCATTGGCAGCCGGAGTTCGAAAGGGGTCATTCGGATCCACCTGATTTTTTCATTTTTCATTTTTCATTAATTTTGTTTGGTCTTTAATTTTTGTTGATTTTTAGTTTTTGTTTAGTTTTATTGCAATTTTAACTTGATTATTTATAACTCTATTAAATTGGGTTTATACAGGGGTTTGATTATAGGATAAAAAGAAGAAAACACACACAGATATGCTTAATCAAAAGAAATGTCTTTGATGACTGGCGAAGAAACAGCAGTGTCGTCTTCATTTTTTTCCATTGACGCAGCAGAAGTTCCAGCATTGGCAGCAGCGCTCGAGGTATGAGTAACGGCGGTAACCTTATGCATATCGAATCGGTCTCCAATCAACAAGCGCTCAGGTCGGTGGGCCTGGATATCAGGAACGCCTTGGGAGTAATCAACGTTGATGTCTAAAGCCTTGAAAAAGCCGGAGATGACGGAGGGGTACCAAAGCTTGCCGCCAGGCTGGAACCAACCCAAATGGCCACCCAAGGAAGTGGTAGAAAGGACGGTGTATGGGTTCTTTTTGGATTCAATGTATGGAATGCAGTCCTTGTGGACGATGGGATCGTCAAGAGCGTTGATGATCAAAGTCGGTGTCTTGATACCCATGATGCGGTGGACACTGGAGGCTGAGCGGTAATAATCTTTTGCGGAATCAAAACCGAAAAGGGGAGCGGTGTAGGTGTTGTCAAAGTCGAAAATGTATTTGACCTTTTTACGAGCTTCGTAATCGAACTCGGGGCGTTGTTCCATAACCTTGTGGTGGTTCTTTAACAAACGGATCAAGTTTTTGGACATGATAGGCGAGTAGACTGTGCTGCCCATGTAAGAGTTGTTGAGAAATTGGTTAGAATGAGCGAGATCCCATGGGTTGGCAACGATGGCAGCTCCGTTAATCTTATTTGCCTCATCGGCAATAGAGAGATCGCCTTGTTGGCCGAGGTAGTTTGCAAGAATGGATGCACCAAGGGAAAATCCTACAAGGTAAAGACGGCGGCCAGGCTGTTCTTTATGCAAAATGCGAACAAATCTGCGGATATCCTCAGTCCAAATGGCACAGAAGAGCTGGGGAGTGGTGATGGGAGTTCTAGCACAGCCACGGGAATTCAATACGACGCAGTCAAAGGGGTGTTGTTTATCTTTAGAGATGGACTCGATAACTGCTCTGATATAAGACTCGTGGGAGCCTCCAGAAAGGCCGTGCAACAACACCAACAAGGGCTTATCGTTTTCCGAGTAAGTGCGTTCGTAGGCCTTGACTTCCTCAGGCTTAAGGTATCGGGTACGTTTTGGATAAGGAGGAGCGTTTTCAAGTGGACAGTACTTCAAGCTCTGTTCCCATTGGGCTTTGTCAGTTGGAGGATCAATCAAGTAATCGCAAGAGACCAAAGCATCGTTTTCTTCGGGGAAAGTGATAAGTCTGCGGCCGTAGTAGACCTTGTTGACATTTTCAAAGTTGCCAGCTCCGGCGTACAAGGTTTGCATATCGCCATTGAAAAGAGTAGGGGCCATGTAGGAATAGGCGCCATCGTGAAGTTCGGGGATGTTTTCACTGATGAGCTTGCTTAATGGTTCGGAAGTTCCATTCTTCAAAGGAAGAGAAATGGATTCAGAAGAAGCTTGAGTATGAACGAACGAACGAAGGCCGAAAAGGGTCATTTTGAATTGATTTATATACTTTTTTGAATGAAAAATAAAATGAATGAAAAAAAAGTAAAGAAAAACGAAAATGAATAAAATAAAAACGGTTTTAAACTTAAAAAAAAAAAAAAAAAAAAAAAAGGCGCACGGCTAACACATGTTGCCGAGGTTTATAGCAATCTGACCAAGAACCGTGATTACTGATATTTGGTTTAATCGGACCGAAATCCCTGAATCGGTTTCGGAGAAACATGAAATGCGTGAAATGCCAATTCTCTAGTTGATTGCTAAAGTAAATTTATTAAGTATTGAATTTATTGTAAAAAGAAAAGAAAAATAGTAAATCAAGGCTTGAAGCAAATGATAATAATATCAAGGAGAAACCATTGGTCAAACTAATTGAGGCTTGCTACCATCAGCTTCAATGTCCACGACACGCAACTCTGTGAATCCGCGAGCCTTATCAGTGGTTCCAGGAACAGCACCTGCAGTAGTCGCTGAGTCAGGGCTAGCGCCAACATCGTTTGGATCTCCAAGATGAAACTTGATTTCCTTCATTTGCTTGCAAACTAATTCGGCGACATGGTTACTGTCTCGTACACAAAAGGCGTGAACAATTGCACTGTCTTGGTCTTCGACAACTGAGCTTACATGTGGCGCATCGTCAGTTTCTTTCAAGATATACTCGCGAGTTATATTGGCCACCCAGTGGTCTTCTTTGACAAAGTATAGCCAGATACGGTACCCATTATCGGCGTCCCAAAAGCCCTTAATATCGGAAGGTTCAAGCTCCGAACCAATGCGGTGCATTTCCTCGGCAGCCATTTCAAGCGCCTGCTTTACAATCTTTGGTTTGGTCACGAGCGAAGAGGCTGCATTGACAGCAACCTCCGAAGGGCTGCCCATAATGTATTGAAGGGCCGACTTGACGTAAGATTGCGGAACAGCCCAGGTCAAAAGCTGAGAGGCCCGAGGCAAAATGGTGCCTGGCGAGACATATTTGGCAATAGTCATTAGTTTTTTTCCTCGGTCGCTTTGAGCGATATCCATGATTGTGGGTGTGAGTAGGCCTACCAACTTGATATGGACAACAGGGTCATTTCGGAAAGCTGTGGCGATCCGCTGAACCATCCATGCACCGACCGAGTGGCCCATAATGACGACGTCTCTAGGCTTTCCGGTTTTGTTATTTCCGTTGGATTCTCCTCGAACCCATTCTCGAAGAAGGCTGATTTTGTGTTGGATCTGTTCATCGAGGGTATGAGAGGTATCTCCAGGATGCAGTCCATAATTGGGTTGGGTCAAGGTATCAAAGCCGATATGAGAAGGGCAGAGGTATTCAAATTCAGGATAGAGAGTTTTCAATTCCTCGAGAAAGGTTTCATAAAACTCACACAATCCCGGGTTTCCCGGAATCATGTAAAAAATGGGAGCCTGGCGATTCGGGCCTGGAATATGGTAAATAGTAGTTGGAACAACATGATTATTGATAACGAGAGGCATATTTTAGTATGATTGTTGGTGTTCAATGATGGTAAGTACAGTTTGTATTGCTAAAGACTGGAAAGTTCTGGTAGTGGTAAGAGAAAAGAATGAAAAACCTTGGTACAAACTCAAACCATAACAATACTATTCACATATATTTGTCCGATAATTGATTAAAATGGGTTTCGACCGATTTCATCGTGTTTACACTTGTTTTGATAAAGAAACAAATGTGCATCAAGTGAAATCGAAAATACTTTTTGATGAATGATGAAATCGGGTTTGATTCAAAGAATTGGTTTGATTCACAATTGTAAACCATTCAAAAACATCCGCCAGCAATTGAATTTAAAATGACTCTGAAACCAAATTTATTCCTTCTTAGATTCAGTCATTTTGTCCATTTGAACTTAATTCAATATCAAACGCCGAAAAAGTAAAAAATACAAATAAAATAAAATAAAAAAAGTTTTTAC
The DNA here is from genome assembly GCA_900642975.1 of Magnusiomyces suaveolens. NCBI lineage: Eukaryota > Fungi > Ascomycota > Dipodascomycetes > Dipodascales > Dipodascaceae > Magnusiomyces > Magnusiomyces suaveolens. Next base: position 2,881,699 of record CAAAMA010000004.1, read on the forward strand.
AGTCTTTTATCAATCGAAATTAGCGCGCGGCTGTAGCGGATCACAGCCGTATTCAACTAACTTTCAACGATTTCCAAACCTAGAAACAGCGTTAAACACTCATTTTGGCTGTAAAAATGTATGAAAAGAGCTAATTGAGTCTGTTTCAAAGTGTTGGAATCGAAAATAAGCCGGTATTTGTAAAATTCGTTGAATCTACATTCATATCTGGATCAATTGGCTTAGTACAATCAGATCAACCAATTCCGTCGTCAACACCAATTACAAACACAAAACCCACAGTCTTTGAATAGTTTCAATTCTTAATCAACTCAAACCTTCTATTTTTAATCATTCCAATCTTTAATCAACTCAAACATTCCACTTTTAATCAATTCTCGCCTGTTTAAATTTCAGATTTTTTTACCGCTGCAAGCAACCAAAATAGCCGCGCGGCTAAACCTTATTACAACTATTGTCACATGTTTTTATGACACAATTGCAAAGGCGGGTAATTTTTTGCTTGGATTTGTTTTTAAAGCCACCATGAGAATTTCAATTGAAAATTTTTTTTTTTTTACTTTTATTTTTTCATCCGATAAAATAAATCAAACAAGAAATGGCTGATTCAATCAAACTTACTCTTGCCGCAAAGGCTAAGCTTGTTGCTTTCCCTGAACTTGTGGCTGCTGCCCTCGTTAACCACTACGAGCCAACATCCCCAATCTCTTTTGCCGTTGTTGACGAACAATCTGTCGACAAGTCCAAGCCTGATTCCACATCTTCGCTTTCAATTGGTGGTTCTACCGTCTATGGCGCCGATGTTTTCCCAGCTCTTGCCGAAAAATTCGCATCTATTCTTTACGGAAAGGACATCAAGACCAAATACTCTGATGAATGGATCAAATTCGCTTCTACCCATCTTACCATCAAGGATTTCAAGCAGCTCACTCCTTCCCTTGAAAAGCTCGAAAGCCATCTCAACTTCCGTTCGTTCATTGTAGGACACTCTCCTAATATCGCTGATGCCGCCGTTTGGGGTATTCTTCGCGCCAACGCCGTCGTTGCCTCTGCCGTCAAGTCCGGTGCTTACATCAACCTTGCCCGTTGGTACAAGTTCCTCGATGCCAACCCTTACTTTGGCGGCTCTGTCGAAACCTACAACAAGGACGTCATTGAACTCCGCAAGTCCGCCAAGGTCGGTCAAAAGAAGGAATCCCACCGTGCCTCTTTTGATATCGACTTGGTCGATGCCCAGGAAGGCAAGGTCGTTACCCGTTTCCCTCCTGAGCCTTCAGGATACCTCCACATTGGACACGCTAAGGCTGCCCTCCTCAATCAATACTTTGCCCAAATGTACAAGGGTAAGCTCATCATCCGTTTCGATGATACCAACCCCAGTAAAGAAAAGGTCGAGTACGAAAACTCCATCGTCGAAGATCTCGAGCTTCTTGGTATCAAGGGCAGCTGCGTCACTCACTCTTCTGACTACTTTGACAAGATGTACGATCTTGCCATCCAATTGATCAAGGAAGGCAAGGCCTACGTCGATGATACCCCCGTTGAAAAGATGCGTGAGGAGCGTGGTGAGGGTATTGCCAGTGCCCGACGAAACCGCACTGTCGAAGAAAACCTCAAGTTCTTTGAGGAAATGAAGAATGCCACTGAAACCGGTCTTAAGAGCACTCTCAGAGCAAAGATCTCCGTTGATAACAACAACAAGGCTCTCCGTGATCCCGTCATTTACCGTACCAATCTTACTCCCCACCACCGCACCGGTACTCAGTGGAAGATGTACCCTACCTACGACTTTTGCGTTCCAATTGTCGATTCACTTGAAGGTGTTACCCATGCTCTCCGTACTATTGAGTACCGTGACAGAAACCCTCAATACGCTTGGTTCCTTGAGAACCTTCACCTCCGCAAGGTTCACATTTGGGACTTTGCCCGTGTCAACTTCCAGCGCACTCTTTTGTCCAAGCGTAAGCTTCAATGGTTTGTTGACAACAACAAGGTCACTGGTTGGGACGATCCCCGTTTCCCTACTGTCCGTGGTGTCCGCAGACGTGGTATGACTGTTGAGGGTCTTCGTCAATTCATTCTTGCCACTGGTCCTTCTAGAAATATCATCAACCTTGAATGGAACACCATTTGGGCTACCAATAAGAAGATCATTGACCCCATTGCTCCTCGTCACACTGCCATCACTCTCAAGGACGCCGTCAAGGTCAATCTTGCTGGCGGTCCCGAAACTTATTCTGAGGCTAAGCCTTGCCACAAGAAGAACCCTGATCTTGGCACCAAAAAGGTCTTTTATTCTTCCAAGGTTCTTATCGACCAAGAGGATGCTGCCGTTCTTACAGATGGCGAAGAATTCACCTTGATGGACTGGGGTAACGCTATTGTTGAAAAGATCCACAAGAACGCCGACGGTATTGTCACTGGCATCGATGCTAAGCTCCATCTTGCTGGCGATTTCAAAAAGACTGAAAAGAAAATCACTTGGCTCGCTGATACCGAGGATGCCACTACTGTTGAGCTCATTGACTTTGACCATCTTATCAGCAAAGACAAGATTGAGGAAGACGAGAGCTTTGAGGACTTCCTTACTGAGTTCACTGAGTTCAAGACTGAGGCTCTTGCTGACGGCAATGTTCGTGACTTGAAGAAGGGTGACATCATCCAGTTTGAGCGTAAGGGTTACTTTAGAATCGATACTCCTGCTTCCAAGACCCAAAAGGCCATTCTTTTCACCATCCCTGACGGTAAGTCTGTCAAGAGATATGGTGCTAAGCCTGTTTCTAATTAAAAATTGTTTCAACTGTATAAATATATATAATTTTATGAATTGATTTTTTTTAGATACTTTCTCGTCAATAATGGTTTATTCTAGTGTGATTTATTGGTTTAATTTTTTTTTTTTCAGTCAATATATATAAATGAAAAAACAAAGCAACTATAATATATATATATCTTGATATTGAGATATATTCAAAACTTTTAATCAGAATCGCTTCCTCCATCTTCACCTTCTTCGCCCTCCAATTCTTCAGTAGATACGAGTTCGTCTGGGTTTACTTGGAGCGCATAGACAGCGCCTTGTAGAAGGTTTATCAGAGCTTCATTTGAGTCTGGAGCAAGGTCAAGTGGTGTTTGTCCGTTTTTGTTTTTGATAGTTGGATCGGCTCCAGCATCAATCAATGTCTCGACTGGTTCAAAAAAAAAAAAAAAAAAAAAAGTTAGGTAAAGGTATCACACGTCAGAATACAGGTTTCCAGGTATTTAATCATCTTGACCCATTATATTGTTCTAATTGAACTGCAACGGTTTCTTTTTAGAAATATCAAATTTGTTTTTTTTTTTGCTTAGAGGGTAATTCAAGGGGCACAACCGCAATATTAAAGCTAATAATAAACCGTGGCACCAACAGCTAAAGTAAAAAACAAAACTTACCAATGAAATTGCCATGTTCAGGCTCATTAGTAGAGTATCTGACGGCGCTATGCAATGGAGTGTCTCCGTACTGTCGATTTATCGGATCAAGTTCAACGCCTTCGATATCTAATATTTTATCAAGAACCTCATCTAAATCGTCGTGTTAGACCAGAACGGGTTATACCAGTAGACCAATTGAATGAAATAATAAGGATAAATACGACTTGGAAAAAAAATCCAGTCGTGTATTCTGATCCTTGCTACTTTTTCGCTTGAAATAACAACTTACAAGAACCATTAAATGCAGCAAGATGCAAGGCAGAGTTACCAAGTGGATCAGTAGCAGTGTTGATAAGTTCGACAATATCCTTGACCTCCTTTTCAATTTCTTCAAAAAGGTCGTCGTTGTTTCTACGAGCAGCCTCAATGAGTTGTTCGCTGTATGAGGCGCCGTCGTGGTGATCTGTAGTCATGATTTGTGTGTTGATAAAAACTGTTGAAGATCTCGAAAGGGCGGAAAATGGATAAACGAAAAGAGGGAATATTTTTTTCGACAAAGGTTTAAAAAGATAGACGTCGAAATTGTGTCAGTATGTGGATTTCACGTGTACTTCGAGGCTTTGACAATAATAAAAAAAGTATTGGAATTTGAATTTTCAGTCGATTAAAAACAATGAAAAGAGGTTTAAAAGAAAAAAACTGAATTCCATCAAAGAAAATAGCTGGAAATCAATTTATCTCAATACAAAAATGACGGCCAGTGGAAAGAGATTCAATGATTATGTAAAGATTAGTCATGATGACTCATCTTTACTAGGTTTATATTCTTTTTTTTTTTTAATATTTTTTTTAAATATTTTTTCATCCTCAAACCAAAAAATTCTAATTGAAACCAATTTCAATTCTTTAGAAAACTCATTTCCGAATTTGAATCCCCGTTTTCATTGTTTGAATTCGGAATATTTGTGAAATATTGACGGAAGATTTGTGAAAAACAAAATTTGTTTACTTTTGAACATACTGGAAAATTGAAATCAAAAGCCTCTACAACCCTTTTATTTTCGTTTTTTTTTTGTTCCAATACATATATCACCACCTACACTGGATTCCATATTGTTGAAATTACCATTGTTTAAGATACCTTTGAACAGTCATTTGTATTTATTTGATTGAATAAAGAAACCTATTAAACGTGTGTTTTAGAATTCTTGAATCGCCAAACTGTTGAATATCAATACCGTTGAGTTTTATGTGTCTTCTAGAACCATTAAAAGACATTTGAATTTTGTTTAATACAGGAAAAGAGAAAAACAATAACAATAAAATAACCAAAATCAATTACCTGAATAAGAGCCCGTTTTAATTATACCCGAAACTAAACCATCCTTCTTGAACTACAACATTAATCGTTTTCTTCATGGATCCCTCTTTTGTCTATTCAATCATCCAGCGCATTACTTCCGGTGACACGGCTTCTGCTGAGCATGATATCGAAACTTGCCGTCAGTCAAATGTCGACGAACTAGTTACCTCCATCTTGACCGTCATCTCTCAACACCATACTGAAGTCCCCGTCATCCAAAGTGCCTTGTTGATTTTAAAAATCATCATCCCCAAGTCTTGGAGCATAGGCTTTGAAGAATTCACTGGCCCTCCTATATCCCTTGATATCAAAGGCAAAACACGGTCTCTCTTGGTAGATCACCTCATTGGCCATCACGTCAGTAAAGTGCGTTCCGTCGCGGCTTTGCTCACTGCCAACATTGCTTCCGTTGAGTACCCCGATGAGTGGCCCAACCTTATCGATATTGTTTCCAACCTCATTTTAAATGGAAACAGTTATCAAGTTTTTGGTGGCCTCTCTACCCTCAAAGAACTGGTTGGTGAGACAATCACCGAGGCTGAGTTTCGTCAAACAGGTGCCCTCATTTTATCAACTCTTTATGCTGTAGCTTCTTCACCTTCTGAATCATCTGACATATCTAGCATTATCTCCAATGACTCTAATACCCAAACAGGTCCAAAGAAGTTCTCTCCCTTTGCCTCTGCTATCGCGCTTCAGATCTTTACTGGTTGTGCCGACTTGTTTGTACTTCCCTCAGACGACGTCTCTTCTGAAGCTAAAATCGCTACCCAAGTCGTTTCTCAGTGGTCGCCTTTATTGGTCCAATATCTCGGCAAACAGATCAACCCAAAAGACCTTGCCTGGATCTACACTAAAATGGAAACAGCAAAATCCTTTTCTGCCTTGCTTTCTGTTGTTCCTAAAAGCGCCTCCCAGTTTGCGCCCCAGGCTTTTGAACAAATCCTCCAAAGTTTACAATACTTGTTACCCACTTACTCCAACTATATCGTCAACGACTCTGTCCCCTTGCACTCTAATGATGAATTGAGTAACGAATCTTTCTTTGTTCCGGAAAACATCAGTTTGGACTCTTTGATATACGAAGAATACGAACTTTTGATTGATTTAATTGTCCACAAGTCACTCGCCAAAAAACTCACAAACGATGTTTCCGCCTTCCTAGACCTCATGTTAAACTATGCTCAAATCACCCAGGACGACGAAGATGTTTGGGAAGATGACATGAATGAGTACATCAAAGAAGAAGGCGATTTGTCCATTCGAAAGGATGTTCGCTCCCAAGTGTTGGGCGTCTTGTCCACGGTTTACAAAACTCGCCAAATCAATCTTTTGGATGGCATTGTAAACAAAACATTGCAAGTCTTTTCTGCCGACAATTCCACCTGGAAAATGCAAGAAGCCGCATTGTACTTACTCTCTAATGTCATTGCTGAAGACCACGAAAACAGGGCCACTGTTTCTCAAGATTCCATCACGACCTTGATTTCCAAAATTTCACAATGCCAGCAAAATCCAAATGCTCTCTTCAGAGCTCGCGCTTTTCTCACTGGCGCCGCGATTTGCAAATCGTTTAGTGACAGAATTGATACCACTGCTGTTAAAATTCCATTGTTTGAAGCTGCCGCAAATGCTGCTGCTTCGGACAGCAACGATACCGTCAAAGCCGCCTGTCTCATCTCTTTCCAAAAGTTTTGTCCATTGCTTCCTGATGAATACCTTTCTTCAAAGCTTGACGTTCTCTACCAGATTATCAGCTCTATGACTCCCAAGGCCGATGAAGACTCCCCCGCCTTGTTTGCTGAAGTTTTGATGGTTGTTATTCAAGCCAATGTCACTCTCGCGGTCCAGCACCCAAACTTGGTCGAAATCATTTACAACCTCTTGTCCAGAGACCCAACTAATGTCATGCTTTCAAACGAAATCGAAGACATCATGACTGAGCTTTCGGAAAGCGCAACAGACGCAGGCCTCTATCCATCGTTTGTCCAGCATGCGTTGCCTCCGCTCTTGCAAAGTATTTTGTCAATCAAGGACTGGGATTACTCTCCCGAGCTCGTCCTTTCACTCAATTTGTTAGGCGTAATTATCGACAACGGTCCATACCCAGTTCCCGAAGAAATTTTAAACACCTTTTTGGAACCGCTTTATAAAATCGCGACAAACTCTACTGATAACCAAGTTCTTCAGTCTGTCACTGAAATCCTCTCCTTTTTGTGTGACCACGCACCTGAGCAGCTCAAGAATTGGCACAGCAGCGAAGGCCAATCCGGTATTGAGATCTTGATCTTGTCAGTGGCCCGCCTGCTCGATCCTTCTTGGGAGGACTCTGCTTGCGTCAACACTGGTCTTTTGATTGTGTCAATTGTAGACAAGTTTGATCAAATCCTCGGCGAGTACTTGCCACAAATTCTGGAGGCTACAGCCAAACGGTTGGCTACAGCCAAGAGCCCTGTCTTGATTGAAAATTTCATCAAAGTTTTCAGCAAACTGATTTCCAAAAATCACAAGGAAGTTCTTGACTTCCTGGCTTCGCAGCAGATCACAATCACTGTGCCGGTTTCCAATTCTGACGGAACCATTAATGTAGCCCCAGGCGCACCCACCGAGGAAAGGATCGTTTCTGGGCTGTACGTTGTTATTTCGAAATGGGTCGCCAATTTCGACATTCTTAGAGGATACGATGAAATCAGACAAAACATAATCACGTTGGGAAATTTGTACGAGTTGCAAGATCCCAGAATCGAGGCTGTCATTGTTGAAGGCGATCTACTTCCTGTCCCCGAAAACGTCATCATGACCAGGTCCCGAGCCAAGGCGTACGGTACTATTTACACGCAGGTGACTGCCAACGTCAAGATTGTCAAGCTGTTTATGCGCGAGCTCGTCATGGGCAAGTTTGCCGAAGCTAAGGACGCCGAGTTGGCAATGAAGCAGTCAGCACGTTCTCTTGGCCAAAGTGGCTTGCACCAAAACAATGATGAGGAAGCTGGCGACGACGACTGGGAAGAGTTTGAAGAGGATAATGGGCCGTCGTACCAGGACGCCATGCGGTTTGCAGGAATCGAAGACGTTGATACTGCCGAGATCATGGCAGCAGAATCTGCTACTGACCCTGAGGGATATGCTAAACGCAACGGTTGGGCGGGCAGCGACCATAATACTCAAGCCATGATTGCTGGATGGTTAAAGAATGTGGCTACACAAGATATTGGCCATTTCAAAGAAAAGGTTTATCCTAAACTTTCCAACGAGGAACAGCTCTATCTTCAAAAGTTGGTTTAATTATGACAACCATTGACTATGTAAGAGGTATATATATATGTAATTAAGACGTTGATTTCTTAGAAAGAAACCCCCATACCTATTTTAAATTTCAATCTCCAGTTGGAACGGGATGCTTGCAATTTTATCGTCAATTGCGTTATACGCTGCTTTAGAAGCTAGCTTGCTCTTTTTGAGACTATCTTCGTCATCTTTATTCTCTTGCTGACTCTGTTTAGCTCCGTTTTCACTAGAAGCCTCGAAATCCTCGTGAAAGATTTTGGCGTTCGTTCTTAATCGAGAGAAAGGGTCGCTGGTTGCACCGGTTTTGCCAGCCTTTCTTCGCGATTCGACATTCTTCAGCTCGGCTTGTCTGACACCTGACACGTTTGCGCGTCTGTTTCGGGCATTGACTGCAGCCAGCTTGCCCAAGTTTCGGGTTTCGGAGTGGTCCGACTTGTTGACGTTGTTTTCAAATTTGGCGAGCTGGCGGTCAATCTCCTCAATAAGACGGGTGTCGCCATTCTCAACAGCGACCTGGCGTCGTTCCTGAAGCGCAGACTTTTGTAGTACTCGGGAAACGCCGACACCGTTGTTAGCAGTGAGTTTTTGGCGGCGTTCGACGATATCGCGGACTTCTGTGTCGGTCAAGACGTGGTTCTTGAATGTCACAAGGTCTTTCATTTTGCGTTCAACGCTTTTGACTGAGGGTAACGGAAGCTTGTCAGCCAACAAGTGTTGTTTCCACCATCTAAACTCGTCTTCGGTAAAGGGAGAATCACTGCAAATGCCCATCTCAAACGACCGTTCGTTTTTGCCGCTCGCGACAACAATGGTCTCGTCAACTGTTCTGTTTTGGAAAGAATAGGTCTTGGACTTGTGAAGATTCTTAACTTCGCAAATACGGTAAACAGAACGCTGTTTTTCACGGTCAAAGCCAATATTAACGCGGACAAAGGTTCCAATAACAACGTCTTGGAAGCCCGGATTGTGACAATATTTAGAAAACAGGGTTCGACCAAATCTAATCTTGTTAATATCACTGACTGTGATTTCTCTCGATTTCTTGGACTCGGCCCACTCGACTGCCTCGTCCTCGTCATTTTCAATAAATTCATCATCGTCATCATCATAGCCTCCCCGTTTTCTCTTTTGCGATCCGCGATCGCGGCCCCGGCCTCCGTCATCATCTTCATCTTCATCATCTTCATCGTAATATTCGTCGTCATTGTCCTCGTCGGAACCGTGTTTTCTGTTCTTGTATAAAGATGCCTTGCCAGCCTTTTCTCTGCTGTGCTTTTCTTCACGTTTCTTTTTAAGTTCTGACAATTTGTTTGCTTTTGTTGAAGCGGCGGAAGACTTTTCGCGTTTGCTTCGAGTGGCCTTTTCGCTTTCTTGCTTGAGTTTCTTTTCTGCAAGTCGTCTTTGTCGGGCGTGCTGAGCCAGGTACAGTTTTTGGTTATACGACTCAATCTCTTGAGATCGATCAAATAAAATCGATTCACGTTCAATTTCAGGAAGGCTTTCTAATCTTTCGCGGTCAGCAGCATCCTTGTATTTGCCTTCCAAGGGGTATGGGTTAGCAAATTGGGCTTGGAAAACTTCGTCGTCTTCATCAACATCCATTTCATCGCCAATGGCTTGCATATCATTGTCATTGTCGTCGTCATTATCTTCAAGACCGTCATTGTTGTCCATGTCGAGATCCCCGTCAATGTCGCTAGTGCGAGATTTACGTCTTTTCTGGTCGCTGCCTGAACTTTTGCGACGCGTACCAAGCGCCAGTTCTGCTAAATCCTCGTCTCCACTGCCGCCCAGGTCATCGCCCCGCTGGTCTCCGGCTTTGTTAAAGTCGTCGTCGACGTCAATGTCGCCTTCGTCGTCGGATCCACTGACTTTACTTTTTTTCATGCCAGCATTGTTGCGTCCTGTTTTGGAACGCTTTTTCAAGATTTCTGGCTGCTCATCTGAAAGCTCGTCTTCTTCGCCGCCGGCTAAAGCTAAGAGATCGTCATCGATATCGGACATTTTAAAATAGAAAGCTTGGGTATTTGGAATTGTAAATGATAAAATTGTTTATTGAAACGTCAAAATGTGTGTTTGTTGAAAAATAAAGGAAATGATCATGTGATATCACATGAGCATCACATGATGAAATTTCAATCGCAACTTTGTTTTATTTTTTTTTTTTAAATCTAAACCATTCTTTTTAGTTGGCATCACCGTTTTTCAAGATCTGAAAACCTCGAAAATAGACAGGTCTGAACGTTTCAAGTTTAACAAAAACGCTAGCATTGCTGCATTACTTTGCAATTGACCTCATTCTTTTGCATTACATATATAATCTTGTCTGGATTCCAGCACCTAGCCGGTTCTCTAATCTGAATAAAATTAGTTCCATGCATCATTCTCCAATTTTAAAACCAAAACATTTTCCTTTTTTTTAAAACCTCAGCTTTCTTGTCTTTTTTTCTTTCAATACTCTTTAACTCATTAGCCTTGTTGCTCATCTATACTTAGTAGCAAAACAAACCATTTAAAAGAAACAATGGCCCCAGCACCTACAACAACTCCTCAGCGACCGCCGACAGCAAAAAGGTCGCCCTCGATTTTAGTCACTGATGCGCGAAATAACCCGGCAAAACCGGCTCCGTTTGCCGGGGCTTCAGGCCGTCGGCTCCAGTCAACAAATGCTCCAACAAGACCTGGTCTAGGCCCCCGAAGCCTATCTTCACGAACCCCATCCGCAATCTCGAAATCTGCTGACACAAAAGGAGCAGGACATGGCGACAGCAGCTCCAGAACGAAAAACTTTGACGGAAGCCAGTCTTCAAATGGGTTGTCAGGCTCCCAATCTTTGACCCGGCAGATGTCGTATCCCAGTCCAAATACCTCTAAAACGCAACCAAGACCAAAAAGTTACATTTCTTCTGCTGGAAAGTTTGGCAACATTTCGATTGAAAATATCTTGTCCGATGTCAGCGAGATTCCTTCGTCGCAACGGCGGTCTCCTTCTGGATATGGCGCCAATGCGGGTCTTGCGAAACACCGAAGTTCCCATCATACACTCAATTCAGGATCGTCCTACGACTACATTAACTCAATCCCAGGTACAAACATTACTGGACCAATACACTCTCTAAACCACAACAATCCCAATAGGCTAAGAAATGGCGCTTCTCTTCATGCCACCAACGTTGCGTCAAACTCGCCAGCGTACCGCCCAGTCCAATCTGTTCGCAAAGCCATTCCGCCCCGTTTCACGCAAAATTTGCCTCCACGAACCACAAAAGTGTCTGAAAAACTTGTCCTGATTCCTGAAAGTGTCCAACCCGAGTTTAAGTTTGAGGACGACGACAGTGACGAAACCACCTATCCGCCTCTCGAAGACACCGACCAGGTGTCACAAAACCGAAAGTCCTACGCCGAGCGGTTACCCAAGGAGCGCAGAGCCGAAAAGTTTCCTCGAGTGACTGCCTACTGCATTTCCGAAAGCGTTCGCATTGGCGCTGCTGCCACCTTTTTAAGGGAGAATCACAAGATCCGGCCTAGAATATACAACGAGGCCTTGTATGCTCCGTACTACCTGCCTTTATTACCTGGTGACGACGAGAACCGGGTCAAAAGCAGTCCTGGCGGCATCTTGATTATGGAACAGATGATTGACCACTCAGAGCAGCAAGACCACCACTATGAGTACTACTCTGGACTGGAGGGGTCCAAAGAAGATAACGTTCCTGACAACAGCAGTGACCGACATATGAGCAGTTCTAATTCTGATTTGTTGATAGACATGGAGACTTCGCCGGATTTTGATCCGTCGGAGCCGCAGGACTTTTCGCCGCCGAGCAATTACTTGGAAGAGCAGATGAATGCGATAAAACACACTCATCGAAACGACAAACTGCATGCTGATACCACGGGCCTTAAGGAGGAACAGGACAAGGATTTAAAGTTTGGAAACTCTGATGACAGCCATCACAAGGATGCCGTTTCCAATGGGTCTTCCAGCGCCAGCGTCGAAAGTGTTTTACAGACAGACAAGGAGTTTTCCCAAGGAACGTCTTTTGAAGACAGTATACGAAAGCAAGACAGGAAAGAGCTGGATGAGTCTAAAAGCAAGCAGGATACCAACCAGGATCGCGACAAGTTGTTGACCCACTCTGAGAATTTTGAATCTGGCTCGCAAGGCCACGACAACTCGTCGTCTGCTTTAGAGTCAAGCCACAGTCGCAAGGACGAAGACCTTACAAAGACACTGTCTGCTGATTCCACATTGTCTGCCTTTTCGAGGCATTCTGATACATCCTCTGGCTCGACTATTAGACGGTCTCTAGATGCGCCCGACACCTCGAAGCATGCTGAGATTTTCATTTTTGCGTACGGCGTGATTGTGTTTTGGAACTTTACGGAGCACCAGGAAAAGGAGATTCTTGCTGACTTGACATTTGCTCGGGTCGCAGAAGTGGTTTCGTCGTCGGATATTCTCGACGAAGAGGAAGAGGAGGAAGAGGAGAACCCGGACGCGATTGAAGACGCCCTGGTTCCCAAGTCGCTTATCATACGACCGATACCGCAAGAGTCGATCGAGACGGAGGAACTGAATTTCACGTACTCGCCAAACACAGTCAAGCCGCGCATTTACAATGACATGATCACGCTGAGGTCGGGCGACCACATGACCAAGCTTGCCATGTCACACGCGCTGGCCCAGTCGACCAAGCTCTCCCGGTTCGAAGCGCGCATGGACGACAACATGCACGACGTCCGCCACGTACCCAAGATGCTTGCGCTGACAGGACGGCTCGGCCTGAAGCGCGAGGAGCTGCTCAAGATCTCGGGCAAGCTGTTCAAGCTGCGCGTCGACGTGAACCTGTCGTCGAACGTGCTGGACACGCCGGACTTTTTTTGGGAGGACGAGCCGTCGCTGAACCCGTTGTACACGGCGGTGCGTGAGTACCTGGAGATTGAGCCGCGCATTCTTGTGCTCAACGAGCGGTGCAAGGTGTTTTTGGAGCTCACGGAGATTTTGGCCGACTCGATTGCAGAGTACAACATGAGCAGGATCACGTGGATCATTATTATTTTGATTGTCTTGTCCCTGGCAGTTTCCATGTTGGAGATTGGAGTGCGATTTTGGATTGTGAAAGACAATTCAAAGTCACATCATACGTTCAAGTCAGTAGATTGAAAACAAAATGTGTTTATTTTTATGTAATAATGAATTGTCAGATCTAAATAATTAAAAGTTATTTTGTCATTATACAGCACATATTTATAGTGCTCCACCATACTGGTACTGAAGAATCATTAGGCTTCTCATCATTCCAAGCATTGTAAAAAAGGACGCCAGGCCGATGGGCACCACAGCAAAGACTGCGAGATTGTATAGGTCGACGCTGCGCGGCCTCTTTTCCAACGCCAGGTTGGACGCGATAAAGTTTTGGACGGCGTAGGCGACGGTCAGGATGCATGAAATCAATATCCAGACGTGGAGCCTGTAGTTCAGGTCGGGTGAGAGGACGGAGATGAGTACCTGGCTCATTGCAATGTTGAGGGCCGAGGAGGAGAGCAAACGGACAATCACGGCGGGGGTCGAGTATGTAACGAGCCAGCGGTCCATGAGCCCGTCAAGAACTGAGTAGGCCAGGTACCCCGAGACGATGCACCAGAGCGATGCAAGCAGTAGCTGTGAGGATTGGATGCTGGAGAAGGCGACATAGCCCGGCAGCTCTGTTGACGTGACGGACAAGGACTGTAAAGTAGCGCTTCGGATCCGGTAAGCGCCTAGTAGGCAGCTCCGTGCTCCTGAAACTGATGGCAAAATGGATAAAATCTAGAACAAAACAACAATAAAAAAGTTAGCACAGACAATAGATAAAATGAGTGATACAGCAACATACTCTCGATAAGCCTAGCAAGAAATGGAACCGGTTATTAAAGATTTTGCGGCCGACGTATTTTAGGTTGGGCTTTCTTCGAAAGTCGCCAAACTGCTGAGCACCATTTCTTGACCGCAAAAGCCATGGCTTGAATTTTGTCTTGTTGCCTGTGGAATTGTCTTTAATAGAGTCGGTGACGGGTAATACCGACTGCTCGGAGCTACAGCTTAACGATGGAGATGGAGGGACGTCGAGTAAGCTGGAATCTTGGCTTTGTGGCCAAACAGGATCAGAAACGGTTCGCCTTCTGGAACCAGTAGTTGTAGTGCTGGCATCGGTTGTCGAACAGGAATTGTTCTGCCGGCAGTTGGAGTCGTGAAGGGTTTCATTATAACTAAAAGAGTTTCCAGGCAGCGTGGAATCGTTGTCAAACACTGGAGACCCATTGTTTAAAATAGGGGGCCTACCGCTTTCGGCTGCTGAAGGCTGCAGCGACGGCAGCGACGGAGTGTTTAGATGGTTTGGACGGCCAAATGGCATGGATCCTGTGGATCTTTGCCGTTGTTGGATCCTGGATGCATTACTATAATGATGGTTTTGTAAAGGTGGCTGGGGCAGTGGATTCAGGGCATTAGTTTCGGGGTTGTCAGACAGCGATCCTGACGAGCGCCTCGACACGACAGGACCCGAAGATGCGTGATTATTACGGGATGAACATGATTCCTCCATCAGCCGTGCTTCTTCTTTTTTCTTTTCCTGTTCCAGGAGATATTGGCGAAACGTTAACACGTCTTGGATCTGTGATTGTGACATCTTGTGAAGGATGTTATTATCAACGACCGACGTTGTGTTTTGTGAGGATTCATTAGTAGTAGATGATAAAGGCAGTGATTCGAGTGGTTCGGAACCTGATGCAGATGTGTTTTCATTAAGAGAGATGAGGGGATTAATGTTTGCAGATTGGGATCGTGGTGGAAAATTCTGAAGCTGGAGTGCCAGAGCCTCAATCTGCTTCAAAGTGGTTCCCGAGTCTTGAATAATAGTTCCAGCACGAGAACGAGACAAGGATCGATCTTGGTTATGTGGTGTAGACATGAGCAGATTCGTATCGGCGTTGATGGGAGCTCCAAGGTTTGTGGGACATGATTTTGAATTTGGGAAGCCAGATGGTGGTGTATTTGAATTTTGTCTAGTCGAAGGATCAGCCGCACGGCTGACGGGTGCAATGCAAAAAACAATGCAATCGCCGTCTCGACTATTGCCAGAGGCAAAGTCGTCCCTGGAAGTGATGGTGTATGGGGGAGGTAAGTCATGCACGGTGTCGGTATTGTTGTTAGAATGGCGGTCTTTTTTTTGGTGTGAAACCAAAGTGGGTGGATCAGAGAGGTGATAAGATGGCGATTTTGGGGGCTGAGCGGTCGGAGATACAGATGGGTGAAACGGTTGAGTTGTAGACAAAGTTAAACCAGTTACCTCTTCAAAAGACGGCGGGTCATTGGAAACAGGATCAGAGATTGCAATGGCTTGATGGATGGGGATTGACGGAGCGCTTCTGCTTGGGCAAATAGAGGAATATTGGTTCACATTCTCAGGCTGATTTCGGACAGGACAGGCAGGTGAAGCGGGGAAATTTGGAGACAGAGAAGTGATATGGTTCCAATGAGAATTCAATACAGAAGCATCATGGTTCTGACCAGAATCCAATACAGAAGTAAATTCAGGGCTTGGATCAGTCATCACGACTGGTTTGGAAACGGAGTGTTTCTTTTTCTTTGAAAATTTGAAAAATCCTGCAGGTATTTTGTAAAAAAAGGTCATGACGATAGTTAAATCAGAATGAAAATCAAGGTTTGAAGTGGATATTTCTATTAGAAATGTTTAGAACAGTGAAATTTTGTGTGTGTTGAAAATGAAAGAAAGAAAGAAAGAAAAACTGCAATAAATGTGGGAATTTCCCTGATTTTATACTTTTTCCTTCTGATAGCTTGATACCGCTTCCTCTACTTCCAACCCAGCAATCTACACCAACAACTAGCCACATGCCTCTGATTAACAAAACAAATAATATCCAGCAACATGAACGATACAATCAGTTGCGTGCTGGATCAACCCAACAATTGGAATATCGCTTGTTCAAATAGTTCCGATTCTATTTGTTCGGGCAGTAGCCTGAAATCGAGACAAAATGTCGAAATCGAGTAGAATCAGTTGAACAACATGTACCAAAGAGTCACTCGACGTTCCCGAAAAGGAATTGACTTGTGCTATATACGAAATGAATAAAAAAACATATGCACCGACTTTTGCTGGAACTGTTCCGGAATACGGCATCGACTACAGCCCATTGGTCTTAAATTTGCAGGGTTGGTCCGATTTGGCACAGTTCTACACAGTTCTACACAGTTTGGGTTTAAAGCCGTGGATCGTAGCGACAAATCCAACGTCCCGGCATCCTGTTTTGTTGCTTTTTCCATTAAACGAAATCGGTTGTCACGTCCCGGCGCGGAAATCAACATTGTAGTACTTTTCGGAATTTTACGTTTGCACAAAACTAGTCTCGGAAATAAAGTCAGCCGTGCAATAGTACACAGCCGTGCGTATCAATATCAATGCACGTGATTTTATTTTGTGTTTATTTTTAACTCAAAAGCCGAGAAAAATGCACGCTGATTTGCAAACTAAACAGAAATCAACAGTTCTGCCGGTCTAGTTTGTGTATTTGAAGTCTTACTACCGAAATCATGTCGCCGTAAAGTCTTTACGGTGACTGCGGAAGGTTTAGGCCGATTTCGGATCAAACCCTTTTACACGACCACGGTGGAAAGTGTGTTTTTCTTTTTAATCTTCTGGTTTGATTCATGATTTATGACTCAGAGTGTAATATTACGGGGAAACCCTTATATCTGTCAGTATATGCTACGGTTTTGCTGCTACTTGTCTTTATACAAACTAGTCTTGTCTGAGCGGAAACCTCGAGCTCAAAGCAAAAGTCCGATCCTTGAAACTCCGACATGTCATGGTCGTCTGTTTGATGTGCCGAAACAATCGGCTCTACAATTTGTTGGGTTCCTTGAATTGACCCGCGAAATAAAGCCAATGTCTACTTTTCCTTTAATATAATCACAGCTTCATACCAATCGTGAGCTTTAGACACAAATCTACTGTTGGATTTATACCATGACGGAAATCATTCATCAAAACAGTTGAAAAAGAATCTAAATCGCCAGATATCAAGTCCATTTGCTGCACTTGCCATTTCCTAACATTTGGTCAATGGGTTATCATAATAGTCAACCGTGCACAGACATACGAGTGTCCAAGGCCTTTAGCCATCAATGTTTTGCTCATGACTTGCAAAACAATCCTGCACCACTATCCATTGCGAAAGCTGTCATGGCTGTTTGGCTATACAGATTAGGAGTTTGGTTCAATACCTGGATAAACTACAATGCGTTACAGTCTTTTGGCGAAACCAGATTCTCGTTCAACAGTTCAATTGAGTCTTGAGCATAAAACAGACTCTAGGGAGATTGAACCATGCAGCTGATGCCCAGCATTGACTATAGGTCTCACCCGTTTCTTTCTCTTTATAAACCCTGCAACGTTCATCGCCGCAGCTACTGAAGCGGGGGACAAGTGACTGTATAGAATTCCAGAATCTAAAGAAACTGAGCGAATAAAAACACAAAATAGTACGTTGTGCTGGCGTTGCAGAGTCCATTGGATCATCAGTTTCTAACTATACTTTTTCCAAACCCATGTCAATAGCCAATTCCTCACTGGAAGTGTTAAAAAGCTTGCCATTTAACCATGTCTCGACATGGAGAATCGTCTGGTTGTTGGTCTGGTACGAAATGGAAATCCATTCAGAGCACCAACAGTTAAACCAGTGGAACCTGCTTCAAAAGTAAACTATTTTGACTAAAAAGCTTGAACCGCGGATATAACAAACATGAATAAAACTACCCAACTAGTCAAACCAAAACCATGTCTATGAATACAGTCATAAACTGTCAACCGGTTTGAGAATTAAAACGCAATTGCTGCGTTGAAAATAAAAATAAAACTGCTTGAAAACACCAAAATGGTAATACAAAAGAAACAGTCGTGATCCCATTCATTTTTTACATCTTACTCAAAACCAAATCAATAGAATCAGTACTGGTCCCGGAACCCCACACTTGACAGTACAAAAAGGTCCCCGTTATAAAAATATCCTTCAACCGAAAGTGTCTGCATTTGTAATACATCTTGTATTATGTTACTATAATAAATAAAATGATGCTCTGGTGATTTCGTTGGTTGCAAGACTGACTAACGTTTCTTATTCTTGAGAAAGAGCGTGACAGCTGTAGCAGCAGCCGCAACCACTGTCGAAGTGATCATGAACCCAATAAACCCTTCCTTCGCCAGCCGGTCCTCAATCGTCTGTCTCAGCTTGATTGCCTGCTTGCTCTCGGGCTCGATCTCCAGCAGCACGTCAGCATACTTGCGCGCCATCGAATAGTCCTGCAGTTTATAACTGCCAATCGACAGGTAGTACAAAACCTCCCGGCGTCGCTCCGGCGAGTCCCGGTACAAAAGTGTCAGCATATGCACGCCATCGCACTGGTCTGACTTTTTGGCCGAACGCACAAGTCCCCATGCGTAATTGAAACGCGATTGCACACTGACAAACTGGCCTTCTGCAAAGTATTGGTGGCGAAGCACCTCAAGCTCTTCAGAGGAAATGGGACTTTAAAAAAAAAAAAAAATCAGCGTTAATGTCTGTGAATGGGTATTGTTCGATATAATCTCAACGAGTATCATTCATGGCACACTTACGTGTTGATTTCTGGAAGTCCTTTACACTTTAGTTAGAAACGGTCTGGTAGTTTTTGTAAAACCAAAAAAAAAGCAATCGACGTACCAGGAAGATCAAATTTTTCTGCCATCATCGTGAAATATGTGATTATTGTCGAATTGAACTGTGTTTTACGTCTCGATTCAACGCGTTTGTTGTTTTTAGTTTAATTGTAATTGTAAATGGAGAAAAAATAAAATAAAATAAAAGTATAAATACAAAAAATTGACGTGAGTGGCTAGGATTGTATTCAAATCACGTGAATGTCATGATTTTCAGTTGCGCACCGTGTAAATTTCATACTTTGGTATCTTTTTCAGACTTGGTAACAATTCGTTATCGATAACGATTTCTTCATAATTCCTTACCCTAACCCCGCACTTGAACTATAATTGCTGTTTTTTTTGTATTTTTGTTTTTTTGTTCTTTTGTTTTTTTAATTCCAACCAACTCCATTTCTTTTTATTCATTTTTTATATTTCATTTTATTTTTTTTAGATCAATGCTCCGCTCCGTTTCCAAATCCAAGGCATCGCTTCTGCGAGCTTCACGTCTTATCAATGCCACAGCTGTAATCTCTCGTGTTCCACTATCTATACCCCGCCAACATGCAAGCTCTCCTGCAACCATCAAGGCTCGCCGCACTTACTCAACCCGCTCGACCGTCATCCAATTGCTCGACAGTATTGGATCGAAGCGCGAGGTCGAACAGTATCTCAAGTACTTTACCTCTGTGTCGAACCAGCAGTTTGCCGTCATCAAGGTCGGTGGTGCCATCATCACCGACAACCTGGACCAACTAGCCTCTTCGCTGGCCTTTTTGTACCACGTTGGACTCTATCCTATCGTGCTCCACGGCACAGGACCCCAGATCAATGCCGTTTTGGAGGCACAGGGGATTGTGCCCGACTACATTGACGGCATCCGGATCACCGACTCCAAGACCATGAGCGTGGTCCGGCGCATGTTCCTTCAACAAAACCTCAAACTTGTGGAAGCCCTTGAAAAGCTGGGCGTGCGGGCTCGTCCCATTACCGGCGGCGTTTTTGGTGCCGAGTACCTGGACAAGGACAAATACCATTTGGTGGGCAAGATCTCCTCCGTCGACAAAACGCCCATCGAGGCAGCCATCAACTCGGGAACCCTGCCCATCCTCACCTCGCTGGCAGAAACAAACGACGGCCAGATCCTCAATGTCAATGCGGACGTTGCTGCTGGCGAACTCTCACGTGTTATTGAGCCCCTCAAAATCGTCTACCTCAACGAAAAAGGCGGGCTCGTCAACGGCTCGACTGGCGAAAAGATATCTGTCATCAACCTCGATGAGGAGTATGACGATCTTATGAAGCAGCCATGGGTCAAGTACGGAACCAAGCTCAAAATCAACGAGATCAAGGAACTCCTCACCTACTTGCCCAGATCCTCTTCTGTCGCCATCATCTCCGTCCACGATCTCCAAAAAGAGCTCTTTACAGACTCTGGCGCCGGCACACTCATTCGCCGCGGCTACAAACTCGTCTCTGCGTCCAATCTCGACCAGTTTGTTTCCCAAGACGCTCTCCGCAAAGCGTTGCTGCGGGATCCCGCAATTGCAGAAAACAAACTGTCTGTGGCCTCCTTCTTGCGCCAGCTCGAGGGCGTCTCCTTTAAGGCCTACGGCGACGAGCCCCTCGAAGTCCTTGCCATTGTCAGAAACGCCGAGCCCATTCCAGTCATTGAAAAGTTCCTTCCGTCCAAAAACGGCTGGCTAAACAATGTCACCGACAACATTTGGAACGCCATTAGAAAGGACTACCCCACACTCCAGTGGGTCATTGACGAGCAGGACGAGAACTCGCCTTGGTACTTTAGCAAGGCTGACGGCTCCTTTGCAAAGGACGGAAAGATTCTGTTTTGGTACGGAATCGAT
Source organism: Magnusiomyces suaveolens (assembly GCA_900642975.1). Taxonomy (NCBI): domain Eukaryota; kingdom Fungi; phylum Ascomycota; class Dipodascomycetes; order Dipodascales; family Dipodascaceae; genus Magnusiomyces; species Magnusiomyces suaveolens. Next base: position 2,902,374 of record CAAAMA010000004.1, read on the forward strand.
GACCCTGCCGAGATCTCAAAGATCGTGTTCAAGTTTTCTGACAAGATGGCGAAACAGACTGCGACAGCCAGCGCCGTTTCTAGTCCCAAAACCCAGACCCGGTCTTTTTCAACTGCCGCAGCTTTTGCCAACCGCTCCGGCGCACTCTTTGCCAAAAGCCGCGGCACCCGGTTCTACTCCACCAACCCCAATCCGCCATTGCCAAAAGGAAGCAACACCAAGCCTGCCAAGGTCGCGCTCATTGGCGCGCGCGGGTATACTGGGCAGGCACTCATTGACCTGATCAACAAGCACCCGTACCTCGAGCTTTCGCACGTCTCGTCACGCGAGCTTGCTGGAACCCCGCTGACTGGCTACGACAAGAAACGGATCACGTACGACAACCTGCGCGTGGAGGACATCCGCAAGCTCGAGGAACGCGGTGACGTTGACGTGTGGGTGATGGCCTTGCCCAACGGCGTCAGCCAGCCGTTTGTGGACGCCATCGAGACCGCCAACAGCGCACACAAGTCGGTGATTATCGACTTTTCGGCCGACTACCGGTTCGACGAGTCGGGCGAGTGGCTGTACGGGCTGCCGGAGCTCGCGGACAGAAAGCAGTACGCTGGCGCGCGCAAGATCTCGAACCCGGGATGCTATGCGACAGCGGTGCAGGTCGCGATCGCGCCCATCCTCGAGCACGTCGGCGGCGGGCAGCCCAGCGTGTTTGGCGTGTCGGGGTACTCTGGCGCAGGCACCAAGCCTTCGGTGAAGAACGACACGGCGCTGCTCGCCAACAACATGGTTCCGTACTCGCTGACAGACCACATCCACGAGCGCGAGGCGTCGCAGCAGCTCGGGCTCCAGATCGCCTTCATGCCGCACGTCGCGCAGTGGTTCCAAGGCATCTCGCACACCATCTCAATCCCGCTCAAGAACAAGCTGACCTCGCGCGAGATCCGAAACATTTATCAGGACAGGTATGCTGGCGAGCAGCTGGTCCACGTCACGGGTGAGGCGCCGCTCGTCAAGGACATTGCGGGCAAGCACGGCATCGTTGTCGGCGGCTTTGGCGTGTCCTCGCGACAGGACCGCGTGGTTGTTGTCGCGACGATTGATAACCTGCTCAAGGGCGCGGCGACACAGTGTCTCCAAAACATTAATCTGGCAATGGGGTACGGCGAGTATGACGGTATCGAAACGGACGTTTCAATTAGAGGATGACGTGGTGCGTTTAACAGTAGGATATAGAAGTATAATGCGAAAGAAATAAACATATACCGTGAATTACGATTAGGAAAAACGATTTTGGTGGTATTTTTAGAAATTAGTATATTTAGGTATGTATTTTGTCAGAATCAGACATTTTCAGTGCGCTAATCATCTTGGTGTTGGATATTGCCGTTTTTTGCAGAGCCGTTGTAGTATAGTGGTTAGTACACTTCGTTGTGGCCGAAGAAACCTCAGTTCGATTCTGGGCAACGGCATATTTTTTATTTTTGTTATTTACGGGTTACAAAAATGAAACAGCTTTTTCATTTAAAAAAAATTGTTGGTTTTGAAAAAATAAATGGACACTACCGGAGTTGAACCGGTGACCTTCTCCATGCGAAGGAGACGCGATAGCCACTACGCTAAGTGCCCTTGTTGAAAATTGAGGTAGACAGGGATATCTGGCCAACACGATATGTTTTTCCGTAATGTATTGTTTTTTTTGGGCTAGCATTGGAGATTTTACTTGTACTGATTGTAAACGTTACTTAAACTCGAATTGAAAAGATTACAACAATGAATAGATTATATATAGACTGAACCAAGGTTGTTAAACAGATTGCCCAAGTAGCTAATATTGTATCCTCTAACCCATAAATAAATTGAATTGAATTGAATTGAATCATTTTATTTATTATATATTCATGTTTATTTTACAACCAATGGCTACACCAACCCTCCCTTTTCCGTTCCAGTCTTTTTCCTCTTTACCAATACCTGATCCAGCTCGGCGCCCAGCTCCGCGACCCCGGCAACCGCCTGCGCCGCGAGCCTTTTGCCTCCTGCCGTTGTGTTGGCCGAGTCTGCGCGGACGCCCTCGCGGCGCTGGCCCTGCCGGGCCTTGTGCTGGAGCGCGGCGACGGCGTCGTCCAGGCTGGCGAGGAGCTGCTCGGTCTGCGAAAGGAGAGAGGAGGTCGTGTGTTGGAGGTCGCGGGTCCTGTCGTCGAGCGCCGCGACCAGCGCGTCGGCCACGAGAGTGAGGGTGTCGGTGTTGGTGGTGTCGGTATTGGCAGTGGAGCCGTCGTCAATAGCCAGCCCGCTCACTGTTTCGGATACGAGACGGCGGCGTTGCCTGTCCTGGCTTGTCATCTCTTTATACACCAGTTTCGTGACGGCCGCGAGCTCTTCCTCTTCATCGCTCTGTTTCTCCTTCCTGCCGGCCCTTTTACTTTTTTTTGTTTTTCTGGATTCTTCTGCGGCAACAAAGGCTCGGAACTCGTCAAAAGAGACGCAGTCCTGGAGCGCTGTCTGTGATAAGAGAAAGGTGTCGAGGATTTCGTGTTTCATTAGCGACAGTAAATAAAAAGAGGTGAGGCTGGCGAAAAGTGTATATATATATACACACACATCAATACACCGTTTTGACTAGTCTGTTGTATTTTGGATTGATCCCATTTACCGTTTCTAAATATAATAACCGTACTGAACCCGTCACACCATTACCCGGCCTGCCTCACCACTTATTTTTTTTTTTCTCCCCACCAACACTTTTTAAGCATACTACTACCCATTTAACGTCTGACGTGCAGTCGCACCGTTTGTGAACCCAGTCAAAAGTATATACACACATTTGCTCACCGATGTCTGCTCCGCCGCAGCAACAGTCGCCGCAAGGCGCAGGCAACCGATCCACAAACATGTATACCATCGAGTCGACAGTGACGCGGCTCCTTGTTGCCACGAAGCAGCTGCTCGAGTCGCTGACGCAGTGGGCGCGCCGCGAGGCGTCGGAACAGGACGTCTCGGATATCTACGTCACGCTGGGCAACGAGTTTAATATCGCGTGCCGCGCGTTCCTCAGTTCCGGAATCGAAGTCGCGTAAGTTTCCCGCCATTTGCGTATTTGTTTTATACCCCAGTCGTTTCATTACTCTGTTTCGTACCGCAACTAACCACCTCTTTAGTGATCTGGGCGACGTGCCTCAGGCCCTCCGCGTGATCCTCGAAAAGGCCCTTTCCGAAGACGCTTCGCAAGAAAACCTCGACCGCTACCTCCCCTCGATCCGCGACATCATCGTCACCCTGCTCCGCCAACTCAAACAAAAGCAAATGCTCATCCGGTCACAGGCCCACGCCGCGCCGCCGCCGCCGGGCCAGCACCCCATCCTCCAACGCAACTTTTCGGGCAGCACACAGCTCCACCCGAGCACACCCCCTCCTCCTCCAGCCGTCTTTGACCAGCCAGCGCAGTACACACAAACGCCGCCGCCGCAACAGGCCTTTCCCAACCCCGCGCAGACCCGCCAGAAACCGGCGTCAAGCCCGCTCGGTCCCACGCAGAGGTACCCGGCCCGACCCGGCGACGCAAACACTCCGCCTAACGGCGCCGCGCCGCCCAGTCGGTCGCCGTCACAGCCGTACCGCCCGCACCCGACAGACACGAAGCCGTCGTACGCGCACCATGTGCGCAACAAGTCGTCGTTGACGGGGAGCCGCGCCGACCTCGACCACGTTTCGCACAAGGACCCGCTGGCCGCGTTACAGCGTGGTGAGGCGCTCGAGCGCCGCGCCTCGCGTCGGTTCTCTGCGTACCAGTTTGCAAAGCTCGCGAACGGTGCGGGGTCGCGGACAGATATCCCAGACATGCCGTTGCTGCCGGGCGGCGGTGCGGGGATGGGAATTTCCGGGAGCCGCGGGCCGCCTGCGCATCATGTACACCACGCGAGCAACATACCTGGCGGCGCCGGCCATTTCCTGCCGACGAAAACGCCGCGGTCAGCGCATGCGGCCGAGTACACTGCGTCGACGATGCTCGTGAGCAACAGCAGCGAGCTGCCGGCCCCGCAGGACGGCGCGCCAGGGAGCTCGCTTGCGGCTGCGCGGGCCGCGCTCTCTGGTGCGTCTGAGAGCCCTGACGCTAGCAACAATACCCAAGTGACCGCGACGCGGTCCAAGTCTGCACCGGCGACGGGCAAGGAAAGGCCGTTGTCGCTCATCCAGCAGCAGCACCAGTTTGCACAGGACCAGAGCGCGCCAGAGCCCCCGAAGCCGGCTGCGGACGCGACCAAGCTGGTGCTATTTCTGCAGATTGCGCGGAACGTCAAGAAATGTGTTATTGACAAGTCGGACTTGACGATCCCGGCGCTGCGGCTCTTGTTTGTGGACAAGTTTGCGTACCCCATGTCTGCGGATGCCATCCCAGCACTTTACATCCAGGACCCAACATCGGGGATCCGCTACGAGCTGGACGAGGACGGGCTTGCGAACGACGTGCACCAGGGCAGTCTGATTTCGCTGAACGTGGAGGCCGTTGATCAGGTCAAGAAGCATATTGATGAGGGCTTTGCGACGCTCACGAAGCAAATGACAGAGATTGGCAACAAGGTGGCGGCGCACGGCGTGTCGATCCAAAAGATCACAGAGATGCAGGAGATGCAGAAACCCGCGAACCGCTCGTCGGGCTCCGAGCTCCTTAAAAAGGCGTCCTTTGGATCTAAGCCACGACAGCACTCGGTGTCGGCCGCCTCGTCACGGACCAACTCGATCAACTCGCCGATGAGCAATGTTGCGCACAGCGACAATGCGCGCAAGGTGGACGCGTTACGCCGCGAGCTGACGCTTGTCCGCAAGAACAGTGCGGACGCGATTGGGGGGCTCCGCGAGACGGTGTCTGCGCTGCTTGCCAAGGCGCAGTCACTGCAGTCGCTGGCGGCGCTGCCGCCGCCGGGAGACTCATCGCGATCCTTTATGGAGCGCAGTTTCAAGAAGCTGACGGGCGACGCGGACAAGCTGCTGACGGACGTGGACGACTTGCAGGACGTGATTGAGGATCTGCGGAAGGACGTGGCGCAGCGCGGAGTGCGTCCGGACACGCGACGACTTGAGACGGTGTCTGCGGACGTGCAGAGCGCGGTGCGGGGTCTTGAGTCGATCAGCGGGTACATTGCTGCGGAGAAGGCAGGCTGGAAGAAGATTTGGGAGCGCGAGCTTGACAAGATATGCGAGGAGCAGCAGATTCTCAAGTTCCACGAGGAGATTGTTGTGGATCTGAAGGACGATTTGGCCAAGGCGGAAGAGACGTTTGATTTGGTGAAGCAGTGCTCGACAGAAGCTGTGAAGAACTCGTCGTTCAGGCAGGTGTACCTGCCGCCGCCGATCGAAGGCCAGAGCGTTGTGCATGCCAAGGACGCTGTGATGAACGAGGTTGTAGCACTACAGCCGAACCACGAGCGGCGGCTTGAGGCGATTGAGCGGGCGGAGAAGAAGCGGAAGAAGGAGTTGCAGAGCCGGGGAATTGACACGGACTCGTTTTTGCGGGAGATGAGCGAGGAGCCGGTGCCGGAGGAAATGGCGGAGCTGGATGTGAAGCCCAAGGAGAAGAAGAAGAAGAAGAAGTCAGTTTCCGGGGAGAAGAAGAAGAAGAAGAAGAAGAAGAGTGGAGAGAAGAAGAAGAAGGATGATGAGGAGGAGGAGGAGGAGCCGTTTAGTACGAGCAGTTTGGCGCCGCCAGAGATGGAGGACGAGGAAGAGGAAGAGGAGGAGGAGGAGGATGTTGTGAAGGAGGAGCCGACCGATTCTGAGCCTCCAGCTGCGGATACCGGGTCTATAACTGCTGATTCCGGTTCTATAGCTGCTGAGTCCGGGTCTCTTGCTGATGTTGAACCGTCGGAGCCCACCCCTGCGTCTGATTCCAAACCCGGTGACTTTTCTTTTCATTCCGCGACGTCGTCGCCACGGGACAGCGTGATTATGCCGTTGTCGACGCCGGCCAAGGAATAATGGGTGTAAGGACGGAAACCGATTAGGAGATATAGATTGTTCCGCTTGATCCATATTTATTTTGGCAAATTTTTTTTTTTTTTTTTATAAAGGGTTACATGATTAGAATGGGAATTTTTAATGTTTTGAATGGTATTGTCGATGGTATTATAAATGTTTTGAATGGTATTTTAAATGGTTCAACGGGTATCTCCACCTGAAGTGTAGTCCTCGCCGTCCTGTTCCCATTCGTCATCGCTGTGCCACTCTTTCTGATTGCGCAGCGACACGAGCTGGAGGTCGAGCGACGATAAGAGCGAGGGACGGTGCTTGTTTTTGTGTCTGTGTCTGTGTTTACGTTTTTCCGTTTTTCCTTTTGGTTTCTCGGTTTTTCCGGGGTCACTCTGTAATTTTTCGGTTTTTCTGGTTTCATTGTTTAGTTTTTCGGTTTTTCCGTTCTCACTCTTTATGTTTCCACGCTCACCATTTACATTTCTATTCTCACCCTTCACACTCCCACTCTCACTCTCTTTCCTATCAGCCTCAGCGAGCTCCTCGACGATAAAGGCGTGCAGCTGGTTACGGGCAGCCGTGCTGAAATCCGCGTTCCAGACGAGGTCCCTGATGCGATGGCGGGCCTGTGTCTTGGAGAGCCCGGGGACTGCGTCAAAGACGTAAAAGAGTTGTTTGTAGTAGTTTGCGTACCCGCCGCAGTCAGTGCGGGCGGCGAGTTCGAGTTGCTTGATGAGGAGGTTGTGGTGAAAGCGAAAGGTGTCGAGGAGGGAGTGTTTTTGGGGGCTGGTGACGGGGACACCGAGTTTTGGGTGGGGGAGGAGGCCGGCGTCGATTTGGTAGTAGTATGGGGGAGGAAGGGGGTAGTTCCATTCGATGACGTCAAAGGCATCGGAGAGCTGAGAGAGAAGGGACGCGAGGGAGTTGGAGGGGGATTTGATGTGGGCAAAGAGGTGGGAGGGGTCGTTTTGGAGGGGGGGTAGGCAAGCTTGGATGGAGGAGATGAGGGAGGAGGAGCACTGATGGGAGAGTTTGAGGAAGAGGTGACGAGGGGATTTGCTGAGGGTGAGAAGGATTGGGGAGATGAGGGCGAGGTCGAAGCCGGAGGAGTTGAGGTGGTGGAGGATGCGGGTGGTGTTGTCGATGTCACCGTCAATATTAGTGTCGATATCGTCAATATCATTAATGTCACCATCAATATAATCGCCATTATAATCACCCACATAATCGCCAATATTATCAATATTATCACCACTATCACCAACGCCAATATCACCACTATCAATCTCACCACCCCCACCAATATAATCATCAATATACTCAAGATCGATATCAGGGGAACCCTGATCTCTTCCAGAGCTCGCCCTCAGCATACACTCCTCCAACTGCCTGTGGCGCTCAAATGCATCGAGCTCGTCCATGGACAAATCCAATGTAGCCAGAATCTTTGAGACTGCAGGCTTGAGCCTACAATTGTACCAATGAAAGAGCTCGAGCACGGCGGTCGAAAAGTCGAACGCCGGTTTGGGTATCTGGCGGTCTACTCTGTTTGAAGTCGGAAAGACGCGGTTGTACCTGGCAATGACTTTTTTGTAGTGCCGAAAGGAGCTTGGTGAGTAGTCGTTGAGGAGCTGGCGGAGAAAGGGCTTGTTGTAGGGGACGTTTGCGAGCGGAAGGGCGTCGTAATAGGCGAGCTCGATGACGGCATCCCAGCAATGGCGAGGAACTGAGTAGCGCGAGCCATTGTGGTCGAAGCAGACAAGGTTGTCTGGCATGGCGAGGGTATTTATAGGGAGTGGAGAAGGTGAGGAAGAAGACAAATGGTTGATCGTGGTACGATAACTAGGTAGGTCACGTATGGTCACGTGTTGGTTGTGGGTGAAAAATTGAATCATGTCAAAAAACTAATCAAATCGACCTTGTCAAAAAACTAATCATGTCAAAAATCTAATCAGAACTCACCACACATTTCATCCAAACCACCGCTTGACCTCGTGCAAAAGACTTGATGAATCAACGCTTTGACAAACCACGTGATATATAAACGGCTGGTAGTCTCTATAACACACGTGATTCCAGCTCTCGTTGATTCAACGCTCTGCTGAGGAATCCGCATTTTCTGGCTTTGGACCCATCTTTTGAGAGAGTCTGACTGATGAGTCGAATCACAGGTCAAAGACCGGATTTTGTATCAGTAATCTTTAAATATATTGTATTAGTTATTTTTGTAAAATGAATCTGTAATTTTTGTCAGAATTCTTATATCGGCTATTTTTGCAAGGATTTGATTGTTGGTCTTGAAAGAGTTGGTTGAGGCACGGAAAAACAATTAACCATCACTCATTGAATCAATATCACACACATTGAATCATTGAATCAACGCTTCTTCCCAGCTTTCCGCTTCTCGCCAACCTCTCCCAGGGAATACGCAATACCCAACGCCGCCAGCCGCATCTCTTTCTTGCGCTTCCTCTCCTCGTCCCGCTTCTCCACCTCGCTCCAAAACTCCTGGCTCCGCGCTCCGTCGTGCTTTGCCTGTGCCTTGGCCGCAACACGCCCGTTATGCCAGTTGGCCTCTGCGTACCGGCCCTTTACACCAACAAGCTTGCCATTCTCCACTCGTGCTCCGCCCCAAAACAGCTCCCGGCGCGCCGCTTCCACCTTCTTCACCTGCAGCAAGTGGCCCGACAATAAGTAGTTGTCCATCGTCTCGGCAACCACCCGCGCAACCCCTCCGTCTGCAAACTCAATGTACCCGTAGTGCTTGCTGCGCCCGGTCTTTTTGTTGCGCGAAACCCGCACCTGGACCACTTCTCCAAACTGCGAAAAGTAGGAGTACATTTCCTGTTCGTAGAATCCGTGTGGAAGACGGCCAATGTAAAGGATGGTGTCTTTTTCTTCAGTGTCTTTTTCTTTAGTGTCTTTGGTGTCTTTAGTGTCTTTTTCGGTCGTTTCTTTGTCTTCAGTGTCTTTTTCTTCAGTGTCTTTAGCGTCTTTTTCTTCAGCTTCTTCTTCACTCTCCTCATCACTGCTTTCATATTCAAAACTCGCCTCGTCTCCCTCAGACAATTCAATCACGTCCTTCTCCTTCTTTCCCTTCCGGATATCTGATGGACCGGCAGACGTGCGTGGCTCAAGGCCTCGCAGACTCCGTCCATTCCCTTGTTTCGTGGTTGATCTAGTCGTGCGCATTTCAATCTCGGTGTGGAAAAAAAAACTGGAAATATATTATATATAAAAAAAAAAAAAAAAACAGTATATACCTGAATAAAAAAAAAAATTTTTAATAAAGCACGGCTGTGTGTAGTATGTATAGTCATGTGTTACACGTGATAATATTACAAGCCGCGTAAAAGTTTACAACTAGTTTGTGTCTATGTCACGTGATAATTAGTTGCACTTGCCACAACTTGATTTCATTCAATTCACTTGATTTACTTTCATTTTCTTCAACCTGCACATTTCTCGATAACCTCCTCTCTCCACAGTCTTTCCCTCTCCGGCTTTACAAATACCCGTCAAAATCAACCCATTCAACCAAACCAACAATCAGCCACACCAGCCACACTCGCCCCAATTTTCTCCCCAAATGTCAACATGGCACGGGATCCTGCGCCGTTTTGAATCCCCAGCAAGCATGCACCTCGGGCTTTTTTCAATCGTGTGGCAACTGGGGCAAAACCCGCTGCACAACCGTTTTGATTGGCCAATCGTTATCTACCACAGTTCAGTGGGTTAGGGCGCCGATAATGCGACACCGAAAACGGCATCCAAGCCAAAAGAGTTTTCTTTTAGTATAAATACCTAAACGTTTGCCCGTTTTTGTTTTTCTTTTATTTCCATCAAATACAGGCCGCCATCATGTCCTTTTAAATTACATTGTCATATAATCAACTCAACAACATTGATAATAATAAAATGTCGCCAACAATGTCTCCAACCTTGCGTAGTCCTGCAACTGATACAATTACTTAGCTATTATCCCATTTCAGTCAATCTTTAAATTATTATCATTTCCATGAACTTTCAAGACCTTTTCTTTGACTCGAAATCCGAGATCTTCGGACCAGACATTACTTCTCTTTTGACTCCAATTGAGGCCTGTCTGCCACTCAGCCAAGTCGCGCCCGATGCGGAAACTGCAGCGTTGACAAAATCCACTCTGTTTTCCTCAGAAACTGCAGATTTGACAAAAACCACCCTGTTTTCCCCAGAAACTGCACCTTTAACAAAACCCACCCTACTACTCACCCCAGACTCCATCACCGTTTCTAAACCGCTCGACGCCGCCGCTTCTGACCCTTTGCTATGCGGCATCCCGCTCTACGCCGACGCTGAAGACACCGACAACTGGAAATCCCTCTTTACCGACACTTTTCTTGTCACTCACCCACCACAAGAACCAGAGCCGCTCAACACCTCAGCCATACACGTCCAGCCACAAGAACCATCCTCCCTCAAACGCAAACCTTCTCACCCCGACTTCTGCCACAAAAACGACTCGTCCGACACTGCAGACACAGTCTTTGTCAAACGCGCCCGAAACACCGAGGCCGCGCGTCGGTCGCGTGCCCGCAAGCTTGAGCGCATGACCCAGCTTGAACATAAAGTCGACGAGCTGCTCGCCGTGCAGAATGCGCTCCAGCAACACAACCTCAGGCTGCGACAGGAAAACGCACGGCTCAAAGCACAGCTCCACAACGATTATGTAAAGCCCTAAATAAAAACCCTAATTTTCTATACAGATATGCGGCTGAAGTAAGTCATGGGTCCTGGCACGTGCTGACTCAGAGTTTCTATAAATTGTCGACAAAATCCTCTTTTTTCATTTTTCCTTTTTTTTTTTCCCCTCTTTGGGGTTCCACGCCCCGACACAGTTGGATACATTCTTAAAAGGTTTTTACACTAGGCTCTATGGTCCTGGTTGGGCTGGAGACCGACATCTTCGCAATCCGGCCAACTCCCCCTTTTTTTTTTGACCCAATTGTGTCCGCGGTCACTTTGAATGTGGATTGCCCGCCCGGTCTAGTCACGATTTGTGCTGGCCGGGAGTGAAGTTGTACCAAACCCTTTCCTTCACTTTAATCTTGAACCCGGTTTATGGCATCATGAGAGAATTTGCGCCTTTTTGATGTTTAAGTTTTTCTGTGTGTGACTAGCTCCACATTAAAAACCTGTCTAACGAATATACGTTTTCAACGTTTTGATTTTTTTGATTTTTTTTTCTTTACGACTTGAATACTTGACGATTTATGATTTTTTGAAATGAATTATTTCTCGAGAACTCGAATCACGACATTTTAACGATTTACGACTCGGTTATGAAGTCTTGAATGTGTAATTACGTTTTTGCCATTCTTGACAAACGGTCTTTTTGTACTTTTAGTCTGCATTTCGTGATGTATACATATATATATATACACAGTCGTGCTGTCTATTTTTTTTTCTTCATGATTTGTATTTTATAAGTGTAATTTATAATAAACGGCGACTTGTCGTCCAAAAAAAAACCAACCAAGCGGGTATTTTTCAACTAGAACCCGTCGGTCCCGTTGAATCCTGTAAACCCAGCCACCAAAAACACCTTGTAGTACGGCTTTTTGGAAATGCTGTTGGCCCAGTTCCATGCCGACGTCAGCCGGCCATCAATACACGATCCCGCATCATAAAAGTTGTCGCCACCCGACCCGTCAAACGCAAACTTGAAAAAGTCGCACAGCACCGCCTTCTTCAGTCCCAGCACCGACCCGAACTGTGACTCGATCCACGTGTACACAAACGGGTCGCGGCTGATCTTGTCAATCTCCTTCACGACAATCCACACCGGCGTCAGAATGCGCGGCACCTGCAGGTACTTGTCCAAAAAGAACAGCGCGTTGGGAACGGTGCGGTCGCCCAGGTGCACGACCGACGACCCGATCCATGTGCCGGTCCGGCTCATGGCCTGCGAAATGATGTTGTGCATCGCGCGGCCGACCGCCGGACACGGCTTCACGCGGTTGAGGCCCTGACCAGTGTCCGCGAGCGTGTAGCGCGCCGTCGTCGACAACAGGTCCTTGTCCGCCAGCGACCACAGCTGAAACATGTCGCGCATAATCAGCGACCACAGCGTCAGCGACTGCTGCACGTAGTGGAACTGCTTGTTGTGTGAGTGCGACAGCCGCGCGCCGCCCCGGCCCGCCGAAATGCCCAACGACAGCTCGCTGCCCTCAGCCTGGCTCGCGTCAAAATAAGTCTGGAGCAGCTTCAGCAGCTCCTCGACTGGCTGTCGGTTGCTGCGTAGGTACGCGTGGTAGTCTCCGATAGAGTACAAACACTGGCTGATCTCGTCCTGCGTCACGACCGCGGACGCGCTAGATTCGGCGCCACCGTGCCCCCGTGCCCCAAATGCGCTGAACGAGCTGCCGAACCGGGACGCTGTCCGTGCACCGTACTTCTTGGAAAGCATGCTGATGGCCAGCTCCTTCTTCTTGATCTCGTGCTGCACCGTGGCGCGCGCCTTTTGGCCAGCAACAATCTCCACCGTTGCCTGCACAATGAGCGGGTCCTCAAACATGGCCAGTGCGCCCTGGTTGTCCTTGACATCCTGCTCTGTCTCGCCCCGCTGCAGCGCCGCCTGCACCTCCTTTTCGTAAATGTACCCGTACACCGTCGCGATTGGCTTGTACAAATCAAACTCAAGCACCTGCGACACCTCCGCCAGCCGCGAGTCCATAATCATGTACATGAGCTTGCCAAACGAGTCCCGCATCTTCTCTGGGTTCATGATCTTGTACCGCCGCCCAATCTCGAAAATGTCCCGGTACCACTCCTTGTGCGCCGCAAAGTCCTGGTTCTCAACAAGCTCGCCGCCAACTTCCATATTCGTCGCCACTGCCAGGCCAGTCAAAATGGTACACATCTCGCGCAACTGGGCAACAATGCGCTTGGTCTTGGAGGTATATGACAGGATATCAATGCGGTCCGTGTACTCAGACACGTTCAGCGCGGCCTCCAGCAACCGCAGCAGCTTGCGTTCCTCCATAGTCAAGCGCATCGGAACAAATTGCGCGTGCTTCTTGATGGCGTTCAAGTGGTAGTCCAGTGAGCTGGTCCCGGTATCTTCCATGCTGCTCGCGCGAGCAGTCTGTGCCTCTGAAGCCTCCTTCTCGAGCTCCTGTTCCATCTGCTCTGTATCAGTTTCTTGCGACTCGGCGCCCTCTGGCTGCGCCGTCTCTACGGCCGAACCAACCTCGGGCTTGTCTTTAATTTCAACGGTTTTGTGGCCTTTACGTTTCTGTATAAAGTTAGATTTACCAAAAAAAAATCCACAAGTAAATAAACAAAACTTACGCCTGTCCGGTGAAGATACACAAAACAGACTGCACAAAACCATTCGTCACAGTCTTTGCAAACCAGCTCGGTGGGCTGGTCACCACACTCAATACACAACGATTCGTCCTTTTCGTCCACCGTGTCGTTGCTCACCGACCCAAACGGGCCACTCTCCGTTCCATTTGTCAAACCAGACTCCTCTGTCTCGACAATGGAGTCGGGATCAATCGCAAGAAGTTCAGTCAACGGCCGTTTCATTGCAAAAACAAAAATGTTTAAGAAAAGGAATGAAGTGAAAAATAAAAAAATAAAAAATAAAAAAATAAAAACTTGTTACAATTACATCATCACGTGACTGAAATGACTAAATAATACATACAAAACTTTTTTCGGTTCCACCAAAACCTGCCATTTAAAAAAACCCTTGTAGGTTTCTTTTCTAGTTTATTTTTTTATTCTTATTTTTTCAACAGGACCAAATGGCAGAAAACATTGACAACAAGGATTTCCTGATCTCGCACTTGTCTTCAAACCAGCAGGCTGCCGCAGATATCCGGTCCCAGGTGTCTCAAGATGACTTCCGCTACCTCCTGCACCTAATCAAAGTCTACCACAAGCAGCACCAAGCCGACCCGGACGGCCTCGGCCAGCAGTCCAAACCCAACAGTCGCCAGGTTTTTGACGAGGTCCTCCAGGCGTTCAACGCGTACATGACCGACCTCGGAAAGCCAGCGCTCTCCGTCGCCAACATTCGGGGCCTGTTTGCCAACAGAAAAAAGAGCTACGCGGCGGCTCGAAAAGTTATGCAAGTGACGGGCCTCAGCCTGGATCTCAATACCATGATGCTCGACGCATCCGAAGAGGACTACAGACGCGCCGCGCAGTACCCGGAACTGTCCCCAGAAGATATCCAGCTCGCAAAGCAAGCTCACATCTACTACCCCTTTCACGAGGAACTTGATATCCTAGACGGCACGTTTGCCAACCCAAAACCCTTTTCGCCGACAGAGTCGCGCACAAACATTGCGAGCTTGATATCTAACGCCCCGTCGTACGGTGACCCGGACAACCCGGCCTCGCCACAAGTCAATCCAGAACTGGCGGCCCTCGATGCGTCAAATTATTCGCGTGGACTGGTCCCGTCCTCACGCGACTATCAATCCAATTCACCAAGCAACGAGTATCCTGATGAAAGCCAGCTTCCGCCTCTAGATGATCTTCATCACAATCATCATCATCATCACCATCAACAACAACATCACCAACAACAACACGGCCACCATACACAGCAACAGCTCTTGTCAGACCCTTCGTCCTTGCCCCTTTCCTCCAGCTCCAAGCCCCAAAGCTCGCAAACCCGCCGCCATGCCCAGCGCCGGCCCCCTGTTTCCCAAAACGATTTCATCAACTTGCTCATCATGATTAGAAACTACCAAATGACCAACCCAAACATCAATGCCCCCAGCTACAAAAAGCGCATGTTTGACTATATCCACGACACGTTCAACGAGTTTTTAGAACTACACACTAAGCAAACGCTCACGGTATCAGCCATAAAGAACCTGATTGCCAACCGTAAGCGCAGCTACACTGCCGCAAAGAAAGTAATGAACTCCATCGGTGTCCATTTCAACAACAATACCATGCGGTTAGATGCCACGGAGGAGGACTACAACCGTGCGCTCCAGATGCCCGAGATCTCTTCAGAGGACGTGCAATTGGCTCGCCAGGTCTTGATTTACTTTCCGCTATATGACGAAATCGATCTGTTGGATAATACAAACAGCAGGGCCATTGGCGAGGCCGCGGTCGTCACCAACAATGTGGCAGAACGGATCAATGAGTTTTTGCTCGAGCAGCAACAGCAGCAACAGGACCAAGACGACCATATTTCCAACGAATACAGTTCAAACATATACGACAGCCAGTCACCCATGGCTGAGATGAAACAGGACTCCAGCCAGCCCTCCCACACAACACAGCACATTCCGCCGCTCTCCACGGCCAACCAAATGAACATGGTCCGCAAAATGACAAACAGGCCGTTGCAACGCCGTCCTCCTGTGTCTCCCGAAGACTTTTGTCACTTGCTGACACTGGTCCGCGAATACGAGACGCACCACCCCGATCACAATGCCTCGGGCTACAAGAAGCGTATGTTTGACCAGATCCACGACCAGTTCAACGAGCACCTGGCGGCCTCCGGGAAGACCGCCATGACCGTGTCGGCGATCCGCAACCTGATTGCCAACCGCAAGCGCAGCTATACTGCCGCCAAAAAGGTGATGCGAGCGCTCAATGTCAAGTTCAATCTGGCCACAATGAAGCTCGACGCGACAGAACAGGACTTTGAACGCGCGACAAAGTTCCCAGACATCTCTGCCGAAGACGTGCAGATGTCCAAGAACGTGCTTGTTTACTTCCCGCTTTACCAGGCCCTCGATGCCGAAGACAGCATCTACAACGGCAGCATGGTCGAAGACGACGCTCCCGCTGGGCTCAACGGCCGCGACGTGATGCACGACGACGCCAACCCGCTGGGCACAACGATAGACGCCCAGGAGTATGCGATGCCGCCCGAGCAAGTACATAAACACAAACGGATGCTCGAGCAGTCCCTCCACGACCCGCAGCTCGGGCAGCAGCTCGGCCACCAACTGCACGCCAACCCGGCGTATGCGCAGGACGCCGATAACGAGATCAACGGTGTACAACACCATGACCCGCAGCACGCGTTGGCGCAGCTGGACGAGGGGATGGCGGCGCAGCGGCGCCGTCGCCGCCGATGACCAGCACACAAAATAGCTAAATAGATTTCACAAATAGCACCGCCGTCAATGCAAAAAATAGCTAAATAGAATTTACAAATGGCCTGAGCGTCGGTCGGTACCCTGTCCGGTACCTCGACTACAATTGTTTGATTCAACACGTTTCTATTCATTTTTACCTGTTACTTTCTATGCCACCCGTGAGCCGGCCCTGTTTACGAGTCGGTTCCCGTGGCTTTATATCTTTCCAAGATCTTAATATTGTTTGCCATCAAATGCTCAATGCCTTGAGGTTTGTACTTGGCATCAATCATGCTCGACACCAACATGGCCCCGTCTTCCGCCACAAGCTTGCGCAGCGCGAGGTTCAGCTTTGGCGAAAAGTCAATATACCACCGATGGTTCCAGGCAGTCAGCTTGACAATAGTATCCAGCAGTTGTGTACGGTACATCGCCAACGAGTCGTGCGCGTGCGCGCCGCTTGGCCCCGCCCCAAACACGGAATTCTTTTCGTCGTCCTTCTTTTCATAGTACTCGAGGATCTTCCACAGCACGCGGTGCGAGAAACGGGCCGCAAGCGACTGCTTGAACGCGTCAGCAGCCTCCTCCTCATGCCGCAAGCGGAGCGCGACCATGCCGAGCAACTCCCACTCTAGTGCCGTCTTGCGGTAGGCAAGCTGCTGGCTCTGGTAGTGGACATACTCGGCGCGCCAGACCGTGTACACACGGATATCCTCGTAGAGCACCATGATCAGGTTGTCGAGCCAGCGCTCGCACAGCCTCTTGTTTTTGATCTGCTCGTCGGCCTCTTCGGCTTTGGAATCGCTGGCGGCTGGCTCGGCAGTGGCTGCGCTCTCGGGCAAAGAGGTCGTGCCGTTCGCGTTGCTTGGCTCGCTAAGGGGCTGCGACTTGAGCGAGTGCTTGGAGGTATTCGAGACCCGGCGGTTGTGCGTCTTTTTGTCCTTGCGGTACTCTTCCTCCATGATGAAGACGTTGGACCGGTACTTGAGTAACGCGTCCCAACCAATGTTGCTCACAATCTCAATCAGCAGCTCGTACGCCTTAGCAAACGTCGACCGCAGAGTGGGCGCAGGCAGCTTCAAAAGCCCGGGGTCCGCAGTGTTTTGGTCATCGTTTTCGTTGGCGCTCCACACCTCGTCCAGCACGCCGTCGGTGGGTAGCGGGAAGTGTGCCTTGGCCGGCGGCGGGAGCTTGGGCAGGTCCTGCTCGCGGGCAGTCGACATTGGACAGGAGTTGAGCGTCAGCAGGGCCTGCTCGTAGTTGCCCATCTTGGTGTAGATCTGGACCAGTCGTGCCCACGGAAGGAACTCGGAGGGCGATGCGTTGACGGCGCGGATGGCGCAGTCCAGGGCCCACTCGAGCTTGCCCTTCTTGAGACAGTACTCGGCCTGGAGTTCGAGCAGGTTATAGTCGCAAGGGTTGTTGGACACGCCGTCGTGGAGCACCTTGACGGCCTTGACCTCTTCGTTATTGAGCAGCAGGACTCTGGCCAAAACAGTGTATGCCTCGGTATCGGCGGCCGCCAGGCACTCAAGCACCCGCACGGCGGGCTCGTACATTCCGGTGATTTTAACAAACTTGATCAGCCCGTCAACCAAGTAGTTGTTGACAAGTGTAGGCGTCTGCACCTCGGACACACAGCCCAGATCCGGACCTCGGAAAAACAAAGTCTCAAACACGTCAAAGAAGCGGACGGTCTGGGACGGCGGCGCCTCCAGCGGGTTTATTCTCGTCCAGTACGAAATAAAGTTGTAGGACTCGTCGTCTGCAAAAAGCAAAGCGCGCAACATGGCTGACATATACGTCTCTGCCCACAGCGTGTCTGAGGCAGGGTGCTTATCGCCACGGTCGTCGACCACGTAGGCCTCGACACCACCAGGGATCTTGACAAGAACCCTGACGTCCACCCGCGAAAATGTGTTATATGAGCAGTACACGCCCGTGTGGATTTTCCACGTCGCCGGCTTGCCAAACCAAATCTGGCCCTCGCCAAGCGTGAACGTGAGTGCGTTGAAGTAGGCAGCAACGGCGGAGGAGGATGACGTGTCGACGCCGGTCACGTAGTGGTATGTCCCGTCGACCTTGCTCGTCTTGTTATGGGTCTTGGACAGGTGGACCAGGTCTGGAGGACCCAGTTCCTTAAACGTCGAAAGCGCAGCAGTTCGGGTATTGACCGACTCCCCGACCTCTGTCTCAAGAAGCTCGGGAACGGCGGGCTTTGTGCTAAGAACCATTGCAATATATGTACTGAGTCTAAGATATAGAAGTTGTCTGCAAGGCCAATTGAAAATAGTACAATGTTATCAAAAGACAGGTCTAAACGATTGTTGAAATAAAAGAAAGTGATGTTCAAAAAAACAACGTAGCATAAACTGAGACACGTGATATACACACTATCGGGTTACTGTTACAAAAAGATGTTGTAATTTACAATTGTATTTAAAAACTATTTTATTATTTATTTTATTTACGGGTATTTAAAAACTAGTGTACATTTTTTTTTTTTTTTTGACGTAAACATCCAAATTACAATTCGTCATTGACTTGAGTAGGCTGAGGAGCCTCTTCCTCTTCCTCCTTCAAATCCCACGACAAGGCAGGCTTATCAATAACGTCGTCTTTAGAAACCCGCTTGTAAATCCAAACACTGTCCCGGTTGACCAAGGCATTTAAAAAGTAGTCAACCACAATGTCGGAGAGCGCTGTGACTCCTTCAATAAATGGGTCGCCATTGTCTGTTCGTTCTTTCTTGAACGGGTCTGCGATTATGTTGTAAGCAGAAGTAATGACACTCTTTGGATCATTCATGACAAACTCAATCATGTTGACAATCAAGGACTCGTTGAATCCTTCAATCTTGGTAATAGTTCTCTCGATATTCCATGCCTCTCCGTCACCGACAGGGTACACGTCGTTGACCTCAAGAGGATTGTTTGAAACAATCAGGTAGTCAAAAGAGTCGGCAATGTCCTCGAGTTCTTCCTTATTCTCGGTCTTATCATAAATGACCCACGGCTCGTATGCAATGTTTCTACCTGCACCGGTTCCGCTGCCGTCGTCTGCAAAGATCTCGCCGAACTTGGTGACACCGCTCATGGCGACTGGAACATCAAAGTGAACAACAATGGGCTCGCCCACGACGGGGTTGTGTGTAGCAGGAAGAATTTCGTGGAAAGCCTCAAGGGCAGCGCCACCTTCATAGTTGTTGACGGAAAAGAACAGACGGCCCAAGGAAGAGATGAATCCGAGAAGGGCAATGACGCCCATGAAGCCCATAAAAACGTATTTGGAGGCCTTGGAAAAGTTATTCTTCAAGACGTTGGTGATGGAGACAATGCCGACCGCAACCAAGGCAGTCAAGACAGGAACCACGTAGACGATGAATCTCCATTCCTTGTGGGAGATTTGGGAGTATGCAGCCACAAACAGGAGCGAAGCGTAGCCCATTCCTGTCAGCAACTTAAAGGGAGAGACGTCAGGGGTAATGAAGCCGGCCAAAATCAAGCCATACACGGCCAAGCCGCCAAAGTTCAAGAGTCTTGGAATAGAATCGGTGAAGTAGAAATCAAACGAGGATTCGCCCCAGTTGGACGCGTTTCCTTCGACAATGTTGTAGAGAAAGGCGTGGAATTCAGGAAGCATCAACGGCTTTTGCCAAAAGTAAGAGTCGATAGTCATGGAGATCAAAAGCCCGACGGCGGAGCCAGCCAAAACGGAAACGATAGACTCTTTCAAAGTGACTTGCTTCTTGAGCAAGAGGATCATAACAACAAAGGCCAGGAGAAGAGCAACTTCGGAACGCAGAGTGATTGCCGTAAAGGCAAACAAAAACATGCCGATGGGATAAGAATACGAAAAGATTGCGAAAAACGCAAAATTGGTCAATGGGAATGCGATAAAGTTTGGCAGTGTCCTTGACATGTAATACGGAACATGAAACTGGATGCCCAAGAGAATGAGGTACCAAACGGATATGGATTGGGTTGTTTTCAAAAGTTCAATTTTCTCGGCATACGATTTGGATGACTTTTTGGTAGTCGCGTCTTCTTCATAGCTGATTTCCAACGAACCGACAATGGCACGTTTAAGGGTAAGTAAGGAAAGAGCGTTCACGGCACCCAAGATGGCGCGAGCAAAGAACTGAAGCATAAACGGATCCTCTTTCGCAAACCGTTTAAGGGGCTTTAGAATCAAGGAAATGAAAAATGCGCCCAAAAACGAACGAGGAACGGCGCCTGGAAACTCATTATGGTCATAATGTTGGAGGTCGAAATATCCACAGTTGACCATATCATGGATGGCCTGGATATTAAACGATTCCTCCACTTTGGTATAAGGACATACGACGAGGTATCCGCCAACAAGCAGCATAAAACATAGTTCGGATCGACTGAAACCCATTTTTAGTTATTTTTTAAGTGTTGACAGGAAGAAAGAAAGAAAAATAATTGGAATCGGAATAAAAATAAAAAAAAGTGGTCACGATCCGTAAAATGAGGTTTTCAACACACGTGGGTGCACGGCTGATATTTTAGTTTAAATATCAAGTCTTAAATCATAAAAGTTATGCGATGTCCAAGGCACAAGTCTCAAGTCTCAATTTGGATTGTTGGATATTTTGTTTAAAAAAACAAGAAACTCCACTTTTTCTCTTTTCTTCTTCTTATTTACTTTTAATTTCTACATTTTAAAAACATCAAACACAACTTTCAATCAGAAAATTACACTTGGAAAGTATCATTTGGAAATGTTCAAACCTGTTCTTGCCGTCTTGTTCTTTGCCAACCTAGCATTTGCCTTGTTCAACGGATTGCCGTTTGAACGACCCGTTCGTAAGCCTGTCAAAATCGCTGATTTCAACCAGTTTATTAATGACTTTAACAAACGCGTTGATAATGAAAACATTAACCATGCTACTGTTTTGAAAAAAGGCATCAACATCAACGACTTGAAGATTGATCTCGACGGTTCAGCCGCTTCAACCACTAGTGTCTCCACCTCTACATCTGATATCGAGAAGCGAGATGTATCACTTAGTCCGACCACAGCCTCTTTGCATTCAACCACTTCAACCCGCACTGCGTCTTCCATAATTATTTCTCTTCCATCTGTCGACTCGGCGCTATCTTCTCAAATCTCTGCATCAGTCAGCTCAATGCTGGAAAAGATGTCTGAAAAGTATAAATCTGCAGCAGCAACATATACGAGTGTAACAAGGCCCGCTTTCACGCGTGCCTACAATTGATTAATATATATACATCAGTCTTGGTTTATTCGGTAATTGATTCTATATGTGCCCAGGTGGATGTTTGGTTTATACATGTTTGATTTTTAAGTAGTTATAAATAATGTTAATTTTTGATTCTCACGACTTTGAAAAAAAACAAAAACAAATCTTCCCTATTCCAATTTGTTGCGGCTGAATCACTCAAAATCCATTATTGGTTAGCATGTGATACTATCATTAAAGCAACTGACAGTAAATGTGGCTGATATCGTTATTAACGAGCAGTCATTGAATTGGCAGTTTCAGTAAAGAACCAGAGTTACAATTCAAGCTCGGTTCATACCTGAAATCCAGTCAAGATCAATCTCCAAGACACAAATGATTATAGACTCCGACTCGTTCTAGCTGTCCTCATTGACTCCAAAACGTGAAAGTATGAATACACATGTTTACGTTCCGCAAACCAACCTTTTTGAAAATCATAGACACTGAATGGCTCTTGTAATGCCTGAAGTGATAGCATAAGAGGTACTGTCTGACTGAGGGACGTCAGTGATGTTTCTCGAGCTGGTTCCAGCAGATGAATTGGAGCCAGAAGCGTACCCCATTCAACACGAATAGCAACCTGATAAGTAGACCACGACTCTTTAGACACAACATGAAGCACACACTGTCCGGCCTCTTCGACAGCAAAAAAAAGCTCCAGGTCCTTCAACCGTCAAGTACAGAAACTCGTCCGCAACACCAAAAAACCTGTATTTGTAAACTAGAGATCCTCAAGATTAAGTGTACCAATGTGTCTACCAATCACGAGGAAATTTCAATATCACATGAGACAGTATAATCTTAGTAAACAACATCCACAAATATTAAAACATTCTCTAGACATTGCAAATCATGGGTTTTTTTTTACCATCGTCGGGCTACCCGAGATACACGTTAGAGACCTTAGAAATGACGTCATTATGTAAGAATCTGTGTGCAAAGAAATGGCAAAAGTTGCTCATGTTATATATTTCTATAATCCTTAAATTAAATAAAAATAATATGTACAAAACGGATGGGCAAAGTTGTATATTTCTCGAGTCTGAATAAAATTTGAATCAAGACAAATGTATTTAAACAAATACGGCTTTTGCCAATATTACAGTCTGGAAATCGTAGTGAATCTGGTTGAATGTTTAAATACTTTACATCTATCGCCAATTAAACTCCCAGCTAATGAAAAGAAGCGTGGTCTCATATATCAACTGGTATAACAGCTTCTTCATATTCTTTATTATTGGTTTGACTTCTCAGGACCCGAGAAGAATACACTATCGGCATAGGGTTGCTGGAATTCCAATCGTCAGGTTGGTCCGAGTTTGACAAAAACCCGGCGCTCCCGCGGCGTAAATTTCGTTTATTATCACCATCGGTATTGCTATTCTTTCTCTTCCGCTTAGGCCCCGACTGTTGGACCGGATATTCGACGCCAACGTCTGTTTCGTGTGCTACCTCATAGTTGTCCGGCCTTGGTTTCCGTTTCTTCAAGGTCTTGGGGGTAGTCATTAAACTTGTTTGAGATAACGGTAACAGTGAGGAGACCGGCGTCGTTTGGGGTTTCATTTTCTTTTCCAGGTTGTGTTGTCCGTTAGATCCAAATTTGCTGCCTTCAAAATTACCCTTTTCGTTCTTCAAAAGCTTGACGAATTCCTCTTCACCATCATTATGTGATTCATTTTCGGAATTAACATCATAGTAATTGCTGTGTTCCAACTCGACAGTCGCCGAGTATAAAAATGGATCTTCAATGACATCCTTTTTATCACGAACAACTTTTTTTGTAGTCAATTTGCTGGGTACTTGAGCTGGCTGGTATTTGGCAGTGTTTGCGTTTTTCAATGCTGGTTCGGCCAAACGACTTGGAACCGATGCAGAACCGTTGCCGGATTTGGATAAAGAGGACACAGAATCACTTAGTCTCAATGTTGTAGGACTATAGTGGGACTTTGTTGAACTAGGAGAATTGTGTTTTTTGGCTTCAAGACCGTGTAAAGGTGTGTTGTAAATATTGATAGACTGGTCTTCAAGCCTGTCTTCAGCCAGCGTCGCCGATTTGTTAAGCCACGAACCAACGGTTCCGTTATCTTTCATATGCGTTTTCTTTTCAGCCCCATAACCATCGTTTTTATAAACAGATGGCTCTTTTCTTGGCTCGAGGCCGTTGTTTTTGCCTTCTAATCTCTTTGCACTGAGATTCGCTGCAGTCATTCGTCGTTTGCCCTTCTTGACGACATCCGGTAACGTGCTTGTCTTTTCTTTGACACTGCCTGGCGAGCTTGATGAATTTGCCTTGCTTGGTTTGACAATATTGTCTTCGATATCACTATTGTCATCAACAGAAATGATGGAGTTCTGTTTCGCATGACCAGATGACAAATTGTTTGGAGAATAGCCGTTGTTTCCAGAAATATATATTATGTCAGTATCGTCGTCGTCTCCTTTTATTGAATTTGCGCCAATAGCGCTAGGCTGTTGGTTCTTTGACAACTTTGACTGCGACCCAGTAACGTTACGATCACCCGTTTTAGTGATTAAATTAGCACGACCTTGAGTGACAGATTTGCCCTTTTTAAAAGACGGCTTGGGTACAAAAGGCGTTGGACTAGATTTTTGGCCAAAATCACTTTCAACTTCTGTATTTCCAGGATTATTATCATTAGTACACTCAGTTGCTGCTTCTTCCTTTATCGGCACATCACTTTGTACATATTTTGAATGATTGCGACAGTAAGGCAACCGAATCAATTTGGAAGCATCAATGCGGCGCGGATGTTTTGGTTTTTTGGCGGAATCGAGTCGGTCTGTTTCACGATTCGGTAAAAGGATCTTTGGAGTAAATGTGCTGGTACCAAAGTCGGCATTGTACTGTTTGAGATTTCCATGCTTTTCCTCATAACCCTGAATAACTGCTTCCACTTTTTTCAAACTCACAGCCAACTTGAATTTATGTCCACCTTCCAAGCTGTTATTATTTGCATTGGGTATATAAAGCAAAAAACCAAGTCTTTTCAAACTAGCAACAATATCATGAGGTAGCATTCCAGTGAGCTTCGAAAGAGCTGGAACGCTTAATAGATGACTTTCCAAACTGTTTGCATTGGCTGATGATGATTTCTTTTGTGGGTATCGCTGGCTTTTGGCTACATCTTTTGAATCAAGCAGCTCCTCATTTTTAGGACCGGAATTTCTATTAATCTCTGAATACACATGTCTCAATGCATAGCATGTAGAAACGTCCCAATACTGTTGATAAACTGACCGGGCCTCATCGGATAAAGGATTTTCAGGTGTTGCAGCAATGTTTTCCATGCGTGATAGCAAATAAGAAAACTCAATCAACATGCTTCCAAAACCTTTTCCGTGCTGAACTGGAGATATCAAAATACAGGTCAAGTTGTGCGGTGTTTGAGAACAAGTTTCACTTATCTTTTCTTTAGAAAAGTATCCAACAAAGTGCTCGTCTTCATACAAGTACTGGAACCGGTTTCCGTTAACCTTATTGCTGTTATATACCCTCGTTTCGTTCTTGTCATCCACAACGCAGACCACAGTATGTCGCACAGTGAGTACATAAAACAAAAAGGAAGAAATGGACAAAATTCTGGTTTTGCCTTTAATAAACAATTTAGCAAAAAGAGAAAGGTTGGTGCAGTACAACTTCTGTGTTTCACCGTCCACTTCGTAAATTGAATATGGACCGTTGCGATATATTTCCTTGCCAGGCGGCTTGCATTTTTGGAGAGAAAAAGAAGGCTGGGCCAAACGGTTGGATTCGTCATTGAACGACAATTCGGGTTCTCCAAAGCCTCTTTTTAAAGGCAACTGATGTTTTGATCCAGGGAAAACTGTGGGAATAGTGCAAACACCACACTTCTCCGAATGGTGCTGGAACGCACGTTCTGAGCAGGTGTACTTAAAACAGTATTGGCATATGTATATGGTATCATACCAGTTGTATTCTTCGGGGTATAAAGAAGGATAGACGGGTGTGATTACAGAGTTGTCGAAAACTACGTACTTGATTTTACAGGTTCTTGTCGAATGAGCAACACAGGCAATTGACGGGGTAACCTTAAAACTCAAATCAGTCGCAGTAGTAGGTTTGGAATCTACATCACCTCCCTTGTTGAGTTTTTCTTGTTGGAGCTTCAAAGTTTTGTTGAAAATCCGTATATCCCTCGTAGTTGGTAACGTTCGAGAAGTGTCAGCGTTACGACCAGAAAGCATTCCACGAAACGGTTTTTCATTGAATGGAAAATAATGACCCGGAGGCACATTAATATACTGACAGGGTTCGGAATCTGGTTCGAGTTCTGGTGCCATAGTTCGCACGCCATGGGCCAATTCTGTCTCTGACCGATCACGACCAGTTATTGGAAGGTGTCCAAAGTTAGCATTTGACAAAATCTGTTCATCATCCCGCAGCAATTCATTTGCGTCAACATCAGAGTACAACCCGGGAGTCTGATCAGAATGTTTTTGGTTTTTGGCCGAAGGTGTTGGAACTGGACTAGCTAAACGTGAACCAGTATACGTGTTGGCCTTGGACTCTAAAACCTGGTTATCCTTGTGTTGAGAATTCGGGGACTGAGCCCATTCTTGACTGAGTTCAGACTGAAAAACCTTGTCGATAGGAAACACTGTAGGGTTTTCCTCTTCAACAGAGTGCAAAGAACTGGGCTGGGTGTCCCTCAACTCATCATCTTCCACGCTCACGTAACCAGGTTTTTCCTCCTGGGGTTTGGTCACTGCAGCCGTTTCACTCGGTTTATAGACTTCCTCTATAAACTCAGGCTCGTCCACAATTTGGTGACTGTCCACATTTTCCGTCTGTTCTGTGTGACTAAAATCAAAAGATTCGTCTTCGATTCTGGGAGCAGGAGTTTCTGTTTTAGGTTGGTCCGGAGACTCAAAAGACGATTGTACTTGTGTTTTAATTGTTATTTGAGAAGACAAAGTACTGTACGTCTGCTCTTTGGAGTAATTGTGATTGTTTTGATATTTAGGGTTTACGTCATCGGCTCCATCGTTTTGTTTGGGAAAAGGTGAGTGATTTTCGCTGTCGCTATCTTGTTTGCTGATAGACCCAATAGCTTCGTGGTTATAATCAGACTCTTGCGTTTCATCTAAACTTATTGGAACTTGATTATCTTGGCTCGTATTGGAATCTATATGTTTTTCAAGAACATTGGACTCTGAATCAGCAGCTTCACTAGCCTTTTCAGGCAAACCAGTATCTAAATGATTCTCCAATTTCTGTTTTGCGAATTTCGGGGTTTGATTCTCGGTGGAAGGCTCAACTGGATTTAACTCATGGTCTATTTCGATACGATCTGGTATTCCTTCCAGTTCAGATCCAGATTCAACAATATCAGAGTGCTCAATTGATTGTGTTCGGGAGGGGATATCGAAATCAGCAGTGGCGCCAGTCACTGGCTCAGAATGTAAATTCGTAGATTGGACCAAGTCTTTGTCCTGAGATATATCTGAATTTGAATCATTATAATCTTTGTGTAGAGAAACTTCATTATTGATGTCCTCTGTTTCATTGGTATCCACAACATTTAAATCTCGATCATTAGTTTCAAACTTTTCAGTGTTTTCAATTACTGGAGAATGACTGGTGTGCTCCACATCGTCAAAGACATCTTCATGTATGTCTACATTGCCTTCCTTATCAGTGACATAATTCTGAATCTCAATAGATTCCTCCAGAGTATTGTCCTGGTGTCGATCCAAATTATGTGATACAGTTTGATCTTGTGGTTCTGGCTGTGATTCGTTTGTTTCTTTAGTGTGCAATAAAATTTCTTGTTGAACCAATACAACTTCCTTAGCCAATTCACTTTTGTCGCTGTTTTCGTCAGCCTGGAAGATGACATCCTCCTCATTATCATTTTGGATTTTGTCTATATCCGATGCCTTATCTACTGGGTTTCCTGAAACTGGAGAGCTACTTACTTCAATTTTAGGTTCCCTGGATGTATCATTTTCGAGTTCTGTTTCTTTAGTATCGGAGCCAACTTGAAGACCTAAAGCGTCAGTTGCCAAAGGTAAAGACGAGTCTTTTGAATAGGTATCGACGTCATCTTCTTGCCCATCCACTGGCACTGGCACTTCCTGTTCTGCACTTTCTAAACTTGACATGGTTTTGTATTTTGAACCTGACAAACTGTCCGATACAGTATCCAAGTCACTGTTTGATTTTTCTTCAACATGTAAACCTAAAACACCGTCCTGATCGATGCATGTCAAATCTATTGTATTACTACCCGTTCGATCGTCGTTTTGGACATTTCGATTTTCAATATGCTTGGGGTATTGGTCGGATACATTGTTATCTGGATCCAAGACTTTTGGTACATCATCTTTTGTGTCAACAGTCATGGGTTCTTCAAATCCACTACTTTTTTTCAAAGAGGTATTTGCCTTGGTGATTAGCAGGTTTTGTTCATCTGTATTTTTGGGGTCAGCATTATTATTTTCCGAGTCTTTTGGAATATCATCAGGCACATCACTACCTTGGTTGTAATTTTTTTGGTATATTTCTTTTGTATTTACTGTGCCTTGCGAAATAGCAGATATGGATAAAGTATTACAGCCGGTTACTTCTATTATAGAGGGAACATTATGCAAAGACTCAGATCTAGATTCTGATTGTGAATTTGGCGAAACCAATTTCAAAGGCGAGCTGGGTTGGCTTGTTGCTGATAAATCTATTACAGTAGTTTGATTGTCTATTGGGCCAATAGTTGGCGATATTTTATTATCAGGTTGGCTGTTTTGTTCATTTAATGTGGGTATTAAAGGGTGTGGGGTATCAACAGACTGCGAACCTACTGTTTTAAATTCTTTGGATAATTCGGTATTAGTACCAGCCACATTTGTGTCATATCCATTTTCGTCAGAATCCACATTGCCTTGGATATTTGCAATTGGAGTTTCTTTGTTGGTACCATCATTATCGTCGTTGACAACCGAAAAGTAAGATCCATTATTCGTCTCGACAGTAGTTTGGTCAAAATTTTCCCATATATCGGCTTCTTTTCGTTCAGGGACTTGATGATCCGACTGGATTAATACCTGTTCATCACATTTATCGACAGTTGGCGTTGTGTCATGAGGAACATATTGGGCTGTCTTTTTTGTCAATTGTTTCTTTATGGATTTAGAAGGAGTCGCAACTTTCCTAGGACTTTTAGCCGGTGACGTTTTCAAGACACTATAATAGTCTGCTGTTTCTGTATCAAAAGCGTCTATTTCGGAGACTTTTTTTTTAGCACTAGATTTTCGTTTGGTTGTTTTGGCGCGTTTAATACGAGGTGAATTGAGGATATCGTGGTCGATGATTGGCTCATAATAGTTGATCTTTTTTGCATTTCTAGAACGAAGTGTCCGTTGAAGAATCGCTGTATTTGTAGAGAAATCATTGGAGTTTTGGTCCTTGTCCAGTTCATCAATTGTCTGTTGCATGGATTCCAAAACAAAGCCAGAGTTTTGGGGATTGTTCAACGTTGAGTCTTTAAGTTTGGTATAATTTTCTTTTTGTATTATGGTATTATCAATATTGGTACCGTTTGAGAGTTTGGGTAATGTAATATTATGCAAAGACTCATTGTTCAATTTGCTATTTTCATCTTGTATTGGTGATGAATACAATCCAGTATTTAAAGGTTTTCGACTGTTTGGTGTATGCATTGTAGAGTGGATCTGGGAAATATCATGTTTTTCAATAGATTTGGTTATTAATGAAAAATCTAAAAGAGCAGGATCTGTAACTTTGTCAGGTGAATCTGAGTATCTTCGTAACCTGAAATCATTTGCAGTTTCGGAGGTATCAATCCAACCTTGTTCATTTTCTTTATCGATTGATTGGAGTTTAGTGGTATGGTTGCTGGGATTAGATTCCTTGGGAATATCATTCAAATCGTTGCTAGAATCGCTTAATAAAGTATCGGAAAGATCTATGTTTCTTTAGGATGAAAAAGAAGTAAAAAGCAATCACAATTAGCATAAATATTTTCATTTTAGTTAAACTCGACATTCGAAACAAAAAACATACTTATTCATAACGCGGAGTTCCTTGAATCACAAGATTATGTAAAATGATGGGATTGTGAAAATGTGTACTAGGAAAAAAGAGGTTGCATTTACAGATTTATTACAACCAAAAAACCTTAAGAAATATACCAATTAATGCGAATAATTGCTGAATTAGAAATAATAGAATTTATACACCTGACAAGTGGTAAAACAGTTATCAAAGATTGGAAATGTAAAGTTTTTGTCTGTTATTGATGTGGTTAGGGTGTCCAGCCGTGCTTTTATTTGGATTGAATCAGAGTTTTTTACCTTGAGACTCGAAAAATACGTTTAACAGTGAAAAATTTAGAAATATAGCCTTATTGAAGAGATAAAAAGAGCTGAAATGGGTGTATGAACTGTTTTATAGCCACATGAATAGTGTACGTTCCATACTAACTAGATTTATGATACTTTCAGAATGACGGAGGTTCTATTCCAAGTCGACGCGAGCTGGTCAAAGAGTCTACACGTGGACCATCGACATCGGACCTTTTCCAATCAAAACAACTTAACCATCAGTATTTGTGGACGCGATGCGCGATCAGTGATGAGCTTTTAGGGGACGAGCCGATTGTGAGTGATTACAAAGGCCGTTTATACAACAAATCTGCTATTCTGCAAACGCTGATCCAAAGGGCCAGTCTTAAAAAGCAAGACAAGGAACAAAACGGGACTGTTGACGAAAAATCAAACGGAAATGATGGTAAGAAGGAGGTGGCAAAAGATCCGATCGCACATATAAAGTCTATGAAAGATGTTGTTGATCTTCATTTCAGTACAAAGCCATCAGAATCAAAGGACAAAAGCGCAGCAGTGAACGAAAGGACCAATTCTTCAACCAATAGTGACGACTCTTACGACATACAGGGTCCAAAATCATGGATATGTCCTGCGTCTCAAGAGCCAGTACTTGAGACTTCTAAAGGTTCAAAGTTTATATACATAGTTCCGTGTGGCCATGTATTTGCTGAAAGTGCGTACAAAGAGCTCAAATTCACTCAATGCTTTGTATGTGATACACCGGTGGATGCACTTAACGGGGTTGTAACATTAAATCCGACAAGTGAACAGGATGTCGAAAGTTCTGAGGAAAGATACAAACGTTTGACGGAAGCTGGGGTTACACATTCTTTAATTCCGGTGAAGAAAGCCGGAAAAAAGAGCAAAAAGGACAAAAAACGAAAGCTTGAACAAGAAGAAAGTGCCAGCGAGACCACGAAAAAGAACAAGAAGCCCAAGAATTGAGGATAGCATGTAGTTTTACTACTAAAATCCATCGATATCAACTATCAACATGTTTAACGAAGAAAAAAAAGATTAATACAATGAATAATTGGACCAAACGCAAAACGGAAGGGTTTTGCCATTTGGTCCAATTATTCAAAAAGCGCGGTATGATAGATATTTAGTCAAGACATGTTTACTTTAAGAGTTAAATCAATGATAAGTATTTACAATATAGGTTTCATTTAAGTATTTATGGAAAGAACGTTTTCGACGAAAGTCAACGACAAAATACGTCTTTTTATGGGTATGAAAGAGATATTAAAGAGTAATTAGGAGAGAATTTCTGAAAATATGAAAGGTATTAAAGACAATACTGAATCTAAGCATTATCGTTTCCATTCTCTCTAGCAGCAAGACTAGCCAAAGCCTCTCTGGAAATTTCGGTTTCGACATCACCGGGTCGGACCTTGGGAGCAGTGTTTTGTTGTGCAAATTCCAAACGGTCACGTTGGGCGGATTCACGGTTAGCCCAAAGAGTGAGAGTTAAACCACCGGCAATCCAGGCTATAAGTAATTAATGAAAAAATCATTCCTGTTAGTTTCTCAGTTCTTCCGACATTTCAAACAACAAAACGTACCGGATCCACCAATGATAGAGAGGACAAAAAGACGATGAGCAACATCAGTTGCTTGAATGTACCATGGTCTGCCATACATTTTGAATAATAATGAACTATAAAGGTGAATAAATATATAAAGGTTTAGAATCAAAAAAATAAAATAAAAAAGTAGTAATTAGAAATCAAACGTGGTGGAAAAAAAGTTTAGCATTTGAACTCACGTTTAACCCGAAAAAGACAAAAAAAAAAAGGCCACAATCACGTGAAGACACTTCGGGGTTTGGGACCTGGTTTTATTAACGACTCAACATTGGAAACGGCTTTCAATACTTTGCAACCAGTAAAAAAGGTGTCAATTCAAATCAACGGAATAGTTCAAATGAGTTTGGAAAAGTAAAAACGAAATACATCAAAAAATATTGGGCCGAGCAGGGAATTGAACCCTGGACCACTCGCAGTTTTCATCAGATATCTGATTCCCAAAGCGAGTATCATACTACTAGACCACACGGCCGTCAATATCAAAATTTGGAGAAATAAATTACCAATACAATGTGATTTAAAACGATTTCTTTTTGAATACAATTGGTTTAAAAATGATTTTTTTTTGAATACAATTGGTTTAAAAATGATTTATTTTGAATATAATTTTTTTGTACTTTTATTTGTAATGGTTTGAATTTATTTTCTATACTGAAAAGAAACTAATAATGTTTATTGAACCATGTCAGCTGGATACCCCAGTATCATGACTTCTATTTCTATCCCGTAAATACAATAAATTATACTACAGAAATCTTTTGTCCAGTATCAGGTCTTCAAACCCGTTGGAAATCCAAATATTTACACATTTAAACTACTTTCTTTCCATTGACAATGTTCCGCGTAGAAATCCATATCATGCTTACCACAAACAATGTACCATTTCAATTCACCTAAAGTTTGGTTAAATATCGGGGAAATATACACTCATTTCGAGAAACGGAGAATGAATATTTTATCAAACCGGGGTTCGAAATCATATATAATATAGGAAACATCGGAAAAGTCATAAAAAATCCAGAATTCTGTTGGTATTAGTACACATCTCATTATAAATGAGAAAGCAGTCAACGCGCATCGTATAAATTGCTTATACAAAAAGCAGATTGTCTATCAATGAAAGCTACGAAACAGTCTTATTAGCATAATAAATATATGAATTTTATATAACTAACTGCGGTTATGGACCTATCAACAGCTTAATAGTTGTATCCTGAACAGCATTTAGTGTCGAAATATACACGATTGTAGATTCTTGTACGCTTCATTTGACTAAATACTAGCTCAAAATACAATTTTAAAAAGATCAAACAGATGTATTTGAATTGAACTTCAAAAAAATTAGCTGACTACTATTTAATACAGCTTGAATGCATTTTCAATCTCTTTTAAAAGGACATCATTTTCTTGTTTGCGACCCACAGTGATTCTTAAAGCCCCGTCACAGCCCGGTTCCGATCCCCGAAATCTAACAACAACTTGTTTTTTTTCGGCAAGATAGTTATATATGTTAAACGCAGTTTCCGAGCACGGCTTTTTGGAACTCTTGTTTAGGATTTCCACAAGGAGAAAGTTTGCGTGGTCTGCAGATAGAAAGTCGCCAACACGATCCAATTTCTTGAGGTCTGAAATCAAACGAGAACGTTCAGACACAATTTTGGCAACGTTTTGGTGCATGACACTGATTCCTGCTGGACTCAATGCGCGTTCGACGATTTGGGAAGTACAAGTACTAATGTTGTAAGGATAGCGAATAGAGTTTAGGAATTGGATGACTTTAGGGTTGGCAAAAGTAATTCCGAGTCTGGCGCCAGCAAGGCCGAACGCTTTGGAAAGAGTTTGGAGGACTGCAAGATTGGGATATTTTGTGACTAGCGGAGCTAGAGTTGAACCCTTTGGAGCAAAGTCAATGTACGCCTCATCAACAATGACAATCCCGTTCCATGTAGGATGATTAAGAAGCGTTTCAATATCTCTGGGATCAAGAAGGATAGCAGTCGGATTCCCAGGAGTCGTGAGATATACGAGCTTGATTGAAGGATCTTGAGCAAGGGCCCGAGAAACACTATCAGTATCGATTTGAAAATTTCCTTTATTGAATTTTAAATTGATCTTCATAACCTGGACGTCATTGACTTGAGCACGAACCGAATACATGCCATAGGTAGGAGGGCAAGTTAACAGCTTGTCTTCACCCGGTACACAAAACACGCGCATCAAAGCATCAATGCTTTCGTCGGAGCCAACACCCAAACATATGTTATCGGGAGTAATTGGCTGGACTATGGAACCGTTACAAAGACCAGACGGATCATTTCGAAGATTGGATAACAGTTGCTTGATTTTAAGTTGATGAGGATCTGGATACCTATTTAGTTCTTGTGTAGCTTCAATTTGCGAAATTTCAGCAAGTGAAGGGCCATGAGTGTTTTCGTTAGCATCGAGAAGAATTCCATGTTTATAGTCATCGCGGGCACACCTATAAGGTTGCAAACTCTTGATATTGGGACGGACAATTTTCTCAAGATCAAACGAAGCCATTTTGTGTTCGAAGTGAATTGAATTTAAGACAAATTGATGATACAACGACAGTAATTGAAATTAAATATGAAAATATAAGAGCGATATTAACTGAAAATTCATATGAGTCACTGAACGATCAAACAGTCATGAAAAGTACGATTCATGTTTTACTCGGAGAAGCTACATAGAAATTAAACTGCGTACAAAATGTAAGAAGATTTTTATTTCGGAATTCCAACCGAATCAACGAAAATGAGTCTTTTCTAATATAAAAACAGAATCTTTTGTCAATACAAGAATTACGATATTTTTGGTTATTGTCAAAGACGAAATTCAGTCACAAAAAAACCCAAGAATTTGTATGTGGAGACACATCGAGTTTATTTTTTTTTTACCAATCAAAACTGGATCAACCTAGTTTTCCAACATGAAAAAACCTTGGTTTTTGAATTTTTAAAATCTTGCCAAAGTAGCAAGAAAATCTGAATTTTGACATTTTAAACCTTCAACTTTACTTTTTCTAGTCAAAATTATGGACTAAACTAATGAATCATCTACGATTATCGTGTTTTTTAAATTGATTTTCATTGCTCGTAACGGTTCTTCATGTCATGGGAACTTTCATCATAATTCCCCACGTTCATGGCTTTTTATTTTTCTATAAAAATTTTCTTAAAATTTCAAACCTTCACTTGGGTCAAAAACTATATTGGATTCCATTAGTTCATCATGTCTTCTCTCAGTGTTGGAAATGCTATTTATATCAGTGTAAAACCATTGATTAAAATTCTGCTAAACTGTTCCATTGGTTATTTTCTAGCCAAAAAAGGTAGGTTTTGCTTCAAACCTTTAAATACAACTTTTTTCATTAACATTGAATCCATTTTTTTGAATAGGTCTATTGACTCCAGAAACATGCTCCAACCTTTCATCAATAGTAGTCAATGTTCTGCAACCTTGTCTAATGTTTAGTCGAATCATTGCTTGTCTTGATTCTTCCGATCTTAAAACAGTTGGAGTCATTGTACTGACTGGCTTTCTATTCCAATTTATCGGAATGTTTACTTCTTTTATCGGCTGTTTGTTTCTCAAAATCCCAAAATATTGGTTCGGTTCCTACATTTTGACTTGCGTCTTTTCAAATACCACCGATTTACCAGTCGCTTATGTCACAACTTTGTCTGGTGGTAGTCCTTTCACCGAGGCCGACGGTATAAAAGGTACGGCATATGCAATGGTTTTTGTCGCTACCTTTACATTTTCAATGTATACCATGGGCATGTATAAAATGGTTATCCACGATAACCGTAAAAAGGAAAACGCAATGAAGGATGGTATTTACAAGCGTCATGACCTCTCGGATCCTGCCATTATCCAAATCATCGAGTATTTCCAAGGGCTGACAAAATCATGGTTTGGTAAAAAGTTTCTAAATAGAAATGTTGGAAATGTTGATAATACTAAAAACAACCAGCATGTAAATTATGATTCGCAGACAACTTCTCCAGACTCTTCTGATTCGGAGAATGACACTCATCCTAAACCAATCCAAGTCACAACATCTTGCTCAAATCTTCAAGATAAAGAAAAAAACTCATTTGCCTTAAACGTGAATAGCTCCCCTACTAAAAGTCCAAGTTTTTCTCGTCGCAGAAATTCTCAAAGACATCATTCTAATCACTTGTTTGTTGACGAGACTGAACCACCTGTAGACGTTTCTGATACAGTTATTGTCGTTTATGAAGACCAAATCCGTCATCAAAGAGATCTCGCAAACGATGACAAAGCATCCAACAGCGCCGATTCGCAACCTCGTCCAGAAGTCCGAGAAATCAAAGAATACACATTCCGAGAAAACAATTCTCTTGCAAACTTGTCACTTGCCGAAAGGATTCAAAATGACTTGAAGCGGGCTGCCAGTAATAGCACTAACCAGGGCCTAACCAGCCAGTTTGTAAATCCCAAACATGGTACCGAACAACTGGAATCAACCCACTTTTCCGGTTCTTCTATAAAACAAGTAACTACCCGAGCCAGCAGCTTTTCATATATAGCTCCCCACGACAATACGGAGATGTATCAAACCAACTCCGTTTCTTCGCACGTCATTTTCCCACATAACCCAGCTCAACAAAAGGATAGAATGAGATCGTTGGAAGAAAATGGTTTAGATGTTCAAGACCTGTCCTCCTCTTCAACAAAAGTCTCTGGCTCCAAATCCTTCTTCAAACTAAAGTTCCGCGACTTTATAAATCGTCATTATATCCTCCGAGTCATTGTCTGGCCCGTATTTTATGACTTTATGCGCCCTCAAAGCGTCACATTGATTGTATCGCTGATTGTGACAATGATTCCAACGCTGCGCGCTCTTTTCTATAACGGAGGCACCGGGGTATTAGCAAATACTATCAAAGGCCCCAGCAACATTCCCAATGCGCCCGATGGCCAACCTGTTCTTTCATTCATCATGGACTTGGCAACTTTTGTTGGCGCATCACAGGTCCCGTTTGGAATGATGCTACTGGGTGCCGGCCTTTCGCGACTGCGATTTGGTGCGCTTCCAAAAAGCTTTTATGGAGTTATATTGTACCTTGCGTTGTTCAAACTGGCGGTCATGCCGATCATTGCCATCATTTGGACGACACACATGCGAAACATTGGATGGATTGATAAGTCCGCACCTGGTACTCCCAAAGAAACGCCAATGACTGGGCTCATGTTCATTTTGACATCGGGGTCGCCCATTGCGACACTCCAAGTTTTGTTCACGTCAATGTTTTCGAAACCAATCATTGAAATTGTTGAAGAAAAGGACGAACATGGAAATGTCATGAGCACCAAAGAGGTCTACCAGCATGAAGAATTGGATTATTTGGCTGTATGCTTGATTGTACAATATGGTCTGTTGTTTCTGTCCATGTCAGTTCTAATTACTTATACTCTGAAAAATGTGTTACATGTATGATTCCTGTAGTTTTTCTAATTAATGTACCCAAAATAATTATTTTTTTCAGCATATAATCATGTTGTCAAACGTGTTTTCATTTTCCCCTTACTTTCGATACTGCATCTTGTATAATAACTAGGTTAAGGTTCAAAACGGACCGTAAACAAAACAAAAAAGTACGACTAGGTGGAATTTGGAACAAACTTGAAATTGTCTTCAAATCAGATCAAAAATTCTAACGAAACCAAAAATCAGGTAATGATTTCATTCAGCGTAATATTCATTACAGAAATGAGAAATTATTGGTAGCAATAAAAACAAACTAGGATATACGGTTTGAAAATTGTTATAACGGAAAGTATCTTGACATGGCGTGGTATTTGGCGAAAATGATTCATCAACTATAAGAAAGCGACAAAAATAAAGATTATCGTAAAATAATAAAATTGTTGGATTTTTTTAATAAACATAATATAGACACCTATAAATTAACGT
The DNA here is from genome assembly GCA_900642975.1 of Magnusiomyces suaveolens. Classification (NCBI taxonomy): domain Eukaryota; kingdom Fungi; phylum Ascomycota; class Dipodascomycetes; order Dipodascales; family Dipodascaceae; genus Magnusiomyces; species Magnusiomyces suaveolens. The sequence continues at coordinate 2,939,649 of CAAAMA010000004.1, forward strand.
GTTCTGGTTAAAAGAAAAGAAAAAAGATGTAAAAAAAAAAAAAAAAAAAAAAAAAGAAATGCAAGTGAAAAAACAATCATGAACCATTCGAGAAGAAAAAAAAAAAGAAAAAAAAAGGAATAAATAAATAACAAAATGTAACAAACCAACTAAAGGAAAATAGTGAGAAAACAATGGTGAACCATTTTAAAATATTAATTCGATAGTAGCAGTGATAAAAAGACTGCAGTCAATTCCTTTCATGCTGCCCATACTGTCAACAATTCCTTTCATGCTGCCCATACTGTCAACAAGTCCACTTTATTTCCCAATAATGTTGGACCCCGAGTCCCTCCGCTTTCCTTGACCATAGTTTGAACTTGTAGAATATATTCGGAACCCAGTTCCGACAACTTGGGTTCGATTGCCATCATTATATCATCGTCACTTCTCATTGTCACAAAATCGTCGTCCTCATCTTTGTATTTGATACGCAAAGGATTAGGCGTTTGTTTTCCGCATAAGCGGATTTTTCTTTCAACCCGTTCCAAAAGCTCTGTATATGTGATTGCAAACGGGACTATTAAAATGAAAGCGTCATCAAGGAAATGAAGCTTAACCTTCATTTTGGGTTCAGGTTTATTATTAATGACTGGCGAAAGTGCGCAGGACAAGGCACTAGCCAAGGTACCATTGCCAGGAAGCCCATTCACTATAGTGCCTTGGTCGGAAGATTGAGAGGACGTGGAAACGGAAGACGAAGATAGAGACGAAACGGACCCAAATTTTTTAGTCCCGTTCAATGCGCCTAAAGTAGCGGATAAAGGTGATTCATTATTTAAATTACTCTGCGATGACTTTGGAGCTAAGAGAGGATTAGGCGAGCCTGAAGATAAGACTGTGTCGGATAAATCGGACATTGATGTCGTTGCAGAAGTGGTGGAAGAAGAAATCGAAGCAGATTCATGGAGCTGGTTTGATATGTGATGATTGTGATGATGGGTAGTAGGGTGCATACTTTGGTGATGAGGTTTAGCTACATGAATAGGAGGACCCTGAATAACAGGAAACGAAGCCGCACGAGATCTAGGAACCTGATACTTGTGTGCATGTAGGGACGATAACGATGTGTTGGAGTCTTGAAGATTTAGTTTGGGATTAAATTCGTCATCTGCGCCATAGTGGTGTTGGCCTCCATTTTGTTGGAATTGGGCTGCGACAGAGTTGATCATTGGTACAACATTTGTTGGACCCATATACTCGTCATCAGAAGCATCATCTAGTGAGGTGCCATTGAAAGCAGTATTAACGGTAGAATAGGTTTTGGCGTCTGTGATACCCCTTTTCTTTGCAGCAGAAGAGGCATCTGTATATTCGTTTGGTGAGTCGACATTGTACCGTTCAGTCATTGACATAATTGTTGAACACCACTGCTCCAATTGTTCGCTGTTGCGAAACCGAATGTCGAAAAACCCAGTGTCGCTTGCATCATCCCGGCCCCAGGCAATGTGTAAATAATACCCGGACGTGTCATACTTAGAGACATTTGTAATGTAGGCAATATATATCCTCCCTTTTAAAATCAAAGGACTTGGACGCTTAGCTTTTGATTTTTTTGAGGATAGCGTCATGGGCTTTTTGGAAGGGGCGACCTCCTTGCAACATAAGATGATGTTTTCAAACAAATAGAGATGGTAATCGCGTTCGGCACCATTTTTAATTACAGGAAATACACCGTCGTGAAGGAGTTGACCGAAATCATCGATATCGTGTCCTTTCCAGTCGGTAAGACGCTCAGATAATTCCTTGACCACAGAAATGTTTTCTACACGACGTTGTTGTTCATTAACTTTGGAGGTGACTTGTATCATGGAATTCCAAGCGTCTAGCTGGTCAGTATAATTTGGAGCATCTTCGGAAGTAAACTTCACAAGTTGTTTAAGCAGTAGAGGGTATTTGCAGATACGTTGGATGGGTTTGATGAGAAAAGCAGGAAGTTGGTACTTTGGTTCTAGAATATCACTGAGGGCCATAAGCTTTGCGGATTCAGAGGCAGCAATTTCGCAAGCCTTTTTTTGGTTGAGGGCAAAGCCTTCATATACTTCAAAGCCTTCTTGAAAGGTGAGAAAAACTGAGCCAATACGCTGTTCTTCAGGAGGCAGTTGGGCGTGATATTCTATTCCAACAAGAAAACGCCGTTGAAAATCAATAAGAATGTTGAGATTTGGAAAAAGATAGTGGATTGTATCTGCAGAAAGCAGTCCTGAGCTTTGCAATCTAGCTTGATAGGTGAGGAGCAGTTCAAGATCTTGGACATATTTACGTTCTGTTAGTAGAAGTTCTTCTACGACTTTGGCGCGTTTATCAGTTGGGGCGGCTGGTTCCTGTGGCTTTTGTTCAGGTAAAGATTCAATCAAGTTTCGTTCCTGCAAAGTGTCCAACAGTAATTGAACAGTGTGGATAACTTTGAGAAGGTCTGTTGTGTTGTCAGAAAATACATTTGAAATAGTAAACAGCTGGTCATCTGCATAAGCAAGTTCAGACTTGCAAGCTTGGACAAAGTCATATACAGAGCGTTTACAAGTCTTTACATCGTTTGTGACGACAACATTGAGGGGTGTTTTAGGATGAAGGGCATTAAAAAGAGCACATAAAGAAGACCCAAGTCGAAAAAACTGCCATAGATGAGTGACTGGGTCGATATGTTTACCAGGAGGAATAACAGGAGCAGATACCGAGTTATGGAGAGGCCCAGGAAGACCAGCGCACATGGTCAGAAAGGGAGTTAAACCAGGAACAGAACCCAATCTAGCTTGTAAATGGTCTGCAAGTTGGAACAAAGAAGGGTTCGATGTAGACGGAGCATTTAAGTTCATATCGTGAGATCAAGGAAATAAAGTGTATGGAATAAAGAAATAAGGTGGTGGTGACGAAAAATAAAAGGTTCAGAAACCCAATGGTGGTTAAATTAACAATGATTTGAAAGTTGTCAAGTTTAAAAAAAAAAAAAAAAAAAAAAAAAAAAATATATATATATATATATATATGTACACTATTTGTCATCACCACCACAAACACAATGCTGGGACTTGGATCGACACTGTCAGAGCTGATTCGGGTGATGGGTCCGGGATTAACAGTCGGTACAGGTCCCGAATATGATGGGAGGTTGGGCTTGTTAGTGGCGGTGCATGAGATAAGGCGCTATTTGGTATATTTTCATGCTAGGAATAATGTGTCAAAAGTCAACTTGATTACTCTTTGTTTGGACAAAATCCAACCAATAACTACCAACTCATTCATTCCGATTATAAATTTATCAAAATATGGGTTAGAATGATTGGTGCCGAGTCTGTAAATACTGATTTTAGTGGTTTGATGTATAAATTAATGATGAACAGTCAAGTGAATCGGTGAATAAGATAACTTGAATATTGGTCAAATTCTCTTTACATTTAACAATGGTTATTATTTTGGTGGTAAATAAGAAATGTACATCAAGTTTATATCTGTTTGACAATTATCAAACATTGAATAATACCAATTGGATTCATAATAGTTTAAAAACAATTGTAATTTTAATCAACAGTATTGAGTCTTTGGAAAATGAAAGCCTTCTTCCAACTTCAGAGTATTGACCAGCTTTTCCGTAAAGATTTATCACGATATCCAAATCAATAAAAGCATTGATTCACAATATGCAAAAAAAAACAAAAAATGAAAAGAAAAAAGACAATACCATTCAAATAAGTGTCAATGTTCATAATCACCTTAAACACGTCTTTACCTGAACAAATATACTGTCTAAAGCTCGACTTATATCGAGTATTTCATCAGTCTTCCTCTTCTTCTTCTTCTGTAGCGATTTCTACTATACCATCGCTAATATCCATACGATCATCATCGAATGAATCTTGATCATCCTTCTTTAATAAACGATTTTGGGACCGAGTTCTCATTCGAGTGTTTGGTTTAAACTCACTGGTTTTTCTTTCTTGGTATTCTTCTTCTTCTACTTCCTCCTCCCCTTCAATATCTTCTTCTTCATATTCAACATCCGCAATCTCTTGTTCATCTTCATCTTCATCTTCCTCCTCATCCTCATCCACAATCTCTTCTTCATCTCCTTCATCACATCCTTCATTACTTGTCCATCTATGGCTTCGTCTCCTTCCAACTGCACTGGTCTTTTCTTCAGATAATGACCCACCAGATTTACTTCTCACCCTTTTTGCACCTCGAGTAATGGAATCTTCTCCATTTTCTCTTCTTTCGTAGTAATACTCTCTCAGTTCTGCATTCAGAATCTCACCCGCTCTTCGTCCTACTAATTGCCCAACTGTCATTGTATTATGACTCTTTTCATTCTTTTCATTCTTTGCTGTTTCTCGAGTTTCGGACGAATAATCAGGAAGAAATGAATACAACCTTTTTGGCCATTGTCGCCCAGCTTCCTCGGAATTTTCCATAAATGAATCTCCATCTTCATACTTGCCATAGTTCAATATACTCAACGAACTTTCTGGTCTAATATTAATTACTCCTCCTCTAGACATATGAGCTGCACAGTTCAACTGTTCTGCTTTAATGTCTCCCAGCCCCATGGCACCCAAAATAGTATCTTTTGTACTAGGAAGCCCACCATCTATAATAACTGCCTTTAAATACCGGTCAGCATCTCCAACTTCTTGCAGTTTCTTTTCCAATAACTCGTTTTCTTTCCCAAGAAGTTTGGACTGTTCCTGTTTATTCTTCATTCCATAATGCTTAAACTCAACCCAATAGTTTTGTTTTTCAGCACTCCATTCATTTGCATCCTTCATCACTGTATCCTCACTTTCACCAGTTGTTTCTTCGGCAATAGTTGCAGGGAGAGTGCCATCCATGACTGACTCATAAACAAATTCCATAGTCAGCCCTTCTTGTGATTTGGTATCAAACTTTGTATCTTCTAAAGCTTCTGGCACTGCTGTTCCTGGGAGTGCTGTTGAAATATTGTACTTAACACCTTCACTATTCATGCTTGACAGCTCTGAGGTAGGCGTCTTCTTAGCGTTCAAAGCACTTTCTGTCAAAGCTACCATAAACGGATCAACAGTAAAAACATCTGGCAAGTAATCTCTAACCTTATCCGCCTCAGTTAATGTGTCCGAACCAACAGTTAGATAAAAGTCTTGTAGGTTGAGTAAATACAACACTCGATTTTTAGCTACAAGTTTTTGAGCCTCGGAATCTAACTGGTAAACCGAAAGTAATGGCAAGCTTGCATGAAATTCTTTTAAAAATGGTGCTGCTGGGTTGCTATCAACTACTGGTTTAACCGATGAAGCTGCAGACGATCCAGCCGGAGATGCCATAGAAATATACAAATCGTCCATCTTGTTGGTTTTACTCTTGGATTTCAACGCTTTGGCAGCACTTTCTGGGAACATAAATGTGAGGTTATTGTATTGTGATACCAAGCTTTTTGAAACAATATTTTGTGGAGAAGCTGTCGATCCATATAAGCTAGCATACTTGTGATTAGTATTAAAGCATGAAACGGCTGCAAGATACTGCTGAAATGACATGTGCGACGTTGCCATTTCAATCCCGTTAGGATTGAAAAGAGTTGCACGACTTGCCCCCAAGTACAGGTTGGATCCATCGTTACTGGAAATTAATTTGGTAAGCAAGTATCTGGAAAAAACGGCATCAGATTTCATCCAAGGGCAAGCAACAAGAGCAGTGGTCCCAAATTCGAAAGCTTTTGCAAAATCTTCCTGGTCAAATAAAAGAATAGAGGCATGGTAGTAAAAAATAAAAAGGGTGGCATAGTTGGTACCAAATAAAGGATCAGGTCGAATAAATGACATTGAGGTATACTTTGCTGCAAGAGAATGATATCCGCCATTGCTACAAAGCCTCATGAAAGCTGCATGTAGCGGAGTCAAAAAGTTATCTGTAGGGTTTTCTTTTTCTTTAAAAAACTCATCGATTCTATCAAGCCCACGCTTTACAATATGAACCAAAGCAGTCTGGTATTTGGGATCTGTGATTCCAGTAACTTCATGGCAAAATGCACGAAAAACATGTCCCACCTTCCGGACTTCTGTATAATCACAATTTTGCAAAAAATTATTAATCAACTTTAATTTCAAGACAGTATGAGTAAACCGATAGGATAGGTTTTGGGTAATCTCATACAGATATCCAATTGTGACATCTTTGACATTCATGAAATCCACCAAACGAAGGGAACCTCGTTTCCGAGAATGATACAATGTCAGCAGTTTGGAGTTTTTGTTTACACCATGTGAATGCTTTGGTGGATTCTTTGTGGTATCAGTTTTGCCAGTTGCAATCGACAGTTCAACAGTATCAAACCCGTAATATCTGTCACAAGCTTGCACCATAACTGCCAAATTTGCATCTGTTTTTTTAGCACTATAATCAAAGACTAAATTAATTACTTTAGAACAGTCAGAAGACTTGAGAGCGTTAATTGAAGCTTCTTCTGCTAAAGATTTCGAATCGATTGAATGGATCGATGAACATGCTAGTGCAGATTTAGAGGTTCTATTATCGCTAAGCGAGCCAGACCGTTTAGAAGGAGACTCTATTGAAGAAGTGGAATCTGTCATTATGGAAAAACAACAATTGGTATAGTTGTAAGCAAAAAGGAGGGTTTGGTTGTTTTGTTGAATTGAAACAATATATATGATAACGCATACACGAGATAATTGATAGAAGTGGCAAAGTCGCCGAATTACTGTTTGTAAACACGTGCAATAAATTTATAATTTAACTATCTTAGTTAAATCGAGTATTTAACTAAATACCCACGTGATACACATGCCATTTTTTTTAACCTTTGACTCATTACCTAAAGTTGTATCGATTTGTATACAAATTTGTTACCAGTTTTACGGTAATTTCCTTTTTTTTTCATTTATTTTATTTAAATCACATACCCTTGAACGCCAAAATTTCATACCATATCCCATAAAAAGTCTAAATTATACACAATGTCTTCTGAAGCCGAAAAAATTGCCATCAATGCTCGTAAATCTTCCAATATTTTAAAGACTTTGAGCAACGAAGAACGCAGTAATGCCTTACGCTTGATCCACAAGGCCCTTGTTGACAAGAAAGACGAAATTATCGCTGCTAATAAGCTTGATCTCGAAGAAGCCACTTCTGGTAACTACTCTGCATCATTAGTGAAGCGTCTCGATTTAACCAAGGGAGATAAATACGATACAATGTTGCAAGGTATTTTGGATGTTGCAGCATTGCCAGATCCAGTAGGCAAAGTCACTTTGGCTACACGACTGGACGATGGTTTGGAGTTATTCAGAGTTACTGCTCCAGTTGGCGTATTGCTTGTCATTTTTGAAGCTCGTCCTGAAGTTATTGCAAACATTGCATCGTTGGCATTAAAGTCTGGTAATGCCGCTATCCTTAAGGGCGGTAAAGAGTCCACTCATAGTTTCAAGGCCATGGCTTCTGCCGTTTCCAGTGCTTTAAAAGAAACTGGCGTTGTTCCTGAGCATGGCATTCAATTGATTACCACCCGTCAAGAAGTTGGAAACTTGTTATCCCAAGACAAATACATTGATCTCGTCATTCCACGAGGCTCGAATGAACTTGTTCGTAACATCAAATCAAATACCAAAATCCCTGTTCTTGGCCATGCCGATGGTATTTGCTCAATTTACATTTCTCCAGAAGCAGAACCCAAAATGGCTGCCCGAATTGCTCTCGATGCTAAAACAAATTATCCTGCCGGATGCAATGCTGTTGAAACTTTGTTGATAGATAATAAGGTGCTTGAATCCATTCCATCTTTATCCACTTTCCCTGTAACTGTCCAAACTCTTCTTGATGCTGGTGTCACTCTCAAGGTCACTCCGGAAATCAGTCTCGCTTTGGACAAATCCGTCAAGGCTGGTCTTTTGAATGTTCCATCCAACGCCAAGATCGAGGCTGCTACCGAGCAAGACTTTTACACAGAATTTCTTGATACAGTCTTGGCTGTTAAGGCCGTTAACTCTGTTGAAGACGCTATTGACCATATCAACGAACACGGTTCTGGTCACACCGATGTTATTATTACCGAAAACGAACAAGCTGCAAACAAGTTTCTTAAAGGTGTTGATTCTGCTGGTGTCTACTGGAATGCTTCCAGCCGTTTTGCAGACGGTTTCAGATACGGTTTTGGCACTGAAGTCGGCATTTCTACCAACAAAATCCATGCAAGAGGACCTGTCGGTTTGGAGGGCTTGGTCGGTTACCAATACCACCTAAAGGGTCACGGCCAAGTTGCCAGCGACTATCTCGGTGCTGGCGGTTCCAAAGAATTTAAACATGAAAATATTGCTCTTTAGTATTTATTATAAATGTAAATGTTTTTCTTTATTAAATATTGTCTCCTTTGTAATCGTTTTCAACTACCGAATTGTTACATGCATTTTCTGATCATTGTATTTCATCAGAAAACAAAATAAGTACATAATTCTATAAATTTGTTCAATACACACAAAAAAGCTGAAAACAAATATCTCCAAAGTAAAATATATTCAATTACTTTCATCTTCCCATCCGACATTTTCAAAATGTACACAAATAATTTATTTTCCCTTTCAGCTTTCTTGCAATTGTGCTTCATTTATCGTTGAAGGTGTACTGTATTATGAAGATGTAAAGACTTCTTCTCTCCGTACTTTCCTCTTCCTTTAGTGGTATCATACGCTTCAATAATCTTAGACTGCCCTTCATCAGCTTGCGAGAAGGCAAAACCGCGCTGGCGACGGTTGCGCTGGAACTGGCGAACTTTGCGGATAGTCTTTTGAAACTGCTCCATACGAGGACGATAATCGGCAATATTGTACTTTTGAATCTCTTGCACATAATGGTAAGTTTGGGGTCGATACATACGGCGATAGTACTTCCAACTAAAGTCACGAATCAAACATAGTATAGGAAGGACAACCATCATGGCCCAAAATGTCAAGATCGGATACAAATGAGCAAGAATACCACGGTATTCTTTAGAAACCTTGACGAGAGGGGCGATGGTGGAATATGCTGGGAAAAAGCCGAGCCATAAAAGGAAAGATCCAGGGATGGCAACAAGTGTGTACTTATTCCACATGTTGATAGTGAGTGCAGCTTTTCCCAATGCCGTAGCAATACAAGAAGTGTACAACGCAGTACCCCAAACCCAATGGTCGGCAACTAATCCATTTGGAGAAACATTACCATATTTAAACGCAAAGATCGAACAAACATAAAGAATAATTGAGTGATAAAAGCCGTTGATGATCCATTCCCAAAAGTGTCGAACATTGAAAAATGCACCGGCTTGACCAAGTTTGTATAACTGGGGATATCTATCAAGAAGTCGCGCTGAGATGTATTGATCGAAAACACCAATGACAAACGGTGGCAAAACTGTAAAAAACACATTATAAAATGTGATTGTCCAAGATTCGTAAATAGACTGACCAGAAAATCCGTTTTGGAAGACATACCAAAATTGAGTCATGTAAAGTGCAATATTTTTGTAAAAAGAGTACAAAATCGCCTTACTTAAACGATGATAACTCCAGGAACCGTGAACAAGCAATAACTTTCTGAGGTATCTGAATTGTCCAATTGAAACATCTGCACTTCGAGCAGCTTGCATACCTTCCATACCACTGATACCGACACCAACGTGGGCAGCTTGAATCATACTGACATCGTTAGCACCATCACCAATGGCCAACAGCAAAGCTTTAGTATTGCGTTTGACGAGCTTGACGACCAAGGCCTTTTGAAGTGGAGACACACGACAGCAAACAACTGCTTTACATTGCATGGCTAGATCCAAAAAGAGTTTATCAAGACGGGAATCAAGTGCGAATTCCAAAGATTTACCATCAATAATGAGAGCAAGCTGGTCCATTTCAATACCAGTGCCATTTTGTCTACCAATATTGATTTGATCCAAATACTCGTGGATGCAACTTTCCGTTTCAGTAAGATTAGTTTTGTTGATAGTGAGCAATGACATGTCTTCACTCAACAGTCTGCAACTCATACCAATATTAATGGCGGTTTCTTGACGATCACCAGTAAGAACCCAAATTTTGATACCAGCGTTTTGAAGGGTGTGAATAGTTTCAGGAACACCTTCTTGAAGCTTATCCTCAATAGCGGTCGCGCCAAGAAGATACATTTCCTTTTCAATTAGTTCGGCAGCCTTATCAAGCTCAAAACTTCTGTTATTCAACGTTGTCGCAGCCTTGTCAAAAATAACAGACCATTGGCTATATTCATCATCAGGAACAACACGAGTGGCCAAACACAAAGTACGTAAACCTTCTGCGGCAAAGTCTTCAAGATGAGCAGTGGTTTCGGTCAAAAATTCGCTTTCAGGAGCAAGTCGTTCTAAAATCACAGTATCGGCACCTTTACAGTATAATCTGATTTTACCGTCGGGACATCGGAAAATGGCAGACATACGCTTACGAGTGGAGTTGAATTCTAGAATATTGAGCAGTTGATATTCATAAGTTTGACCTTCAATTTCGATAGAAATAGACTTTGGACGTCGAATAATGAACTTGTAGCCAAGCAAAGCAGCACCTTCAACAAGTGCACCTTCATCAGGAGAAGCTGCTTGGTATTTGATTTTTCCATCTGGGTCTTCTTCAGGAATGACGGTATGACAGGCTGCAAGCAGAGTGAAAAATTCACGAATATAAACATTAGTTTCATGTGTATGCATGCGTCTTTTCAGTTCTTCAAAGTCATTGTAGCCAACTTCAATTCCATCAACGACTGTTACTTTTTTATCTTCTGGAATTTCATCGGCATAACAATAACCTGCGATCGAACAATTTCTAAACTCCATGATATTTCTAGTCAATGTACCCGTTTTATCGGAAAAGATATATTCGATTTGACCAAGTTCTTCAACCAAAGAAGAAGTTCTGCAAATTGCGGGGGTATCAGTTTCTTTGTAATACATATCCAAATCGGAAGAGATCAAATAAGCCTGGTAGAATTTAACGATTTCGACAGTGACGAAAAGAGAGATGGGAACCAAATTTGAAAACAGAACCCAATAAGTCAAAAGATCAGAAAAGAACGTTTTTACAGCATTAGTACCTTCAAGATGAAGATATTCTAAACTAGATCTGCCAATATGATTCTTAATAACTTGACCCAAACTGGAAATTACTGCCAAGACAATCAAAATAGTGAATAAAAAGATAATTTGTAAGTTGAGCATTTTTTCGACAGCGGTACGTTTAATAGGGGCAGCAGTGGCGTTTCTCATTAGCTTTGTTTCGTGACCAGTAAAAACAACAAGACCGTGAATCCATTGAGTATTTCTAAGAGTAGCACCTCTTAACAAAAGCTGGTCGGGAGCGAGTGGAATTTGTCGAACATTACCGCCATCATCCAAGTGTAAGGTTGCTTCGTAGGTGTATAAACTGCTGTTGGGTCTTTCAGACAAGAGTTTTCCAGACAGTCTGCTCAAGTCACCTGGAGAGACAATATCAGCAGTGTCAGAAAGGGCTTGCTTAATTTTCAAATTCGTTTCACCATCAAGATTGGCAGTTTCAATGTAACATAAACCTTCAGGCTCGGATGAGGATAACAAAACAATGTCTGCAGGAAAAGGTTCTTCTGAATTGACACGAATGATATCACCGACATGAACATGAATCCATCTCTTTTTTTCAAAGTTTCCGTTAGAAAGAACCTCAACTTTTGAGTTATTCAATTCCTTGTCTGCATTTCCACGCTTGATATCTTCAATTGACTCCTTGATTGCTGATACTAGCAAAACTACTGCAAGGGTACCAATGGTAGTATATCTATTAGTTGGCGAAACATTTGGGACTTGCTGGATACAAGAGGTGAACAAGAAGAACAAATTAGCGTATTTTGAAAACTGTTCAAACAAAAACTTTGGTACAAAAGTTGCAAAATTGTATTTGGTGGTACTGATATGGTTATCTTTAAACCCGTTTGCAGAATTAGCTTCGTGGTTGTTGAGATAAATTTCGCGAGGTCCTAGAGTAGCAGGGTCAACAGGCTTCTTGCCAATGAGTCTGTTGAAAAGTAAACGGATATCGAAATCTGCAGGGCTAGAGTCTGTGGTATTTTCACCATTGCCACCACGCGCACCACTGCCAATACCTTCGTCTCTGTGTCGCACATCAGAATCTGTCAAAGGCAGATCCATTTCAGTGTAGGTATTGCCTAACCCTAGACGTGACCTGACATTTTTGTACATGCCAGACAAGCCGGTTTTGCGGGGTCTGTCATAGTTTGAAAAGCCGTCTGAATGATGATTGTTTGGAGCTAGGAAGTCATGGTCATCGACAGTATACATGTTTGAACTGTCGTGAGTTGATGTGTGTCTGTTGGTGGTATTTGCTGACGTGTAGTTGGAATCAGCATAGTTGGATTTTATGTTGTCTAAAGGACTATCAAAAGGGGACTCAAATACATTCTTTGAGCTTGATAAAGAGTCGCCGTAAGGATCATTGATCGGATCAAATGGTTGTTGTGGATTTTTATTTGAATAGTTTGTAGGAACTGACTGTAAAGGGATATTGGAACTAGATTGAGGTTGTAAAGGAGTCTCAGAAATTGATAACAAATCGTGATCCTGAGGAACTTGACGAACCGTTTGCGATGTTTGGTTAGAATCGCTGAACGGATTTCGACTTGAACCAGAACCAGAATCAGAAAAGTCTATCAGGTTATTGGTGTCCTTATGGTTGGACATAATGAATTATGTGACAGAACTGATTTCTGAATAGACAAAGAAGATTAAGTATTATCAAAGGTGCATATAAATCGTAATGGTTTCTAAAAAAGATGTAATCAAAGTCAACAAAATACGTAATGATGCCAGACCAGCTTGAACAACAGGTTGTGTTGATGATTATAGCTTCAGCTAAGACCGTTGAGGACAGAGTGGTCAGGCCTGTAAGGGGCTGTGACAAGTATTGTAATCCTGGCACGTGATATACATTGTCTCCACACCTAAAGTAGCTGTTGCAGCATTGCGGTATTGCTAGAAAACGCAACAATATACAGTCATGTGATTCTGAAGTTCCTGAGTTCAATGAAACTGGCAAAAATGAGAGGTATATTGCAGCTTTTAGTATTGAATGATAACGTGTTTAATACTAAATTGCTTTTGGACTGGGTTAACTTAAAAATTCAACAAACTAAAGGCAAAATACGTCACCATACTGACAAATTTCACGTGAAAGTCACACACGTAGTTTTATATAGGGTTACACCAGTTAGGGCTAATTTGTATGACAATGACAACCCAACAAACAGTCACAAAAAATCATCATGTATGTTACAACAACCAACTCACATAAAAAAGGCAGCCGTATAAACCAAACTCTATGACAAACAATGACAAATCATGACATAATCACAAAACTGTTCAGGAGCACTCGCATGTGCCATCCTCCTAACCCTAGTCTATCTCTGCCCATGTCTGTATAGATGCTTGAGGTTTGGTTAATTTTTTTCGGCGAAAAGTTTTTGTGAGCCTTTCCCTTTTCCCTTTTCCATCTCTCTGTCTACGATACCATCCGCATCAACGACACTTACATAGACATATAAAGATGTAAGCATTCATCTAATTTTTTTCTACGATCATCATCATTATTATTATGGCGTTTCATGTTTTGGGTTGACTCCTTCAAGATCTTGGATGTTCTTTATTCAACTTTGAATTATTCAATTGTTATGGAAGGTCATTGATTGCTTTCCAACTATTGATGTATACCCTCAAATATTCCAGTTTGAAACTTTAGTGCAGTTTTGATCAATCTGATGATTATTACCATTCAATGAAACATGATATTGATGACATCCACGCGTTTGAAACATTGTAATACTAATACCTATTTCTAGGACTAAGCGCACCAAGAAAGTCGGAATCACCGGAAAGTACGGTGTTCGTTACGGTTCATCTCTTCGCCGTCAGTGCAAGAAGCTCGAGATTCAACAACACTCTCGCTACATCTGCCCTCACTGCGGTAAGACCTCTATCAAGAGAACCGCTACCGGTATCTGGGAATGCCGTGGCTGCAAGAGAACCATGGCTGGTGGTGCTTACACTTTGAACACTGCTGCTGCCACTACTGCCAGAACTACCCTCAAGCGTTTGAGAGATCTCGCTGAGGCTTAAACAATTTCATGTGTAATGTCTCTTGTGTATACTTATTCAATAATATCCAAAAATCTTTTAATGCATCAAAAATTCGGCTTTTTTTTATTTTTTAAAGGTCAACTGGACATGAGAACAGCATTCATGAGATTGCGCTTGCCAACTCCAAAAAAAAAAGAAGACCATGTTTTGATTGATGTTTACGTTCTTTTATGATAACAATAATAAATGATGGAGTTATGTATTTTTGTGCTATTGACGATAGTGATTCAATCTGTTTGAAATAAGTGTATTGGGTTTTGAAAACAAATTACCATACAAAGTATGGTATGTTTGTTCGTAGTTTGCCACATGCTTTCGACATCTATATATATATATATATATATATATCCAGTATCTGAACCTAGTTACTTTTTATTATCCTTTTTATCACCCAAACCATCCATGTCGTTCCTAAACACTTGTGCCATCTGTCTTGACGAAATGGCAATCGCCTTTCGTCAAACAGACACTTCTCAAACAGAACCAGAAGAGGGTTTGATCAGTTTCCCTTCCGGTTGTACTCACTGTTTCCACAACGAGTGCATTTCAGAATGGGTCAAAACCAGAAATACTTGTCCGACATGCCGCGCAGAATTTCGTTCAATGACCATCAGATCTGGTATTGAAGGTGACATCATTCGTACTATTGCTGTCCGGAACCGAATTATTCGCTCATTTTTTAATCACGACGAATCACTAGAGAGGCTGCTAAACATAGGACCGATCTTGGTCCGCAATCCCTTTTTATTACGTGAGCCTCTTAACCGAGAGTCCAACTCACCATCTCCAGAAATTCGACCGTTTTCACTCGATCCTCCAGCTGAAGGTACTGATAATGAAGCTGAACAAGTATCTCGGGTTTTAGGCCTTCGAGGCTTAACTAGACATAACGTAAGCCAATACGCACAGCGCCAGCCGCAACCAAACCGTACTTATCCCGATGATAATACAAATCTCACTAATACACCATGTGTCGTTTGTCGCATTGCTAACAATAACTTGGGTGTTGACTGCCTAGAGTGTCACTGTTTCACACATTTCTCTTGCTTGTCTGTATACGAAAATGGTCCATTTACAAGGTGCCCTGGTTGTGGATTATCCAATTTTGTCTGCGATTCTGAAGGCGCTATCGACACATCTAGAAGATTATCACTGCATATCAATTCCTTACTTCTAGAAAATTTTCGGCAGCGGCATCAACAACATATAGCAAATAACCCTGGCCTTTTTGGATATTCGACGTCTAACCTTCAAACACCGCCTTCCGCAGACCTTTCGGTATCTACGATTCCTCGAGGGACCTCCCAAGAGCCTACCAACAACAACGGCTTAGGAGGTACAGTACCAGCGTTTTCTTTTCGGGATAGAGTACTTAGAGATCGGTTGTTTGGCCCAAGATCAGCAGCATGGACCCGTTTTACTAGAGAAAACGTTTCAAGAACCGATCTAACAATAAACGCATTTGACGACGGACTTGTTCCCTTTGACCCAATCACACAGCCAGTATCTTCAGAAGAACATGAAGATGAGGACACCGCAATCACAGGTGTGGCTGATGACGATCTCGGTGAAAGTGATGAAGAATCATTTGTTGAAACATCGCATTATTCTGATATGCCAGCCCGGCTCAGAGTCAGGTCCTCTTTTCATCGTGATAGAGAGTATGCAGGGTCAACGGATGCTGCTTCTAGCTTCAATACGATCTCATTACGTCCACGACTGAGCAACAGACCTTCTCCTCTTGCATCACAAGTCTTCACCGCCGAAGATTCGGATATTGTAGAGAATGTATTCTTGAATGAGCCTCACTCATCAGAAGTTACTGACTCCTCTATTGCAACTGAGGATGAATATTCTGAAGCTTGGAATATGTTTGAAACTGCTGTCGCCGAAGAACAGTCTCAATCTAGAACTAGCAATACGGAAAACCCCAATCTGGATTCCAGCACAGATTCTGTCCAAAGTTCTACCTCGAGTTCCAATAAAGGACATTTCAATGACGAAAATTTCCCCATTGAGCCATTTATCAAAAGTGAGTTTAGTGAAAATGACGAGAGTTCGAGTACCGGAAGACAAAAACGACCTCTTCGACGAATGTGTAATAATCCGACACTGGTAGATTCATTGACCTCAGCCAATGCTGTTAACTCGGAAAATAGATCACAAACAACTATAGAAAGGCTTTTAAACAGCATTAGAAGTGCCGAATCGTCAACCATTGTTTCGCCGGATGTTGATTTATCTTCAGTGTCTATGACGAATTTGCCTGAAACTTCTAGACAGAATCATTCCGATGTCTTTAATCCAGCATCACCCACATCATTTTCGCAACCCACGTCTTCCTCATCATCAATAAATAATTCTTGTGATCAACCAGCCGAGTCAAAAACCAAGGATAAAGGACAGGTTCCTGCTGTAGCCAATTCTACAACAGCACTTGACGATTCAACGTTAACCGTGTCGGCGAATCAATCTATAAACTCACCATTGAGAACGGCTGAGACCAATATGTTACCCACTACCTCACCAGCAAAAAATGTCCCAGACATGCGCCTCGATTTTGACAACAAGCACAATAAGAAGAAAGAATCTAAGAACAAGGGTAAAACCAACGATTCCCAAGCTTTACCAATCAGATCATTAAAAGAGCATGGTATTTCTAAAGATAACGGAACAGCTAGCGGCAGTAGCCGAAATAAGCGTTCTCATTCAAAATCTAAAGCCGTAATCCCAAACACCATAGCTGATTCTGGCACGGAAAAACCTTTAGAACCTAATGACCAGCCCCAAAAGTATATTATTTCCAAAGCTAGCAAAAGAAAACTCCAAAGTCTAGTCCGAGACCAATTGCGACCGATGCTTCATGACGGAAAAATAACGGCTGATGAGTATAAGGAAATCAACCGAAAAGTGAGTCGAATGGTGTACAAAGATGTTAAATTAGAGATTAGAGGAAATCCGTCAGCATTTATGGATGACGTAGTTGATCCCGAGTCAGAAGAGTACACTGATAACATGAAACGACTGTTTGAAACCGATAAAAATTCTACTACTTCTGATTCTGATAAAACTGGTACTAATGACCCGACATCTTTGAAACACAAGTCATATTCGCTGGTTTCAGTCAAATTCACCGAAACACGACTCGACAGATGGAAACAATTGGCAGTACAGAAGGTTGAACACGAATGTTCCACTTGGGACATTTGTACGAATTAGAGCCGATTCGATCTACATCAATCAGATTGCCGGCTTACTCGGTATCCCGACCAATAATTGCTAACACGGCCATTTTGGAGCTGCAAACCAAACAAACCAACAAGATCAATCACGTGTGTTGGTTATTGCTCTGAGATTAGTCAGCCAAGACTGTATGTAAGAGAATCGAAAATGCTTTTGACGACAAGGCTTTAAGGTCCAAAGGATTTTTAATCCCTTTTTTTTTCTTATTCCTTTGTAATTTTTTTATTCCTGCAACTCTTTATTCGTTTTGGATGCAACCAAGTAAATATATATTTATTGATCTTATTTGCTAATATAAATATATATATTTGTATATATCCACCTTTTTTTTCATCTTTGACTTTTGATCTCTATAGTGAATCTATTTTAACTATCAACCAGTGATGTGCATGTCTTATATCAACAGTGTTTTTACTTTCATTCTTGACTACATTTCAAATTAGATCCCAGCTTTTAGTCAACTCATTTCAAATATTGAATATTTTCATCTACATTGTTTGGCTACCTATTTCAACAATACTATTATCAACGTCGATTTATTTCAAAGGTTTGCTAGATTCCAAACCAATACAAAATTATTAATTCGCCGTGAAGAGCGACTTTTAGATACCGGATAAATTTCTTTTCATATCCTCTTTAAAAACTATCCACATTAATCATATTGATATCAGCTATTCCACTTAGACATCTAGAACTACGTTTCATCGTCTCTTTTTGGTTTTCTAGATTATACTTATACCTACAATTTTTTACACAGACTTTTCCATTTTTTTCATTTCGTCAATATTTAAAGTTTCAATCAGACAGCAATAAGCATATAAGTTCTTTTTTGCTTTTCAACAACTTTTACATATATTCTTCTGATTCTAAACCGATATAATTTACATCAATAATGGCCGAAATCTTTGATTTTGAAGAAGAAATTCCTTTTGATTCATATGCCAAACAACCAATCAAGGATACTCTTGCTGGGTCAGGCAACAATGATTCCAGAGTCTCTCTCCTCACATCCACACTTACGTCAAATCCAGTTTATAATCCTGTGGATAACGAAATGGACGAGCTTTGTGATACTATCACCGAACTAAACACTTCGGCTTTCACATCTTTTAGTCCTGTCCGCACTCGTGCAATTCCGATAAATATTTCTGGCAGCTCTTCTTCTGGATACAACAACAGCGACAATACCAACAGCGGAAGTTTTGGTGGCATGAATATGATGCGAGGAAGAAGCGGATCGGGTTCGTTTCATCCTGGTTCTGCAGACGGTAGGACCGGAAAATCGTTTGAGATTGGCATTAAATCTCCGTTTGTTTCGAGCTTTGCCGAGTCTTCAAACTTCAAAGCTGCTACAGGTGTCACAGAGTCTCCAAGTTCATATGTATTGGCCTCTGTAAAAGCTGAATCCGATCAACCTGAAGAAGATAAATCCATATCAAGTTCCAGAAAGATGCATCCTTGGGATTTTGAGCGACTTAAAGTTTTGGGCGAAGGAACATATGGAAAAGTATTGCTTGTTCGCGAAAAGCGAAGCGGCAGACTTTTTGCACAAAAACAACTCAAAAAGGCCTCTATGATTGTTGAAGAGAAGAAAATACAACAAACTAAGACTGAGCGTGAGATCTTGGAATCAGTCCGCCATCCATACATTGTCAAGTTGTTTTATGCCATGCAAGACCAAGAAAAGTTATACTTGATTTTGGAGTATGTACAAGGAGGTGAGCTTTTTACCTACCTTGCCAACCAAAGCATGCTTTCCGAAGATACAGCCGCGTTTTACTTGGCAGAAATGGTATTGGCTTTGCATCACTTGCATGTCAATGTTGGTGTGGTTTATCGGGACTTGAAGCCCGAAAACTGTTTGCTAGATAATGATGGACATTTGGTATTGACTGATTTCGGACTGAGCAAAGTAGCGACTGGGGAAGATGATGAACGATGCAACACATTTTTAGGAACTCCAGAGTATATGGCACCGGAGATTTTACAAGGTGAAGAGTACGATTATGCAGTAGACTGGTGGTCGCTCGGTGCAGTTGCTAATGACCTTTTAACTGGCAATCCACCATTCCCAGGAACCGATTACAAGACCATTTTGAACAAAATCTGGAACACTAAGCGTATTTCGTTTCCGTTCTACTTAACTAGAGACGCTCAAAACCTGATTTCGCGATTGCTCACAAAGGATCCTAAAAAGCGATTGGGATATAAAGATATTGACTTTATCAAACGCCATTCGTTTTTTGAAAGTATTGAGTGGGACAGACTTGAAGCGCGTGATCCTTCACTTGTTCCTCCAATCGTTCCCATCATTACTGACCCCGAAAAGGCCGAAAACTTTTCAAAAGAGTTTACAGAGATGCCGTTGACACCCCCGGCATATACCAATGGCTTTTCTTTAAATGGAAAGTCTCAAAATGTACCCATTCCTAGCAAGGCCCCTCATAATGTGGCCCAAGATGATCAGCCATTTAAAGGATTTTCATTCACTGCCAGTCAGAGCTTTATTGACTGTGCGTTTTGAAATTTTTTTTTCTTTGATTGTTATTAACTATTTTTAATTGGTGTTTTTCATATGTTATTAGTTTTTTTTTTTTTACAATTTTTTTTTGTTTGTTTGTTTTTTATATTTCTAATGTCAACTTAGTGCCTAATATATTTTTAATTAGTTATCTTATCAAAACAAAAAGATACGTGTATAATTTTTCATCAATACAAAGACACTGAAAATATAATAAAATATTAAGAAATACATACAAGAATAGTTAGAAAGGAACATATATATTAAATCGATAAGGAATGGCTCTCAAAATGGCTTCAGTTCTTTCCCAAGGAACCCTAAACAAGCCGGCATTGATTTTGGGCATATTGATAACGGGAATATAGTCATCGCCGGGTCTCAACGTTGATATGAAGCGATGGGTATGTAATTGACGCAGCAAATCCGTGACTGCCAACCTAGTTGCTTCAAGGATTTCATTAGGAGGAGCGACACTTTGGCCAGTTCCGACCGAGGTAAACAAGCACGCGATCCAATACTCTCCACCCGGCATGGAGCTGGTATTATGGATGAGCAAACAGGTTCCTAACAAACCTGAAGGGTTAGACGCATGAGTTTGACAATGTGAGCGATACACGCTGTAAGCGGCCGGAAACTTTTGGCGAAATCCGGCTGCAACACCGGCTCCCCAAGTTCCGCGACAGTTACAAGCATGTGCTAGCAAAGAAGCTGATCCGGGCTGGACTGCAAAAAGGGAGTCATCAACATACTGGACATTTGGGACTTCTTCTGTGTCAGAAGGTGACGAATAATCCATTAGAAACCTGAGTATTTGAATGCTTTAATGTGAAAGGCGTTGATATACTATGGTAATTCCATATATTTTCAATGATATATTTATATTTCTAAACGTATATAAATATATGCAAATGCCCGTTATACACAATGGAATTTCAATCTAGGGGAGGAAAAAAAAAAAAAAAAAAGAAGAAAGAATGAAAAATGGGAGAACCACGAGATTAAAAAGTCTTCAGTCATATAGAACAATCTCGAAAGAAGTCATTTGCCGATTACAAGTAAATTCTCTCATCAACTAAACCTGTTTTTGGTCTCTGCTGAATGCTTTTGACTCATTGATGTGGAATCCGGGGTACTCGCTGAGTCATAAATAGTCACGCTATATTTATATGAAGGTCACGTTGGATCACATGACTTAACTAGTTTGTATGTATGTAAGTGCGGATTGCAAGGTTAGGTTGTTTTTTGGTTTTTTGTTTTTTTTTATCAATTTCAACCTTTTTGTTTTTTTCCATTCAACATTCAAAAGTCTCATCATGGAAGATTTGGATTTGAGAATATTCAATCTCGGTTCAAAACTAAGTATTGACTCTTCGCCAGATCCGCAAAACACAGATTATCTTTCTTATCTTCCTCCAAAACCTTCAAACGCACCTTCTGTTTCTTCTTCACGATCATCATCTTTATCATCAACACCTACTGTGACTCGACAGCCAACCAGTACACCAAACAAATCTTCACGGACACATGCTCAATCTCTCATGAAACCCAATTCAACTAAAAAATTCAATCTCGTACCCCGTAAACGCTCGGTTTCATCCTCGTTACTGCCGAATTATACATCCAAATTTACCAATACTTCTCCTACAACTGCTTCAAACTCCACTCATGATTATCAAACTCATCCCGATAAACAAAATATTTCTATTTCAAAAAACAATTCGCCAATCTCTGCTTCTCGTCGCTCTGGATCTTTTTCACAGCTTTTTAAATCATCTTCAATTGCAACTGAAAGCGCCAGTGCAAGATCACCGCTGATACCATCCACCTCTTTACGAATTGTTCGTGGTTTAGATTCTAAAAATGCTCACGAAAAGAGATCCGTAAACACAACTCCTATCAAATCAGGGTCAATATCGTCAAAGATTTTTTTGACTTCCAACAATAATCGCAAACCTTCGGTATCGCCAAAACCAGCCATGTCTCATACCAATCATAACACCTCATCTGAGGCTTTTAAACATACACAAACTACACCAAAGTCAACACCATCATCTTCTACAAAATCTTCAATATTCCTCATGGCCCCAAAGCACAGAAATAACGGTTCCAAAACTTCATCGCCTCTGTTTAAATCAACCTCGCAAAATTCTTCTCCAAATGGTTTGCCTTTAAACACAAGTATTGACGTTTTGAATAACTGCACATCTCCAACCATTGTTTCAAGTAAAAAACAAGATTCATCCAAACAAAGAGACAGGCCTACCTCAAAAGGGAAAACGGGCTCAACTCTTTTCCAAAAGCTAAAAGACGCACGAGATAAAGATTTAAAAGAGAAAGGATCTGACCTTCGTAGAGATAAGGTAGTCAATAGCAGACCTGTCACACCTATCCACAACTCTCCGCTTGTTCTTCCTCTATTACTAAGTCCAACATTGCCTGACTGGTGTAATGCAGTCTCCAAAAGGTCAAGTTTTAAAAAAAGTATGGAATTGAAGGTTGAAACAAGGCCAGCCTACCACTCGCCAACAACTACTCACGACTTCAGTTCGCGATCTCCGTCTCCCAAATACTTTGATGAGCCCAAGTCAAAAAAGCAGTCGTTTATTGTTTCGCTCAAGTTAGGCGCAAAATCTAGGAAGCTGATAGAAAAACTTAGTAATGGTGACAGAAATACCAGCGTTGAAAGTTTCCAAAAGAAGGCCACAAGTAATCCAAAAAAGAGAAAGAAGAGCATCTCAGAGAGTAGGGCAACTTCCCACAAACGGTCAAAGGTTTCTAGAGACTATTCTGATTCCGAAAGCGAAGATGAAGCTTTTATGCAAAAGAATGGCACTATTAAACCAGCTAAAAACCTTAAAGGGGTACGGGACACGCATAGTGACACTCCAAGCGATACAGTGGGTGTCAGCACGCCAAAACTAGGGTCACCTATGCCACTTACCAAAAATGGGACTAGTCTAGGAACAATGGCTAGTCCGAGAGAATTTGAACTGACAAGTAGTTTAGAAATGCGGCATTTGAGACCAGTCGAACCGTCACTGACTGCACAGGAAGCCCGGCATGGCACTACATCTACAAGCTATACATTAGAACAACGAGCATCGTCCAGCAATGTACTGGCGACTAAGTCGGCACATTGGCGAAACCTTGCCCACGATCAAAAACGTAGAGCTGAGGGCTTGCGTAAAAGTGGGCGTGGAAACACCAGCAACAGTATGATTGCCCGCAAAAAATCGATAGCGTATGGAATAGATTCGGTACTCGGGTACTTGATTGCGTTTGAATATCATGACCAGGCAGATCAAGTTGTACGACGAAGTCGTCAAACAGGGCACTGGAATTCACTGGTGAAGTTTATTGATTGGTTAATCGAATTGATTCAAGGTGCGGAAGACCAAGGTCACATTGATAACGAAAAAAAAGGTAAGAGTAGTAAAAGAGGTGACAGGCACAATATAAATTATCATAGCGATGACAAAGATGGAGAGCTGTATCGCAACATGATTGGATTGTGTTATCAACTACGGGCTATGGTTTATATGCGAATATCGCAATGTTATCATGAACTTATGCTACGGGTGATGGATTCTACGATATATACAGCTATAACCACACCGTCACCAGAGCCGTCAGCTGGTGCAGGATTATTTGCATCAGGATTGAGTGGTAATAATAATAATAATTATCAAAAGAATAATAATAATAATACCAATATCAACGACAACAGAAAAAATAATAACAACAGCAACGTCAACAACAACCATAGTGATAATGACACCAGTTATCTGGGTGAAGGATTAGATTCGGTCGAGCTAGATAATAGTATGCAGCGACTGCGAGATTTGATGACGATTACCAGCAAGTATTTCAAAAGTCAGGCGGAGGTGATAACCGAGTTTAAGAAAGGGTTTAAAGAGCTACCGATCGAAAGCGTTCGACTTTATTATCCAAACACTTGGGCATCTCGCAATGAAGAAGACACAAGTGTTACTGACGGAAATGTCAAAAGAAAGAACCATTTACGCGGTAAGAATGACCGAGGATTTCGACCTATGGAAGACCAATATATACTACCACTTCATATATATTCGACACTGCAAGAGGCAGCAGCATTTGCATACCGAATTCTCCGAGAATGGTGTCATCGACAAGAGCTTGAGTACGAATCGATATTATCGGAAGGATATAACGCAATGTAAATAAGGTTCGTGTAACACTTTCTTTGTATGTGGCCGTGCAAAGCCAAATAATAATTTTGTGAAATGAACAGAAGGATTCGAGGTGACAAAAGCAGGGACAAGAAGGGTTGCATTTGGCCAAATTTTCACAGGAACAAAATGATGAGTATCTGCACCAGCACACATGATGGCGTGCATTACTGCAGAGACGCGTTGATAATCAATACGCGTTGAAGCCGACACATAAAAGTGTCGGTTTCATGCTGGATTCTTAAACACAAGCTGGTTTGTTTATTGATATTTGAGGAATTTTACATTGATTGAACATGACGAAATGACTTTGAAACGAATTCAAAACTGATTTTGACTAGGTGCTTTTTTCGTTGAAAATGGTCTCGATCTTACCCTAAAAAAACATTCCAACGGCCAAATGCATTCAAGATGTCTCAAAATCCAGGAACACAAAACATTTCAAGGATTTATCTGGGACAAAAACAAACAATACCATTAAATCAAAATAATCGATACCAAAAGTAAAAATAAACAATACCGAAATAAACAAAATCTTTGGCTGAATCTTTTCCAATCGACAGGTTTGGTGCTTTTTGCACATTCCAAATGCTGTGTCGGCCACATTATCAGGTTTTGGCCCCTTGTAAATGGATTTTTTGCTTTTTTCTGAAAAATCTTATAAAATACCCAATTCTGTCATTATTTTCTTTTTTTTATTCACGTTTCTATTTTTATTCATTCATTATTATTTTTTTTTCTTTTTTGCGTTTTATTTTATTTGTATTTTTTTCTTCACCTTTTTACACTTTCCATGCTCCGTTTTCTACAACCATTTCTCAAATCTTCAAAATGACCTTTCTTTCTGATAGGTTTATCATCACCGATTCTACCATAGATTACAAAAACTCCTTCTCAAAAACTACTGCCAAAGATTCAGTCTATTTCACCGGAATTGATCCCATATTCGGCAATTTCTTGGCCATCGTCTACAAATCAAAACCTTCCGCCGACAGTCTTTCCGCTATCATCATTGGAAATCATGGAATCAACGAATCCGTTGACATGACCATTTCCCCAGTATCTCGCTACTATGGTGCCTGTCTTAATCTTCCTCAACCGCTATCAGATAGTTTAGTTCGAAAGGCTTTAGCGATCGCATGCCTCCGCACATTTTCCAATATCGACCCTGTAATAAAATCGTACATCTTAAACAGACCTGAGGTTTCAGCAATTCCTTTCGACTGGAACGAAACAGCTGCTGGAGCTTTGGCTGCCTCTATGGTCCCAGCTGTAGGAAAATTTCCACATGAAATTGGTGCCACGATTATCGACTCTGGAGTTCTTTCTCCAAAACTCATCAAAGCTGTGGTTGTTGATATCGTCTATGAAGACCTTGAATTAACAAACGATGCAAATAACGAATTAGTTTACTTATTTGGTTCCCAACTTGAACATTTGTTCGATCCTCTGGCCGAATATTCGCCAGAACCAACCGAATTGCTGTATTCTCCGCCTCCTTTCAACCCTTCTTCGTCGTCGCAACTCTTACAACAAAAGCTCCGCAAAGGTGACAATCATACTGTCCAATCCGTTTGCGACGAACTTTTTAATCTTCAATCTCATTTTACTTCCGATCTAGTTGGATTTCTTCAAAACTATCTGATTCCTTTACGCGTAAAAGCTCTTTCAGGCGATTTCCCCGATCTCACCACCCGTCATCTTAATACCATATTTCCTCCAACCATCGATGAAGTCGTACGCGTTAATACCATTTTCTTTGAAGCCCTTGAAGCTGCTTTGCCATTTGGGTCATTTGAAATCATGAAGGCTTGTGGAATTTCCGTGCCTTATTTTTATAAAGCATGTATGCGCCACGAAGCTGCTACGAGAAATTTTATTCAAACTGTTCACCAAAATTATGACTTGTTAACCACTTATGCTCCTTTGGAGGTATGTTTATATCATCAATATTGCCATCTAAAATAATAATCACGCCAGTGATCGTGATATCTAACTTTTTTATCTTTTTTATGTTGAATTTACCTAGGGTCTCTACACTCTACATCGACTAGAATCAATAATTCATTTTAGTCTCCATCTCACAAAAATAAAACTTGTTCTTGATCGACTGGTTCGATTAGTTCAGTGGTCTCCTGAAGAACTCCCTTCGATTCACGAATTTTATTCATCTGCTGTAGGCACAATTGATTCATTTGGCCGGGAATCTTCAATCTCTCCATACGACAATAGGATTTTCACCAGCACTGGAAAACTATTAGTCGAACTTTCTCACGGCTGGCCCCAAGAACTCGAATATGGCTGGATCAACAGGCGCGTTGTTACCATTTTCGATGTTCAAGATCTATTGGGCGGTCCTTCCGATGCCCACAATATTGTCTTTATTTTCACTGATGCTGTTGTAGTCATCAGACCAACCCATTCAGTCCCAATGACCTCCGATTCTGGAATCCATCGTCCCTCAATCGCAGACATGCTCTTAAATTCAATGATAAATTCTATGCCACTCACAAATGTTCCGGAACTCGAAGTAGTTGGCTGGGCTCCCGTCGAAGAGGTCTACTTTTCTACGTTTGGTAGCCCTCAAAACCTTGCCATGAATATTGTTGGAAAAGGATTGAGATCCGGAGTTATTTCCAAATCTATCAAACGACCCGCATCCATGCTGCAAATGAATCCGGCTCACCATTGTGAATCTTCCATTCATTCATCTAGCTTTGTCTATCAAAAATTGTTCAAACTCATACGCCCCGGAATGGATTCTGACACTGTCATGCATTTATTATCCAAGGCAAAAATTATGAACAAAACCCAACCTTTTCACCTTTTTCAAAGCATTTCGTCCCACAACAACCTCACTACCTATGCAACCGTCCATGAATACAACAGCTACAGACTTGAGGCTCGCAAATGCCCCATTGGGTTGTTTATGAATATGAAAGTTTCAGCTGCGCTTCTCGATAACTACAGGCTGGTCGCGTGCATAGGAATTCAAGTCTACGACGACAATTTTCTGCAATTAAAAGTTATTAGTACAGACTCTCTCGGATATTCTTCGAAAAAATTAATCCATAAAGAACAATTGGCACGCAAAATAGCAAACCATGTCACTCATATTTATAACATTTTGTTTTCGTCGAGTAATGCTGATGCTACTGAAATGGTTTTTGAAAATAATCGACAGATTGCCCAGTATTTGGTCAAGTTTGCTACAACTGAGCGAAAAGAATCGAAATCTCAACACCAAATCACTGTTGAAAAACGGCTATCGACAAAAGGGAAACTTATCAAAACATCTCTCACTCCAGTTCCTCAATCACCGGCAATCGGATCTGAGTCTCCAGTTCCTAATGTTTCTGATACTTTGAACAGTTCTAAAATCGTTTCTTCTCAGTTTGAAAGGGGTGAACCAAAACGTACTAGTCTTCGAAAACGGGTTTCCGCTTCTAGTATTCTTTCTAGACTTACTTACCGTTCTCATGAATTGTTGCGATCAAGTTACGTGTCTTCCAGCAACGTGTCCTCAGCTACAGCTTCTATTTCTGATTCTTTAACTGTGTCCCCCAGAGAATCTACTGATTTCGTCGCGTTGAATGATGATTCTTCTGTTGGTAAAGCTATTGATGCTGATGAAGAAAGTGTTATCAAACTAAGCAACGATATCAAAAAGGTTACCAAAAAACCCGGAAAAGTTGAAAAAAGCGGAAACTTTTCCTATCCCAAACGCAAACCGTCCTTTAATTTTCTTCGGCGTGGAACTAGTTTAATATCTCCAAAGAATCAAACGTCCCCTCACTTTGAAAATCCATTATCTACGTTTTCATCTGCAAACTCTAAATCTTCGTCTTTCAATGCTACCGAAACATTATCAACAAATTTGGAAAATACGGATATTATGTCCCATTACAGTTTATCGACGACTGCAACTGAACCTTGTTCAACACGATCGTCATCACCATCCCAACACCAGCACTTGCAACCAGCATCAGTCCTGCGTAAAAAGTCCTTTTTGGTTCCCAGCTCTCCAGCTATTCCCGAAGAGCCAAATAGTTACGAACAACAACCTCATCATAAGCCGGTTTCCGATACATCTTCCGGAACACCCGCCGAAACCAATGATAATTCTACTACCAACCGCCGATCTTCTCCGATATCTTCTAATAAATTTTCATCATATCACTCACATCGTTCTCGGCCTGCAAGTGGATCAAATATCCCTAATAAGTCTGTGTTATTATCAAGCCTTTCTGAAACGAACCCTATTTCTGTGTCTGGTTCCTTACAATCGCATCAGCCTAGCCATTTTTCGACACTAAGTACCGTTAGTGAGGCTGAAACCCAGCCTAGTACTGGAACTAAATCACAAACCTCACAATTTAAAACTAGCCCTCAACAGTTATTTGAAACCACCACAAACAGCCCCAGTTTTGCAAACATTGGAAACACAAGCTTGAACAAGAATGGACTGGTAAATACCTCATTTATTTCTCGATCGATTCCGGACATAGCTTCGGTTGTACCATCTGCTGATAATCGGGTAGCAGAGGATTCCAAACATTCAGACTCATTAACGAGGTCAATGAGTGCCAAATACCCTGAACCAGTTGTTTTGTTTCCAAAAATTTCCAATCCTCATGATAGCGTTATTAGCTATGGTTCAGAGTACAGTAATGATGCTACCGAAATTAAAGCAGTCGATAACGATTCTGAATTTAATTTTGAAAAAGAATTTGGTTTCAATCAAAATATCCTTGAAGAAGAAGAAGAGGAGGAAGAGGAGAAAAATCAACTAGTTGATGATTTTGTTCATATATATGACAAGGGTTGCTTTGTTGGTCCAGTAGCCGTTGGAGCTGACATGAACATTTTTAGTGAACTTGATTTCACTGACTTTTCCATCACAAATAGTGAAATCGATGATGATGACCAGACCCTATCAATAAAGAAATTTGATAACGATAATCTCAATAAAATGCTCATCAAAAACCGTCAAGTTCAACAAACTAATCATTCACCTAATGCAACTACCAATAATAAGTATATTCAAGATAGATTTGGTCTATCCGAACATTTGGACTCAAACAAACCAACTTCTACAATTACTAATGAGAATGGAAATACTGACACCAGCTTCTCATCTCAGTCAATGAATGCTTTGGAATTTCCAATAGCAGCAGAAAAATCCAATTCTCATAGTGACTCATTCAATTCCGAACTAATCTCGCCCTCATCATTGCAATTCGCATCCCGTCATACTTCGCCTTCATTTGTTACTATTGATGACTCTGAAAGAAATTCCCAACTTGTTTCACCTACAGAATCATACAGAAACAACAGTTATATTCTAAATTCTCAGCGGCAAGTTCCTTCAAACGGCCACACCCGAAACACACACAATGGAACTGGTTATTTTTTTCATTCGCATACAACTTCTGCAGTTTCTAATTCTACTTGCAGTACAAGCAGCAGTAATAGTAGGGCAAATAACTCTGTGCGAGAATGGTTTAACGAAATACAGCGCGAAAACCTAGACAATGCGTCACTAGATTCCTTAGAAATGGATAGCGTTCCAGGAATTGTGTCCAACGAAACAACTTTTGATGATACTTCTATTTCTGAAGTAGCAGACTTTGACCAATTGCAAAGATATGGGTCGTCAAACAGAGTTTCCAACAGGTCCCGAAACATGCGCTCGAGGTACGGTAATCCTAGGAATGTGGGCGACTTTGGAGAAAGCGATGGATCCTCTTTTGAAAACTTAACTGGATTTCTAGATCAATCTGTGGGTCCGGTGGAAATGGTACCAAACACGAATCTTGTTCCATCTTCATCCGGTAGCGAACTATTTGGTTCTAATGTCGCTATTTCTGTCCAACCCAATGGTTTTTATTATTCTACTTCTGATGGGATTGTTGACACCAATTCACCCACCATCTCTTTACGCCATCATCGCAGCTATGCCAACAGTCTTGGGACTTCTAGCATTAGTGGGCATCGATTAGATTCACTTGAAACCCCATCGCACCACACACTTCAATCGTTGCACAAACAAAAGTCTATGCCTGACAGTTTTATTTTAACGACAAATAATGGCAAAGCTGACTCCACTGGTAAATTTGATAATAGTGGAGCTCAGGGATCTGAAGGTGAGACACCAAAAATTGAAGCGATCGAAAACAATCATGGTGTTTTTCCTTCCCAATTTAGATATAATGCCCCATCTATATCTGGTTCAACAGAGTTTCTACAAAAGTTCAATGATAATGCTCTGCAAGATACTAGAAATAGCGTGGTGACAATAACTCAAAATTCATATTCTGGTCCAACGTCGTTTATTTCTTTGGATGATTCTAGAGGTGCAACAGAAACGTCCCAATCCGCTTCAATGAATGAGGACAATGCCGATACCAACACGCTTTCCAAAGCTCAATTGGTTTCCTCGGTTCGTCGTCTTTCTTCAATAAAAAACAACAACGCACTTCCTCGCTCCGTTTCGGTTCTTTCCGCATGTTTGGCTGAAGACTTTTCTTATCTTGCAAACCTCATTGAGGAAGATGATAGCAACAATAATAACGAGTTTCTGGGTACCGCCACCAATAGCCCCAAATTGGATGACGAAGTTAACAGTGTTTTAAATGAGGTGAAAAAGACCGACTCGAACAATAGTGAATCAATTGATGAGGAAACCAGTCTTGACAAAAATATGGATTTGGACCTGTTCACTGGGGATACAAGTCTTTTGCAAAACTTTTTGAGCAACGGATTTAGCGATAATCTGGTTGAAAATTCAAGCCAATCTAGTTTACAGCCTATTACAAGAGACCATGATGTAACCAAAAACGATATGTCATCTGCTTCTCTTGAAACTTTATCGGTTGGTCAATTCAATAATATACAAAACGATCAAGATTATTGCCCAACCGTTGAATTTGATGGCATCGACAGCTCTAGTATAAAACAGAGTACAGTTTTGTCTATCAAAAAGTCGAACACCACTCTTACAACCGGGGATATCAAAAACAGCAATACGAGAAACGCTCCTGTGTTTGATAATGGCAGAACTAGCTTCGATAAACACTCTAGTCTTAGTGTTGGAAATGATGTTGTTCATAGTAGCTCGACACCACCTATTTCTAGAGTACTGATTTCTAATCAAACTACACAAGGATTGGAAACCAAAAAGCAAAATGAAATTGGACAAGAGGATGTGAACAAATCTTTGGGTGCACCACTAAATAGCTCATCAGCCCGAACTAGTTACATTGAAAGCCCTGAGTCTTTACCCTTGAAATTTCCCAATAACAACAACAGAACCGGGCCTTTATCTGCAGTCCGAACTAGTATCTTTGGAAAATTGTCCTTTTCAGAAAAACTTGAGCAGCTTGCAAAGCTTTCTGAAAACACCAACTGGTCCGTTTTCAAAACCCACGGCAATACCAACTACACAGTCTTTCCTGATAATAGCTTTTCTTCTGAAATGCCACTTCCTAGCCCACTAGAACACAATGTAGTAGCTGATTTAAGCAAACATACCTCAGTATCGTTAAATATTCCTCAGTCAGCCGCCAGTCTCAATCCGTCACCATCATCTGGCTTATTTTCGGAACATCTTCATCATCTTCAGCAACAACAACTGAACAATGATTTGTACGAAGAAGAGAATGATTCATTTGTTTCAATCGTTCAAGCCGGTTCGGTTGCTGTTCAGTCTCGTCGGTTCAGTAGCAGTGGCAAGCATGGCATGGCTGGAAAAATACCATTGATACCTCGTAGGGCTTCTAGAGATTTGTTAACACTCAAGTCTCAAAACAAAAAAAATGTTTACAGTGACATACAGAAACAAGAAAAGAAGGGATTTTTTAACCGGTCTTCCAGCATTCTGCAACAACGAATTTACCATCAACAACAGCAAGCAGAGCTTGCCAAAGATTTTGAAATTTTGAAAATGAGTAGTGTGACACCAAGTCTCGGATCTGGTGACGGAAGCTTTGCTGGGGGATACGAAAACTTTGATGCTTCCAACGATAACGGCAGCCATAGCCAAGATATTCCCAACATTGATTTGGTTCGCCCTCGGTTTGTCAATCCAACCACGACTAAAAACAAATACCGCGACTTCATTCTTAGTTCTGTGGGTGGTGTTAATAACATGTCGCCGAACGAAATTCATTTGCGTGCTTTGATGACAAGTATAGAAAGCCTGATTAATGAAGAATTTGCTTCAGTAATGGCTATTGATACTTTTCAAAAGCGACTGTCTAGTGTATCCAGTACTTCTTCTATCAACACGACAACTCTTGAACACACATTTGCTGGACTTTCAAATTCAATTAAGAGTAGCAATCAACAGATAAATGCTGCGGTTGTTGCTGCAAAACAATCTCCATTTTCGCTTGCAGAACGTAAACAGAATTTAGCCCAACTGGAACATATTAACGACACTGTATACAAGCTTTTTGAAAAGACAAAAGGATTGAAACCACTCCGTGGAACTCTTAACGCTCAGCACCAACAACGTGTCGTCAATGTTGAAAATACCAATAGGTTGGTCATTATGTCCTGTGCCTGGTGGCTTATTTCGACCCAAGATAGCTATCGCAAGCAGTATATCAATTCCACTCGCAATTCAGCACAATCAGCTGTCTCAGATGCTTCTGAAAACTCACACAATTCCCAAGCTTCGGCATCAACTGGCCTTTCTGGCTTTTCTTCAACAGTTACTGGCACGTCTGCCACTTCGACTATTCCATCTTCCCAACTTTCAAATTTACAATCATTTATGAGCCCAAATAATTCCAGCAATGACCAGTATCCAAATCCCAGCAAATCTTCATGGGGTTTTGGTCAGCTCAAGTCAGCCATCTTCAGTACTGATACCTCTCCCAACAAATCCCCTCACACTGGCCTTAGTTCTGGCAGGGACCTTGCTGTTACTAGCCATTTTGCTGAAGATCCTATTAATCATAATCTAGAAATGTACAAGAAATATTCGGCAATTGTGTCGAACTTTTTTAAACTTGAGTGGGTACGCCGGTCCGAAATGGTTGAAAAGCTGGAAAGCACAGCTAGTTCTGCAAGCACAACTGGCAGTTATAGTCTTGAAAGTATCAGTCTATCCGGAAACATGACTGGTAATCGACCTGGCAAAGAAAGTCATAACACACTGACACAATCCCATCCGGGTATGGCTATCGATTACGTTTGTCACGGCACTACCGGGCCCAAAAACAAATTGCCTAAAGGGTTATGGTCTGTTTCTTCGGTCGGATAACTTGTATATACGTTTATGATTTTGTTTTTATTTTTACTTTTGTTTTATTTGTTTGCGTACTTTAGACATTTTAATTTTTAATTTTTAATTTTTGTTCTTTGATTTTACTGATTCCGGAAACGATTGGGTGTATTAGGATTGTTTGGGGATATATGAAACCATGTTATGACTGGGCTCCGGCACCATGATATTTCGGTTTAAGTAAACATCAAGCTTAGATGTCGTAGACATGAAGCACTGAACAAGATGGTCATATGTAGTCTCGTCATGTTTTTTAAACCTTTCAGTATTGATTATATTTAGTTTGTTCATTTCAAAGCCATTTGACTGGTTTGAATCGTCTTTAACTCCTTGTTTATCACCTGCGCAAGATTTAGAGTTGCAAGAGGTTTGTAATTTCAGCAGCTCAGAGTACAATTTTGGGCCTACAGTATTAGAGTAATTGAATTCATTTTCTTTGCCAATTTCAAACTTGCAGTCGTCGCTAGAGTTGAAGATTCCAGACAAATATATGGCTGCGAGATAACCGAACCTAAGTTTATTTGGGTGCTTAGGGCCCGAATTTTCGTTTACGTTCAATAGTCTATTTGTGTGATTTTGGCAAAACGCAATCAAAGGGTTTTGGCTATCGTCGACAATATCCAAAGACCAACGGTTCGGTTCCGTGATTGCATGTATGTACTGGTCATTTATCTCGTTGGCTGTGCTGGGAAGCTCGGGGTATGAATAAAAGTGGTGAATCAACAGAAATTTTGTCAAGGCCTTGCCGAGGTAAACAAGCTGCTGGCTTTCAAAAGGTTGTATTGTTCGAGAAAAGTTATCACGGATCGTAGCCGAGCTTTGAGAAAAGTATGTTGGAAATTTTCTCACAATGGAGTCCTTGGTAGTGTAGAGTTGACTAAAATACTTATATTTGATCATTTCCTGGGATTTTGAATCATTAGAATAAACGTGGCGCCAGCGTTCGTAAATCAATTGAATAAAAGATGAATCGACAGAGGTTGAACTCTCTTTAAAGCCGGAGCCATATTGGTTTAAACCTAGCTCCGTAATCAAGTTACGGGCACGGATAATCTGGCTCACATACTGACGGATCACAGAAATTGATTGATCCCAGCTGGCTTTGTTACTCAAATCGAGAAACAAAGCGCCAATATATGCTTCAAACAAATCAGATTCTTTACTTTTAGATGAGGCAAGACTTTGGGATCCTCGAGAAATTTGGACAATATCATCATCTAAGCGGTATTTGTCCAACTGATACCATTCTTTGGTCATTAATTTGAAGTTTTTGTTACTCGTCAGCTGTTGTTTCAAAAGATCAATTTCACCTAAAAATGCAAACGGAAGCCAATCAACCAACACATCCGTGACTAAAAAACCCAGCAGTGCATCACCCAAAAGTTCCAGTCGGCGATTAGAATATTCAGTGGTCAAGAGCCTAAAAACGGGAGAATCTGGAGACTGATTATTCAAGGCTTGTACGTCTATCGCTGACGAAGCATTTATTATTGATTTTGTAAATCCAGAAAACATAAATACCCGCCGCCGTAAGCCGGGATCATCAATTATTGGTAGCTTTGGTGGTTCAAAATGTGTAGTAGGATATGACGAGTTGGAATAAAAGCATGGTTTATAAACATCACAAACGGTCACAAAGCGCATCAGACCTTTTAATTTTAGATCAAAAAGCATAGTCCTATTGCAAATCTACCCTTGTATTAGAGGTCAAGTAGACATTGCTAAGATCGAGCTGTTTTGCCAGGTAACTGACATTTCAAACTTTTGTGATTGGTGTAAGACATCAACAAACATGAATAGTGTTTTTTAGTTTCCATACTTTTGTATCTAACAAATGACAACTGTTACAGATACAACCAAAAAAAAAAAAAATACAGTCAACTGTTTCTTGATTCAAGCTGTTGAACCATTTCAGATATCAATAGTTTATGTTTTTTTAGTCAATAAATTCACTAGACCGAAGCTGCGACGTACAAGCACATGAGTACTAAAGATCAAAGGTGATTTGCCACACTATTCCCTGGTACCTACACCATAAATAATTCAAATCCTGTTGCCAATTTGATGTCTTGTTTTGTTTAATTGCCTTCAACTGACAGATTGAAATACCTATGCGCCTTAAGGACGACCTTCTATACGCTGCATTTGAAGAGCTGCTTGTTAAAAAGGAAGCGGCAGAAGAATGTGTCCAAATAGCCATGGACAAGTCTCTCGCTGCACAAAAACGGCTGGATAAGGCCAGGCAGCAAGCAGATATATTCACCAAACTTGACGCGGCCGCAAAAGAAGAATACATTCTGAAAAGCCATGAGCTTTCAGAAACGCAAAAACAGCTTGATGAAGTTTTACAAAAAATCAAAGAAAGAAGCGAAAAGGAGGACAATAAGCATGGTAAAGGTGACCAACAGCCAGAGCCTGGCAAAACGGTTTTTGACAAGGAAAATAATGGGAAGCATATGGGTTGGGTTATTAGAAACTGTACTGGATTTGTTCATGAATCAAAGGTCAGCTTTGAAAAAGAAAAAAAAACAGCATATTGTGCAAATTTCGATAACCAACAAGATAATAAAGGGATCAATTCTTATAATACTGGCATTGAATTTAAACATAAGGCACCAAGATGTTCCGCTACTGATAAAACAAATGGATTTAATGTTGAACAAAGATGCCAAAATAATACCGAAAACAACCTGATAGATGATAAATCACTGAGAAAAGACCATGTACACAATTCTAACCAACGATATGATTTGGTTGAAAGGTCAAATACCGCAATCGATTTTAAATTTCATGAATCAGTCCAGCAATCTATCGCAAAATACGACATAGAATCTTCAGTCAGTAGCGATTTCGACTTTAAAAGTTTCCCGAGAAAAAAAACATTGTTTCCTCAGTCTAATGTTTCAAATGATATACCTGCATTGGACTTATTCCAACCAAAATCTTTTCCGGAATTGCCAAAAATCGACGATGCAATGATTTTACGGACCATATTTATGACTCCGCAGAAAATAATGGAGTTTATGGACTTGCAAGCTATCAAATCCAGCAGTATCTTAAGCTCTAGCTCTGTGAAAAACATATTGGAGATAAAGTATTCAAATAGACGATTGGAACTGCTGGGCGATGCCGTTTTGGCAACGGCTGTTTCGTACGTTCTTATGGTTCGGTATCCTTTTGCTACAGTTTCTGAGTTGGATTCGTACCGGATGCAATTCTTGTCAAATCTATACTTTAGCCATCTTTCAAAATCAGCGTACCAGCTGTATAAATACATACCCAATTTTCACGGCTCTGAGGAAACTAAGAACTGTACTTTTCAAATAGCTAAAAACGGGAAATGTGTACATTCCAATTTGTTTGAAGCATATATCGGAGGGTTATATATTAGTATCCGGAAACGATCCAGTTGGACTGAAGCATGGACTAAAATCACGGCTTTTGTTGAAAAGCTTATCGATAAGGAGGAACACGAAAACCAAACCAATGGTTTGAGAAAATACAATCGGACGTTTTATAAACGTTTGGCGTTGACTGACCAGGATTACGAGACAGCAATGGTCAACTATAAACGGGAAGCTGAGAAAGAAATATCTTTATTAACAGAGGTCCCAAAAACTGTGACAGAAAACGAGTATGTTGCCTCACAAATGGTTCAAACCAACTTTGTGAATAGTGCCAGTCAACATATATTGAAACGATATTCTATAGACGATTCATTTCGGTACAACGTTGACAGGCTTTTGGCAACCTTCTCGACTGACCGACTGCTTTATTTTGGTAATCCGTTATACAGGTTTTATTTGATTGACGAGTACTGTCTAGTCCGACCATGGCTTGCTGTTGGTGAAATCCAAAAGTTATATGTCCGACCCGAAAATAACAAGCCGCTGGAGCACGCTTTACGGAAAATCAAAAGGTTTTCGGTCGCTACAAAGTCGCCAGCAGCATGTTTAAAGGTATACTTGTCTGCAATCTTTCTTGCTGGGCTTGTTCCATACCGTGATCCGACACGTATGTTTAGAAATCAAGTCTCGTTTTCTAAAGGCTTAGACAGTTGCTCATACAACACAGCAAAGATTTTTTTGTTTCGCAAAGTGATGCCCAAGTTCCGTGCCAATATTGAGCAGACGGTGATGCCTGGTAAACAGATCAACATTAAAAGGTTCAAGACAATGAACGATAAGTTTGTCAGTATATTAAAACAAAAATATTCTTTACCAGTGATTGAATAAATGCAACAAATCTTTTTAGGCCAGTACGGTTTGAATTGAATATATTATTTTGAATACAAAAAAAATAAAAAGAAAGCTATATACGAACAATATCAGTAATAATAGTAAACAGAGCACTGCAATATGCTTTTTTAGTATCACGACCTGTTTTTTTCATCCATTTTTTGTTCGTGATTGTTCATTTCTCATCCGTTCGAGCTGGTCTTTGCTGACGTCTTGTCTATATCCACAAATAGGACACGACAGATTTTTTCCAAAAGAAACTGGAATCAGTGGAATGAAACAAAAGCTAAAGAACTTGCGATCTTTTTTGGCTTCCATTGAGTTGTTGTGACAACGGGAACAGTAGAATCGGTCGCTCTCAAATCCCTTGATGGCGGACGGGTAGTTGGACATGCCGACAGTGAAAAACATAAACATTTTGAATGGAATAATACAAATTTGGAAAAGGTAATGAAATGAGATTGAAATAGAAATAAAATGCAAATAAAACAAAAGAAAAAAAAACAGAATTGGAAATGGAATTTGCTGTTTTTAAAAGATTCAAGATTAGCAAGCAATGAAAAAGGTATTAAACCCAAAAAAGAAAATACTTTTAAACCTGGGGGAAGCAACGTACAGCCGCACGACCGTTGCAAAACTCACTTTAAGGAAAATCAGCATTATGCCAACAACCTTGGACTGATTTTGGAATTTGTTTGCTTATATACAGGATTGATTATTGATTAGCGATTGAGCAATGATGATTAAAATACAGATACTAATGAGAATGGATGTTTGATAATATATAATCGAACCGAGTAGGTATTCAAGAGATAACTTATCAATCAATAGATTAGAATGATGTTTTCCAATCAGTATACTTTTCAGTGTTGAAAAAATATTTGAAATTGAATCTAACCTCCATTAACCCAAGGTATCGTCTTTTGGAAATTTCAACAGGTTTCAAGTTTCCAAAGCATTTTATTCCTGTATTCGTATTTGTCTCGTAAAATAAAAAAAAAGTAATGATTAAAGACTATATTAACAATGACAGTTTGATAACTACAAGGTTACGGTTTTTAAACCAATCCAGTGTCCTTGAGCTTTTGGGCGAGCTCTTTGGTATCGGCAACGATGGTACCAGCCTGGCGAGTGGGTGGGTATTCGTATTTAAGAACTTCTAATCTGTTCTTGGTATCGACATCAGCAAAGTCTTTGAGTGACAGCTTAGCGAGTGGCTTCTTTTTGGCTTTCATAATGTTGGGAAGAGTTGCGTATCGGGGCTCATTCAAACGAAGGTCGGTTGTGATGATCATAGGAAGCTTTGCAGAGATAGTTTCTTCACCACCATCGACTTCACGAGTGACAGTGACCTTGTCGCCTTCAATAACAACTTTAGAAGCATTGGTAGCTTGGGGCCATTTCAACAGACCGGCAAGAATTTGGCCAGTCTGGTTGGAATCGTCGTCGATCGCCTGTTTGCCGAGGAAAATAAGGTTGGATTCGTCCTTTTCGGCAACACTTTTTAAAAGCTTAGCAACAGCGAGTGGTTCAAGCTCTTCTTTGCCAACGTCAATCAAGGTTGAAGTGTCAGCACCTTTGGCAAGAGCCGTTCTCAAAACATCTTGGGCTTTGAGGGGGCCAATAGAAACGGCGTGGATGCTTTTAACAAGCCCTTTTGTCCTTCCTTTAGTTTAACAGCTTCTTCAATCTAAAAATGTGCATTGTTAGTCCGCATTCTATAATGTCTTGATATGCGTATAAACTGAGTGGTATTCAATTGGGTTGGTTGGTTTCGACTTACGGCAATTTCACAGAATGGATTCATACTGGTCTTGACACCAGTACTTTCAATACCAGAATTGGTTTTGTTGACGCGAGGTCTGACAGCAGCGTCAATGACACGCTTAACGGGGACAAGAATTCTGAGCGACATTATGAACAAATATATATATAATATAGATTGCAAAAAAAAAAAAAAAAAAGGAAAGAAAGTCGTATAGGTTGGAAAAGTTCGGTGGTTATATACAAAAACTTTTTTTTTGGCCAATGCGGAGCCACAATTCCATGCCGCCGATTCTTGTCCGACAAGTATGTTTTGTCACGATATGCGTATTTCTGGGTCTTTAACCCCACGTTAACCAAACTTTGAGTCCCGATCAAGCACCGAAACACGACGGAACCAGCTATTTCATTGCAAAAAAAAATGTATTTCTTTCTAATCTACATTTGAATAGGTATATTAATTTTCATGAATTACAAAATTCCTGTTTTCAGCGATTGTCAGAGTCAAACTGCATTTTGCTGGCATCGGCTCGTCGTTTCAACATTTCAATTCGCTGCTTCAAGTGGTCTGCCATCTGCGACGTTTGAAGCCATTTGTCAGAGTTGCTAGTGCCTGGATACCGAAGCCCGTCATGGTCTCCAAACCTTGAAGCCGACCGCCCAGTGTATCCACTTGAATGGTTTTGGCTGTCATTATTGCTATCAAACGTGCTACCACCGCCAAAGCCTGGTCTGATTCCAAGACCACCATCAGCGCGTGATCCAATCGAGCTTTGGCTACGCAAGTGTGGACTGAATCCTGACCCAACAACGCTTCCTGTAGGTCTGTACGTAGAAATTCGATTGACTCTATTAGATGCCCCAACATCGTTATTGAACCTACCATTGCCTTCTGGGTGTGAAAAGCCAAGGCTGCTGACGGAATGGCTAGTAGCATTTGAAAAAACCGGTTTAGTGGCTGAATTGCCTGCTTCGTACATTCCAGGTTTCTTATCACCCTCAAGTGCTGTTGTAGTTATAGGTGTTTGCGAGTCGTAATTGAAGCCTGTCTCTTCCGATTCTTCAGTGCCATCCATGATTGTATCTTCGCCTACACCAGGGCTTCCGTATCCTATAGCAGTATCTCCATCATATCGGTTAACATAATTTGAAGACCTGACTGGAGTTTTGGGAGATTGCTGTCCTCTTTGTGGTGTGGGCTGGACGCTATATGATTGCTGTGGTTGCTGCGACTGCCAATCACGACGAGGTGATCCATAAAGGGAAGTGGGACGCTGGGGAGATCTTAAATTCGATGAATAGCCACTGTTTCCAAATCTGCTGGTGCTGATACTATGTGTTTGTCGGTGGGCAGACATGGGCGAGGCAGAGCCCATATTAGAAGATGAACTGTGGTTCTGCAACAAGCGGCTCTGGGTTCGTTCATGTGCTAGTTGTTGTCGAAGATTATCCATTTCTTGTTCCAGCTGATTGATTCGTAATCTAGCCGTTTCCAAATCAGTTTGCGAACGAGTAAGCTGGGTATCACGGCTTTTGATGGTCAAAACGTCATGTGTATGCTCATCATTAAGTTTGGCATTCTTTTCTTTCAAGTCTTGGATTTCAGACAACAAATGCGTTTTTTCGGATTTGCTTTCTTGAATTTCCCAATGCAATTTTTCCTTTTGTTTCTGAAAATCTTTATTTTCTTGTTTCAGTCTTTCAAGTTCCTGTCGTTCTTGAGCAATCAGTTCAGACTCAACAGGAGATAAACCGCCTCCCGTAGTCCGTCCTTGCGCTATCAACGAGCGTCCTGTCAAACCTCTACCGCTATTAGCCTTGGGGGCATTGGCAGATAATTGAGTGGGTGTCACGTCTTCCATAGGCTCAGAGCTACCAAATGGCGAAGCACGAGTACCGAGTTTTGAAGGACTAGCAAAACCAGGGCGTCGAGATCCCAAAGCTCCAGGCCTAGTCAGCGTGGAACCAGAAGATTCCTCAGCTTTAGCCCGAGCATTAAAAGTAGCTGCTGCTGCTCCACCCGGCAAAACCCGCTTTCGTAAGGGTAATCCCCCTCGTCCAAAGCCTGCAGAAGCCCCTCCGCGTGTTGCAGATGCTGCCGCACCACCCATTGCAGCTGATGCGTTCGAGCCTGCTATTGATGAAGATGACGGTTGTGTCCGACCTGCCATTTTGGGTTTTGCTTTGACTTCTGATTTTTCATACCATTCCTTGATTTTGTTCTTTTTGATATCGTCAACGGGTTCTAAAAACGGGTTCATTGCCCGCTCACCAATCAGCTTCATAACAATTCCCAGAATTTGGGCACCGCCAGATCGGACAGGTTCCTGGGTATCAGATAGAAGCTTAATACTATGCTCAATGATACTTTTGATTTCGCCAGAGGAGGGCATGGTTTTTGTAGTACTTAAACACCTTGAAACAAATTTAGCGGTTTCAATTTTGACTTGTGGAGTTTTGTGTTTGAGAAATTCTAAAGTCTCGTCTAAAATGTCTGATAAGGATGTGCATTGATAAAGAGCATCTAACGCGTTACTCAATGCCTCAGACACTGATTGCTTTTTTTCTTTTAAACGTTCGAGCATGGGGCTCAAAATAACGGGTCGATATTTGGCGAAATCTGAGCGGAGACCTTTTGCAACGCTTTCGACACTATTTGCTGCCAATGATACGACCTGAATATTGGCGTCCTTCATACATTTCGCCAAAGTGCGAATGAGATCGCTATAATCACCATCTTGGAGTTTTGGTTGTTTAACAATGATATTTAGTTCTTCCAAAGCCTCTTTTCGTTCTTTCCATTTAGCCGATGTGATTTGAGTATTAAAATTTGGTGGTATTTTGCTTAAAACTTCGACGGGATCAAATAGATCCATTTCAACGTCCTCATCTTCTTCATACTGGGTGTCTCCATCAGTGGAGATTCCATTGGCTTGTTGTCGTTCCATGGCTTCTTTTTGAGATCTTAAATATCTTTCTCTCTTGGGTGACTCGCCTTTGACCTTTTCAAATTCTGATTCTAAATCTTTTTGTTGAACAGGTTTTAGATTGGGAAACAATACATTTTTGAAAGAGTCGCCAAGCCATCTAAACAATTCAACAGAAAGAGCTTGAGCTGCAGCACGAACATTTTTGTCAGCATGACCGAATAAAGCGGGCATAGATTGCAGTATTGACTTGTAGGGTACTGTGCTGGTTCCGTACTGATGAAAGATTTCTGTGAGAGCAGTTGTTGTTCCAGAAACAACTTTGGGGGTTCGGTGTTTTAGAAAGGGTATCATTTCTTCAAGGACTGGCTCGGCGGTATCCATTTCAATAAAGAGCAGCAAAGATTCGAGAGCCTTTTGTTTAGTACCGGAACGGGTTGATCCCATTGTTTTTTCGACGAGGGGACCGACGACCTGGCTTCTAATTTGCAAGCAGGCTCGAGGTCCACCAAACTCTAGTAGGGCGTTTAAAGCAGCAAGGCCAGTTTCTTGAGCAACAACATTACTATCAGTTACGATTTTTTTGACAATTGAAGGATTGTTGACGAATGGATCAAAGCAGGTATCAGAGTCATGACCAGACTTTTCAAATATGTTTTTCATTTCCTCGTAGGCTCCTTGGCGTACTTTCCATACCTAATGGGGTAGAAGGTAGAGTTTGATGTTAATAATCCAATCAATTTGAAAGTATGACATAAATATCTGAAACTTGGAGGAAACCGACCTCAAGACTTTGAAAACAAAACTGCAAACATACCTTATGAGTAGCCCTTTCTTCAAGGGGAAGATTAGAATAATCTTCTTGTTGTTCTGCCATGATGTATAATATTAATCAATTAAGTGTTGTAGAATGCCTTGGCTTTGATTATAACCAAGTTTCGAAAAATAAATAAATAAATGAGATAACCGTAGAATATTAGACAATGGTGCGATATGTTGTAAATTTAGATATCCAGTAATGGAGTGTGTGTTTCTTTAGTTGATCACTCGTTATTATTTGAATCAATATATTTTGTAGGAAGAAGAAAAAATAAAGCCAAAATCCAAAAAAATGATTAGAAAAAGTTTTGGTTCAAATATCATGTGATGTTTGAAAATGTAAACAAAATACATGTGAATATCACGTGTTGTATATTATTTAGAACGAAAAGAGTGAATCGACTTGAGATTGTAAACGGAACCGCTTAGATTGTCGTGTGTGGCAGTGGTTTTTGGATATAACCCTAGTTTGTTTTTCTTACATCCAAATTGGTTGTTGGTTTTTTTTGTTTGGATACGGAAGTTAGTGTATAAAAACATTGGGGTTCATTTAGTGTAAAGCTCAGTCCTCTATTGAAATCAGTGAATTGGTTTCGTTTGTTTTTGTTCTAAAGAAACCAAAAGTCCATGCTGTTGTTTCATTAGCTTTTGTCTGTGGGACAAACAATCTTGACACGATTTCT
This sequence comes from Magnusiomyces suaveolens, assembly GCA_900642975.1. NCBI lineage: Eukaryota > Fungi > Ascomycota > Dipodascomycetes > Dipodascales > Dipodascaceae > Magnusiomyces > Magnusiomyces suaveolens. The sequence goes on from CAAAMA010000004.1 coordinate 2,983,550, forward strand.
AAACAGGTTTGATTCGCTAATATTATTTGGGCAATGATAAATGACGAGGTATAATGAAACTCCAAGTCCCTTGAATAAATCAATATATTTTGTATACTGAAATCCAATTATAAAGATACTGAAAAAGTTGTAGAATAAAATAATGTTGAAAATACATGTTTGAACATACGGGATTTCTGGAAACAGACGGTATACACAATATTTTCCTGTTTTTATTGATTTAGTATTCGTCAATGTATACACTTTTATTCTTTAAAATCCAAAAATCCCAACCGATGAGGAAACAGTCTTCCAATTTGGTTAACAATGAGAATTGACAAGAAATATAAGGCTTCGGTACCGAAACCATCTGTGAAGTATATCTGACGAATTTAACTTTTTACACAGTATAACTAGTTTCTTGAGATATGTGACGAATTGAGACCATACCAAAGACATTTACAGTTTTTGAGTTTTTTTAAAAAAAATTCTGATTAAAAAAACTATCGCGGAATTAGTGTACAAACAAACAAAAACAAATACATCAGGGAAAGGTTGATATGAGCAGAAAAAAAGGTTAGTTAGTTTTTTTTATTTTTTGATATTAGTGGAGATATTAGCATCATCAATATTAGTATCATAGTCATTTTCAACAAGGAAAAGATGGAAGAAAAAAGACTCGAAACTCTAGAAGAATATCATAAATCGGATTTTGTATTTTCATCGTTTTCAACTGTAGAAAACCCGTTATTTAGGCTTTTCATCGGTATCAATATGCCAAACGACGTAATTTGGCAGACCCACTACTTTATATCCAGCCCGGTTCGCCATTTTGGCAAATCCCTCGGTTTCAACTTGATGTTCAAAAGGGTATGATGGGAAATTGATGCCGGTGCGGTGGACGTCGGCTTTGACCATGATATTGACACCACCAATGCCATCAAGCAAAACTTCTTCGTCGTTATTTTGGCGCCAGTCGCCCATCCGAGCCATGTAGTCTCTGCCGGTATCAAATTCTTTGTAACCCTCGACAAGAACGGTATCAGGTTGGTTTGTGAGGGATTTGAGCAGCTCCCGGGTCTTATCGGTATCTTTCCAGGAATTATAGTCAAAACGGCCTTCAATATCTTTGCCGTCTTGATAGCGATGAAACCAAATGTTGGGAACTATTACATCTGTGTCATGGCGAATTAGATCTTCGATGATCGTCCTGGGAGATTCCACAATGTCAACATCGCGCCACATGACCCAAGAATGATGAGGACGAAGCGCAGCTGATAAGAGATAGTTCCGTGCTCTGGCCATGGCCATTCGTCTAGGAGCTTGAGCAGCAAATGAATGGCGTTCTTCAACGTCCATATTGTCGAGCTTGAAGCCAAAATCTTTGGTGAATATATCTACTCGATTAAAAGGCTTGTTTCCGGTCTGAACGCGGTTGAGTTCAGCCGTAAGAATTGAGAGTGTTTCGTCGGTGGAGTCGGAGATCAAAAAGGCAAGGTCGATAAGGTCATGTGGGTAAGTCATAGATAAAAGCAGGTCAAAGTATTTTGGGAGATAAGCAGCTGCATCTTTTAAAGGACTGAGAATGAGAACGCGTTGGTTGGCTGTTACGGCATCGGATGAAGATTTGATAGAGTTGAGGTCGAAAGTGGAGAAGGAGGATTTGTTGGTGGATTCGGTAGAAATACGGTTACTGAAAGTAACAGGCGATGGAGAGTGTCGGTGCCATTCGGAATAAGTATTTGGATCGATCTCAAAAGGAGACATTGCAGGACCAAAGCAGTAGTATTTCTGAAATGATTCATGAGAAGCCGAGAAGGATTTTGGAATGAACCAGAACAAAAGAACGAATAGAAAAAACGATGAAATAATTCTAAACGGCGTCAAGGTGGTTGAAATGAATGGCGGTAATGAGAATCGGCCATTATTGATTCGTGGAAGAGTTAAAGCTTTACGTCTGACGTTCAAAGTCGAAACGAATCGACCAACAGCTTTGAATGAAAACTTTTCTGAGACGTCCATTTGAAAATATTCGAGGTAGAAATGTGTGTGTGTGGAAAATGACAGTATGGCTGCAGATAGAAATATAGTTATTTATATGTAAAAAGGGGTATTTCATGGGCCGACCACCAAGTTCGACATTAGACGATCTTAAATCAGTGGTTGTTGGCGATAAGGTTGTGTTGCCCAACGGCCTTGTACAAACACCTCGATGCTCACGCCGATAATCGGTTTGACGTTTCTAAAAAAAAATATATATAAATATATTAAAAATATATAATAACAGGAACCGCCGCCCTAGTGATATCCCGTGAATATCACGAGATTTAAAAGAGTTGCTGAACCGGATTAATAAAAATGATATGTCATGATTACATATGATTACTCATGGTGATTACTCAGCATTACAACAAGTGTCATTACACTTCAATCTACCGCTTAACATACAAGCGATACACGCTTTGACCAACAAGCCAAACTGCTTTGTATTATCGAATTCTTATGAGTTTTGTTTAATTCCAATTTTCAACTCCTGCCGCGATGCCGACTGGTGAAAATAACGACTCTCAACTGTCTCCAAAGCCCAACACAAAATCTGGAAAACCAGTCGACGATATTTCTATTGCTGATTTGGTACGTACTCAGTATGTCTTGTTGTCATCGGCATCACTAACATTAGTCTAGAGCGCCTACATTTTTCAAGACATTATCAAATCAATCTCTCATGAAGTCGCCACCAATGCAATTCAGACTGAATGCAAAATCAGATCCCAATATGGCAACCAGTTCGTCGCCAAACCGTACAGTACATCTTTTCCGCCAGGAATTCGTTTGAAATCAGCTAGAAGAACCCATGTTGTAGGTCGGGTCGCATACCTACCGTCTCCGTGGTCATCTCATTCTGCCCTTCATACCAATTATGCCTTTGACACTGACAAATCGTCGGGTTCGGATCACACATCCGAAACAAGAGCGTCAACTCCAACCAGCAATTCTAATAACCCTACGTCGTCAAGTCGGCGCTCCACTCCTACCCCAGCATCTTTCACCACATCTGCTCTCGAGGATATGTACGGCCTCGACAAGTCTACTGAGCCTCGATACTTTGAATGTTTCAATTGTTCAAGAAAAATTGCTGGTTCTCGCTTTGCCGCTCACTTAGAAAGATGTTTAAACGGTAGAGCATCAAGGCATAAAGATCGGTATGGTTTTTTGTATTCTATTCTGTGTGTACTTTTCAAAAAAAATTTTAGCATCTGACCTTTAGCGTTTTCATTCTTGTTTCCTTCATCTAGAAAAGCTGCACTTTCATCATACTCATTTAACGACCCATATTCTTACAATTCATCATCACCTTCTTCGTTTGCTGGCGATAGTAGTTCTGCTCCATCGCCTGCAAAATCCAACGACGCTTGTACTCTATCCAATTATATCACCCGCCCTGCATCCCCATCGTTATCCAATTCAAACTCTCTCACTACATCTTTGACTTGTCGAAAAAAACGAAAACTCGCAGCTTCTCGCCAATCTTCGGCGCCCGCTAGGCCAATCACTTCTTCTTTTTCTTCTGCTCCTTCATTTGACCAACCATCTACACATAATGGACCTATCAAAACCTCCCTTTCAAAGTTTTTGGACAGAACCGATACTGAATCTATAAGCGATAACTCCCAGCACAAAAAATCTAAAAACAGCATAACTGGTTCCCTCAGCGCTCCTTCTTCACCAAAAAGCTCCATGGCAAAACCAAACACTCGGGCAATGGTATGGTTTATTATCATTCTTTTTTTACTACTTCTTATATGAATCTAACTTTTTCTAGTCTGAAGAACCTTCCATCATCACTCGTCGAAAATAACTACACTCGACTCATATTTTCCTTTTAGACGGCTGAATACAAAATGCACGGCTGATACCTCCGAAATCAATCATTAGCCGTATATGTAATTTCAATTCAGCAACTAATAATTTTTAAAAACTCAATAGGTCAAAATGATGTTTGCACCTGAATTTCATATATATATATATATATAAAACTATTCAGCTCAATTCAAAAAAGATTTTTTTATTTAAATAGTTATCAAGTATAAACCTCGTTCATTACAAAAGTTTCAACTTTTGTTTCGAAGCCATTTCTATTGCGGCAGCTCCCCAGTCTTCGCCATGGTTGTGAGAATGCGATGCGCCCTGGTCCTTAACAACCAAACCAGCCCGCTCGAGAGCCTGTTCTTCTGTCAAGCAAGTCAACAAACCAAAGATGACTGGAATATTGAGGTCAAACTGGACACGCATAAGACCATGAGAGACGGCGTCGGAGATGTACTCAAAGTGCATTGTATGACCCTTAATCAAGACGCCGATTGAAATGATGGCATCCAGCTTCTTGTCGCAGTTTTCAAAAAGGGTCTTGGTACCAAATGGGAGTTCGTAACTGCCTGGCACAGTGGTTATAATGATGTTGGATTCAAGAACACCATGCTTCTTTAAGGTGGCAACGGCCCCGGCAACAAGGGCTTCGATGACCTTGTCATTCCAGCGAGCGTGGACAATACCAACACGGAGTTTAGAACCTAGTCAAAATACAAATAATAATGAAAAGTAACGAATCGTTGGTAAATGCGTTGGTTTATATGAAAAATTCCAAAAACATACCATCATAGGTTTGATCAATGTTTCCTAAACCTTTAATCTGACCAGACATTTTATAAAAATAGACAATTATGAAAATTAAACAATAATGGTAATAATAAGAACGACAATAAAAAAGAATTGAATATCAAGATTTCGAATTCAATGCGTTTGTAAAAGGAATAAAGAAAAAAGATGATAAATTTCTAAATTATGTTGGGTGGCATTGCACAATGATTACTTAATTGGTCGCATGCCTTCAGGAATTAGCACTTGTAAAGTTGCAGTACCAGACTCATGCCTTTCAGCGAAACATGCTAATTACTTTTAAATAAAAGGCTTTGATCATGAAGCTATATGTTTTTAGTTCAAAGCCAGGTTTTAGCAACTGTTTAAAATGAATGTTGAGTGCATTTTTCAAACAGCTTTAAAAACGTCTGAATATGGATAACCTGAAATTTTCGTTTTTTTTCACCTATATCAGCGTTACGAAATCACATACGAATGTCAAACGTTTATTCGACTTTAAGTCGGAATCCATGTTATGGAATTAGATCCTGCTTTTGTTTTCGTCAAGTCTCCGAGCGATGAGAATATACTTGTTTAGCAAGGACCAACCTTTTGACTAGTGAATCCCAGCAACAAACTGTATGCATTTAACAGATTTAGACCTGGAAATTACAACAAATCCAACTTAATCCTCTAGCTGAAAATATCATGCCCGGGTTCAATCGCTGTTGTTGTTTTACATTCAAAGATTCGAGTTATTAGCATCCACACAGCTGAACCTTGTTTTCGAGTGTTTGCAGACGTCCGAAGCAGTATTGGGCCTAATTCAACCTTCAAGGAACAAAACACAGCACCAAAGTTTCAAGGTTTTTTCTGGATTCTTCAAAATACCCATCTTTTTAGAAAATTTCTCATTCTGACCGCCATTGGAAAAGACTTTTGAGACTTTCACGAAAAAATGACAATTCCCGGAAAATTGTCCAATACATAAGTCACGTGCAATCATCAACAAAGGTTTATGAAAAATAGGCCCATTTATCACGTGATCAATCATTGGTTTTAAGTTTTTTTTTTTTTGGTCCGTCTTGGAACATTTCTTTTACACTTTTTTGTTGGACAATATAAAATCCAATTGATTCACTCTTTCTTCTTTCTTTTATTTTATTATTGTTTTTTTTTACAGTTTCCAAATTTATCATATTAATACCATATACCAATAATGAAAGTCGTTGCGTTAGTTAGTGGTGGTAAGGACTCGGCATACAATATGCTCCATTGTACTTTGCTTGGCCATGAAATCATTGCTCTTGCAAATCTGTATCCTCCTCCTACTTATGGCTCTGACGAAATGGACAGCTTCATGTACCAGACTGTCGGAACCTCTGCCGTTGAATATTACTCTCAATGTATGGACAACGTTCCTGTGTATCGCCAACCCATCATTGGTACTTCCCTCGTCACCTCTTTAGAGTACCAACACACCCAAAAACACTCAATTGATGCTGAAAAGCCATTGGAAGAACAGGCCTCTCATAATCAAGACCGTGATGAAACTGAGGATTTGTACTTGCTTCTCCGCAAAGTCCAAAAAGCCCATCCCGACGTTGAAGGCGTCTCGGTCGGTGCAATCTTATCTACTTATCAGCGCGTTCGTGTGGAAAACGTTTGCAAGCGACTCAACCTTTCCTCCCTTTCATTTTTATGGGAACGCTCTCAGTCAGAGCTTTTGGACGAAATAATCAATTCCGGTGTCGATGCTCGAATCATTAAAACCGCGGCCTACGGACTCGGAAAAGAACAGCTCGGCAAGTCGCTTAGCCAAGTTAGACCTAAGCTTGCTGCTCTCAATGCGCAGTTTGGCGTCCACCTTTGTGGTGAAGGTGGTGAGTACGAAACCCTTGTATTTGATTCGCCTCTATTTACTCATAAACTTGTGGCTACCTCCTATAAGGTTGTCGAGCATTCAGCCGGCAGCTCTGTCTATTACTTGCACTTTGACGGCTTCAAAACAGAAAAGAAGCATGATTGCAATCCTAAAAACATTTCTTCCTGGAGAGACAAGGTGACCATTCCTCCTTTGATTGACGCAACTTATGAGGAAGTAATCAACCAAATTAGTGTCGATGATGATTACTATAAACCAAAGAGTGAATTTATGTCCAATAAATTGTCTGTCACTGATAAGGAAAAAATCGTCAAGGTCGACAAAGTTAACGATTTCTATGAACCTGACCGCACAATGCATATCAAACCACGGGTCATTGTCAATAAAAAACTAAAGACCGTGTGGATTGGAAACGTCACTGCTCCCCCCGCTGCTAGCGACTATCCTGTCGAGATGGTCACCGAACTTGTTTTAGAAAAGGTGAAGAAGTTGTTGGATAACATTGAGATTGAATGCGATGACGAAACTTATTTGGAAGATGAACTCCAACAAGTTTCGTTGAATAATACCAAACCTAGAACCAAAAAGATTTCTCTCACCCCAGACCATGTCATGCACGTTCATGCCTTTTTGAAAAATATGCAAGACTTTAATGATTTTAATAACGTCTACGACAAGTTTTTCTCAAGCACTGGCCGTCCCAACCCTCCATCCCGAGTGTGCGTCGAAAACGGTTCGCTTATTCATAACTCTCGGGTCCAATTGTCACTAGTCGCGACTCTCGATTCAGATATCCAAAAAGACGATCCTTTGGCTCATCGTAAAGGTTTACATGTCCAAAGCCGATCTTACTGGGCTCCTGCCAATATCGGTCCTTACTCACAAGCAATCAGCTCCGACATCGACGGATTCGTGTACTTGTCTGGTCAGATTCCTTTGATCCCAGCAACTATGAATCTTTTGGACGAGTCTCAGCCACTTGAGACTCACAGTGTGCTCAGTTTGCAACACTTTAATCGTGTAGCTGCTGCACAGCAGTCTACTTGTTTTGCAAACTTGTTGGCTTATGTTACTAGCCCCGAGGCTGGTGACGCCGTTGCACGTACATGGCCAGGGTATCTTAGTGTTACCTCTTGGGCTGGCGCTGACGAAGAATCTGTCAAACATGTCGATTACTATGGACATAGAGTCAATGTTCCTTTTTTGATTCTTCAAGTTTCTGGTCTTCCCAAGGGCGCAAAAGTCGAATGGACAGGCACAGGTATCAATGGCCAGGTCTTGGATAGAGAAAGACAAATGTATGATGAGATGGATTCAGACGACGAAGAGGTTGAAGAAACTGTTGTTATTGATGAGGTTGTCGAAGAAACAGAGGTTGAGCAAGACAAAAAGGAATTGGATGAATCCTTGGAAACAGATGCAAACGAAACCTTAGACTCTGATATTGTTGAAGTTTCTGTCGAGCAACAAGACGAGTCTATTGCTGAGCCTCTTCCTACTCCATCTAAACCTCGCAAGTCTGCTAAACAAAACCCATACGATTTCTTCTTGTTCAAGCCATGTTACGAAGAGAAGACTTTTACTTATCCGACTCCAAATCCTGGAAGTAACGACAAGGAAGATACAGAACTGGTTTACCATGTCACAAAGGCTGGCCATCAAGCCGTCGTCGCTTTTACTACTGATTACGAACTTTCTGCCGACAACTTTAATGCCTTGTTGCTCGACGTTTTCTCTTCTCCTTCTCGCTCCTCTTTATCTTCCTCGCTTTCAAACGTCAACATCCCAACCTTGACAAACAAGCGTCTTGACCGCAAGCCTTCCTTAGTCTCTGGGTCCATTTACTATACAACTTGCTTCAAGTCAGCTTCACAAAATAGCAACATACCTTCCGCGCCATTGAATCCCCAGCTATTGGAAGAAGTCAAAGTCGAAAATGTTACAATGCTGGATCGTAACGCAACCAACAAGGCTATTGGATACTTGTTGAGACTTACTATTTAGAATCTATAGAACTTTAAGTTGATTAGAGTCATAATCCAGGTATAAGTGCTGCTTCTGGAGGTTCTTATAATCTGGTAAAATATATAAATTTGTCGTGATTGTATATCGTTAGAGTTTGAAGATTTCAAGACGAAATGTTTTTGTACTAAAAGGATTCAAATCAAAGCATTGGGTTTGTATATTCCATCTTTGGTTCATTTGGGTATAGATATTACCGATCCAATAATCCAAAGTACGATCTTGACTCGTTTCTAAATGGTAGAAACTACAACTCAGCAGCCATTTTTCAATGTCGAAACCTCTTGTCAATAAACCTTTAACATTTGGGACTACAATTCATTGAATTCGCAGTCTTTGACTTTTCATTCCTTTTCTTCCATAATGGACTAACAAAAAATACACAACATTTCCTCATAACAGCAACTGGTCTGAGCACTCCTGGCTTTTTTTTCGTGAAAGATTTGTTTTACTAAAAGATTTTCACAAGATGTTTCCCAAATACATGAACGTGAAGGAATAGCGTAGACAAAATAAATAATTGGAATTTAAAGTGATACATGCTTCAACCTGTAATTTATAAAAAACGTAAATTTTGAATAGAAAGCTACATTTAAAATCCATCAATCCGAGATTGCTTAAAGAAAAAAAAATACCAATGTGATGATCATCACCTTTAAGCCAATTCTTTATATACTATATTCCAATATTTATTGAATCATATCCAATAAATATCACTAAAAAATGCATTTAATATACTTTAAAACATTTCAAAATTGTAAAAACACACTTACTTTTCATAGTGTCGATTATACAGCTTGACGCCACTAAATCCCTTTTCCTCACGTCTTGAGGTTAAATTGCACCATAACCACGCCCGACCCTATCTGCACAGGAATTTCCTGGCCTGGGTCTAGCTCACCTAAAGCAACCGCTGTCTCGCCCAGCTTTGCGGAGCGAGCAAGGGTCTTGTGATCAAACACCTTGAACGCAATTTGTGCATCTGAAAGTGCCCGGATCGCCTCGCTTTCGCCAAGCCGCAGCTCGCCGTCCGCGCCAGTCTTGAAGGGTTTGGTTTTAAGGAGCTCCTTGTCATCTAGATATGCTCTGACTTGGAGGTTGTAATCAGGGAACTTGGACGCAGAGACGATGATCAATTGGCCAGATAGCATCCGTGGAGTTGGACGGTTGCTGTCATTACTAGCCATTGAATCTCTTGGATAGCCAGCAGACATTCGATGCGAGGGATTAGTACTGGAGCGCGGGCTCTGCACTCCATCACTTCCAAACACGCTGCTTGTCCTCGTGTTAGTCCCCATTTCTTCCGAATCATCCTCGTCAATCTCACCTTCATCTTCTGATGAAGGAGAATCGCCACGTCTGTCTCTTTTCTTTTTACTTCTTTTTCCACGGAACGCTCCCTTCACTTTGGAAGTGCCACCTCTGACGACTCCAAACACGCCGCCTACACCGCCAGCAACTCCTCCTGCCACGCCGCCAATGACTCGACCGGGCAGTGCAGCACCTTGAATAAATGAGGAGCCGACACCAGAGGAGTTGACACGGCGGATGACGTAGCCCGGCTTGAACAAAAACCGGAGAGTGATGGTGCCTGACTCGCCTTGCAAAGGAAGCGTCAGCTGAATGGCTTTTAGAGGCTCCAGTTGGGCCAAGTCAATCTTAACTTTTCCCAAAAAGTCGTCATCGCGGCCCATATCCCAGTCAAAAACTTCAATGTTCAAATCGGCGCCAACACGAGATATAATATCGATAGAGCACTTTTCGTTCCATACCGGGTTCAGTGTCTTTTTCTTGATATCAGTCCTGTAGACCCTATCGCCATTCAAAATGACGTTGCAGTAGGGATCCGAGTATCCATTTCGGTCAGCAGTCGGCACATTATCGGCTTTGAGAATTTCCATATCTAACGAGCCCATATTGCAAATACTTTCGGATGGATCCAAATCCATCAACAGGGGAAAGTACCGAGCTCGGACCACAAGAGAACCTGTCACTTTTTCGTTCTTTTTAAAGTGAAGAGTGTATGATTTATTGTAAGCGCTTTTGAGAAGGTTGAGCGATCCGATCCGACATTTACCAATAATGTCATCGCCCTTGGGCTTGGCCAGTTTGCTCACCAACTGAATGTTAATTTCGGAAAATTCCAGTTCTAAAACAGTAACTTCGCCAGTCTCGCCAATAGTCTGAGACTTATTTTGAATTTTCGGCGTCGAAAAGCACGGGTTAACGTGAGCGTCAGAAAGAATACGAATCCAGGTTCCAGAGTCTTTGACCCTAGTGTCCAGAAACGTAAGCGCTAGCACACCACTTTGGCTTCGAATAAACTGTTCCAATGGAATAATGGGTAACGAATCGTCTGGATGATCCAATTCAGGCTCAGCAAGAGTATCAGTGTCTCCATCCATTTCTTCATCTTTTTCTTTCTTATCGTCGTCAACCTTTTTTGCTTCTTTCTGTGCCTTTTCGGCATCAGCCTTTTGCTTTTTCTCAGCGTCGTCAGGGTTCATGATACGCACACTAGGATAGAAACTAACTGTATAATACAGTTTACCTTTTGGACTCTTTTTACCCAGCACAAAATAAGTGGTTCGTATCTTTCTATCAACATATGGCAAATAATTTCCATCCTCGTCAGTTTTAATGAAATCTCCCGAGTTCAAAAAAAACTGTCCCAGTGATCTGTCCTTTCCGACGTTTTCGGCATCCATAATTTCAAGAGCTATGCGTTGCTTTGGCGAATTGACAGGTATATAAATAACCTCGTCCCACACAGGGTCCAGAGTGTCGTTAATAGCAACTGTACGGCCGCGCTGGAACCCGTTGACAAATACACGCATATAGGGGTCGACTTTGCCAATAGTCTCGAGGTTTTTGACATCCTCAGCCTTGACCAAGTGGAATCGAAGGGCGCCGATTGGCTCAACGTAATTGTGCATAGCGTCTCCTCCTTTGAGCGCAACAGACTTCCAGAGAGCAGACAGGCGGACACGACCCTTTGGAGTGAGGTTGAACCAATCGTTGCCCTTGGAAAGAGATTCCAAAAGAACGGGCAGCTTGATTTGATATGTTCCGATGACTGGGTCAGTAGCCAGACCTCGGGAGTCTTTGATACGAATGCCCACGTTACAGTTGTTTTTATCAGTAACCAGAAATTCAAAGTAGTCGTCCCAAATAGGGTTATTGATACGTTTAACAGAGCGAGACTGGTGGATCAAATTTCCATTGATAAGCATATCGGAATAAGGAGAAAGTTGGCCAACTATTGATTTGGAGGCATCGAGTTCTTTGGCTTGATGGACCCAAAGCTTAAGAATACCAGTTTTCGTTTCTGGTGGAGGTTCAACAGTTCCGTCATCGAGTTTACGGCCTTCAAGAACAGGGAACCAATGAAGCTCGTAGTTGACCATACCACGCGGTTTGCCAGAGTCTTGAATTTCTCCAGAAAGACTTTCCTGATCTGGAGTTTCTTCAAGAGTCTCAAGAGGAATGTTAAAGTTACCGATGAGCTTGTCTTTTCTATGGTCATTGTAATCAAAGAAAGAAAGAGTAAGGGCCTCAGTGAGGTTGTTAACCAGAATGTATTTCGTCTCATTCCAAGTGGGATTTTTAGTGTCTGGTATGGTCTTGGTGCGAGCCAGTTCGTTACGGTTATTAATGGAAAAAATGACATAAGGATCAATGGTGTTGCCGATAGCCTCTGAACCCCTAATGCCTTGAGCATTAAAAACTGTTACGGCCAAAACGCCGACCGCAGAATCTATACCGGAGCCAGCAAGCATTTCTTGAATATTGAGCTGGAAGGAGTTTGGAGAGTACATCATTGGGCCCAGGTTTTCATTTACCATTGATTTGATAAAACTGTCAAGACCTGGAACCATGGTGATATCGGCGCCCATGAGGGGTTTCAAAGAAAAGTCAAATTCTGGGGCTTCTAAAAATGAAATATCGATAGCTTTGATGTGAGGGAAAGTGGTAATGAGTTTCATACGGACGTTGATAGAACCTTGAAACATCATGTCTTCGACAGCGATCTTGATCTTCTTTGACACAGCGCCTTTACCAATACGAACACCCAGGACAACTTTGGGGTTGACCTTTTCTCTCAGCTGGCGTGCAGTCTTGTCTTCTTGGTCGTGAGGAATGAATGTAGTTTTCCAGTCCATGACAACAATGTCGGATTCAGTTTTGGGATAGCTTCTAACAAATTCGAATCTCGGAGGCTTTGAGCCAAGAGTGAAGGTATCTAAAGAGAGACTTTCAATCATGGATGGAGTAGAGCTGGCCAGAATGGGGTTGACTTGAGATACAACCATTTCACAAAGGGCTGGTTCATAGATTGCCCAAAACTTTATAAGAAAAGAGTTTAGCCATTCTAATGTTTCTGCTTCCTTTGATAATTTTGCGAGGCCGGCTTGACGGACAAGCTGATCTCTAACACGTTGACGTAAGCGGCGGATAGAAGTACGATAAATCGTGGAGGTAATGGCCAGGACAATAAAAAGCCAGGCAATTCCCCCACCTAGTCTTGCGACAAGCCATGAGTAAAAACAAGACACAACGAGAAGGGCGGTATTGTGGTACCAGTCGCCATAGTACTTGTCGGAAATGTAGGATTCCAATAGAGTTGCACGATCTAGCAAGTCTTGAGCGTCGTCGGCAGTAAGAGAGTCTTCGTCAGTCCAGCCGCCGACTTGTTTCCATCCCAAAAGTGGAGCTTCATCAGGACCTCGCTCGCTGGCTTTGATAGACATGTGTTCTGCACCGGCCTAATAATATATGCGGTTCGGGTTCTGGCACAGGTGCCACGATACCCCAAAACGACCACATGATGAGTTAGTCAACTATGTTTTTATGCAAAACTGGAAAGTATGACGTTGTGAGAGAGGAAACCAAGACGGCTGATTGAATCTGGCTTGCTATTGTGAAATAAAAGTCAATTTCAGTATGTGGCAGCCGAGCAATTAAATCGAGAGAAAAAAAAAGAAAAAAAAATCATAATAGCAATAAAGTGAAAACGTGTTTGACAATGGTTTCAGCAATTTTAAGATGAAGAATACAAGTGTCATACATATTTGGATGAATAACTGGATACTTACTTTACTGTTTGCTAATGAGGGAGCATTATGTGACTGTGGTTGAAATGTTGTTGAGTCAGTTTTTTTGTGAGTTTGAGATTGTGAAGAGGAAGTTGAGCCTTGGGAGATTTCACTAGTTGGAGTTTGACCAAGTCGTTTTGGCTGTTTTTGAGAAGATGGCTGAGTCTGACGTTGTGAGTTACCCCGAGAACGACCAGTTATTTGTCCGGAAGGTTTAACCTGAACCGGAGGTTGCTGTTTTTGATCAGGAACCGACACTTTGCCATTGGCAACCGCGGATTTTTGGGCAGCAGCATCGCGGGGATCTGGCAATTGCTGGGTCTCTTGAAATTTACCTTCTGGTGAGGTGACTGGAGCCGCAGAGCCTTTGGCTTGTTGCTGCTCAACCTTTTTAGGAACGGGCGGCTGTTGTTCAACAGGTTGGCCAGACAAACGGGCGCCAGCATTTACAGCTTTGGGATTTGCCAGAGATGCCGCCGGTATGGCACTGTTTAGTTTGACAGAATGTTCTGTATCGCCTGGTGGAAGATCATGAGAAGTGATTGCAGTATTGGGTGCAATTCGCTCAGCAGCATGTCTGATTATATTTGCAGGGTGTTTTCCAATATGGGCATGCTCATGAGAAGATTCCCCTTTATCGGAATGATTAATAAGAGGCATTATGAAGTTGAATGTGAGTTTTCAAATGCTTTTAAAAAACCTCAATGATGAAAAAAAAAAAAAAAAAAAAAAGTAGAATAAAAAATTGGAAAAAAAGGATCTAAAAAAAAGAAAATAAAAAACGGGAATTTTATAGTTTAAACCAAGTTCCCAACACGAGGCACGGCGTTAGCAATGACGACTTGATTCTGTGTCACTTGTCTCGAACCCAGTCGTGTGTAACCACATGACATAGCAGCAGCATGGCAGAGGAATATATGTTACTTTTGTTTAAAACCAGACAAACATTGCTCTTTTTCTTTCCAAAAAAATGGCATCGATGACGATGAATCAACATGATTGCGTTAGTGAGAGTGTTCAGACAAGCCAGTATGCAAAGGCAATATGTCTAATGTTTGTAGAGCCAAATATGATGCATGGAAAAGATGAAAACGATTGTAAACCCAATATTGAAAGATTATTCAATTAAGTAGATTAATTCCGAATAGGAACAGATTGACGGACTTGAATCAGTATAACTGAAGCCAATTTTTTTGTTGATTGTAACTTAATTGAAACCAATCATCTTTAAAATTCTACGCCAAATTTCAGCGATGCCTTGTTTGGTCAGGACCAAACCGCCAACTGCTACGGCATCACCATTTCCTTTCAATCTTCTAATCAAGTATTCTTTGGTTTCGCTTGTTGGACCCCATGGAACATACTTGACAACCTTGTGACCTCTTTTTGCCAACTCCTCGCCTTGATCTTGAGCCATACCCATGAGCTGACCAAAGACAACAGATTCGTCTTATTCGCGAGAAACCTTGACGGGTTCTGTTTGTGCAGTACCATTTCCGGCATCAAAAACAGCACGAATACGTTTGTCCACAAGCGCCATTGATTCTTCATTGTGAGAAGCAATAATGACTCGTTCAACAAGTGACTTTTGCTTGTCTCCTAGTTTGTCTACCTTGTTCCAGCCATCAATGATATGATCGAGCATGATGGAAACGCCAGCATTGTACGACTCATCGGATTCAGCCTTGGACTTGTGAATAACGTTCCATCTATCAGGTTACGAATGAATGTAAGCCCCTCGCACAAGTTTATGGGCCAATTGATAGTTGTACGTTTTGGCATCTTCAAGGTCTGATTTGAGCTGTTCGAGCGAATCTTGGAGATGCATCTGGATTGTACCAGCGACTATGATTTTGTCATCTCGATTAAACTCGCGCATCATAAGTCGCTGAGCTTGATAAACTCCACTTTGTAAAACCCTTGTTTCGGCGTCAAAAACAATGACGACTTTTCCTTGGCCGTGACTGGCAGCGTGTCGGCAAATCTGACGACAGGTTTCGAGTTATTTTTCCCAAAGCTGCTTATACTGTGAATTATTGTACTCTTTCAAGGCGGTGACGGCGTCAGGCATGAGGCCAGCAGGCTTGAGCGCAACGTAACCGGAAATAGGAGTACTGGCTACAGCACTTTGAGCCTTGAGATAGGAAAAATTGACATTATGCTTGACAAGGATTTTATCGATGGAGGCCATAATTTCCGAAACTGTGTTATTGAGAAGTGCATTGTTTTGAGCATCTCCTTTGGTATCTTCTACCGAGTAAGAAACCATCATGTTACGGAGACCTCTATCAAACAGCTTTTTCCCAGTTGCGACGACTTCTGCATAATTTTCGCCGCCACAGTAAAGGGGATAAACAAACATCTTGATAAGAAAGTTTGGAGTGAAGTGCATCGTTTTGGTAGCAGAATTGATGAGAACAGGAGAAGAGGTTATTATAGAGATGAGGGTGAAGGAAAACTAGTCCCCGGCTGAAAGTGATTGGATAAATTTGGGACGAGATTTGGGATCGATAATCAACTTTTTAGAAAGAAGACTCTCACGACTTTGTTGATGATCAATCTGGAGGTTTGAAGTAGTTGTGGATATTGATGAATATGGAGAAGCCATTACAGCAGGACTTTTAGTTGAAGAGTTTGAGATGAAATCAACTATACGAATTGAAGCGTAAGTTCGACATGTTGGCTGACGAAACAAGTAGTTTTTACTGGCCAGTATTAGTTTAAAAGGCCAATTAGCAAAAAGTAACAAATGAACAAATCATTGGATTCAATTATCAAAACATTCAACTTACCAATGAAACACGACTTAATTGATATTTCTGCAGCACAGAACAATCACGCTTGATTTCTGGTGTTGAAATTTGCAAACGAAGGCCATCAACTTGATTGCCAAAACCGGTTTAAAGGGTAGGAGTCTCAGCCGCGCATTCCATTTGGTGTTGGATTATGGTTGGTCATAAGTGATTCAGCCGTTCGGTGATTTTTAGGTGATTTGCATTAAAAAAAGTTGAAATTTTTAAAGAGAAAAAACCAAGGATTGACAGAATCAAACAGAGTCAGTTGGATCGGTTTTTGGAGTGTCGAATTGGAATAATCAAAGTGGAACTTTACTTATGAAGCGTTTGATCTTAATCAGTTAGAAGCAGTTCATGACAAAGGTGGGTTTTGTATGAAACCATGTTGAATGACGTATTTCTATTGTATAAACAAGCTAGTTTTTGTTAAAAACCTGTGTGATTGTCAATTGATAATTGTTTGGTTCAATGCGATATAGATGACTGACCAAGACGGGAGGTTGAGTATAAACAGTCATTGTTATCATTACCAGCATCAAATTGGAAATTACTGCCATTTAGATTCAATTTCATCATGACCGAAATGATATTTACTATCCGAATCAAACGCAACCATTACTCAAGGACTGCACTATCAGTTGAAATAACTCTTGGTTATCAACATTGACAGTCCTTTGTCTTGTATAATATTAGACCACAAACATATGGTGGATATTTTTCATTGTTCGTTATGATTCTATATGTTGATACGCATGGCATATCGGTTTGAATGTTGATTCTATAAATACCACATTGACTTTCTATAAATATCGTCGTGATAAATTTAGATCTTTGCCTGTTGTCCGCGAGGGTAAGGACATGTTGTCTTACGTTTTTGGCCGATCCGTAAGTCGGTGCAAGGACTTGTGCTAGTTATAAATAAATAATTAAAAATATACTTTTTATTCATTTGTTAATTTTTTCCCTGATTTATTCACTTAGTTTTTGCACATTTCCTTGATTTCTGATTCAAAACCACCTCGATACCCGGAATTTCAGGTATAGATGTCAGTATTTCTGTTTACGAGATCTATTGGATCAATTCGGAATACCATAATACTAAAGAAGCAAATATAATACCCTTTGAGCCATGTCGGTTGTTTATGTCCTCGTGTAGCCTAAACACTAAACCAAAGAATGTCTAATTACAACACAGTATTGGCTGATTGCGCCAATAGTTTGAATATTCGTATTGATTTTGGTTTCAAAAGAAAAAACTTCTGTTTCTTGAAACTCTTTATCCATGGAATGATTCTTTCAATATCTTAAACTGTTAATTGTCAGTCTTGATTCTCAAAATATGTGGCTAATCAGCCATATATATCCAAGAATGTGGTTGCATTTCGAAAACCCACGCCGACCTAAATTGCAAACAATATCACTGATAGTCAATCGATACCTTTGATAAAAGAATAATACACTCTACTAGATTCAGGTTTTGTTTTCGGGTGAAAATATCGTTTTTTCAAACCAACATATCAATGTTATCCATGATATCCATGATCGATACCTCTTGTACACAGAATCAAGTGAGACATTCTTTACTCTTAATGTTTTCAATACATTACAGATCCACGTCAAGTATTTTTTCACATTCGAAATAAACTTTTGGTCTTTGAAACTTTGTTTTTTCTTCAATCTTTGCTTGCGCATCAAGACAATGCTTTTTCAGAAACCAAGGTTTTGGTGAAGAATTGCGTTACAGACATGTTACAGGCTGTATAATACATGTTTATACCATGATATTTGTTGAAATGACGAGATATTGATTCAATTACACGACAGCAGTCAAACAAAACGGTTGGATTGAGCTCGAATCAACGGAAAACAACCAATCGATTCAAGTTATAGAAACTGAAAAAGCTGGAATTCCCGAGATTTGAAAATTGCACGTTTTTGTCTGGTAAAAATAAAAGTCAATTCGGCTGCAATCATTCATTTTTTGGTTTTTTTTTTTTAGTAATCGACTTTGAAATCATATAAAAGCAACCCCAATTTCCCCATTGAAACAAGTTTTTTCTCTACACCCAATTTCTTTTTTATTTTATTTTAGTTTATCAATTCAATACCAAGTAATCACAATTCACAATGTCTCTTCAAGCTGGCGACTCTTTTCCTTCCGGTGTTAAGTTCACCTACATTCCCTACAGACCCGAAACTGAAGGTATCACCGGTAAGTTTTGATTCCATTTATTCATCTTTCAACAGACAAATTGACTCATACATTTTAAACAGCCTGCGGCATTCCTATTGTCTATGATACCGACAAGGAGTTTCCTACCAAAAAGGTAGTAATTGTCTCCGTCCCCGGAGCTTTCACTCCCACTTGTACCGCCAACCACATTCCTCCTTATATCCAAAAGATTTCCGAGCTCAAATCCAAGGGCGTTGATCAGGTCATTGTTCTTTCTGCCAACGATCCATTTGTTCAGGCTGCCTGGGGAAAAGCCCTCGGCGGCTACGCCAGCCACGAAATCATCTTTGCTTCTGACGGAAATGCCGCATTTTCTAAGGCCATTGGCCACTCTGTCGATTTGACCTCCAAGGGTTTCGGTGTCAGAACCGCCAGATACGCAATCATTGTTGATCACGGTAAAGTCTCTTACCTTGAACAGGAACCTTCTTCTGATGTCACTGTGTCTGGTGTCGAAGCAATTCTTGCTCACCTCTAAGTCTTTCGGCTAACATTAACGATAATTATGATGCTATGATTCAATTGATTTCTCAACCAGGTTGACTCAACTTTCGCTTTGTTCATGATACCTATGTATTTACGTATTTAATCTAATACATTTTATCTTTTCATCATTCTAAATATGAAAAATCTTAAATCTATTTGATTTCTTGCCCATTCGTCAACTTTTGTCATTAATCAGTTTTTAAATGTGCAAACCATTTGCTTAATTGTCATCTTCAGCTTCGGCCGTCTCCGTAAACGACTCCCAAAATCTCCAATCACAAAACACTTTTTATCAACCTAGAACTGCAAGAATTAACAAAGCATTGGCTGAATTGACTAATCCATTTTGTTGAAATGTACGTATTCTCAATGGAATTGGTTTCCGTAAAAATCAATTAGAAAATAAAAAATATATCAAAAAATAATTTAAAAGCATAAATACATTACAAATAAAAATACATTACAAATATAAATAAAAATAAAAATATACACCTTTAAAAACAATAAACTCATAAAATGCATTAAAGTCATGTGTTTTTTAAAGTAATGTCCATAGTTAATAAAAATACAATAATCATACCAAGCCTATTCGGCTTTCAATACAATCCAATTAAATGACAAATAAAAAAAGACACCATGAATGACCAACAAATTTCAGGCTTGTTGATTGCCGACCCGTTTTGTTGGGAAATGTGTGCCGGCATGCTGGGCTCAGAGATTCCCGCACCAGTGGTTCTGGGGTTGGCCGAGGTCTCGAGAATAGGCCACAAAGTGGATGAACTTGATTCTAACGACTGTACAAAAGAGGGAGTTGTAGTCGAAATGGACTCTGAAGCTGAAATCAGTGTAGTTTCAGAGAAAACACACAATATGGTATTATACGACTCGACTGAAGCTGGACTATCAAATGTTTCTTCAGGAGCATACGAATTGGTGGTGGAAGAGGTTAGAGTATCGGAAAGTGGAATTGGTGAAGATATAGTGGAAGCCGAGCCAAGCGCTGTAACTACTAGTCCCGGAAAAGATGACCCAACCACGATTGAGCCGGTGCTGTCTAAAGACGTGAGAGGTTTAGTTGTGCTGGCGGTATCTAAAGACACGACAGCTGTAGCAGTACCAACAACACTTGAAGGTATCTGACCATCAAGACAGACATACGACGTACTTTCTTGCCGGTTTGAACCAGTGTATGTAAACGACAAAATATCGCTCGGTTCACAAAAGTACGTGGATACGACGATAGATTTAGATTCAGTCGACAGTCCAATACTGCCCGCACTCGATAAAACGTTATCGCTTGTGACCGGCAAGAATATGCTTTTGCTAGATGTGGATGGATATGATGTCGTCTTCGTTAAAGTAGACATTGGAAACGAGAACGTGCCACTTGCACAGTAAAATGATGTCGATTCTGTTCCATCAACTGTAGTGAGCGTGTATGTTGCTGAACCTGAAGCACAAATAAGGGAATATAATGAGGACAGTACAGAAACAAAGAGTTCCGAGGTAGCGGTCGTAATAGGAACTCCATATGTGAGAGTAGTGCTGGTAACCAGAACGGATGAGGAACTGGGGGCGCCTGGGGTGACTGTTGTAATAGAGACTTGATCAGTTGGTTTACTGACTGTGGCTGTAGTGGATTCTTCAGCACAATAGTAAGTGGTAGACTTGTGACTGTCTACGCCATAATATATACCTTCAGACAAAGTACCCTTTGTACATGAAAGAATATCAGTGCCTGATGAAATTCTGGTCGTCGGAACTGAGGAACCAGAGTCGGTGGAACTCCGACTAAAACTAGAAATGGGCATAGTGGCGGTAAGTACATTTAAGGATGTGGTTTCAGCGACTGTCACAATTGAAAGAGTTGATGTACCCTTTACGCAAAAATATGATACAGACTGAGATCCCTCAATTTCAATAACCGAAGAAGTGATCAAGTCTTCGTGGCATCTAAGATAATAGCTTAGAGTAGACGGGCTTGTAGAAGATATGGAAGAAGAAACAGCAATAGCTGCAGCTTTACTAATAGAATCAGACGAAGAAGAAGCTGATACAGATGTGACTTCTGTAGAAACTGAGCCAAAATTAGTTACAGAGTCAATGAAACTGGTGGAATAGACGGATGATTTGTGAAAGTTGGTAACGGTTGAAGTAGTTGTAGTGGCACTAGTGTCAACACAGTAAAATGAAACAGTTCCAGAAACACTGCTTGAAGAAATAAACTTATTCAAGCAAACCAAGGACGCTGATATGGAAGAAGATGTAGCAATAGTGGTCAAAGTAGCTGGAACAGTGGCAGAACCAACAACACAAACATGTGTAGTTGTAGGAATAGAATCTGAGCCAGTGGACACAATAGAGGTAATAGAACCTCTTGAGCAGAATGAAGAAACAGAACTAGTTGCCAACGTACTAGAATACATGACACAAGAGTATACAGTCGAAGCCTTTGAGTCTACACCGGTTGTCACAGAGGATAACAAAACACCACCAAAACAAGCTAAAGATGAAGAAACAGTTGCAGTAGTGACCAAGGAACCAGTACTGGAACTATTGGGGATAGTGGTACGATCAGTTGCAGTAGTTACCACTGAACCAGTACTGGAACTATTGGGGACTGTGGTACGATCAGTTACACATTCACGAAATGTCGAAACAACAGAATCTGAGCCAGTAGACGTCAAAAAATTAAAAAAACTGCCAGAACAGAGCAAAGAGGAAGTAGAGCTCAAAAATTTGCTTGAAGTGCTTGTAACCAAACCTGTAGTTGAGGCAATAGATGAAGTTGTTTTGCAATAGTATGATGTATTAATTGATCCTTTATTGTTGATAAATATTGAAGGATCGACATCCACTGCGTTACAAAAAGCAGAAGATGTAGGATTTATCAATACATGAGTAGTAGTAGCACAGAAATAAAGAATTTTTGTGGAAAGATCATTATATGTACTGGTTGTAGAAGTCAAAGCACCATTCGTACAGGTAGGCAAATGATGAAACTCGGTAGTTGTACTAGAGGCAACAGTAAATGGTGGAGTAGTAGATCCACAAAAGTATAAAGTAAAAGCAATACCGTTATTTTCGATAGTTGTAGTATATTTTGAAACACCTTTTGGACACGAGATTGTAGAACCAATAGTTGTAGTGGTTTCAGTTGACGTAGTAGAGCTCGATGGATCCAATGAAGGTGTACTCACAGCTGAACTACTAGCTGTATGAAATGAAGACATTGAGTTTAACGAAAATGGATCGGTACTTGCTGTCGTACTGAATGAACTGGCAGTCAGATCAGAAAAAACAGATATACTAGTAGCATACGTTGAAGATAAAGTGGTGTCAGATACAGTTGGATATGGACTGGGTGTAGATGAGTACAATGCATTATTTGTAGTAAAAGATCTGGTAGTTAAAGGAGTAACAGATGAGCTTGTAGAAGAACCAACAGTTTGTAAATTTATAGGTGGATCAGCAGCGGAAAAGCTTGTAGAAGAGTCAGTAACCGAAGAACTTGTGGAAGAACCAACAGTTTGTACGTTTATATGTGGATCAGTAGTAGGATCAGTAGTAGGTGGATTTGTAGAGGAGCCAGTAGCTGAAGAACTTGTTGACGAACCAATAGTTTGTACATTTATAGGCGGATCAGTGGCAGAAAAGCTTGTAGTAGAGTCAGTAACTGAAGAACTTGTTGACGAATCAATAGTTTGTACATTTATAGGTGGATCAGTAGCAGGTGGATTCGTAGAAGAACTAATAGTTTGTGAATTTATTGGTGGATCAGTGGCAGATAAACTTGAGATAGAGTCAGTGACTGAAGAACTTGTGGAAGAACCAATAGTTTGCACATTTATAGGTGGATCAGTAGCAGGTGGATTTGTAGAGGAGCTAGTAGCTGAAGAACTTGTTGACGAACCAATAGTTTGTACATTTATAGGTGGATCAGTAGCAGGTGGATTTGTAGAAGAGCCAGTAGCTGAAGAACTTGTTGACGAATCAATAGTTTGTACATTTATAGGCGGATCAGTGACAGATGAACTTGTGGTAGAGTCAGTAGTTGAAGAACTTGTATTTGGGAGCGTAGAGCTAGATTTGGATTCACAAAAAGACAAAGTGGTAACTGAACCATCATAATTAGTGTAAGTAGAGTAGCTCACCTTTTGGTTCAAGCATGAAATTGCAGTGGTAGTTTCGAGTGAAGATGTCGATGATGAAACTGACGAAGTGGAAGAGACTTTGGAAGTAGTGACACAATAGTAGGAAGTACTTGCTGTATCTCCTGTGCCATATATATATGATGTTAAAGATCCAGAGCCACACGAAATTGGCCCTGTTGGTGTAAGGGGAACAGAGAGCGTTGAGGGCAAAGGGTTTATAACCAGAGGCACAATTGTGGTTGAACTTGTAATAGCGGTTGTTGTCGCCATAACCGTGGGTACCATGTTCGAGCTTCCTGAAGAACGGGAAGGATTGCAGCTTGACATCCATTGTACGCACAATAAGAGATTTGTTGTAGTTTTATCTGGTCCGACAAAAGAGCTTTTGAGCCATTTCCCACATGAGAGACAAGTAACATGTATATCTGTGACAGCCGTTGTAACTGGTTTGAACCCTATTGCACCGTATGGTACACATGTGTGGGTGTGTGTAATGGTTGTTCTTGCCAAACTACATTTCGCACATGGTGGAACACTAAATGTTGATGCCTCTGATGCTGGAACTGTAGTCATTTTGATCCATGCTGTACTACTGATTAGTTCTGTATAATAAATAGTTGACATAATATCCGTATTTGAGGTGGTTGTCTGTAAAGATGAGGTAGTAGTGGTATAATTGAAATTATTATCGCGGACCATTAACTCAAGATCCTTGTAAGAATACTGATCCCAGTCTCTGGGCCTTGCAATTGCTGCAGTAACTTTGCCAGCCGATGCTACAACAAGAGCTAATCTCAACAGTTTGAACAAAATCATTGAACTATATTGCAAAACAAGGTTATCATGTTAGTATCGCTGAAATAAATGTAAATATTGTGTATTCCACACAACCTGAAGTTACGTACAATTATCAAAATTTTGAGACTGTGATTACAAAAATAAAATGTAAGATGGTGATGATAAAAAAAAGTATTCAATTATTGACACTAATCAAAGTGTCAAAAACTGACAGTGATGTATTGATTTTGAAATAAATTAGATGGCTACCTGAAAAATTATTTTATCAGAGAGAAAAGGATGTAATTATGATAGGTTCAATTAAGGATGAATCAATTGAAATCAATGAATATAATCATTAAAAGTCCCGATAATGAAAAAAACCATTTCTATGATCAGGAATTGAAAACGCTTTTATACAACATATGGCGTAGATGAGATAAAGCAATCAATACTAGACATTTTGTAAAAACATATATGATTTGCAACACATTATGGCAAACCATTTGAAACTTGCACAAATAGACCCTGGTTGGAATGTATTTTTTAATATGGTGTAACTGATTTTGCAGGGTTGATAGATGAAAACATGACCCCGGTGATGACAGTATTAGGCAAGTAGCTGGGGTCCCTTCAAATAATATGTGTCACCTCGATCTAATATATTTCTTGGAAATTATGTTTAAAAAAGAGTGATTGCGCTAAGGAAAGAACCAAAAGCACTGGAAAAAAGCAGAAGGCAGTGTTTGTGAAAATTCAAACAGGAACGGGATTTTTGAAAATCAAGTTGAGCTTCAGTTTCATAGAAGTATGTAGCACTAAGACTAAATTTTTCAACGTTGTATTTACAACCAATGTCTAATCATTTACAAATACCAAATGAGATACATTGCACTAAACTAAATAATTTGATTGATATTATATCGTATCGAATAAGGTATCAAAGTTTCTTTGGACTTGTTTCATTAGAAATGTTAGACGCCGGAAGAAAACAAGGCGGTGTGGGTTTACAAAATTAAACTAAAAGCACCAAGAGACTGTTTTAGCCAGGTAAAGTTATGTTACAAAGACCTGCCTTTGAAGCTAGAAGAAGTTAAGATGCTTCCACCAGTCGCTCAAAGTGTATCACTTTGTTACAAATTCAAAAGCTCTCTATAAGTTTGGTGACCGTTACTGATAAACAAAAATTCAAACAAAAAACAGGGTTCTTAGAAATTACAACTATTGGTTGAATATGTTTCGATTACATGACTAGTATAAAAATCAACCAATCAATACGTTCCATTGAAATAAGCCAAAAAAAAAAAAAAATTGTTTAATAATTTCTATTATCAGTTTGAAATTTCAACTCAGTCCGAGAAAATTTACAGCCAATAGTGTTGGGACTAGAATCTAACTGTCAAAAAAAAAAAAAAAAAATACTCATTACTGTAACATTCAAGTATTGCAAACAAAAAAAAACCTTTTTCTTGCAATGTAATCAGTTATTCTAAATAATCAAAATCGTTGATCGTATGATTCATTTTCCAAATTACTTTTTGTTGGTTTTTTCTCCTATTTAATTATAAGTGTTGAAATTCTTTTAAGGTTGTGTCATTTGGATTTGCCCAAGAATTATGCTTGTAAATCAGTAGTAAAGATTTTTGTACATTAAAAATGTTCAACGTTTGCTACTAGTATACCAGTATCCGAATTTTACGTCATCGACTGGTTTCTTTGACATCTTTCGTTTGAAACTAAGCACATAAGCCTATTTTTATTGATGAATTTTTAAGCAGATCTCTAAGCCACTCAGTGTGATATCATAAAAAGGTTTTCTCAAACAGCCGATCTTATAAAAGGGGTACCAGGATAATTTTAAAAATAAATAAATAAAGATATAAACCAGTCAACCCCGGTATTAGATAAAAAGAATGATTGTTATCCAGTTTTTTGTTCTTAGATGAGTTTAATGAAAAAAAGAAGAAGAAAAACATTGTTACCAAGTATTAGTGAATATGTTTCTTAATATTGTATAGTATTAATTATTGAACGACATATTCTGTTAATTTTCGTAATATGGTGTTAACTTCTAGAATATATGTTTTTTCCGTCAGTTTCATTCTCATAAAACCTATTTCCATTCTTCAAATATTCGTCAGAGTCCCTGAAGTTTCTACTGTCAATCTTTCAACAGTGGCACTAATGACTCAAACATGCTTTTAAATAAAAGATAGAGTTTTGTTTAAGATAAAATAAATGTCATTTATCGTTGGATATCGCTTAATTCTGTTTAAGTTTCTTTTCACCCATTAATATGAGAAAAAGAAATTTGTATCTTTCAGCTTTAAATATTTTTCTAAATTGTTGGCAAAATGCAAAATGTTTCTTTGCATTATAAGTTATCAATAACTATTTGCGTATTCATTTTACCAATAATGATTTGATATTATGTAACCTTTTTGCTAATCTTTTTATTCAACATAAAAATTGTCAAATGCACTGCTTGGCTTTATGGATTATATCATTTGTAGAATTTATTCAGAGATGAAAGTATACCGTTTTAATGACTTTGAAATGTGCACCTAAACTTTGTATCAAAACGAAATTCAGCAATTGTAAATAGTTACCACTTTGTAACTGTATATTCTAGGGTAATGTAATATGCGATAGTAGAGAAAATGCATCAATTATAAAACATTCAAGTAAAACTTGAAAAGGTTTTCAAAACATTTGTTCCAACTAGCATACTCAATGCAATTTGGTTGAGGTAGTTTCGAATTCGTTTTTGATCGTTCATCAAAAGCCAAATGCTGATGGGATTAACAACAACATTGGTGCTTGATTTTTATCCAACAGTAGCAGGAAAAAACATTATTTTTTCTAGAAATATAATCGGCTTTGGGTGGACCAATCAGGATGATGTTCAACCCATGCTACCAAAAATTAGTATTAAATCGTTCACCTAGTATCCCACATATATTACTGGAAATCTTAAATATGATAAAGATTTGCTGGTAAGCTCAAAATTAATTGAATAAATTTTGGACATATAGAAAATCCGAAATGGTACCAAAAATGCTAAATATTGTACTGATTGAACTAATGAATGTCCTTGTTTGTGAAAATCAGTGAAATTTGGGTACTGAAATATTAGAGTTCTTTTAGATCCTAAAATAGAATATCAGGGTTCTTAATACTAAATAATTATTTTATTTCACAATTCATATTAAATATAGAAAATAATCTCATTATTGTGTAATTATATGAGAATTCCTAGGTTTTTAAGTTATGATTTCTTAACCATGAAAAATAAAATACAGCTAATGGTTTGCTGTTACTGATAACTTTGGTTACGAGCACCAGACAGTGCTTGGTACTTAACTAAACGAAATATATTAGATGACTTGAAAATATTTGTCTGCATATCCGGTCACGACCCGAAGTCATACATCTTCGAGTCTATTTTTAGTGCTGAGCATGTTATACCAAATACATGGCTCAAAAGCTACACCTTGTAGCCTTTTGCTCAATGTATGTATAATCGCGAGTAAAAACAAATATTCGCTTTGTACTTTCATTAAAAAGTACTCTGACAAGCTATCGCCTGGACTTAAAAGTTTTAAGAAAAATGTTGCGACTAGTTGGATGACAACAAACACTTTAAAACCTGGTAACTTAAATAACTACATTGAAAAAGCTTTAATATTACGTATAGGCGTGCGTTAGTATATAGGAATATTTAAATTGTATGTATTTGTAACTTTGTGTAAGTAAAGGTCTGATTCCATTTCGGCGATCGGCTATCAGCATC
The DNA here is from genome assembly GCA_900642975.1 of Magnusiomyces suaveolens. Classification (NCBI taxonomy): domain Eukaryota; kingdom Fungi; phylum Ascomycota; class Dipodascomycetes; order Dipodascales; family Dipodascaceae; genus Magnusiomyces; species Magnusiomyces suaveolens. The sequence goes on from CAAAMA010000004.1 coordinate 3,011,408, forward strand.
ACTTGGGTATGAAATTGCACCTTTACTCGACATGTTGCAATAATTTCGATTCCGGTTCGTAGTAGTGAAGGATGCTTTGAGAAACCTAACCCATTAAAACGCGTTCTTACGATGCTTCTTCTAGGTTTTGATTGGACATGGTTGGACGAAAAGCAGTCATAAGGGATGGTGGTCTTACAAATCATCGTTTTATAGCTAATTCACAAATGGAAGTGGGCCCTGATTCGGTATTCATTTCTTAACTGTAGTGGTTAAGATAACCTTAGACAGTAAATCAATAACGTGTTAGAGGAAAAGGCTTTGTAAAATATACAATTGTTGTAATGTACCCCAACTTATTACACTATTTGTTACAACTTGGATCTCTTCTTCACGGTTATACCGTCACTGCAACCACTTATTGAACTCTACCTTCTTATAAGTTAGATTCGTTATTCTTACGAGGTTCATATTAACACACTGTATTAAACAACCCTATATATATCAGACTATCAACATTTATGTAGAAATTAACGTAGCTAATTATATTATATCTTTTATTTTATCTTTAATCGCGTCGAGTTTCTGTTACCGATCTGTTGCGTAACATAACAATTGTCCAAGTATCTTTATGTTAATTCTGGGGTTGTTACGTTTATTCCAACAAGTCTCCGTCAGGATATCTAATTATATACATTGTGGATATAATTTAAGATGATCAAATAGAAAATACATTTTACAATCTTGACTAGTCATTTAAACTTATCTGATACCAACAAATTTGTAGACCTGGGTAGAGATTCAATACAAAGAGTATACTTGGATCTTACGGTATGAATTACAGTTTATTTCTGTTTGTATTGTATTTTTTGCATGATGACGTAGTTACCTTTCATTATACGGAATTTTCCAGGAAATCTCTTCTTTATTTCATGTTTGTTATTTTTTCTCAAGTACTTAGTATACAAGATTTCAAACCTGGACATAATTCTTTTCATCCTTGTAAAATTGATTAAAAAAATATTAAACAAAGAGCAGTTTGTAATGCTTTGAAATACAAGCTAAACACTTTTAATTTCGAGAATAGCGACGAGCCCCGGATTTTTTTAAACGATGTATTGTCAATTAAAATACAATTCGGTATCAGTGAATAAACCTCGGTTATAGATGGGGGTTGTCTACTTTTTCAAGATAATTTTGCTTAATGGGGAAATTATGGAATGGTCGTGGTCTTTAGAGTGTAGACAAGAAATGAATAAAACCGAACCTAAAGGAAATGGATATAGTCGTGGCATCTTGTGATAATCTCACGAGTACAATCGATTTGGATGTTGCAAGCACTCATACCCGGGCATTTAAGTGTTAAAAATAAAGATATGTGGTCCTGTCACCTAATTATTATTTTCTAAAATGTGTTTGCTAGAACAAGAAAAGTGACGTTCAACATGAAAATGTACAAATATTTGGTTGAACCAACCGAGGATCAAAAGACGAGTCAAAAAAATGCGCATCGCTACCTATACATTAGTTGGAGTGAGAATTTACTTAGCTATGTAGCATTAAATGAATAGGAAATAATAATTGAAAGTAAATAAAAACTGTAATTGTTGTAAAATGGTAGTTTAAGAAGTAGTGCTTCTTGGAGCTGATAGAGCATCAGTTGGGCTCGTGATCCATGTCAAAAGTACATATAAAAACCATCAGACAAGTTGGGATATATTGACTGGTTTTAACTTTCGAGCTTTAAAGCCAAAACAACGGTTAAAGGGTTTATAGTTTGATGTAAGCTTTTTTCCCTTAACCGCAAAAAAAAAAAAAAAAAAAAAAAAAGATCTTCAGCCAACATGAAGATTTTGTCTACAGCGTATGATCATAACTGATGGTCACCACTTCCTGTCACAGGAAGAAACTGATTTTAGCAGCTTCACGGAACGTCGAGCATATAGTTTAATTTCTCACAAAAAATATTGATAAATTCTCACAAATGCAAACGATTTTAAAAATACCATAACGCAATAACTTTTTAAAGTCGCCAAGGTACCATTAAACCAATGGTGCTTTTTGGCAAAAGGAAAGGCTCCATTAACCAACCGGAACCAACAAAGACCAAAAACATTGCTATTTTTATCTAATTAATATTGGTTTGAAAAATTAATTTTTTACTGCTTTAATAATACTTAAAAGTATCACACTTATAAAGACATTTTGGTTTAAGATTGGGTCTGATAAAGCACTCAGCCAGTAAAAAGCCGTCAAGTGTAAATCACACGGCTGAGATTTGGCAACATCTGGCTGGGATTTGCTGGAATTATATATTTATAGAATGGCTATTTTTAGTATTCTGTAATATTCGCTTATTCTTAAATTAGAAATGAAAATAATATAAAGCTGGTGATACTTTTGGAGGACTCTCTGATGAAAAATACTATCTTAGAAATGCCTTGTAATTCATACCTGTCTCTGGTTTGTTATTTAGAGATGGGTAGACTTGGTCCATGTTGTTACGCGTAGATGCTTGAAACCATTTAAGCTAAGTCGTCATCTTTTCGAGATCAGGTTAAGTTATGACTTGGTCCATGCAAAATGTTCATCTATTTATAATCATGATCCTTAACTGGCCGATGGTCGCATACACAAACGCTTGTAAAATGTGTCAATGCCTTCTTAATCCCCGTTAATTTTTAAACTTTGTGACAAAGAGCTGATTAATTGAACTTGCCTTCGTTTGAAAATATATTAACCTACTGATTCCCACTTTGTTTTCGGTTCAGAACCTAATTTCGGGCCAAGATCATGCTAATAGAACGTTGACTTTATTCTAAGTTCACTTGCACATGTCCCTTGTTTTTTCTTCATCATGAACAATCAAAGTCAAAAAAGACCTGATCGCCAAAATTCTCATTCTCACAACGGTCAAAGCACTAGCCACAGCTACTCTTATAGCCATAGATCCGGACCTCCAGCTGTTCCATATAACCAAATGATCTACAATCAACAGAACATATATCCCCCTAATTATTATCAAATTCCTTCTTCTGGTCCTCCTGTTCATCATTCTCATCATCATCTTATTCCACATCCTCATCATATTCCTCTTCCTCCTGGTCAGGTTGATCCATACAATCCTATGTTTTTGTTTCCCCAATCTTCTATCTTTGCTAGCTACCTGCAATTGGTCCAGCCTGCTCCATACCCCTCCATTAATAACCCATCAAATGTCCACATTATGAACCACTCGCCATCGTCTCCCATTGATGGTCGCCACGGTAACTTTTCGATACCTAGAGGTCCTCCAAAAAAACCAAAAAAGTCTGGATTTGCATTATGGGTTGGTAATCTTCCTCCCAGCACCACCTTACTGGAATTATGCTTCTTGTTTGGAACAAATGACATTCAATCGATTTTTCTGATACAAAAAACCTTTTGTGCATTTGTCAATTACAAGTCTAAGATGGCATTATTAGAAGGAAAACAAGCATTCGAAAAACGAGGAAAAATCTTGCGAGGCAATCAACTCGTAATTAAAATCAAGACCGATGAATCCAATATTGAAGACTTGAATGAAGAAAAAACATTTTCCCCAGCGAGCACCGAGTCAAAAGACCGTTATTTCGTTTGTAAAAGTTTAACTGTGGAAGACCTTCAAGCATCAGCTATGTACGGCATGTGGGCTACCCAATCACATAACCAATCAATTTTCAACGAAGCGTTTAAGGTAAGAAAAGCTTGATTTTTTTTCCCTTTTTTTAAAAAAAAAATATATTCAAATTTCACCAGTTGTTCCAATTACTAACATTCTCAGACTTGTGACAATGTCTATTTAATTTTTTCGGCGAACCGGGCTGGCGAGTATTACGGATATGCGCGTATGAAGAGCAAAATCCCAAAATCTGTTGACTTGGGTACGAAACCCTTAGACTTATCCACCAATACAAGTAACTCTGCGGTAGTGACTAACGGTAATATTCCCAACATATACTTTACACCTGCTAATCCTTCAATTCCTATCCCAGAAGGTCGTATTATTGACGACAGTTCTCGAGGAACTTTGTTTTGGGAAGTTTTGGGGTCCAAACATAATAAAATGAAGAAAGGTATATCATCATCATCAAAAAGTAAACAGAATACAAATACCCATGGAACTAAAGACGACAGTAGTAGTAGTTCTGAAGATGACAGTGTTGGTAATAACTGGACTGTTCCATTTCAAATTGAATGGCTTTCAATACCTGGAAAGACGGTTCCTTTTTACATGGTTAAACATTTAAAAAATTCATACAACGATAACCAACCTGTAAACATTGCGCGAGATGGAACAGAGATAGAACCTGAAGTTGGTCAACAGATTATCAAACTTTTTAAATCTTGATTTCAACCATCACATGTTACCTTGCGGTTTTTTTTTTTTATTTTTTATTACATTTTTTATGACTTCTTAATGACGACCAACTATCTTACATTCATTGAACGAAACAAACGCAACCAACTGTATATTTGCTTGTACTTTCTATTTTTATTTTTATTTTTGAAAGTATAGCTATTTATTTACGATTTTAAAAGCACATTATTTTATGATTTATTTATTTTTTTGTTTTTCTGTATCAAATTTTTAGAACTTTATATACCTTTAAAAAGATTTTTTTTGTCTTTAAACTTTGAAAAAATGCAATATAGATAAACGGCCAAAATCATTTAAAAAAATCGCCTTTTGCTAAACTATTTTTTTAGAAATCTAAAATAATTTTTTTCGTGGTTTGGTATATTAAAAAAAGCTTTTCAATTCAACTAAACTTTGTCTTTATGTCTATGTATTTCCCTTTTTTTCAAACAGTATGTGAAGTTACGTAAATTGAATATAGATGAACCGGGTTGATCGGCACTGAAAAATGTGTATTAAACAAAGAGGCTAAAATTGTTCATCACCACAAAAATAGCTCTATCAAGAAAAGCGACCGTTTTGAATAAGAAGCACGAAAATATTAATGTTGAAAATTTCAGGTCCAGTAGCAAATAGTCATGGTTAAGAAGAACTTAAAACTTTAAGATGACTTTAATCAGTTGTAGCTGGTTAAGCAGGATCCAAGTGTATGTCTTCTTGTATGTATATGTCGGGAATAATCCCCGAAGGTTTATGTATTGTCCAGTACAAAAGCCCTAATTACAGAATTTTGACATTCCCCGACGCTCCAATGCCCAGAGAATTACGTAGTGATTATCTTTTAATTGATTGGGGTAGCTGCTCAACACCCAAAACATCACACTGTGTACATCGACCCATTAATAACAACACAGGATAGACCCTCCATCATCCCTGGTCATATTGTTTCAAATCAACCAAAATCAAAATTTATGTTTCCAATTACAAACTGCATATGCTTTTTATATTCTCCGCGCGTCTCCAAATATTGATTTAGTAAATATTTTCATATAGATCGTCCTGGCTCTATTTTATTCCCAATTCTGTTGGAAAATCCGTAAACCGCTAAAAATATCAAGTCTGGATATACAAAACACGAGCATTAAATAATGTCAAATCTGGCAAAACTACAGTTGACGTATCTCTTTAATAATTCCTATTGGTTAAAAATATACTGGAAATTTTATTTTTCCAATTTGTTTGGAATTGATTATCAAAACTACCCTTCACCCATTGATGCTTCATTTCAAGTAAATTTACCGAAACCAATTAATTACTAAAGAATAATACTTAACTAAAAAAATGCCATGCAAAATGACTTGTTGTTATTCTGTAGTTGTAAACGCAAACAAGTCTTTTTTTTTTTTTTTTTTCCAGCATCGGTATACTTAAAATATTCATTTTTCCGGAGTTTAAAAAAAAAAAAAAGAACCACTATGACCACATAACACTAACTCAAACTGTTTGATAAAATGAAATTGGTCATATATTGTTTCAATAATATGAAAAGTTGATTCGGTTTGTTATCAAAACAGTCCAACCTTCTGTTGGTATAAAATAGCGCTATCGCAGTTTTTAAGGATCCAAACTTGATGCACAATGCTAGTCTGGAATGTTTTCAATATCCAAATATATTTGTGATACCTAATTAGGCCAAAAAATTAAGCGTATTTCTGCCAGAAAAAAAACTATCTTCACTTTTTGAATTATACGGTAGTTTCAAAATATTCTTGAAATATAAAAATTTATTATAATCAAAACTTAATTAAATAAATATATATCACTACTACACAAATAAAAATCAATAAATAAATACAAAAAACCATGTGAAAATTTTTGGTAAAATATTAAATAGCCGTCGATTTTTTTGTTTTTTTTCTTTGAAAAATAGAATCCTGGCAAAGGGAATAAGATTTTTGATGAATTTCAAACTGGATAAGAAAATCTAAATGGTCATAATATCATTAAAAGACCACAAGGGCAATAAGACCTAGTGTCACAATCAAGGACATCATGTTAGTCTTGTTGATAACTGAGCCATTAGCTTGTGGAATTAAAGATGTGGTAAACTCAGGGGTTTGTCCTGAAGCCGTTGAAATGCCTCCATTTGGAATGTTTTGGGTAGGAGAAGTTACAACAGGAGCTGGTGGGTAAGTTGCATCAGATGGGTTGGAAAAGGATGATGGTTCTGTGTTTTCGGGAGCAGGAGGAACGTTTGAGGTAGATGTACCAAGGATATTGAGGTACGACTCGACTGAAGTTGAATGAGTGACAGAAGACTCTTCAGGAGCATAGGGTTGACTGGTAGAAACTGAGGATGAGGTATTATTGAAGGTTGAACTTGTAAAGTTGGCAAATGGAGGGGATGAAACAACAGAAGATACAACTTGGGAAGAAGTAACCTGGGCAGTATCAGTTGGACTAGAAATAACAAGGCTTTGTTCAGAGGTAGTGGTGATACTTGGACTAGGTGGTGATGCGGTAATAGTAGACATGGGGAGTGTAGTCGTGCCATCGACACAGACGAACGATGATGATATTTGTTGACCATCTGTTGTACTCAATAATGACACGCTTCCTTGCAAACATACCAGTGATTGCTCAGGAACACCTACATTAGTGGCAATAGTCGGTGTCGATTTTCCTTCTGTAGCCGTAGTGGTAATTGTACCATCTGAAGAGGTAGTACGACTATCGAGACAAACATAGGATGTAGACTCCTTTTGGTCTGGTCCGGTATATGTGAATGATGAAATGTTGCTAGGTTCACATAAGTATGAAGTCAACGACGATTGAACAATTGATCCTGATTCAGTAGATACTGGAGTGCTAGTCTTACTTAATAAAACACTAGTGCTCGCAGAGGGTGAACTGATGGATTCACTGATGCTGACGGAGATTGATTGAGTCTTGGTCACGGTGGACATTGGGAATGAAGATGTGCCTTTGACACAGTAAAATGAAGTCAATTCTGTTTCATCAGTTGTAATAATCTTATAAGTTGCTGATCCTGATGCACAAATAAGTGAATGAGCTGGGGGAGGTGTAGAGGTAGAGACTTCTGGTGTGGTAGTTACAGTAGCACTATTAGTAGTCACTGTAGTGACTGTAGTTGGTGTGGCAGTAGTAGATCCTTCAACACAATTGTATGTAGTAGACTCATGACCATCCGTGCCATTAAACTTATATGCTGACAACGTGCCTTTGATGCATGAGATACCATTTGTACCTGATGGAACAACCGTCGAAATTGAAGAACTAGAACCAGTAGAAGCGGAGCTGAAAATGGCAGTATGTCCAGAAGAGATCGCTGTAGATTTCAATGATACAGTACCGGTGACTGTCGAAATTGAAAAGGTTGAAGTACTCTTAACGCAGAAATATGATACTGATTTAGAACCATCAACTGTAACGATTGAAGAAGTTGGAAGGCCTTCGGAACATGCAAGAGAAAAAGTTGAAGTAGACAAAGTCGTGACGAAAATACTGGAAGAAGAAGCCACAGAATGAGTAGTTACAACTTTAGTAGTAAAATCAGAGTGTGAAGAGGGTGGTACAGATGTAATGTCAGTAGAAACGGAGCCAGTCTTGGTGACAGTAGAAGTGATAGAGCCCGTAGGTAGCGATTTCAAGTCACTAGACACAGAAAGTGTAACGATTGGAGTGGAGTTAGCAGTGTCAACACAGTAATATGAAACAGTTCCTAAAACAGTAGCCGAAGACAGAGTGCCCTTTACGCAAGACAAAGGAACAGAGATGGAGCGAGTTGTAGAAGCGGTTGGCACAGTGGCAGGGGCTGTGGTAGAACCAACAACACAAATTTGAGAAGTTGTTGGAATAGAGTCGGGACCAGTTGAAACAAAAAGACTGCTGGAACCTTCAGCACAGAATAAACTAACGGAACTTGTGTTGGGAACAGTCGATAAAGGAGTTGTTGGTCGTGTAGTATTGGGAACCGCTGAAATAGTAGAAGATGTGGTAACTGAAGACGTACTAGTCTTATCGGTAGTCATAAAACTAGAAGTTACAGAACTAGTAGTTAGTGAGCCAGTGGTAGATCCGGATACACACACATATGAAGTGGAAATGATGTTATCCTTGCCTGTGAGAATGGAAGAAAACTCATGACCCTGTGTGCAAATGAAAGACAAGGAAATGGAGGTGGTTGAAGAAACAGTAACACTGTTAGTGAAAGTTGTGCTTCTAGTCGAAATGGTGCTACTAGTACGTTCGGTGGAAGTGGTTTGACTTGACGAACCAACTGAAGTTGTAGTGCTAGAACCCACAGAAATAACAGAGTTAGATGATGCGGGGATGGTTGAACTAGGTTTAACAGAGCCTGAAGTAGTAGACTGGGTATGACTAACTATAACTGTATCAGATGTGAGAGATTCAGAAGTAACGGAGCTAGTTATAACAGAACCAGTGGAGGACAAAGTGGAGGTTGAGCGGGAGATACAGACATATGAAGTGGAAATATCATTGTTCTTTGCAGTGAAAACTGAGAAAAACAAAGAGCCAGGAGGACAGTTAAGTGAAGAAGAAATGGAAGTAGACAAAGAGCCGCCAAATGGAAAAGGGGTAGTAATGGAAGAAGTAGTGAGGGATACGCTCGTGGTAGAGACAGCGTCAGTTGTATGAGTGGAAGTAGTGATGCGACCAAAAGACTCGGGTGGAGAAGAGGTAGAGTCAAATCCAGTAGAAGATACAGATGTAGGGTCACAAAAGTATGACGTAGTGGTAGATCCATCAGTGCCAGTAGTGGTAGTAGATGACATAGGACCGTATGGGCAAGATGTAATAGTAGTCGATGAGCTAGACTCAGTGAAAGATGCTGAAGTAGAACCACAAAAGTATGAAGTGGTGGTAGATCCATCAGTACCAGTAGTGGTAGTTGAAGACATAGGACCGTATGGGCAAGATGTGGTGGTAGTCAATGAACTAGTTCCAGTGGAAGATCCGGAGGTAGAACCACAAAGGTATGAAGTTGTGGTAGATCCGTCACCACCAACACTGGTCGTCGAGGTCATAGGACCGTTGGGACATGTCGTAGTTGTGGTCGAGCTAGTAGCTGAGGGACAGAAGTACAAAGTAGTCCTAGATCCGTCACCACCAACACTGGTCGTCGAGGTCATAGGACCGTTGGGACAAGTTGTAGTTGTGGTCGAACTAGTAGTCGAGGCACAGAAGTACGAAGTAGTCGTAGACCCGTCACCACCAACACTGGTCGTCGAGGTCATAGGACCGTTGGGACAAGTTGTAGTTGTGGTCGAACTGGTAGTTGAGGCACAGAAATATGAAGTAGTCGTAGACCCGTCTCCGCCAACACTGGTCGTTGATGTCATAGGACCGTTGGGACATGTGGTAGTTGTGGTCGAGCTAGTAGTCGAGGCACAGAAGTATGAAGTAGTCGTAGATCCGTCACCACCAACACTGGTAGTTGATGTCATAGGACCGTTGGGACAAGTTGTGGTTGTGGTCGGACTGGTAGTTGAGGCACAAAAGTATGAGGTTGTGGTAGATCCGTCATCACCAACACTGGTCGTCGAGGTCATAGGACCGTTGGGACAAGTTGTAGTTGTGGTCGAACTGGTAGTTGAGGCACAGAAATATGAAGTAGTCGTAGACCCGTCACCGCCAACGCTAGTAGTTGATGTCATAGGACCATTGGGACAAGTTGTAGTTGTGGTCGAACTGGTAGTCGAGGCACAGAAGTATGAGGTTGTGGTAGATCCGTCACCACCAACACTGGTCGTTGATGTCATAGGACCGTTGGGACATGTGGTAGTTGTGGTAGAGCTAGTAGTCGAGGCACAGAAGTATGAAGTAGTCGTAGACCCGTCACCACCAACACTGGTAGTTGAGGTCATAGGACCATTTGGACAGGTCATAGCTGACATACTTGTACTCGTGGATGAACTGGTTGTGGTACCACAGTAATACGAAGTACTTGGGACTCCATTAGAATTGAGTACAGTGAAGCCAGCAGTTCCAGATCTGCAAGTAAATGACGATGTAGATGTTGGTTGCGAGGCAGTAGACTGTACAGCAGTAGGTGTTGGACCAGGATTAGTTGTGGTAGAAGTACTGTCAGTCGTTGTTGCTGATACGTGCGTAACCGTTGTGCCGGTATAGTTTTCGTCATCGGGACAACCACAAGTAACAATCCATTGCAAACACACATAATTAACCATTACTTCATCATCCACGGTTACTGTTCCTCGATACCAGGTAGCACATGTACCTCCCAGAGTGTCAACATTGGGCACAGAAGTAGCAACATCGTAACCAACAACACCAGGAGATATACAGCTGTCAGTAGCAGTGAGTGTAGTAACGGCTTGGTTACAGTCGGTGCATGGTGGAATATAGAAAGTGGATGCTTCAGAGGCAGTTACAGTGGTCATTTTGTACCAAGCAGTGCTACTGATTAGTTCGGTGTAATAGACAGTGACTACACCATTAGCATCTGCAGTATAAGTATTAGCTCCATTATTTGCGGTAATGACTTCGTTACTCCCAACGTCACCGCGAATCATGAGTTCAAGGTCTTTGTAGGAATATTCATCCCAGTTTCTAGGTTTTTTAATGGACGCAAAAGCACCACCTGAGTATGCCAATGCAGCAGTTATTGCCAGTAGCTTGAATGAAACCATTTTACTAAATTGAATTTCCAGCAATTAGGTTAGCACTTTTGTAACAAATTTTATGCAGTTAGTTAATAGAAGTTCATATTACATACGATTACGCCAAATGATTTGTACTGGTATAGAAAATATAAACTGGTCGGTATGTGAAGTTAAATGTTCAAATCAAGAAGGAGAAATATCGCCAGAGACGTATGAATCTTTTCAAACAGTTGATCTGAATTAAAGAATTAAGTTATGAATTTTTATTTATAAAATGACAAACTATTAAATAAAAGATATTAAAAATTAGTGAATTAAATGAGTGAAGAAGTTGGATAAGAAAAATCACGTTGAAGACAGTGTTTAAAATTCTATGTGAAAGATGGTGAATAATGCGGATTTGAAATGTTTATATACAAGTCGAAATGCTTCTTGACAGAAGTTTTCAAGGCGATTTTCAAGATTAAACACAAAAGAAATTAGATAAACTTGCAGGTTGGAATAATCCAAATTCATTGCTTTGAAACCAGACCATAACTAGTTTCAATTGAGATATTTCTTTTTTTTAATATACTTTGTTTCGATGCAGCAAGGCTTGATACATAGAGATGCAAAGTCGGGCCAAAACAATATGAATCAAGTGACCAGGGTTCTGTAAGCACTTGACAAAAAGAGCTTAGATACTGTCGAAATGTACTTGATGTATTTGTTTTTTTTGGCTTTTTTGAGATTAGATTGTGATTAATACGGGGTTGAAATAGTTTGTTTTTTTTTTTTTTCATTTTTCATTCTTCATTACAACTGTCATACAGGCGGTTGGTTTGATGGCTTAAAGCTGATTGACTTGTGTGAATTGTTGTAATAATAGCCAAGGACATTATGATATTAAATAGTAGATAAGTATTGGTTGATATATTTTAATATCAGCTGCAGAGTACAGTTTATTATTTCACGTTAACTTGAATGTTTATTTTCCTTGATTGTATTTTGGTTTTTTTGTTTACCAACTCGTGCTTTCTTGTTACCATTGTCTTCTTTTTCAAAAGATACAAAGGATATATTGTTAAAAATCATAAAATAGATGTAATTTATTGTAATAATTTGAATAAGCCTTGTACAGTAATGTCTTAATTGATTGCATTATGGTTTGTGGGTTCTGTTCTCTTTTTGGTCCAAACAATCGCATCGCTGGTCTTAAACTAGTTTGGATCTGAAAAACCTGTATCAAAACTCGAAATAGGTGACCATAAATTACACGTGATTGATTAAAATGGAGCTGTTGTTCAAGTCAGAAACCGTAACTGATTACTTTTTGAGGCTACAGTCACCAAAAACCACAAAAAATATGATGTCATCCAGGTCTTCGAGGACAATTTTGGTCTTTATTCCCCAATTTCGACTCACTTATAACCTTGTTATATATGATAATAGTTTTTGCGCTTTGTGAATACAATCATCAACAGAAATGGCACATATACTTGGTGTATCTTTGGTTTCTCAGAATTGGCTGTGTTTTTGTCCAATGGTTTAAGCTTATGTAACATCCTAGCCGTGGTGGATATATTTTCAACCCATAACTTCCATAAAAATGACCCAAAACAAAACTGAGTGGAAATTGTTTCGGCCAATTCTAGACATTTCGCCCACCCCTAACTCTCAATCTTGTTTGTGCTTTTACTAACGCACTAGCACAGACTATTGTAATCAGTCAAATACAAAGAATTATATGTTTGGATTGTTTTTTATTTTGTTCAAAGTTACCTCATCATTGTTTTCCAGGTCTGTCATTTGCTTTGTTAATACTACTGGCTCATCCAGCTATTATTTCGGTTCATTCAGTCTGTGATCGTATAGAAAGTTAATGTGATTTCGTCTCTTTACTCTATTTGTCTTTTAACAAGTTTGATAATACGGAATTAGGTACCGTACAACTTGGTATATAAATCATTTCGTATTAAATTCCAATCCAAAAATATTCGCCTATTTCTTTGCGTCCTCAAAATACATAAACATATTGTTTTCTTTTACCTGATTCATATTACTGTCATCAAATATTCTTTGTCTCAATAATCAAGCGATAGCTCCCATTTCCACAATTCCAATCTTTCCGCCTGGAATTCTTACATTGTTTCAATTGTTGACTATTTGAGTCATTTCCCCATTGTTTTTTCTTTTTCAGGCAGGTACTATTTTCAGGATAATCGGTAGATTTGTAACTATTTTATTTTTCATCTCAAAGATAAAAAGAAAAAAGATATCGGTTGCTTAACTTGTTTTTTTTTATATCACTATCGATATCTCTACTTCAAAATATACATATTTATATATTTTCAATAAATGATAGTAATAAATATAATTATTGAGAACATTAAATGCTCATCAGATTCCATGATATTAGAGACATTGCTGTCAAACCTGTTCTTCAACAATAAATTTTCCTATTTTATTCTGCAAATTTTAATTTGATGATTGATCTATAAAGCAAATGTTTGTACATACATTTTTGCGACCATACTATTCTTTGAATGCAAATAGCCTTTTGTTGCTATTTCAAGATTCGTGGCCATTATCAAATGATATTTTCATCGTTAATATAAATAATTATAATCTAGCAGCTACAATAAACACATTTTTAACAATAAATATTCTATTCAATATCAGGATTTTCAAATCATAATGATCAAAAACAAATAAAAACTAACAACAAAATATATAACCTCAATTTAACATATTAAACGGTCGAATATTGCATGCTCTCCATCAATTTCAAGCACGATGCAATGTCGTCATACTTAAAGTTGTGGTAACTGTAATATCAATATAAATAGTTCTTCGGCTATGACTATGGCTAACTGTGCCAGGTGAGACTGATGATACGGTGTCGAGGTCACCCGTGATTGGAACAAAACTCGAAATTTCGGAGCTGGTGGCCTCAGAAACTAAATCGGTAGTAAAACTACTCGCAACTGAAGCTGGTACTGAATCCAACGGATTGTCCATGGGCTTGGGTCTAGTGCCATAAGTCACATTAAACATTGGCGGAGTAAGAAAAATATGTGATGGTTCTTGAGATACGTCACTATGAAAATTTTTGTTATGGTCAGCAGTTAAGTTGGCAGGCATAGGTATATCTGAATATACAGTGTCTATTTGATTAATTCGTTTCCCTGTGTCAGGATTACTAGTAGTAAAAACCGGGGAAGCCGTAGCACTGAATCCACCAGAATGTAGAGCTGAATGGATTGTGTCTACTGGTTCAGATTCTTGAGAAACAGCGGAAGTAAATATTGTACGATTAAAACCAATAAATGTGTTGGCAGTTTCATTGAAATGTGAAATATTGAAAAATCCAATACTAGGAATCGTATGATTAAACAATAGCCCTGAAGATGAAATAGGTATTCCTGAGCCACTTATTTTAACTGTCTGGTTCATAGGAGTAGAATATGGTTTCTTCCCAGCAAAACTGCTAATTTCAGAACCAACAGTCTCAAGACTAGAACGAATCAACGTGGAACTAGGAGGGCTGGATAAAATTGTTTTGTTAAAATTGGGTGTAGTATGGTTGAACAACGGTGCATTTGAATGGACTGGAGCGGCGCTACCATTATCCAGGAATAATAAAGTGGATGAAGCCATGGTGGATATAGTTTGATTAAAAGGAAAATCTTGATTTGAAGAAGCTAAATTAGGTTGGGTCGCCAAGGACGTGCTTTCACTGGAATCAACTAAAGTATGTGTAAAACTCAGTGGTAATACTGAGGGAGTTAAAGTATCGTGAAAAGTATCTTCCAAGGTTGAGGTTGCGATCGTATGGTTAAATCCAGGTTTAGCAAACAAATTAGGCGCTGTTTGATTAAGTAACGGAAATGAGATTTTACTGGTTTCAGTAGGTATCACAACGGTTTGATTAAATAACTGGTGGGTAATTGAACTAACTGCCTTGACTGAATTGGACGGGAAAGATGTAGTCATTGGATCGACTCTTGGAAAAGTCTTTGAAGAAACGGTTTGGATGGTGTGATTGAAAAATGCATGTGAAATGTCCGATTTCAGCAACGAGCCTATACTGCCAGTTTGTTCAGTCCTATTTATTGGGAAACTGGTAAACTGATCACCGATAATTGTAGGCATAGTGGTAGTAACGTCACTAGGATTTGTAGTGGACTCAATTGGTTTATCATGATTAAACTGTTCTTCAGTTTGAATAGTTTGTGCAATCGAAGAAGCTCCAATGGTATGGTTGAAGTTTTCATGATAAGAGGTCAAAGAATATGATGAATTAGTGGTCAATGGAGTCGAGTATGTCTGATTAAACAATCCAAGTGTTGATGTATTGTCAACTCTTACATCAGTGGAACCAAAACTAACTTTAGTCGAGAAAGAATTGGCAGAAAAAGAAGTAGGCGTAGTAACAGAGCCTGCAGTTTTGTCTGTTTGATTTATTCCGTTTCCAAATCCGTATTCTACTTTAGAACTTGAATCCAAGCTACTGATAAGCGAAACAGTGGCGTTAAAACTAGAGAAATTAATTCCGACAAACCTGGAAATGCTAGGACGATTAGAAGAAATAGGGGTCATGGTAGTCGTAGTGGCTGTTGTCACAGTGACTGTATCCCACATTGTTGAAATGGCAGTTGTATCAAATTTGGTGATAGTTTTGATCCGATGATGTCTACTGTGAGTTGAATGAAAGCTGCTGGAAATAGTAAAAGTATCCCAAAATTCGGAAGAACTTGATGTAGTTGATGGGTCAAATGAACTTGAAGCAATATAATCAGAAAATACTGAGCTAGAGCTAGTGACCGAACCTGAAACGGTCTGGCTACTGGACTCGGGTATGATTGAAGATGGTTGTTCTACAATATTGTATGGCGAAAAACTGGTATGGATACTTGATGGGGTAAATGTGACCGTATTGTGGATTCGTCTGGTTCGATAACGAGTCGTTGTAAGAGAAACTGTAGTAGGCCTAATTAAAGTGGAGTAGACAGTAGAAACAGTTCCTGGTTTAGTAACAGTGTAAGTAGTGGGTTTGATCATATTGACAGTCTTAGTAGTGGTACTAATTACAGTCACCCCATGCTTAACGCACTCTGAATAGTTGGGCGAGTCTTCATCACAATCGTCAGCGTGTGAGGTCCACTCATCGCACCCTTTGCACGTCCAATCACCTGGATTTGCTACCGGATTTCCATTGCCCTTTTCGTAATTGCTTGCAGTATCGTCGTCTTCTTCGTTATCATTACCATCGTTCTCATCCTCTTCATTTTTGTTATTATCATCGTCATCATCTTCTCCGTCATCATCTTCTCCGTCATCATCTTCATTATCATCATTTTCATCTCCATTATTATTTTCATCACCATCATCTTCTTCATTTTCATCACCATCATCTTCTTCATTTTCATCACCATCATCTTCTTCATTTTCATCACCATTGTCATCGTTTTCATCATCCTCGCTGCGTTTAAAAAATTCTTTAAGCTTAGATAGTTCTGGGGTAAATTCCAGTGCTTCGGAGCCGAAAACAGCAAGGTGTTGTTTCAATTCCCATAATCCACTTGCCTTTTGTGCGATTGCTTCAAACAAACTACTCGCAATTTCATCTTTTTCCAAGGACTCCGAATTGAAATCCTTTATAGATTGGGATGTACTTTTTTGAAAATTATCAGGATCTTGCTCAATTGATTCAACTTTTGACGGCGATTCATTGCTCAAGTACCTGACTGGGTTAGCGTGAATTGGGCCTAGAAATATAGCCAACAAACTAAATAGATATATAGCAAAGTACTTCATAATTCTTTGGTGATGAGCTGTGAAAATTTTGATATTTGTGTAAGACGAACGTCTTTTTAGAAAGAGTGACGTCCAAGTTGGATTATATTTTTAACGAATGACTGTTATTTAACGGTGAATAAGGGAATGGATTTTGGACGCTTTATGAGTATTCTTCAATGATTAAAGTCACCAGTTTTATATATAACTATTTGGATTTATTTCTTTGGCTAAAATGAAAAATAACCAACTAATGAAAAAGATTTATCTGTTTGCTTATGCCGTTTATCAATAGTTAGAATGCATTTTTGTAAATTCGCAAAGCATTAGTATGTGTTCTCAACATATTTATGCAATGGTAATAAAATAAGAATAGGCTCAATACAATAATTAACAAACCAAAGGTTTGTTTAGAATTGGAAAATTTCACAAAGCTTGAGTGAACTCCTATTGAATTTAATGCCTGCTGATATTTAATATATAAAAACGTTCAACTCTTTTTATACCATTTGCATCTGATAGAATGTAAAATTCTTTTGCCAATCAATTATAAACGGTTTTTGATAGCGAAGGTCAAGCATATATACATTTTAATCTGTTTTAAAATTATTGAATTTATTTACAGCTTAATTATAAAATAACAGATAAATACAAGTCTGATGACGAATGCTTTTCCAATAGCTTCAGTAGTGTGTGTTGGAACTTCCTAGAGGTTCTTTTTGGTTTTATTGAACATTTTTGGAAATGAGAAATACGGGAAATTGTTATTTTCATTTTCAACAAAAGCGATATAAAAATACAAACCAAATCTTGTATGCATCTCGGTTAATATCGATTATAACGTTAAACCTGAAATAAAGATGTTCCAAGGGCTTATTACAGTGAGTGTATACCATTTTTTCATGGCCGAATCTAATACAATTAAGACGAATTTTTACTTACCAGGTGGTTAATCCATACTCAGATTGTACAGTAGCAGACATCAGGTGATGTCGATTAGGGATTAAAAACTTTTGGATTTTTTTTGACGGATGTCAAAAAAGAATAACTCTTTGTGCGTAATTGGAATTCGTTTCGAAATTTGCAGAATATGTTTATGTGATATGTTGAAATAACTCCAGAAAGTATTGGGTCAGAAGCCCGAGTATTCACCCTTGTTTTTGATCACTTCCTTGCAACGCTGAGGCATACTATCTATACAGTTAAGTACTTTTTTAACATCAATCTTCTTCCACTCATGGAGAACAACTTGCTCAAGCTGCTGGTATGAGTGAGTAGAGCTCATGCGCTTGTTGATCCTCAAGTTCAATAAGTGCCAGACATTCTCTATAGGATTTAAGTCAGGGGACTGTGCAGGCCACTTCATGACCTCTATCTCTTGCTCTTCAAGGGAAGTTAAAACTAACTTTGCAGTATGATATCTAGCTCCATCCTGTTGGAAAATAACACGACCAGAAAGGTTTTTATAGTAGGGAATCATATGCTGCTCCATGACCCCCTTGTATGAGGCTGCCTTCATAGTTGTTCCATGAGGCACAATTGTGATAGGACCGAGTCCCTGACCTGATATAGCGCCCCAGTAACCAACATAGGTGCGCATGGGAGTATGGGTCGGGTGTGTCATCTTAGGCGCCAATCGTTCATCGGCTCGGCGCCAGACTTTGTTCTTCCCTGACATCGAGCCGAGGGATCGGCCCGACTCGTCAGACCATACGACTTGGTGCCAATCTTCGGGGGTCCAATCAACATGGGCCTCAGCCCACTCAGGTCGGGCTCAGCGTTGCCTTTGGTTGAGTAAAGGTGCCCCTACACTAGTATACTGTTTAACCCCTGCTTGCATCAATACTCGGCGCACGGTACGTGTGCAAAGAGGTCGCACCCCACAGCCATACTCAGCTAGCTCTTTGAGGTTTTGGTGAGGATTCTTTCGGGCGTTTCAGATGATGGCTGACTGTTCCTTTCTAGACAATCCAGTTGTTGTTCCACGTCGGTTTGGGGCGTGTAGCATTGCACCGTTGTCAGCAATATGCTTTTTAATCAAGCGTGAAACTTTAGTAGGGTTCATGTTTCGCTTCCTGGCAATTTCAGAGTAGCTCAATTCCTTTTTCCTGAGGGCAAGAAGTAGTGTAATTTCGTTTGATTTAAATTCATGTCTTTTCATATTAAATAATATTATTTGGCTAGCTTTTCTGAATAAAAGTGCCGGGTTTTACGTCTATGGATAATGTCAAAAAAAATAATAAAATAAAATATAAAATTTCGGTCCTAATCGACGTCACCTGATGTCTACTATTGTACATGATCAATCTGCCATACAATACATAGCTTGAAATGTGAACATGTTTAAAAACCAGTATTCAACTTACCCACAACATAATGAATACAATCTACAAAGCTCTATAACCGTTTATTTTTTTATAGAATTATTTTTTTTCTCTTCTTCCTGTCATAAATTTGTAATAAATTGACAAAATAATTCGACTGTATGATAAAGCTTTATATCTATTCCTTTATATCGAAATTATGTTATCGGTTTTCGTTTTTCAAATTAAGCAATTACCAAGATTCATGTAAACAAATTAAAGAGGGACATTATGCTGATTAATTTTATTCATTCTCAATGGTCATTTTTTTTATAAATGTGTTGAAACGTTATAAGTTGAAAGTGTCCAAACCTCTCGTCCCAAAGTAGTAGATGAACACCGAAATGGGTTGGTGGTAAACATATTTCAAAAATTTTCTGTTTCCAAAGTTGGATCCTAGAGAGTCTTGTATGTACAAATATTTCTTTACCCACAATTTCAAAAATTTCCAATTAAAATTTTTAATACTGAAGATGGTATAAACAATATAATATACTAGAACTCTATGTTAAACAGTCTAAATAAAATAGAAAGCAATAATAAATATGTCGAATATAAAGACATTGGTCTAAGACAACTCAAAGCCTGCCTCTGATCGTACAGCTTCGAGAAGTTTTTTTTCAAGTTGCTCTTTGGACTCATACCTCGGGAGTTTCAAAAGATTGACACACGTTGAGGATGTCGGAAGTCTCTGAGAGTCGTCACCAGCAAATCTAATCCCAAATTTGGGGTTCAAAGAGGCAAAGCCAAGTAAAGGTGCTTGCGAGACAGATGTGACAAACTTGATAAATTTGTGTTTATCTTCTTCTGACATTTCGTCCAAGACCTCCCAAAAGTATTGGATAGTTGGATCATTATCATTATAGGAAGAGAGAATTGTGTTGCGTTTGAGATCAGATATGTCAACTGCTGATGGCTTTCCAGAAATAAGCATTTGTGTTTCACGAGCGTTAAACATACTCAACCATCTTGGAGGCAAAATCGTAGCCAAACCTTTCAAGAACAAGAAACTCTGATTTCGTAAGACAGAGTTGAGCTTGAAATTCGCAACAGCATGTATATATTCTAGTCGGTTGGATTTGGTAACAGGGATATTGGAGCCATTGGACTTAAGTTCAATTGTTTTTTGTATTCCATGACCAACCTCTTGTGTAACTGTAAAGTCAAGCATCAAATCTGACTCCACGTCACCAGGGTAGTTATACAATTTGATCAAATTGCCGTAAAGTTCGGGATCAAGTGAGTACAAATCGTCAAAACTGTTGCGATATCCAACACCCTCCTGCTGCCACTTTTGTAAAAAGAATGGAGCAAAGTTGACATCAACCAATATGTTCTCATAAATGCATTTGCCAATGATTTTTCCATAAAATGTCATGTACTTGTTAGCTTCGTTACGGTCCTTTGCGGAAATATTGGACAGTTTTGCGGGAATTCCAAGGATAGGATTGGGATATAACAGCTGATCATGATTGGCAATAAAGAGTCCCTTCTTGGTTTCAAAGTCAAATTCGTTAGTTTCATTGGGAACAAACGCTTCTTTTGTGACAACAGTTAAGAATTCCTTAGTCACACCTGGACCAATACCAGCCTCTAACCCAAATTCCCCGACGAAGCGGATTGAAATGGGTTGTCTAAAGCTGCTTCCCAAGGCATCAAATCCATTAAATGCGTCTTCAAGTAAATGGTCTCGTCGAATTGTCGCATTGGGTTGTCTTCCCGAACCAAAATCATCAAAGGTAGTAACATTTGACTCGTTGGCTTTCAAGTCATCAACAAGTTCTTGAAAGATCCGAAGTCTTGTGTCAAAAGGAATCAAAAATGGAGCTTGTCGTAAAAGTTCAAGGCAAGGTGCTCCGTTTGAATATTTTTTCGAAAGGAAATTGTCTAACTCATTATCCAAGTCATCCAAATCACTTTCACTGTCGTCATCGCTATCATCATCGTTTTGACGTGTCTGAAGAACTTGCTCATGTTGGAATTCTTTTTCGGCCCTTACCGCATCATTGACAAACTGGGCTACATTATTTCGTCCAGCCATGATCCAAAAACTATCTTCCAAGAATTTACGTCGAGAATCGCGAGCATATATTTGCCGCATCACCATGATGCAGCTTTTTCCAAGCGTTGATTGCGATGGTCTTAAAAGATTTAGCTTTAAAATGGATGATTCTGGGGAATCCTTAACTGCGCTCATATTCAAGCTTCTGTTAAAAACGTTGTTTAAAGAAACATCGTTTTGGATAGATGAAGCTCGCCAAATCAAAGTATAGCATAAATCACGCAAAAATCTAGCAAGGTTTTTACCATCTTCTCTGGGTAATCCTTGAGTTGTTTGGGATCCATAAAATTCGTCATCGTTAGCAACAATTAGCCAATATGAATATATTTCCAAAAACAAAAACAAAAGTTTTATTGATTTGGCATTTTCCTCGACACTAGAACGGAGTTGTTCCGTGTTTAAAATTTTAGCAAAATTTATCTGGTATAATGAACTAAGAGTGAACGTATTCCAAAGACGCCTAATAATTAGTAGTGGCGACAGCGTGACGTAAAGAATGATAAACTGTTGTTTAGCGGGATAAATGAGCATCGACGCAGAAACAATTGAAGAAAATAAAGAAATCAAAGTTACATCATTGTCTTCAACTTGCCTCTCTAAAAGGGTATGAGCCATTGTGTTGAAAAAATCTCTACTGACGACATAATCCAGTTCTTGAATAATAAATTTGTTCTTATACAAGTTACCAATAGAGACCTCAATATGCTCATCTGAAGAAGGCGCATTTGCTAGCTTTTTGATGCGATATGCAAATCTTTTTTTCAATTTTTCAACAGGAATTTGAATTATTTTAAGTAAGATATCCATAATCTCATATGAAACCAGCATGTCATTTTCATTATTCTCACTTGGTGAAAATGAATCAAAAAAGTAAAGAAAGTTGGCCAGTCGCCAAACGCATCGGAATTGTGAGATAGCGATCGAATAGTCGATAATTTCAGGTCGTAGAGTTTGGGGTTCAGGTTTGAAGTTGGAGGAATTGAAGGAAGATCCAAAATCTCCAAACACACTGGCGACTGGTGTGTTAAATGAGCTTCCAAACCCATTTCCACCAAATGTACTAGATACACCTGTTCCAAATCCGCTTCCTCCAAATGGACCAGTAGTCACAACTGGTCCAAATTGGTGAGCACCAATCGACATTTGCTCATCTTGTTTACCGGTTTTGATAGTCTTTGTTTTATTATTGCCATCACTCAATGACTCCGACGCGTACTTGAATGCTTGACTCACACACTCTTGCAAATCATCTTTTTTGAAAACAATATGCAAGCCTGGTGTTGCTAAAAACTCTGTATAAAAGCCAGTGTAATGCTCATTGTTTTCTAACTCGTGCAAAACAATCTTCAAAAGAGTATTACAAACGACCTTTGCATGTGGGTATTTTAAATAAAATTCTTTTCTGGATATATTATAATTGTCGATATTAGTGATCGTTTGAATATATTTACTGCATGTGGGTAGCAACCGGGTTTCTGAAAATTCTTGCAAAAGCTCTAAAATTGATAAAACAGTAGAATGAGATTGGATCGGCTTCATGTGCTGGTCATTGTGAGATATTCTTTCCTTTTTTTGTAAGACTGATGAAAAAGATTTGATGAGACTGGATACTAATGGTTTTTTAATGTTTCCATTTCTAAATTGGGAAATATTGTTCTGAACAGTTTGAAAAACAGCATTAATTTGAGCCTCATTCAATCGAGATGCGGAATATGTGTAAGGGAAAAAGTAGTTGAACTGAATAATGAACCTGATAAGGTCATCTGTCAACATTTCAGTAGATTGACTTTGATTGGTCTGGGGATTGGTTGACTTTGATAGATCAGTACCGTTTGGCGGTTCCAAATCATGGCCAAGGTACTCTTGGTTCCATTCTTTTTCAAAAGAGAGGCGAGATTCATAGACTTCAATTCTTGACCGAAAAAACGATTGAATTGTTGTAGCAGCGTTTTCTTCCTTTCGAAGTCTTTGACGCCTCTCACGATCTTGTTGAGCACGTTTGAGCACATTTTCTTTGGACAATGCAGCAGAATTTCTGCCACCCAGGTTTATATGTCGAGCTTTTTTGTATTGCCCTGTAAAATTCATCTTTATTTGAAAATTGTTTTATTTATATAGGAAACAATGAAAGCTAGTATGCAAATAAGGAAATCAGGATTGATTTGCAATTAATGGATGTTGGATTGAGTCAAAATATTTGGTGGCGAATAAACAAGTTGGAGAATGAAATGGTTGTTGGGCAAAAAAGTGAATGTATAGGATTTTGGGGATGGAACAACACTGTCATTACTAATTGAAATGTGTAGACCAACCAACTTGCTGATTAACAGGTGACGTAACCATGTTAGAGGACCGAAACTTTAATTCAACAATTGTAAATTTTTACCGTTATTGGTTTATTAATTGTTTAAAACAACAGAAAACCAAAGCATTTATAAATCAGTTAATGAAATATTTAAAGATAAATTCCTCAAGATCTTTAAAAATCGGCACTCCGCACTATGAAAGATTTCACATAAAGATAAAAACCAATATAGCACCAACCGGAGCAATAAATATGTATAGCCCAATCTTTAGATTACTAGCATCTGATGATTTCGTAACAGAAACAGGAGACAAAAAACCTATAGATGTAACTGATTCCGTTTTAAATAAACTGGAATTCTCAGTAGCAACAGATCTAGCTTCCACTTTTGGAACCGTGTTAGTTTCAATGGTAATAGTTGTAGCAATTTCATTATGACCTTTTTTCCGGACAATAATTTCTTCGGAATCTTCTGCAAAAGACAAATTTAATACTTTGTTTTTGGTGATAGTGCTACGGTTAGCAGTAACAGTTTCTGAGGCAATTATCGTGGTGACAAAGTGAATCGATGTTATATCTATAGTGTCGATGTCGTCTTCGTCATCATCACTGGTGGATTCAGTAGCTGTTACCTTGCTACCAGTTCGAGTACCCGTAACCAAAACGGTTCTTGATACAATGCCAATGGCAGTTGATGTCACAACTTTAGTAGAAGTTACTGGAAGGTAGGTCGTTGATATTATACGATCGCGTTGGATTTTTATTTGAATGTCAGATTGAAGCGAATCACTTTTATTCTCTTTTTCGTCGTCACCGTTATCTTCATCGCCGTCATCAACATTCCTCTCAGTAGTACTGGGCAGAGCTGTTGAATCTGGAGTTTCTGATGACGTTTTGGTCGACTTGGTTAGAGATTTTGTGTCAGTTGAAGTGATCTCAGACAAACTCAAGTATGTTTGGAAATGGCTTGGACCAGAAACAAAAAAAGAAGATGATTGGAAAGATGACGACGGTAAAGCAAACACTTTTGAAAAAGAAGATGATGTTGAAGTGACTTTTGGCCATGTGCTTACAATACTAGATGAGCTACTAAAGCTTGGAGTCAATGAAGAATGTGATACGGTTCCGGAAAAAGCGGTTGATGAGGAACGAAATAAAGTACCAGATAAAGAACCATATAAAGTGCTAGAGGTCGAAGTTGAAAGCGAATGGGGCATGGAGGATACTGTTGACGAATCTGGGAAGCCATTTCCCTCAAAAACCTCGATATGGATTTTGGACCCAGGTTCAGCAACTGCAACACAGAACTCAGCGCCTCCTGCACCATTTGCAGCAAAATTAGAAGTAACTTGGTTGACAAGATTAGTACTTGGATTGATAGCACATGGGATGCCGGTGCATTGACCATCACACACCAAACGGACGCCAAATTTGGGTAGGTCATTACGAAAAGAGCTTGTAGTTTCTAAATAAACTGGATTCCAGCCGAGTTTGACAAAGGTTTTTCCAGAAGCGTCAGTATTTGCTCCAGCCACGTAAGGTGACCAATTTCCTGCTGGATTTTCTTTGGTTCCCCAAACGCAAGCTTGAGACGCAGGAATTCCCGGAGTGTTGATGTAATAGTGGGCAGCGGTAGAGAGCCAGTAAGAAATGTCAGGAACAGCTAAAATAGCTGAAGAGCCAGGTGCAATTTCGGTTGGAATAAGCATTGCTTCGTTTCCGGGAAGAACAGTTTGACAAAATGAGACAACGCCGTTAGCTATGTTTCGTACACCGGAACTGCCTGTTCCCGGAACACAGTACGGCTTGTTGGGAAACGGTTTTTGAATATTTCCATCTTTATCACAATAAAGGCCGCCGTTCATTGAAATTGGATACGTATATGACGTAGCAGCAGGATCCCATTGAGCCATGATCTGCCCAGGTGGACAAGCATAAGGACAATACTTTTCAGGTAAGCATTCTTGATCGGGCGACATTGCCCAACCCGCGTTCAGTTTCTCAAGAGTAACAGGAACAAGACCTACGTCACGAGGAAACTTGCATTGGTTTGTGTTCAATTTTAAAGTCAGTTCAGTGCTTGAGTTATTGGGGTTTGAGTCAAAGCTGTGGCTTTTGTTTGAATAGGAGCTGTGGTCAGAAGAGGGGTTCAATTCAGAATTCAGGCTTATATTTCGTTTTTTGTGACCTATATGGTGGACATGATGTGAATGAACACGCTTCTTCAAAGACCTGCGTGTGTGTTGGTAATCTGATTTATCTTTTGGATGGTTATGTGAATTTTCATGGGTATGATCGTGCTCAGTTTTCTGTGTACTGGTATCGCCTGAATCTATAGGATGCTCGTGGATATCATAAAAATTATTCTTTGGCATGGGATTTGGACCGTTATTTCGAAGGGATTCTTCTTTTCCAATATTTTTTAAATCACTGTGCTGAAGATTGGGTTCATTTACTGGAATATTTTTTATGTTTGAAAAATCTGTTTGGTCAATGCCATATGGTTTGTTTTCGAAATTAACCATTTCACAAACAACCCTAGATGTAATGGACACCAACACAATCGACGAAGACAATTTAGAATAAAACTTCATTTGTAAGGTACAATTATACTACTATTGAAATATATATATTTTTTTGATTTTGAAGGTGGAAAAAATTCAAAGGTAGAAATCAGAAAAAACTGCTGATGAGAATAATTCAAAAGAGTGACTAGGTTAAAAGAAAGTATTTGGAATGAATTAAGATGGTATTCAAATTTAATCTATAACATCAAAAAATAGGCTAATTGGTAAGATAAATATTTCTTTCAAAAGCAATAAAACCTTCAAAACCAATTTGTTTATATATTTAAAATCTATTTGTATTTACATCAAGTTTTGGTAATGTAGAATTGATCATTTTGAAATAGGCATGATTTACGAAAGCAATCAAAATTGAATTATTCAGTAATACAAAAAGTTTATTTAAAGACCCCCAAAGGATTGCATATTGAATAAAAATGCATTTTACCAATTGTCTTTGGCATTTGCACGAAATAGATGAGCCGAAATTATTTGAATAACTCTGACAGCCAAAAATATATGAAGCACGGTTGATACATTTTCAACAACAAGTGAAAGTATTAGACAACATCTTGCTGATAAGTGTCGAATGCCTTCACTCCTTAATTTGAATGCATTGAAAAATACCGGGGTTTGTAATTTGAAAAGTTTGACCGAATTGTGTTAGAGCATATAGTTTATTATTTTTAAAATGAGACTGTAAACATATTTATTAGTGTTGATACTTTTGGGCAATTTCGAGTGAAATTTTACCGTCGTCATTGTATATCATGACTGAAAGTGTGTATTTTGACTTGTAAAACGCAAATTGAAAAAAATTGATTCAGTCAAAATCACACCAAATGATCAATATTTGTAAACTGGAGCTATGTTTTTTTTCTTAAAAACGTCTAGCAAATATCAATACAAACAATATCAGCAGTCATAAAGGGACGTAACAACATTTAGATTAACTGTAATTTATGGCAATTTCGGTTTAGCATCATTAGACATTTTGAAATCATCCGAAATTGACAATAATATAACACGAAAATGCAACCAAGGATTAAGAAGTTTGGGAATTACATTCAATCACCAGCAATACTAAATAATGCATACATTTTTTGATCAATATGGTTTATGCCTAGTTACAAGACTAAGAATAATATCATTACGCTAAATGCAATATTGAACTACCTTTTGGTATTTAAATATGAGATATTTAACAAATTTATTATTATTTTTCAGTTTTTTGACAGATAGCAGAGTAAGATAATCAAAATCAGTTTTAATTTGCAATTACTATACCTTAAACTAGTCATCCTTGAGTAAAAACAATACATTGTCAAATCGGTTCATTTGAGTTTACAAGAAATTTCCAGTCCAAATGATTCCGTTGAAAGACTTTCCAAGACGAACCTCGTTCAAGAAGACGGAAGAATTATTCAATAGGTTCACCAAATCCTAGAATTTGAAAATTGCAACTTGATAATTCAACGTTCATTTTTGGATTTGGAAACGATCTTTTTGAATATCGAAACTAAATAGTGGTTTGTTTTTACGTTAATCAGTATATGTATGTTAATTTGCTACCAGTCAACAGGGTTTCTCTAACCTAATTGTTGTCTGCGCCTCTTGTCTACAATATAAATATCAACACTGTTAAACTCTCAAGAAAATTATAGAAATAAGAATGAGCTAATAATAGGAATGCAAATTTTTTCACGGCTGAGCTTTAAAAATATACTGCAGGCTGTCAAAAATAACTCGTTTTCGTTGATTAGCATATGATTACAGGATATTGGGACTTTGGCACAACAGAAACGAGTAAACGAATGATAAGAGATAAAGTGCTTTATCTCGAATATGGGAATTCTTGTCAGTCAAAATAATAAATTAACAATTGACTCTTGAAAAGTTTGAGAGCAAAAAAAAAAAATAAAAAATTAATTAGTATAAAAAAAAATTTAAAATCGTATAATCAACATCTATTACAAATTGACGCCATAAGAATTCTTTTCGTAAACAAAAACAGATTGTCGAGACAAGAAAAAGCAACGTTGTTTATTAGTATTATAATTATTATTATGATTTTTCATTGATCAAGACTGCTTGCAATCTTCAGCCTTCTTAGAAGAAGTACCTTCATCATCGTCATCATCTTCGTCGTCATCGTCATCATCTTCGTCATCATCATAGCCTTCGTCTTCAAAATCTTCATCATCATAGTCTTCATATCTGAGAGCTTCACCAGTGAACCAATCGATGGCATTGGGTATCAGCTTCTCCTTGATGATTTCACCAACATGGTAATCAAGCTCAAGCTTGTTTTCGATATCTTCGCTGACTTCCTCTTCGTTGCTAGGGGGTACGGGAGGGTTGAAGAAATGGAAGAAGGACTCTACAGGAATCAACTTTTCGATTGTACGAGTAGCCTTGGTATGTTTATTGCGTTGCTTACGCTTCTCAATCTTGACAGTGAGGTTCTTTTCAGGAGAAGCCCAGTTGACTTCGGTACCAGTGGCGCGGTCGTAGATGTAGTCGCCATAATAGCCAGGCTCATCTCTGTAATAATAAGTCTTGGTGAGAACCTTGTTTGTAAAAAAGGAGTTTTCGCTGAATTCAAACTCAAGACCAAAACCAGGCTGGTCAAGATATTTCATGCGAATATCAACAAGGTGGGCCAAGGCCTCCGCATCTTCGTCAGTGATGATCTCAGAGATTTCGGGAATGTTTTTAAGGGCAGTGAGCCAAAACTCGGGAATACCAGCGACATCCTCGTCGTCCTCATCTTCGTCGTCGTCCTTGGCTTTTTTGTCTTCGTCGTCGCCTTCTTCAGAGATTTCCTCTAACCTGGGCTTTTCGTCTTCTTCATCCCACATTTCCTGAGCAACTTTAGCAAGTTTTTGGCCCTCTTCGATTTCCTGGGAAGAAGGCTCAAGAGTACCGGAAACGATCTTTGCTCTTTTTTGGTAGAGAGGAGTATAGAGCTTAAAGTACTTTTTCTCAAGCTCCAACAATTCCTCTTGGAACTTTGCAGAAAGTTCAGTGTGTTCACCCTGAATTGCTCTCAAACCATTGATTCTGTCTTTGACAACTTTGGGAAGGCTATCAATGTAACCAGTAGGAGCTCCGACCAAACCACTGAGTCTACCCTGGATCATGTTGATGAGGGAAAGGTTTTGGCCAAGTTGAGCGCCGGCAGCAGCACCATCCTCTTCAGCAATGGTGGAAACGGAAGGTTTTGCGTTTGCAGCACGTTGGATGTAAGAAGAAGCAGCAGTGGCGGGAGTATTTTGAGGAGTGGGGGCTCCAGCAAGGTCGTTCAAACGTTTATTCTTAATAGGTTCAGCCATTGTTGATTGATAAAATTAAAAAAAAATTAAAAAAAATTCAAATAAAAGTATTGAATAATTTTTTAAAAAAAATATAAAGGAGAAAGCAAAAATAAAAAAATAAAAAAATAAAAAATATAAATATACAAAAATAAAGGCAGGAAAATTTTCAAGGTGGTGGGTTTGCTTGTGAGTTGTGTTTGTATGCGGACAAACCATACATTTAACACGTTTAAAGGTCACAGTCAGACACACAAAAACAAGGCTTTAAAGCTATATAACACTTTTTAAAATGCAAACAATGTCAATTAACGTGTAAATTGAGTGCTTACAAACGAAATGATCAAGATTAAAATGATATAAAGCGTCAATCATGGAAATCGAGTTGTTTGTTGGTGTTTTATACAGGTCAGATCCATCAACTCCAACAACACAGGGTTAACCAAAGTGACTGGTACTTTTGCCGGTACCAAAACCCTAAGAACAGCAACATTCAATATATATTTCTTTCAATGCTAGACATATTCATGAAACCGCCCGAGACCGTTGATGTTTTCGGTTTAAAACGTGTCTTGAGCTTTATTATGTAGATCACCGCCACCTGAAACACAGAAGTATATGTTACCCGGCCTGTTTGAATCAATCACGTGTGTGAAACTGTGGTGAATTAGTTGATTTATTTTTGTGCGATAGAAATATTCAACACCAACAGCTTAAAATATTTATTTCTTTTAAACATGCTGTTGCAAAACTGTGAAATTTTGGAGATATATCATAAACAACTATGACGATACTATTGAAAATTACTGTGGCGAATAGTGACTAGGAGTTTTAAAAATACCCAACTCGGCAAACGCGCTGAACGGAATGGTCCATGTGTCAGATATCATGTTTTTCCGGCATTTATATTTGGTGATTCGTACATTTGGCGAGTTTAGACGTGTTTATACCAAAGAACATGGACAATAACATCATTCCTTTTTGTATTTCATTAATGATGAAATGTATTATTACTAGTTTCGTGTCTAATATTCTTACTAAATATCATTGCAAAGCATCAAGGCTTTAACTCCAGTTTTAACCAGGTTGATCTGAGTCCCTTAAAGGTTACTCGAACTGATATAAAACTAGGAGTAAATCCAGATAATTTCAGATCATTTTTGTTCAGCTTTTTTCCAGAACAACCTTTTTATATCTATATTCGCCAATATTCATATAAAATTCTATTTCTACATATCAGGTAAGATTTGTTGTATTTTTACACTGAAAAAAACCGTTGATACAACCTCAGCCGCGCAGATCTGTGGAAAAACCGTTGAAGCCCATATGCAATTATCGAGAATTTCAAAATGAACCCTATGGTTTTCATGTTTTCCTTCAACAACTTACACAAACTACCAACCTTTTTAAAACATTGAGCCTTTTTTGATCTTTTGTTATTGACTCAGTCTCAATTTGACCTTTTTTTTTTTTTTTTTTTTTTTTTTTTTTTGACCACTGTTGTGCAGCTTATCGTGCAATCTCTTTGTATTTAGCCGTATGTCAAGGTCTCACAAAGAACGAAAGTACCTTCAAAATGACGAAATGTCGTCACCTTTTATACAAATAAGCAGACGATATTGCAATACCAAATTAGTGTCAAATATCTCGTTTAAGTATTGTCTATTTCAATCGAGGGCCTTTGATAGTTCATATCAAAACGTAAAAAAACAAACAAACTTGAATGCGGGATATCTATAATGTTACTCTGGTTTTTACAAAACGGACTCAAATTCAACATAATCTTTTCCAAAATGGCTCAAAGCTAATGGTTCCTTCGTCCTTATCTAATAAACTCATTCTTTTCATTCTAGTCTGGTCAAGAATTTGGCCGATTACTTAGTCAATATTATACTCGTTATCGGCATTTAGGCCGTTATCAAAGCGTTCCTCAAGCATAAACATTTCGACCGATCCGCTTTTACAAATACCCGATTTCCTTTTAATTAAACCCGTTGATCTGTTACAAAAATTTACTATAATTGCTGCATATTTGACCTATATCCTGTCAAAAAAAATCCAAATTTCAACTCTCAATACTCATAATGTCTTTTTCAAATCGAAACAATTATTGCAAACATCTTAACGTCACACCCTTCTCGACAAACCCTTCTATCTCATCTATAGGTGACTTTTTTTCTCCCATGGAACCTACAGGGTTTCATTCTCTATTGCAACACCCTAGTTCTAGCTCCCATGTTTCCGTAGATGTTGTTTCTCAATTGTCCCTATCCGTTCTCAAGTATACTGGAGGTGATCATGGCCCTTGTTACGATATAAATAACTTGATTTCTGCCTCAAGCAGGGTCTACTGTGCCAAACATAATCATTGTTCAGTTGTTTTAAAAATAGGAGCTGATTCCTCTCCTACTTCTTCTTGCGATTCTCGCATGCTACCATTGATATCGGAAATAAACATTGTTGCTCCTACACCTGCTTCTTATACTTCTCCCGTTCAAAATGTTGCTATCTTTATGGCTATGGACTATACATCAGATATAATTGATAGAACTGATCAATATATCAATAACTCTCAAGTCACACACTTATTTGGATCTTGCAGTCACCAAGCTCATGCAGGTTTTTCTTTATCACAAAACAATTCCTCAACTTCTCGTTTCTCCAACGTCACCGATAGTGGTTCAAGTTCAAGCTATTCAACACCTCTTTCAAGCCAAATCCCTAATATAAATGCTGGAGCCATCGATGCTGTTCAGTTTCAAATGTTTCTGCGAAGAGTGATGGAGCAACGCATTGCACCTGAGAGCAGAATTTCCGATCCTCCTCCAAACAGAAGTACAGATAGTGGTGATCCTTTACCTTTACCCAGAAATGATTCTGCATCTTCTTTTGAAGGTATACATACTCCTATCTCGGTGCGGAACTTAGCTTCTAACCAAATTCGTGAGAATATAAGTTTATTTAAGGAAGAATTGGATCTCAAACTTCAGACCTGCAGACCTCGTCAAGGCCCAATTATCGAGCTAGTTGATGATAGTGACAATAACCATAGCTCAACACAAAATGAAAAAGAACAATCGGTGCGGGTACATTATACCTATGAAACACCAAAATATCGGACAGATCCAATAACTTGTGCTCAAGAGCTAGACCTGGTCAAAAGACATCTACGATTACGACAATGCGACTCTGATCAACAACATGGGGTTAAAGCAAAAAAACAGAAAACAAAGTTTCGTGGCTCTACAAGATTTCAACAAGGAAGCCATCTCCGTTCAGACAACAACTCTGGAACCTCTCATGAAACTGGAGAAATTGAAGTCACACGTACTGCCTACAATGATGGACCCATTCCCATCGATATAGATACTTTGGAAGATTCGAAATCAGATACATATTCTTCGGATAGCGATTTTGAAAACGATACCGACTTTGAGAACAGTATTCCATTTTCTTCGAATCGAAGAAACATCGCAGGTGGAAATCAAGATATTGAAAACTATTATATCGACACTGTGTTGTCTAACTCTCTGTGGGAAAATTCCGGACCGCTCCACCCAATAGCTTTGGCGTCAATTCCAAATCACAGCAGTGGAGAAAAAAGACATTTGAATATCAAGTTTTCGCAAGGCGTGATAGCTCGCTATCTAGTTTTTAAATTTTCAAATACTGCAACCAAAGGAAGTTCCAATGTTGATGTAGAAAGCATCACTGTTCACGGAATCGAAAGCGGAGGCTCATGTGTTCAAATGATTTAATTATTATCAGATCTGGTTTTTCCAACTGCAATCACATATTCTATAAATATTATTAATCATATGTATAATTTTTTTCTTTGATTGGAAACATACAGGTTCATTGATATCTAAAGAAAATCAATTGAACTTTCCAGTATTAAAACAGTGAGCTGCGAATACTTTATATTTTTAGAAATTGTACTGTGACGTTGCTTGATGTCAAATAATTGTATCGCGTTTTGGATAACGACTAGATATCATATAATTTGGCTGAAATGGTTGTAAACTTTATCAAACTCTATCCGTTCAACAATTTCAATAATTAACCATGAACCAGTGAAGATAAATGTACCACAATACCTTTTGGAACAAACAGTTTGAGCAGAACTACTTATCATCTACCAAAAATTGTTTAATTCAAATATCGTGTTTTTCATGTATATTTCAAAGACTTATCAAAACAAATATGTCTTGTAATTTTGAATACGAAAATATATTACTTTCCTTTTGGGATGTTTACCTTTTTCTTCAACAAAATATATTTTGACGAGCAAGCGAATCCCAAGGATTTATAACTACTTAGGTAGTATAGATATCATGAAGTGCACGTCTTATTAAAATGATTTCAACCCTGACCCTCTGAATTTCAACTCTCTATTGTTTCGACAGTTTATAGATTTATCTGTAATCAAAAATTTCAGTCATACAAATTTATTATCACTAGAATTAACCATATGTGAAACTCCATCGCATGAAAAGATACAATCAGGCCTGGAAACCATAACTCATCGCTTTTGAAACCTTACCACATAGACAACAAAGCTTTGTTCTTCAAAATCAATTTCCTAATTTTTACATATATTTTGGAATTCCAAAATGTATGTGGTTTTCAAATTCATCAGCTTTTTTTTATTTGGATTTGATTGGCTAGATTTCAGTTTCGAAATTCAAGGTTTGTATTTTATTTTCTTTTTTTTTCTTATGACAAAAACCCTTGATTGTTTCCTTTTTTTGTTTTCCAAACTCCATTTTCGAAGCACACTAACCATTTGGTTGTCTTCACTATTTTAAAAACACTTTTTCAGTCTATTTACCCAATTTTATACAAATATATTTAATAGATCAACAATGACTGACAGTATACGCTTACGCATGCAGGAACTCATCCAACGCAAGCAACAGGAGATTGTACAGACTCTCGAAAAGATCGAGGCTTTGGAGTCCGAAACTAAATTTTTTCAAGACAAATGGAGCAGAGAAGGCGCGGAGGGCGGTGGTATCAGTGCTGTTATTCAGAACGGTACTGTAATTGAAAAGGGCGGTGTGATGGTTTCAATTGTTAATAGCAAGCTGCCACCCGCTGCTGTCGAAAGAATGCGTGCTGACCACAAGGTCCTCGATATGCTTGCTGAAGAACAGAAAAAAAAGACTGCTGAAGGATCCACCGAGCAATTGGCTTTGCCTTTTGATGTCTGTGGATTGTCATTGATTATGCATCCCAGCAATCCGCATGCTCCTACTGTCCATTTGAACTACCGATATTTTGAGATCAAACATCCCGATACGAACGAGATTCTTACTTGGTGGTTTGGCGGCGGTGCCGATATGACTCCTCATTACCTCTATGAAGAAGATGCCGAGCTTTTTCATACCGAACTCAAAAAGGCTTGCGACTTAATCGGTCCTTCATACTACCCTCGCTTCAAGAAATGGTGTGACGAATATTTCTTTGTCAAACACCGCAAGGAAGGCCGCGGCATTGGTGGTATCTTCTTTGACGATATGGGCCCTGAAGAAACTTCAGAAAAAGGCAGATCTGCCGAAGATTGGTTGAAGTTTATTGAAGCCTGTTTTGACGCATTTTTAAACTCATATCCTACAATTTTGAAGCGCCGCTATAAAACTGAGTTTGACCAAGAACAGAAGAGATGGCAACTTATTAGACGAGGCCGATACGTTGAATTCAACTTGCTTTACGATAGAGGAACTCATTTTGGTTTGCTCACTCCCAACGCCCGTATTGAGTCTATTCTTGTTTCCCTTCCACAAAATGTGTCGTGGGAATACATGCACGAGCCTACCAAAGACAGCTGGGAAGACAAAACCTTGCAAGTTTTGAAGAATCCCAGGGAATGGGTCAAGGAGTAACTTTTTTTTTTGTAAAAGTTTATATTTTCAGTGTCTTAAAAAAATGAAATATTTTAGTATTACACACTCTTCATTATCCGATTGTATCATATGTAATCTCTTTAAAAAAATCGCTTAGGTTTTCGTTCGATTTCAAATAAGGCGTATTATTCACATAATATTTTTTTTAATTTGTTTTAGTAAAATTCCTTTTTTTTATTAACTAATTGCAAATAAGATACTAAATGTCTCACAAAGCAGATCATGTTAACACTTGGAAAGAAGTCTAGCTATGACGAGCTCTATGTTTTCTATGTTATTTGTAAACAAAATTCACATTACAAATTTACATGCAAAATATAAATGATGTCCTTTTACACATCAAACATTTCCTCTTCGATAACACCAAAGATGTTTTGAATATATATCGTCAGTTCAGCCAACCGTTCAGTGATTGCAATGGTGGCAAGAATATACGAATAAAATAAAATAAAAT
The DNA here is from genome assembly GCA_900642975.1 of Magnusiomyces suaveolens. Lineage (NCBI taxonomy): Eukaryota > Fungi > Ascomycota > Dipodascomycetes > Dipodascales > Dipodascaceae > Magnusiomyces > Magnusiomyces suaveolens. The sequence goes on from CAAAMA010000004.1 coordinate 3,047,179, forward strand.
CTTCAACATATCCAGGATCAACATAGTCATTTGCGGCATTATGATCATTGACATCAGATTTGATGCTTGCTGCCCGATAGTCATTAAGTTTCGCGAGCATACGATCAATGGCATGTTCCGTAGAAGGCATTTTGTCGGGTAACGGGAATCCAAGTCTCATTGCGGATGATAGTAAGTAAAAGTTGAGAAAAATTCGGTTGCATAGCTCGGTGCGTTCCATTGTCGTGTATTCAATGATTTCGAGCTCGCGACTACTAGCTTTGGGATCTTTTGCAATCAAAACACTCATGTCCTGGAAAATGTCCAAAATCTGCTGTGTATTTTTCAACAAAACTTCGTATTCATCTGCAGGAAAAGGACCCTTGAGTCGCAGCTCGTTAGGCGCATTGGATAATAGCTCATTCAATTCAATCATGGTCATCTGCATCGCAGTTTCGCCTTGGATTCCAACAAAATTATTATCTTGAGCAGTCATTGACAATTCTGTTCCTTGCCTTATCATTTGAACCGTTCCATCAGCTTGAATTTCTTCCCGAATAGGCTGCCCTGATGTAATCAACGGTAAAGGCATTATATTTTGTTTTCTTGGCTGCATTTTCAAAGCGTCTGCTTTCCAAACCAATCCCATTTGCATCCACAGAATAGACAATCCGCGCTTCAGTTTCCGACGCGCACTGTTTGGTAACACAAATGTCGAAATGAAAAGAGCCCAGATAACACCACAGCAAACCATGATAAACCGATGAAATGCAATATCCATGACAATCAGTTTTGTCAAGTCTTCGTCGTCATCGTCATCTTGTACTGAAATTGAATAAGAATATAGTACAGTCAAATTGAATGTCAATAAAATGAATCGTCCAAAAGCATTTTTCGATGGCCAAGTCAGAATTATCCAAAAACATATGAATGATAAAGCGGCGCCAACCAGTGGTAGCACAATGTTGTTTTCTGGAAAAAGCGTCCAAAAGCAATATGCAAAAAAGGCCCCCAGAAAAGTTCCTGACACACGAATGGGAACTGTATTGGCCGTGCCTCCAACACTTTTACTCATGATAATGAAAAATGTGATGAGACCCCACTCTCCTCGCCACTCCGTAAATTTTGGGCGCATAGAATCTACAAACGCTGGAATTGCAAAAATCGCTGCTCCCAAACCGACTTTGATGGCGAATTGGACGTCTGGTCCTCTAAATGCACGAAGCGAACGCCATATTCTTAACGTTAGTTTTGGAGATCGGCCGCTCAACTTTAGGTATTCACTGGTCTCTTCACGCTGTAAATGCTTCCGTTCCCATTTTCTGTATAGTTCGTGTCTAGTTACATCCACAAAAACAGAGCTATTGGAAGGTTTGGAGAACTTTGAAAGACTCAATTTCCAAATCCAGTTATGTGACCATGGTAAATGATGCTCTTTTTCAACCATTTGATATTCATCTAAAATCTTGATATATTCCATCAGTTCATTTCCAATTTCCTCCAAGATATAACTAAAATTACCACACGATGCAGCTTCCGCTTCCTTATTTGCAATTTTGTCAAAGTCTTTTTCGTGGATGAAGCTCTCTTGTTTATAAATTTCAAACAGGCAACTTTCGCGAGCATCAGAATATTTTTGAATAATACTTTTTAATTCATTGACATGATGCGGATGAAGCACAGTTTCATACGGAGCTTTGGTATTAAATGGTAGTTCATTCATAATTTCATCGATCAACAAAAAGTATTCAGTCATGGTTGATCGAATTGAATTTATAAATTGGTTAAATAACGCAGTTGCCGAACCTTCTGCTCCATTGGACGAAACTGAATCGGACCGCAACATATTTTGTCCATTAAAGGCTTTGGGTATTGAACCGTCATCAATTATCTTTGGACGATTCAAACTAAGAAGCGTTATACTTTTTATACTTTTAATGGACGAAGAAGAAGGCAAAAGTTTGCCACTGGCGATACTATTACTTTCGGAACCCTGTAATTCGGATTCTTCAGCAAGCAGAGCACTCTGTGTCATGACACTGGAGCTAAGACCATTCAACAACAGCGTGAGCTTATGGGAAGACTGCACAAGTTTAACAAGGGTATCATACTCAGATTCTCTTCCTCTAATACGTAATTCGTACGCTGCGTCATTGACACTTTGAGCCAATTTTTTATGAGAGGAGCTGACTTTTGCTTTCATTTCTGAAAATTCAGAAGATTGTATACTTTCGCAGTCCATGAACTTTGTAGTCAAATGTCGTAAGATTCCGGCATTCAATTTCATGGCATTAGTCATTTCTTTCTTTGCACTGACCAACGCACTTTTCGGCCAAAGCGTAAAAGAAATGATTGCTGAGATCGCAACGCCAGACGATACCAACATGAAAGTTTGCATCATTTTATCAAAAGCGATGATACCCGCCTGAACATTTCCTTCTTTAGTTAAAGTTGTAACCAAAAAAATTGCGGCGACAGAGCACGCAGTATTGAAAGTGGGCTTGTTGATACGCTGCTTGATAAAGGCAATGAATCCTAACCCGAAACCGCAAAAAAACAAAATATCAATCATGTAGGCGGTATATCGCATATCATATACCAAAAACACTCGAGATAAAACTAGACTGGATGCCACCATTAATAAACTATAAAGCAAGGCAATACATACGAAAATTATTGCTTCGTACATACTGCCTGCCGTCCGAGCTGGATGGAAGTATACTGCAACAGTAGCGGCCATATGCTTATTTTGACTCTTTCCAAATATCTCGCGAATTGGTGAATAAACAAGCATTGATGCCAGAAAATATGCAATGGAGCACTTTATAACATTTTGTGCTTCCGTAGTTTTCAAAAATTGAAAGAATTTTCCGAGTAGGTGTGTAAAAGATTGAAATAAAGTTCTTATTGCTCGCCTCAATCTACCCAGAAATGATATATCAGGAGATAATACCAAACTTTCAGTGTTTCCTGAAAAGCCATCCATAGATTCTTCATTTGTTGATGTCAAAAGTGGGGTTGATTCTATATAGTTTGAAGATTTTCTTGGTATGAACGGACGACTGACACGGATGAAGATAGATGCGAAGAAATTAGGTTAGAGTGACCGATTTAGAAACAAGCGTTTTTGAACTAGATAAATTAACAAAACTCACGTATGACTACTCTGAAGAAAAGAGTCTCGACGAGATGTACTGGAGGTATCACCAACCACTAAACTCTTTTGTCTTAATAATGGAAATGGCCGAGAAAAAGGAGGAGTCTGTTCCGCCTGCAATGTCGGGGACTGAATTTGTTGCGGAAACGTTCGTGATACTCCATAAGATTGTGACTTTGGCGAGTTTATTAATGGTGACTGAAACGAATTCGTATCTTGCCGAAATGATGATGGAAAACTCATTTCTGGAAATCAAAAATTGTTAAAGTATATAAAAAAAATGCTAATTTTGAACTGTAAAAAGAATGAAAACAAGTCTGCAACACTCTGTTTTCGATAAAAAAAAAAAACAAGAAAGAATGTTTCGTCGTAGGTACGCGGCTGGAGGATTTCAATGTGGGGCTGTGTGCTACAAACGGCTATAACCCTAACCCTTGTTCAATTGTTACATGTTGCTCAATATATGACAAGTAGTGTATTATTTTCAACAGTGGCAAATTGTTACCACCAGCGCATTTTTTTGATCTCGTTCCATTCACACATTTTTTTGGATTTCACATCACATCAGATTTAAACGCTTTATCTGCCGTTCACTTGGTTTTTTATTGTTTACAAGGACTTAATAGATACTCAACTATAGATTATTCGTCATGGATACCGATACCCACATGAAAGATGTTGAGCAGAACAAGCAAGACGAGCTTGATGATGATATTCTTCAGTCATCGACAGCAGATATCATTACCCGACGACAGCTTCTCGAAAATGATATCAAGGTCATGAAACTTGAGCACCGAAGACTTACAAATGAGAAAGCTGGGCTGGAAGATCGAATCAAAGACAACAAGGAGAAAATCGAAAATAATAGGTATGGACTGAAAATATCTATCAATTGTTTTTGTAAAGTTACTAACGGCATTTATTCTTAACTTTCTTGTTTTTTTTCTTATTAGACAATTACCCTATCTTGTTGGAAATGTCGTGGAGTTGTTGGATGTGGATGCGGAAGAAACTGAGGAGGGTGCAAATGTTGATTTAGATTCGACACATGTTGGTAAATCTGCAGTTGTTAAAACGTCCACACGTCAAACAGTCTTTCTTCCACTCATTGGTCTCGTAGATCCAGAAACATTAAAACCTGGCGACTTGATTGGTGTCAATAAAGATTCCTATTTGGTTCTTGACACTCTTCCCGCCGAATATGACAGCAGAGTCAAGGCTATGGAAGTCGACGAAAAACCCACAGAAACATATTCAGATATTGGCGGCCTTGATAAGCAGATTGAGGAATTAGATGAAGCTGTTGTCTCTCCAATGAAGCAATCTGACAAATTTAAAAAGATTGGTATTAAAGCTCCCAAAGGTGCTCTCATGTATGGTCCTCCTGGTACTGGCAAAACTCTTTTGGCTCGAGCATGTGCCGCCCAAACCAATGCTACCTTTTTGAAGCTGGCTGCTCCACAGTTGGTTCAAATGTTTATCGGTGATGGTGCTAAGCTGGTCCGCGATGCTTTTGCCTTGGCCAAGGAAAAGGCACCCGCTATCATTTTCATTGACGAATTAGATGCCATTGGAACAAAGCGTTTTGACTCTGATAAATCTGGTGATCGTGAAGTCCAAAGAACTATGTTAGAGTTATTAAATCAGTTGGACGGTTTTGGAAGTGATGACCGCGTTAAGGTTTTGGCTGCAACTAATCGAGTAGACGTTTTGGATCCAGCTCTTTTGCGATCTGGTCGTCTTGATAGAAAAATTGAATTCCCGTTACCCACAGAGGAAGCCCGCGCCGGAATTTTACAGATTCATTCACGTCAAATGACAGTGGATGATTCAATCAACTGGCAAGAATTGGCTCGCAGTACTGACGAGTTTAATGGTGCCCAACTTAAGGCTGTCTGTGTTGAAGCTGGTATGATCGCTTTGAGATCTGGCAAGTCAAAAATCACACACGAAGATTTTGTAGAAGCTATCACTGAAGTTCAAGCCAGAAAGTCAAAGAGTGTTTCCTTTTACGCTTAAAAAATGGAAAATAAAGAAACTCTTTAAAATTGAATTTATGTATTATAGATGTCTAATGTTTTTTTTTTTTTTTTTTTTTTTTTTTTCTTTTTTTTAATCAAAAAAGTCGTCTATATCAGGTTCAATATTTATATAATTTTCTCTCTTCAGCTTTTCGGCATCTTTTTCTGTTGATTCACCAGAATTCGAGGAAGGATTGAGCAAAGATTTATAGAATTCAACCACTTTAGGATTTACTTTAACTTTCCGGGGATTATAATTCAAAATTTGTAACCTGTTCATGGAAGTTGCTCTCGAAATGGCGACATATGCATGGCCAGCTTCAAAAATGGTCCTCAAATCTACCTTGACTCTATCCAAGGTCTGGCCTTGAGCTTTGTGAATCGAAATACTCCAAGAAAGAATCAAGGGGATTTGCCACCTGACAGCTTCCACCTTGTTTTTAGCATAGCGTGACGATAAAGAAGAGGAAGCCATGGTTTGGAAATTAAAAGGATTAATTGTTGTTAAATGAGTTTGTCCGGAGGGATTCGTAAATTTCACAACAGGAAGAACCGATTCTAAGGATGTGTCTAAAGAACAATTGTGTTCAAATTCTGGAACAGGAGATACTGAAAGGCATGTTGTATTGTTTAACCGGACATTTTTCTGACTAGTGTAGATTGACATCTCTTCCATTTCGGCTGCTTGCAACAATTTCTCAAATTCTTCGCTATCTTTGTCCATATTTTCGGTACCTTCGTCAGAAACGATTTTCAAAAACGTGAGATGCGTTAAAAAGGCAATAACTCGGCCAAGAGAGCCGTTGACAAGTGTTGAGTCCACATTGCGAATCAACATAACTTGAGCGCCGTGTCTTAGTTCTAGTCGATGAGGCGATAGAACAGCATCATCCAATCGTTTTTCAAGACTCTTCTTTTGGATATCTGTATTTGCCAATGGAAATTCGTCACGCTTTTGGTAAAAATGTCGAGGGCCAGGTAATCTACTGAGGCGGTTTCGATTAGCATTTTCTACTTCATAACGGGTAGCATATAGCTCAGTGGGTTCAATTCCATCTGAGTAATCGACTCTCCGAGAAAGTGATGTCAGTTTCTGATTCATAGGAGGAGTTAATTCACCCAATCGCATTGAATTCAAAATATTAATCAAAGTGTTATCTCCCTTTTGACGAAATACTTCGGTCAAGACAAATGTAGTCTGTATTGTAGATTTCCAGGCCTCAGACTCAAAAGCCAAAGATTTAGGAGAGCCTTTATCAATAGGAGGAAGCTGGAAAAAATCACCAGTAGCAATGATTTGGATTCCGCCAAATGGGCGCTGGCTTCTGCGACTATTTCTTGCGATATACTCCAGTTTATCAAAAAACTCCGCATCCACCATAGATATTTCATCAATAATAAGTGTATTCACTGTCCTCCAGTTGTTTGACTGCGTATTTCGTTTGCGGATCGTGTTGAACAGTTGCTCTTTAGACGCTGTGCCCAAGCCGACTCCAGAAAAGCGGTGAAGAGTTTCCCCGCCAATATTTTGAGCAGCCAGACCAGTAGATGCAGTTATTCCTATTTCCTTGTCATTCTTTTGAAGCTCACGGATGATTGTGCGAGTCAAGACGGATTTTCCGGTACCTGCAGCACCAGTATAGAATAAAGACTTGCCTTGTAAAACCAAGTCCAATACATGCTGCTGTTCTTTGCTCAACACAATAGGGGCATTATCTACGCTAGATTGAGAAGAAACAGAAGGCATTTCGGGTTCAAATGTAGAAGAGTGTTTGGCATGAGAGTTGGAAGATCTACCAAAGCTAGCTGTTGAAGAAACCTGTGTAGGAGGAGCAAACCGCGAAGGACGAAATGAAGAAGGGTTTGATTGCGAACGAGAAGAGCTGGAAAATTGTGAAGAAGGATAAGATCTTGTTTGGGTTACAGGTGTATGAGTATTTTGATTTTCAATGGTATTTCCTGGCTTATAAAAACTTTTTGCAAAATCAGACATTCCAGGCTTCGAAGAATCAGTAGAGCCTGAAAATGAGTGTTTCTTAAGTGAAGTAATAGGCAGGTCGTCAAACATATATCGCCTTTTAAGGGAAACATTAGGTTGAACAGTCGGCTTGATAGCTTGGGTTGACTTTGAAGTTGATGTTGATGTTAATAGTGTGGGTACTGATGCTGGTACTAGTACTGGTGCTGGTGCTGGTAATGGTTCAACAACGGATGGTTTTGTGGGTTGAGGTTTTTGTTTTGGTTTGAAAAAAGCATCCAAGGTATGTGTAGGTTTTTTATTTTTGGTCATTATGGAAGATTTGTAAGTAGAAGAAACCGTTGTTTTGGAAGTCTTCAGAGAAATAGAATCTATGTTACGACTCTTTGGTATTAGGTTAGATGGGTATGTTTGGTTTTTTCGGGTCTGTTTTTGACGCATAATCGACGACGCAGACAGTGAGTTCAAACCATTGTCCCGGTCGTCAACGTCGTTAAAGGTATCTCTAAATTCAGAAGAATCTCCAAACGATCCATGAGAATCGATACGACCAATTTTATTATGTTTCGAGTTTCCAAGTGACATTAAATGTGGTTAGATTTCAATGGTTGGAAAGTAAACAAAAACCAGCATAGAAAATGTTTGATTCTGACTTGAAAAATTAAAAATAATACTATTGCAGACACGACACAAAGTACGTGTGTTTTTCGTGATAAATAGATCGTGATATACACGTAATGTAAATATTACCCTGACTAACAAACCCTAACTTTTTTTTTTTTTTTCAGTGTTGAAAACTTTTTTAGTATAAAATGTACAATTTTTCACCTTCTTTTACTCTTTTTCTTTTTTTTTTTCTTTGTGCGGCGGCCTTAGCATCTTCCCGTGTTGCTTGTTTCTAGCTAGTACTTTTTATTTTTCACTAGAAAACAGGCGTCATGCTTTTTAAGGTCAGAACAAATGGTTTAACATTGATGCTTTCTTAGTACTCATTTATACGTTCAGATATTTACGGTTGGAAAGTTTTCTGCTCTTGCTTAGCCGCTTGAGGGGTGTTCTTACTTTGGGGACGTGTGAGAGTCGGTGGTATCATACATTACATTCATCTTGGATTATATATTTTTTTCTTCTATTGATAAGGGTGAAATTTATTGATTCAGGGTAGAAGCTTCACAGCTCCAAAAGCTGAAATATTGTATTGTAGCATAAATATATTTTTGAAATTATCTACACGTGATGTAAATATTACACTTACCCTACCTTGAAATATTTGTTACACCTCGTGATCACGCACGAGTTACATGTAATCATATTAGATACAAGCTTATCACATTGATATTCTTCATCTTAAATCCAGAAACCTTATTCACCACCAAACTTGGCCTTTATTCTTCTTCATTTCTAGCCATATTTCATAACTATTTGCCACATATTCTAAATATCCGTTGTTTATTCTCATGCCAGCCCTTTCTCCTGAAATCCCTATAAACAATGTGTCGATCCATACAATCTTCCCAACTTTTGAGTCTCGCTGGCTAGCTCTCAATAACAAAGATCCTCGGGCTGCTACTGCGTTCCTATACTGTGTCAAATCCACTCACATATATTGCAGACCTATTTGTACTGCTAGGCTAGCCCGACGTAAAAACATCGTGTTTTATGATACTGTTGATGAGGCTGAACAGGCTGGCTTTAGACCCTGTAAGCGCTGTAAACCGAGGCTACCTCTTCACGAAACTCATCACGCAATGATACGGCAGAGCTGTGCTATTCTTGATGAAAGTCCGGAGGCTTTACCGCCGTTAAAAGATTTGGCCAAAAGCGTTGGCTTGACTCAATGGCATTTTCATCGAATTTTTCGCCGATTCACAGGGATAACCCCTCGGATGTACTGGGTAGGAAGACATAACCCGGACAAGCAACAAACGTGCAATATCGACTTTGAAAAACTGTTGGAAAAGCTTGATGGCTATTCTGTCGAAGACCCTGTCAATAATCGTGGTCAAGTTCCACGGCGGCGTCTTTCTGATCCCACTCTCATGACTGAAAATGACATTGCCCAATATCAAAATGGTTTGGATTCTACTCATGAATCAACAGAAAATGACAACGATCTTACCACTACCACAGGTGGTACTGTGGAACTTGGACTACATTCTGCTACTAGTAATTCGGCATCTAACACTAGCGCAAATGAGTATTCTACTGGACTTGATAATCTTGTTTCAAGTAAATCTCTTCTTCATGAAGTCCCTTCAACTCCACTTTCGTCCACATCCACCCCACTTTTTGGAGTGTCAAGTCCTAACTTCCCTTCCACAAATAGTAAATATACTACCGATAAGATACCAAACACACTAGGTTCCCACAGTCGGCTCTTCAATTCAAGCACCGCTAACGGTCGATCGCCATCCCTTTTTCCAACATCTTCAGCTTCATCTCCCAGTAACTCTCTTCTTTTCAATAAAAACAATTCATTGCCGTCCTCTGGAGAACTACCGGCATTTTCGCCATTACAAAATGTTTCAACTTCCGAAACTCCAGAAAATGTGTCTTCGAGAACAAGACGCGAACAAATTTCTATGCTTGAAGTTGAGCCATTGAACCTTGAAGACGTTGAACCATTATATGATCTGAAGCCATTTTACTCCGGCTCTATGAGTAACACCATAGACGAATTTTCTAAAACCGTGACTCCAGCCAGCTCTCTGCTAGATAATAACGACAGATCAACATCTCATGGTCGGCATCCTAATCACCAGAAATTGCATTCTATCTCTTCATCAACTCGTCCAATTTCCAAAGGCATATCTCAGATTACTAAAACTTCACAATTGAGCAAGAATCAAAAAACGCTACACCGAGCCTCACAACGGTCTATTTCTGCCTGGCCCCAATCCCCCGGGCTAATAGCTCAACAGTCTCCTTCATTGTTTCCTCAGTCACCTGCTTTCAATGCCCAACAATCTTCTTTGTTTCATCCACAATCACCTAACGTCGGCCCTTTCCAAAGTCCTGTTTTAAACGCTTTCCAAAGTCCAAATCTTCACGCTCTCCAGTCTCCTACATTGACTTCTCTTCCTGAAAACTCTCCGCCAACCACGTTCAAGTCTGAAGTTTTGGCTCGACAAAATGCAATTCAACCTCTAAGCGTTCCATCGCCAATTAGTTTGTCTCTAGCCTCACCGAATTTCCTTGATCTTTCGGATAACTCAAATCAACCTCCCAGTTTTACTAACCAATCAGAAAAGAATTTTGGAACTAATGCTGGAATTTCTCTACGAACCCATCAGCTTCACCAAAATTTGTATAGGCAAATTCAATCTGCAAAGTCTCTGAAAATCCCACAAACGTATTCAGCTGGTAATACTCTGAACAAAAAAAACCATGCACTGGTTTCTGGAATTCCAGCAATTTATGACAGTGGCAATAATGATAGCAGCAACCGAAGTAATGCATATACACCCAGTTCAGCATCACCTAGTTCAATATCTCCAGGTTCAAGTGGGAGCCCTGCCAATGGTTCACAAACAACGCATACACAACGGTCTTGGGTCAACAGTACTACCAGCTCTGTAAAATCAAGTCCGGGGTTTGCCGCGCCTCCATCAAATTCGGCTAATGCTGGAAATATACTCTTGAAATTCCCAAGTTACGATGTATCAGGTACCATCACCCCGAACTTGGTACCTCATGGAGAATACCCAACTTCAAATAACCGTTTTCGTGATGAAATACAAGACAATATCAACATCCCAGCAGGTCTTCCACGAGAAAAACGCGTAATACAAGCCCTGATTGAGTTAATTGCAAAACAAAATGGTGGTGAGGCATTGACCAAAAACAATGTTTCTGATTTAGACAACTGGCTAAGCAGAAGTGTTTCGAAAAACTTGGAAGGATTAAATAAGGAAAACGAAGAGAAACAGCAAAATACATCCAAAAGACCACCAATGACCCGCAGTGTTAGTACTCCTAGTTGGACAAATAAATCTAGTTCTGGTTTGGATTCTGAACAATTGACAGTTGTCAATAATTTAAAAGATACCATAAATAGTGGTCCTTTGACTAAGATGGATATTAATAATTGCAGTATTAATGTGAATCCTGAAACAAATATTGTTCGACCTTTTGATTTTTTGCATGCCGGATACAACGATGACTATTCCAACTCCAATAATAATTATAACGACAATTTCGACGTCGATGTCGATATGGAGCCATCTTTTGAAACTTTTGATAGTATTAATGATTTAAACTTTGAAATTCAGAATAGCTTAGATTTGAGTAAGGTGGATATGAATACTCACAATATGGATTTGGAAAATTTGGATATGGCCAGTCATAATCACAAGCCTTCGCAGTGGAATTTTGACGTTGGAGCAACTTCAGAGTTTCTAAACCATAATGATATCAAAGTGGACTTTTTAAAATACGGGGATGATAGCCAAGCACAAGGCAGCGGATTTAAATCTGCAATATTAGCTACTATGGATAATGAGAATATTAATCAGCAAGGAAAGAAGAGTTTTCAAACGTCAGGATGGTCTTTTGACCAAAGACAACAAGGTAATGGACATAGTGATGGAAATTACAATTATTATGCAACGGTTGGGAATAAAGAGGCAAAAATAAATTGTGTAGAAAAAAACATGACTCAAGACAGCAATTTATTTGGACAATACGAGGGCGGCGGGCAAGGTTACATGGATAAACAGTTTAACAAAAGCAGCAATAATAACAACAATGGTAGTTTAGAGACTGGATGGATGAATCGAGAACTAGATAGCGAAAGAGAGACCGGGCGAGATAAGGCATGCAACCAACTGACAGCAGAGTATCGATCGATTCGACCACAATTGGAATCGACAATTGGAAAACACTTTGGTGAAAACTTCAAAACAGAATATAACAATCAGTTGGTTGAAAAGCTGATGGACCAGCATCAAGAACGAGAATGGAACATTACAGAGCAACAAAAAAACCAAAATGAAGACAGCAATATGAATAGCGAGGAGAATGAAAATCAATATGAATTATTTTTAGTTCAGTGAGGAAAATTCTTTCGGACTAATTGAATTTTGAAAACTAAAGGATTTATTCACCTTGTTTTTTGTAATGATCATAATTATTATAATAAACCAAAAACCAAGAACCACAAGATGGATTCACGGCCTCCGACAGGACCAAAAATGACATGATTACTAAGCTCGCAAATTTACTCGATGCAACTAACAAAATTAAACACAAAATAAATATAATGTTGTACAAATATACAGCGAAGCAAGTATCTATCGAGAAGCACGTCACTCAAGCCAACCCAAATTGCTGATTGGCAACCAAACACGAATCAGTTCTCGATTTTATCGTATTTTATTGGCCAAAATTCGGTTGCACAAAAACAGTGTGACGTTAGATGAAAAATACATCGATATGCTTACTCATCAGAATTCAGGCTGCATACGGTGTTTGCAGTTCCGAGAACGGCTGAATGATTTTGACTAAGCAACGGCCACAGTTCTGCAAAGAAGGTTATTAAAAAATTGCCGCAGGCCTGACTCAAGTATGTAACATACTAGTTAGGGAGCCGTGACTGAAATTACTCCGACAGCACGTGAAATGAAATAACGAAAAGGAATATAAATATTTAGTCGTTGGCAATTCTAATAATTTTTTTTCAACTTGGGTATATAAATATACTGATTGGTTTTCTCACACGATTAGCATTTTTTATGTTTCTAAGTTCTCGATTTGATCTATCTTAATCTATTCTATTTTTTTTTTTTTTTTCTCATTTCGATTCATATTTCTATTTTTTTTCAGTTTACAAATAGTCTTTCTGGAGTAATATCTCACCAATCACAATGGCAACACTTACGACTCAATCCTTGACCAACAAAAAGTATGATATCCCAATAACTCCTCCGGGCGAATCTTCACCAGCCATTCTTGCTACAGCTCAGACTGTTTTGCGTGCTCAAGCTCAGGCTTTGGACTACATTTCCAACCTTTATGAATCCGACGAATCTACAAAGCGTCAATTTTTTTTGTGTCTCCAGTATATGCACAATGCCACATTTTCCCATGGAAAAATCGTCATAACTGGTATGGGAAAAAGCTATAAGATTGCTGAAAAACTTGTGGCAACTCTCAATTCTTTAGGGGCACACGCTGCCTCTCTTCATCCCTCGGATGCATTACATGGAGACCTCGGTGTTATAAAACCTGCTGACGTTATCATGATGATCACAGCATCTGGTAATACTCCCGAACTCCTTACTCTTTTGCCTCATCTTCCTGCCGGAATTCCTTTGCTTGTTTTGACAAACACTCCAGATTCTCCCCTGGCCACCCAAGCCGCCGGCGTTTTGTCCGCTGAAATTCCACACTCACTTTCCGAACGCCAAGTCTATGGCCTTCCAGCCCCTACAACTTCCACAACTGCCTGCCTTGCTGTTGGTGATGCTGTATGTATAACGCTAGCAGAAATGCTTGTGGTCGATGTCAAGGAACGAAGCCACAATTTCTCTAGATGGCATCCAGGCGGAGCTATTGGCAACCAATACCAAAAAGAAAAAAATAGCAGTGCGGGTGTCACTAGTGTCGATGAATTCACCAAATCACAACGCCTCGAACTTATAAAGTCTCGGGTTGTAAAGTGGACCCGAGTGGGCCATATTTCTCACGAAACGTTTGCTAGCGAGCTGGAGCTGCTTAGAAAGTGTGCAATGATGGACTGGGTTTTTATTGATTCGCGGTACCTTGTTTCGACCCGTTCCATATTTAATAAACTCGAGTCTATTCACGCGAGTGGGAGCGACGGTGTATGCAATACCAGATCTATTATAAAGACTCTCAAGACATATGACGTATTCAAAGTTCACAAACATTCCGATAATCAGCTGGCATCTTTGGATATGAGTATTAAAATTGCACTACTGGTGGATAAAGAAGGAACTTACTCTGGATTATATTTCAACGACGAGTAACTTTGTTTCAAAATATTGATATTTTCACAACGAAATGTTTAAAAAAAAATTTCTAACCAGCTTGGTCTAATTCGACAATTAGAAACGTTTTTTTTCTTTTTTTCTTCCGACAAAAAATATCTTATGTCAGCCGTGTGTAAACGATTAAAAAATGTGCTCATTAGGGTTGGTAATGAACGAATGTCATCACTAATTGCTACAAAATGCAGCCGTTCTTAATGAGAATTGATGTAATCAAACGGCCTCCGCAAGAAATCACATGCAAACTGGTGAGAGGTGTTTGGTTTTACGCTAGAACAAGCCACATAATTTAGGAATTAGGAGTTGGCAAACGGGCTTGGTAGATTGTATTACAAATATTTTCAATTGGTGGATATATTTTTGTCTATGTACAGATATTCCGAACTCATATATGTTTTAGGAGACGGAAGTATTTTAATTCCTATACCTTTTCCGGTTGGTGCATGCCTCAATAATAAACATATATTTTAATCAATATAATCTGGTTGGATTGATAATCTTGCTTACGAAAACCTAATTTCACTAACCTTAATACATTTAAGCATCTGCTATAACCTCGTAAATAATCAAATCTAGTCATGGATTCCAACGTTTTAAACTTGAACACAGAGTTGAGACTTGAAAAGTGCGGCTGATGGTTATACGGCTGACAAGTTTGCTAGTATACCGTTTATTGGCTTTAACATTTCACAGTATGAAGGCTTATCAGCCGACAAACGTACTATTTAAAAAATATATAATCGTAAAGGTTTAACAGCATAAATGATCATTTACATGAGCATTTAACAGTGTAAAGGTTTAACAAATAAGTTTCCCATATCTACAAATAAAAATAATGTTTCAAACAGCATACGTAAAAATTGTTGCCGTTATTAAATTGACAAAAAAAATTAGAAAAAGGAAACGGAAACTAGTCAGAAAACACGACTAGCCACGATAAAAAAAAAAATTATAAAGGTATGTATAAACTCTAACAAGCACATGATTGGTTCTCATTGTCAAGATGAATATCAATTGCGTCCGCATAATCATCAGTAAAGTCCTGCGAATCCTCGCGTTGTAATGCATTTCGGGAAATCACTTCAAAAGCCCGATCAACACCTATCGCTTCTTTCGCAGATGTCTCAAAGTATGGCAGATTTCCGCGCTGTGCACAGTAACCTTGCGCCTTTTTCGCAGACACTGTACGCTTCGATTCTTCCACATCAATCTTATTACCCAACAAGATGAAAGGAAAGTTTTCGGGGTCAGTCACGTTAGCCTGCACCAGAAACTCGTCCTTCCAGACATCGAGATTATCAAAACTCTTGGTATTGTTGACGTCGTATACTAGTACGCAACAGTCAGCGCCACGATAAAAAGCGACACCCAAAGATTGGAATCTTTCTTGACCAGCGGTATCCCACAGTTGTAATGACACTTTTCGGTCATCCAAAGTTAACTCTTTTGTGAGAAAGTCTGCTCCAATTGTAGCTTTGTATTGTGTAGTAAATTTATTGTTGACAAATTGTTGCCTAAGTGAACAATAGTATAAAATAAGGTATAATTATAAGAATTATTGCAAACAATAGTTAGAATAACGTTTCGATGACTAAAAAACCTTGGTGTCTATAAACCTTTTCAAACAAAAATCAAAACATAAACGGAAATCAGTTACTCACATTAACGAAGTTTTTCCGACACCAGAATCACCGAGAATAATGACTTTCAAAACAGCTTTCTTTCTAGAAGACATTTTTATATTTCTTTATTGTCTATAAATGACTTGTTTAATCGAGGTATTATCAAAGTATTTTTATGTTCAATACGAGGGCAAATGGTGTATGGAATGTACTTTTTTAAAAGGTTCTAAACAAGTGTACACGGAAAAACAGGTTCACTCAAATATGAAACCTAGATTATAAATTACTTGAAGTTGCAAGCACAAGTAAAAACGTTGGGTAATGTAATATATGGCAAAAACAGCAGAGGCGCCAATCAAAACAACGGTATCCTTTCAAACAAAAATAGAACGGAATCTTCCTTAAAATTTCAGATCAAAAGCTATTTCAGTAGTCGAATCAGTTGAAATCAAAACAGGTATAAAAAAATCTGGCTAAAAAAAAGTTAAGAAACATGTTGAGGGGGTTGGTTTTTGGTGGTCAGCTGCATCACTAGTTGCGACCAGTCACGTGAACGTACCGTCAGTGTCACGAGACTTTGACAGTTGCCAAAGCCACCTTTCCAGTTGGCGACGAACCTGAAATTGCGTTCATTTTTGGGAACAGAACATTTTGTATTTATTACAATCACTTTGTATTTTTATTTTGAACGTTCAACTTTACATATAATCAGCTTTACAACTTGACCAATGTCTGGATCCTTTGAACAAGCGTTTCGGTCACAATTATCGTCGTGGCGAGACTCCATTCAAGCTCCCTCGTCGTCATCTACTAATGGAAACGGCGCCTCCAACTTTATGAACAAAATCTCTGATTTGAACCCTTTTAAACAAAACGATCGCATTCTTTTACCAACAACCGAGCCATCTGCTTCCTCATCCAACAATTCTAATAGCGGTCGATTTGGATTTTTCAGTTCGACATCACTCACTAACAATGTTTCGCCAAACGTAGCGGCCACTGCGCAAGATGATACTGTTGAAGAGCCTGAGTGGTTTAAACTTTCATACTGGGATAGACTGTTGATCTTTGGTATATGCTTGCTGGGAGCAATTGCATGCTTTGCATTGTGTTTCTTTATAATGCCCGTGCTGGCGCTCAAGCCCCGCAAGTTTGCGGTTTTATGGTCGCTTGGATCGCTACTTTTTATCATTTCGTTTGGAGTCCTTCAAGGACCGTTAAACTATTTAAAACATCTTCTTTCATCAACTCGCATTCTCTTCACTGTCACATATTTCGGGTCCATCATATTGACTCTCATTTTTAGTATTGGCATGAAGTCGACTATTTTGACAATTATTGCTTGTATTTTCCAAGTCGTGGCTGCTCTATGGTATGGTGTTTCTTATTTCCCAATGGGTACACAGAGTCTTAAGTTTGCTTCAAGAATTGGTGCTCGACAAGTCACTAGTTGGATCAACTCTTGATTGTAGACGTTTTTTCTTTGTTTCTTCTTTTATTTTATTTTTTAATATATATAGATTTTAATAAAAATGACAATTGATATATTTTGCTTGCTATATAATTGAACCAAAATATTGTGAACGTTAATATCAACAACCTACAATTATAATCACCCAAAAGTAATATCTTTGATTGTATACTTTCCGTCCTTTTCCTCAGTTGTGTGAACATTCAAACGATCAATACGGTAATCGCGTGTAACTATAGATCCAGGAGGTATTATTCGGTAAGGTTTAGGTAGTGAAGTTTCTAAAATATCTCCATTGCTCTGTATAAAGATATTAGTATATTTATCACGCTGATCAAAGATTAAAAGAAATAAGATCAAAAAAAAAATAAAATAAAATAAAAAAACAGTCTAGAAACAAACTAAACCCCGGTCAAACACTTGAAGTCATAAATATTGATCAAGACCTCGGTCCATAATCATCTTGATCCCAATACAATTTATACATACCGTTTCCTGCGGCGCGGCTTGGCTGACAAGTGTTTTGCCCTCCAATTTTTCTTTCCATTCTTGCACTCGCTTTTCAATTTCAAGTTCGTCAGACATGGTTTTGGTTTAAAGTAAGTGGAAAGAAACAAGAAGGACAAATGTTTCTGATGTTTTAAAAGTACTAGGAACCAAAGTCGTTACTGCAAACAAACAAAATGGATCTTCCCAAAAGTGCAACAAAATAAAATGCATTTGCCGTACGTGAGTTTTTTTATTTTTCATTTGATATAATTGTTGTATGTTAATCTGGTGATTTTATATTTATTGATCCGATAACAAATGAAATCTTTTTGATTGGCGTCGAGTTTATTTTTTATTTTTATTTTTTTTTCTTCTCGGAATCAGTCATTGAAAAGTATTTAAACTTATTTTTTAGGGTTTTCTTTTCTTGCTTCTTTAGTTTATAAATTTTTCATCAATTTTTTTTTTGTTGCTTCATAATGTCTGAAAACGTTTTGCAGGTTGTTGATATTTCCAAAGATGACTTGGCTACTGCCGAACAGCTCGTAAAGGCTGCTTCCACTTTGGGCTTTGTGATGGTTGAAGGATCTGGATTTTCCCGTAAAGATGTTGACCGAGTATTTGAGTTGGTATGTTGTTGAACAGCGATGATCCTTGGTACATTGTACTAATGCTTTCAATTATAGTCTAAACAATTCTTTGATCTTCCTACGGAAGATAAGAACAAGGTTCCTATCAATGAAGACAATCATGGCTACAGCGCTATGAATGTCGAAGTTTTGGATCCTGAAACCCAGAAGAAAGGCGATCCTAAAGAGTATGAGCACATCTTTATGGTTAAGAATCAATATCTAACATTATCTCTAGGGCTTTCAATATTGCACAAGACAAAAATGGTGGTCTTTCACTTGATTTGCCTCCACTCCTGTCCGATAACGAAGAAGAAGTTCGAGCCATCTGGCTCAAGTTTCATAGCGTCGGCGAACGTCTTCTCAAGCTTTTGGCTCGGGGCCTTCATGTCGAGCCCTTTGATCCTGACCAAAAAGCGAAAGACGACGATCTAGAGTCTGGTGATAATTGGTTTGTAACCAGACATCTTCCCTCGAAACCCAGCGGATCAGTCCTCCGCTTTTTGCACTACCCCAGCCAAAAATCTCAAGACCCAGAAACAGTAATTAGAGCCGGCGCACATACCGATTATGGAACAGTTACAATGCTGTTCCAAAAGGAAGGAGAAGACGGACTCGAGATTTTCTCGCCTTTGTCCAAGTCTTGGGTACCCGTTTCCTTCACACCAGCATCAAGCAACGATCCCGACGCCGCACCACCTCTGGTAGTGAACATTGCGGATCTCTTATCCTTTTGGACTGCCGGAGTTTTAAAATCGACCATCCATAGAGTCAAGTTTCCTAAAGAGGCCCAGATCACCGGCAAAGACAGATACTCGGTGGTTTATTTCCTCCATCCTCAAAACTCAGTGCTTTTGGAGCCGGTTCCTAGCGAACAGGTCACTCAGATAACAAACAGAGGTCCTCAATATGATGCTCAAAAGAACGGAAAGTATATCACTGCCCTGGAACATTTACAAAAAAGGTTGGCTGCTACTTACGGCTGGACTGGATATTAAAGCACATCAAACGGAATTCAGGCTTAGATTTGTATGCTCTATAGTCAAAATGAAGTACGTTGGTAAAGGTTTTTGTTGTCCTGTAGATTTATTGCTGGTTTGGTTTCTTTCATCAATATCAATATACCATGATTGCACACACTAGATACATTCTCCATTTTGAATTTGACACACAAATGTATTCAAGTCTTCAGTATTAAAAGTAGATTTTGTAGATTTGTTTAATCGTTTACCTGAATACTTTAATGTTGTGAGATTTTTTTTTATAAAAACAGACAGCATGAACCACATTTTGGTTTGCAAAAAATGAGTATGGTTCTTTTTGTATTTAATATAGTATCAATATCACTGTGCTAATTTTATCAGACCTGCGCTTATTCAAATGAAAACGGTTTAATTGAGTTGCAGGTTACTTTGAATTTTTACAGTAATAAAGGCCTACAAGTTTGAAAACTGTTGGTTCGGGAGGTGTTTGGTTAAAAATTTATCGACTCATGAATATTAATAATCTAACCTTCAAACTGATACTCCTTCAACTCTAGAATTACGTGCTATCCGTAAACAAACGTCCGCCCTCACCAATGACCAATAGCTTCAAACTTCAACAGCCAAGCTTCAATAAAGCTAACAATTTCTGTCACGTGATATCTATGTCACACTTTTGCTTTTTAAAATTTCAACATTGACTAAATTGTTTTTGCCTATTTTTTTCAACAAAACACCCACCTTCGTTGACTTTATGTCAAAAATTCCACCAATCCAATTATTATTTCCAAAGAATTGACGAGCACCAGACTCTCTTCAAGATATAAATTTTAATTGTGATTTTTTTTCTCTAATCAAATATTCCGTTTTCATCCAATTAGTTTCCACAAGCTTTATCTTCAACATGCAAGTCCACAAAACATTGGTATCACCTACGACGGTAACCCATTCCTTGACGTGTCGATTAACTGGCGAAGACAATACTTTGGTTGTTGTACGCGGTTCTAGTCTTTTGCAACTCTATAAAACTGTCTCAGTCAATGCAAGTCTATTCTCTTCCACGGACGCTCAAAACGATGACAAGGTTGTTGACTTGTCTGGAAGCGAAGATTTAGAGAACGTAGCTGGTCAAGTTAAACCTTCCTCTGATTCCATATCCGGATCGGCTAATACCAACTCCAGATTTGTGGCTGAATCAACTGCTGCCACCGAAAACGCGATCGCTGAGAAAGAAAACAAACTTGAAGACGCAGCCTCTGCAGAGGATGCCTTTTTGTTGGATCAGGATACCTTTATTGGCTCAGAAACTGCACTCATTGAAGAATATCCCAATGTTGTGCCGTCAATATCTGATTCCGCAGATACCGCCACTGTTAAGAAAATGTCTGAAAAACTTGTTTTTGTTCGTGAATGGCCTTTGCAAGGACAAATTATTGGCATTCAAAAAATACAAACTTCAATCACTCCACATGGTTTTGACTCGCTTTTGGTTGCATTTACTCATGCTAAAATTTCACTGGTGTCTTGGGACCCTTTGACCTATTCTTTTAAAATACATTCGTTGCATTATTATGAAAAGTCGTTACAGGACAGCTTGTTTGTCGACACAATGTTTCTTCCAAAATTTGATGTTGATCCCAACTCAAAAGCTGCTACGCTAATGTTCCAACCAGATACTATGGCATTTTTGCCGTTTGTCCAAGACGAGCTATTGGACGAGACGATCATCAACACAAATAATAACGCAGCTACAGGAGCTACCAACAACGCAAATCCACCAGAAAAACAGCTTCCTCCTATTTATAAGTCAAGTTTTATTATAAATGGCGTTTCACTGAATGAGTCAATTGAGAATATTCTTGACTTTTCTTATCTAAAGTCATACAGAGAACCAGCAATCGCCGTTTTGTATCAACCAACACGTACATGGGCTTGCCGCGTACAATTAGAACGAGACACGGTTTGCTACATGGTGCTCAGTATTGACTTCACACAAAGAACATTCACTCCCATTGTGTCTGCAAAATCTTTGCCGTATACCCTTTCCAAAGTCGTGCCATTAGCTAACCCTCTTGGTGGAAGTTTATTAATTGGATCAAATGAGTTTGTACATGTTGATTCCCAAGGTCGCGTCAACGGTGTTATTGTGAATCCCCTACACAAAATTTCTTCAAACCTCGAATTGAAGGACCAAAAGGATTTGAATTTGGTTTTGGACGGGTGTGTTGTATCCCAACTCGATGACGCACCTGATGAAGTTTTTGTTGTATTGCAAAACGGTCAATATTTGTCTGTCAAATTTTTTATCGAAAGCCGAAAAGTTCAAGAACTCACAGTTAAAGAGATCCCCACCGTTCGCCAACTTCAATTACCCATTCCTACTACTATCTCAACATTGAAATCACGATATATGTTTGTCGGAAGTGCAACTTCAGATGCTAAACTTATTCAATGGAAACGAGAAGGCGAAACAGAAGGTGCTGCTGTACAAGAACCAGAACCCGAAATTGAGTCTGAACCCCAATCGAAAAAAAGTAAAGTTACTAAAGATGACGAAAACCTTTACGACGAACTTGACGATATTTACGGCGATCTGGAGGCTGATGACAAAGTAAAAACGACAATCGTTAACTCGAATACTGTAGACAACAGGCCGATCGATATTAGACTAAGCGATAAGCTTCCCAACTATGGTCCCGTCAATGACATGGTCATTTGTCGCTCAAAAAATATTGATTGCGACGACGGCGATTACTACGACTTGGTTGGCGCCACTGGATCAGGAATTGACGGTCACCTCACGGTATTTAACCGCAAGTTACGTCCAAGTGTTGTCAGTAAATTGAAACTCAAAAATAACTTTTCCAGAATCTGGGCACTCAGTCCTTCAGTCTTACCCCCTGCAGTCGATGCAGAGAATGATACCAATGACCCTGCTAATGGTGCAGAAGAAGGCTTTTTGGGAGAGAATATCGATACGTATTTAATTGGCAGCAATTCCAAAGCTACATTTATTTTTAAAATTGGAGACGAATTTGAGGATGTGACCAAATCAATTCCAAATTTTAAACTAGACGCGCCAACTCTTGCTGCAACTACTGTACTTGATGGTCGATTGATTGCTCAAGTGTGCTCTAATGTAGTCGTGGTGTACGATTCTGACATGACATTTCTCACCAAAAAAGCCTTGAAACAAGAACCAAAGTCTGTATCTTTTGCCAACAACCACATTATGCTCAACTATGACGCTGACTCTTCCAACGAGCCCGTCAAAACAGAAACTATAGCTGAGTCTCAAAAGGAAGAACCAAAATTGGACACAAAAGGATCTACTTCTTTGAAAAAAGTTTCAATGTTGAGTATCCATCAAAAGAAGGGAGAACCTGGTTCTTGGGATATTTTAGAGAGTCCGCTCCCTTCCACTCTTCCCGAATCTTTGGCTTTATTTGGCGGAGTATCCCAAATATTTGCCAGCTGCAAATCTAAAAATGATGGCTCGGACAGCACCTCCTTGAAACGCAAACGGGACCAAAAGCCAGAGCCTCAGAATTCCAGTACAGATACCGGGCCAGCACCTATTGCATATACCTTATCAGAATCGGAGCTTTTCGTGTTTTTGGTAAACTCATGTAATACTCGTTTTGATCTTTCTAAATTGCTACAACTGCCAAACGTGTTGTCGCTCTCTGGAACTACTTTTGTTGAAGACGAATCCACTATGCCGCCGCAAGCTCCATCGCACCAGCCACAACTGGCAAAAATTGTCCAAATTTCTCATTTTGTCTTGGAAAATGAGATTGAAAAACATAATGAATGCATAGCCCTGCTCACTTCAACAAACGAAATTTATATTTACCGGTTGATGGTTGATCCCAAAACGCAAAAACTAATGGTATACAAACTTCGCAACTCTTTAAAAATGACTCACCTTAATCAAAGCGAGGGAGAGGACGAAAGTAAACCATCAGAAATTCCTACTAAGCTTGTTCCTTACGAAAATATAGGTGGTTTTTCTGGTTTGTTTGTTTTGGGCAAAACTCCAACCATGATCATGAAGCAAGTCAACTCTGCAATCCAATTCCATTCGTTGGCCTCTACTTACCCCGTTTTAGGATTCACCTCCTTCAACACTCCCTCAGTTAATAGAGGCCTTGCTTATATTGATGCAGAGTATATGCTCAGAATCAGTACGTTACCAGAACACACAGACTTGGGCACAGCCTGGCCAACCCAAAAATTGTTTATCGATGACGGAAAAACTGACGCCAGCGTTGTTTATGTGACCAAGTCTAACCCTGTGGAAACCATTGTTTCTATGAGCTATCACGATAGTGGCGATGTGTTGGCAGTTGCAACAGTGTACCCTGATGCTGACGGGTATCAGGCCAACGACCCTGAAGGCAACCCTATTCCAGACCTAAACTTGGAAATGCCACGTCCCGATAGTTACCGAAGCAAACTGAAGTTGGTTTCTCCATTGACGTGGACAGTCATTGACCAAGTCGAATATGACGTTAATGAGAGCGTGATGACGCTGAAATCCGTCTTGTTGGAAGTTTCGGAAAAAACTAAACAACAAAAGGAGTTCTTAGTTGTTGGAACAAGCATTATTCGTGGCGAAGACCTTGCAGCCATGGGCGGGTTCTATATATACGAGGTAATTGACGTCGTTCCTGAACCTGGTCGCCCCGAAACTAACCGCAAGCTCAAACAGGTGACATCTGAAGTGGGAAAGGGAGCTGTGACAAGTGTGTGCGAAGTCAGCGGTCATTTGCTGATTGCCCAAGCACAGAAGGTGGTTATTCGAAACATGCAAGAAGATTTGTCGATTGTGCCTGTTGCGTTTATGGATATGAACATGTATGTCTTGTCGGCAAAGAGCTTGAAGTATATGGTGCTGGTTGCCGACGCCATTCGCAGTGTTTGGTTGGTTGGATTTGGTCAAGAACCGTATCGGATGACGTTATTTGCAAAAGATTATCGCGATATCCAAGTTACGAGCTGCGACTTTGCTGTAGTTCAGAAAAAGTTGTTCATTGCGGTGGCTGATACCCAACAACGTATCCATATCTTACAGTACGATCCGGAGGATCCCATGCCTTTTTCAGGACAAAAGCTTATTAGGAGAGCCGAGTTTTTTACTGGCAAAGATATCGACACGATGGTTATGCTGCAGTACAACGACCCGGTTGACCATACCCAGACGGACCAGCGGCCCGAGCCGCCTAAACAGGCAGTGTATGTTCCGCTGTGTGGTGCAAGGGACGGATCACTTAGTGTGATTGTGCCCGTTTCTGAGTCGGTGTATAGACCACTTTACGTTGTTCAACAGCAACTAGCTGATAAGGAAGAGCATTACCTTGGACTGAACCCGCGAATGCACCGGACTACGGGGGTCGCGCCAGTCGCGACATCCAGCCAAAACAAGGCAGTAATTGACTTTGATCTGGTTCGCACTTTCCAGGACCTGCCTATTGAGAAACGGTCGCAGTATGCGCGCCGTCTCGGCAAAATGGGAGAATACAATGTATGGAAGAGTATGATTTATGTAGACGAAGCTTTGAAATATTTGTAAATATGCGTATCTATTTTTACTATTACCACTAGACTTTAAATAATAAAAAATGAACTTGTTTTGAATTGCCGTTTATTCCAAAATTATATCCACCAGTCTAATAAACTGTGTTTCAAACTTGTCAACAAATCCGTCGGGAACGGCGCCAGGAGACCAAGAAATGCTAATAGCCAAATCTCCACCTTTATAAGAAACGAGACTAAGGTTCACTGGAGTACCGATAGCAGAAGCAGTTTGAATAAAAGCTAAGTTTTTCAAAACATATGGTCTGGCTCTGGTTCCAGCAGTTGGTTCCGAAACTTTGCCGTCGCTTGATTTTACAGCAACGCTAGGATCTGCACCGGTGAGAATAGAGGAAACTTCAAGACTTCCGTTTCGGGATTTTCCAACTTTTTCTCGGAAGAAATCTGGTATGGAATCTATGTAGGCAAGCAATCCTGTATCCAAGTTTTTGTTTTTCTGATGGATGCTATCGAGGATTGCTTTTTTGGCGCTATCTGAGCATTCCCAAATTGCAGCCTCTTCTGCTTGTTTGTCGGATGCGTTGGCGAGAATGTTTTCAATCCGGGAAGATGGCATGTCGTGTCTTACACCACACACATAAACACCCATGGCGTCCTCAAGAGAGGGCGAGAATGTCAAGTTTTTAGAGCCCGGCTCACCTTTTTTCATGTTTGGCCTTAGGTTTCTGGGGATGCTTGATTGGATTCCGTCATAAGAAGGACCGGGATATCTTTGGTCAGAAGGAATATCTGGAGAGTCAAAAAACTCTTTCAAGGTTAAATGGAAGGCCACTTCGCCGATTCCTGTGAATAAGGAAGTGATGGAGCCTTTGTTTTTGCGAGCCTTGCTCAACAACTCAATCATCTTAGAAGCAGGAACTCTCAATAGTTTGATATCACAGCCATATTGTTCTATTCCAACGGCATCTTCTGATATAGTATCTAGAACTGGATAACCTGACCAAGGCTTGAATCCAGTCAACCAGCCGCCCATTTTAAGCTTTATTCCAATCAAATGAAAGATTGATTGAGGAAGGTCGAGAGCTTGTTCAATTGCGGGGAATATCTGGGAAGAAGGTGGTATATCAATAACAGAAGACGGTGTTGAGTTTTCTGAATGGCTTTTGTATTGTGTGTTCAAAATGTCGAGTAATCTGGTCAGGAAAATTTTGCCAGAAGTTCCATCTGCAATGGAGTGATGATATGCAAATATCAAATGCGAGCCGTAAATAATCGAGCCATCTTGGTGAGTGAGTTTGACTGGGGTAATGATGACACGCCAAGGTAAGATCTTATCAACCGATTCAAATTGGGTTGAAACTCTAGAAGCCATGGTTTTCAAGAGCACGGGGTTAGAATCAACGGAAGATAATTCGATAGCAGATGCTTTGAGTGATTCTGGTGTGATATCTTGTTCATCAGAGGATATTATAGGGCTATATATGATATTTTTTTCAATATCAACTTGGGGAGAAAGACTAAAAAGATGAGGGACATCTAGCTTGTCTTCATTTTGGATAAAGACAGCCAAACTTTGGTGCTCATTAATCAGTTGTACCAAAGGAGCATAAAGATCTGATTTTAGGAATGGCGAGTTTTTTGAACTCGTAGGGTCAATGCCTACCGGGAGGTAAACACCGGCGAAAAGAACGGCGAAATACTGTTTATAGTTATGACGGTAACTAGTGTATTGTTCAATATTACCTAAAGGACGAGTTAGCTGAGACATTGAGAATTGAGACAGTAGATTTGAACAAATACGAAAAGTGGAGCAAATAAGTGGAGGAAAGAAAATGGAAAACCAAGAATGTTTATATAGTTTTAAAGTAGGCGAAGTTCAGATTTGGATTGAACCGAAACAAATGCGTGAAAAAGATAATTTCGGACATTGCAAAGATCCGGAAGGAAAGCCATACCCCCACGGGCGTCCGGCCGTTACGGTCATTTATTATATCATCATTTATAATCATTGACGATTTTTTCTCTTCTTTATGGTTTTATTATTATTATCATTATTGTTTTTTTGGTCTGCTTGTTGGCATAATAAACTCTATACAAATACAGAAAAGGTATTTTGACAAATAAATGATATCAGCAAACAAGTAGGAGTGGATTGGGCAATTATTAGTTGCTTTATAACATGGCTATTACGGATTCTTTTTTCGATTATACTACATAAAAATGTAACCATTAAAATCTCAATTTAAAACCCTACTACAATTATTTTCTTAGCAATTCTAAATTTCGCTATGACTTCTCACTCGCTTTCAATAACCTACTTCACCAGTTCAGACATGTATTGATGTTTGGTTTTGATTCAAAGGCCATTTTGTTGGGACAAGTAACATCCATTTTAAAACACCATTGTGGCTCATACTATACCAGTTAGACAAAAGTACCAACACCATATTCAAGAAACTTTGAAAGTTAATTTGAAAGGAAAAATGTAGTCAAACGGGCTAGAAGTCTATCGGAAGCACATCTTTGCTCTTCTGTTATCCACTAGTGATCAATTAATGGGTATTGTATATTGATGAGCCATTTTTGTAATTCAAAGTGGGCTTGG
Organism: Magnusiomyces suaveolens; assembly: GCA_900642975.1. Taxonomy (NCBI): domain Eukaryota; kingdom Fungi; phylum Ascomycota; class Dipodascomycetes; order Dipodascales; family Dipodascaceae; genus Magnusiomyces; species Magnusiomyces suaveolens. The sequence continues at coordinate 3,074,661 of CAAAMA010000004.1, forward strand.
AAGTCATTTCAGTATCTCAGATGTAAATTCAATATAGCGAGAATTCACGGAAACGTTAGTGAGTGCAATTTGGGAGGTAACACAAGCGCTGGAGATAGATTGAGCCATATGGTATGGAAAATGCCAGTTGAACAAGATGTCTGCCACCGGTTCTTGAAACGGTCAGTGGTCATAAGCATACCGCAGCTATTTTCTAAAACGATCATTGATCACAAGCCTACCAAGCTGGATCACTTTTCAAACTGTGCATCCATTTCGAGATATTTTAGATACTTTTCAGTCTACTATGACGTAAGGATGCCAGACATAACCTCTCCACCATTATCAGAATAAAAGCATTTGACAAGGTGACCGCGTTTAGAGATGGAGTGCATTTCTGCCAGCAAAATAAAGTTCCCTAGGGCCATGAATGCGTCGCCTTTAACAATTAACGGACACACAAATACATAGTGTGAAAACAAATCGACAATGACTAACACATAAAGAAAACCGTGGGTAGATTCCAGAAAGGGACTCATGAGATCGGCATCCACACACTGATGAGATTTGGTCGGTCCAAACTTCGACTCGCGGAAAGGCAATAGTGCAATTTTCGCCTTGGTACAAACATGGTAGTCATGTTTTAAATAGAACTCTATCATCGGTTTTGGAGTAACGGCAGCGTCCGGCGCTATATGAAAAAAATGATCCTTTGAAGGATGGCCGAGACGATTTTGTCACATTGCAGTCTGAGTCTGATCAGAAACCGATAAATAAAAGCAACATGACTGCCCAGGTCGGCGCGGCATGGCTACAATGCAAGGATAAAGACCATCGGTAAAGTAGGCAATGTTTACCTATTTACCACAAGATAAGGTCATAATAACAATGTCTTTACCAAAAGCAAACTTGGCGCCACTGTTAGAGGTGCAACTTAATGATATCAAAGATCTCTTGATAGCCGGCATATATGACACATTTTCCAGCGTCAAAATAACCGAATTTCCCTTTGCAGTTTTAACCACAAGTAGGACAGTTCGTTTTGCAGTAGCAGTATTGCCACCAATACCACCGATATCAATACTGCAACCGGACATAAAGCTAAAAAATTGCTTATCATTGACAATAGCACACGACCCTCTAGAATCCGGTAAGACATCATCGTATGAAATAGCAAAATCCAAGGCAGAAATAGTCAGATATCTGCTGCAAGTGGAAGGGTCCATTTTGGAAGTATTTTTTCCAGCTGTTAGACCGGCATACGAATCCTTATTGGATTCATTATTGTCAACACGCTCAATAAACCACACTTCTTTGTCAGTCTCTCCGTTATAGAACATTGTCCAAGTCTTGTTAGGCCTACCTAAGCGCGACCCAACTCATTTACGGGAGTTAGATGCTGATGAGATTTGTAGCCCTTCTTGTTGCAACGTCGTCACACAATGGTCTTCGGCTTGCATGAACGAGTATGACCCATTTCGTGGATATGACTTAGCCATTGGGTTTGAACCAGCACTGCATATGAGCCGGCCAGGGCATATAAACCATAAGGGGGTACAAACTGTCCAAAGAGTAACAACCAGCCGGGACGTATGAACCAGAAGAGAGCATGAACTAGTCAGGGAGTATGAACCGAATTACCTTCAACCTGCTTTTATCAAACAACTGCTCAGTCAACTGGTCCAAACTCCATAGACAACGGCTGCATAACAGATGTCCAAAGTTCTAGTCGTTGAAAACACAATATCCGTCGTAGGACAACTCCAATAATGATCCAATTTAATTTAATAGCATATCCGTACTAGCCATTACCATTAAAGCTATCACCACCAAAACCGTCCCTTTAAAATATAATTTCATCAGCATCAATTTGAACTGATCCAATTCCGAATGGCAACCTCCCGACAAAATCATTGGCTCCACTATGTCCTTCTTGAAACAATTGTAGTCCGAAAATCCGTAAAAATATAATGCAATTGTGACGTCAAATAGTCTTAACAAACAGCGTGATCGTAAATATCGATATTCCGGGGTATACACTGTGGCTGAAAGCTGCAATAAACAGAAATTCACTGTGCACAGCGTGGTATGAAAAGAAATTCACTGTGCACAGCGTGGTATGAACAGATTAAGATGATTGCCATCGTCACTCAGCTATTGCAAAAAGCCATCTTGTGGATTATACCGAGAGAGTTTGAATTTCATTCAGTCAAAGAATATAGGTAATGTCTTGACTTCACCGGAACTCCAACTCCAGCTTTGGCTCCAATTCTGACTCCAACTGAATGCTCTCCATAAAGCACAATGTAATGGGATATCATACTGAAACCATTGCTGCAGCTGTGTAAACGGGCCAATAACAAGAAATATCATGACATTATGTGAGCTGATCGTTCATCAAGATGCAAACATATCCAGATCCATTTCCACCTTATTCGAGCTATTTCTGTGATTAATGACATCACTATCCAAACGTGTGACCACTCAAAGCTTCTCCTGTACGCCCAAATAATAAGAAGGTCATATCCCATAGTAATGAC